>JAJHZJ010000380.1:455000-1655000 GCA_023548195.1 Bettongia penicillata ogilbyi | reverse complement strand
GTTTCAAGTAATCCAGATTGTCTATTTTATCTTTTATAATTGCCTTTACTTCTTGACCGGTTAAGAATACACCTCCTATCCATAGCTGCAAGAGATATTTAGTCTGTTTCTCTTCTAATTTTTAAAAGTAATGATTGTTAAATTAACATAACATATATATTGTAGAAAATGATATAAAGTGTTGGTTTAAGCCTAATTTCTACCATAATGCTTTCTAGTTTTCCCAGCAATTAGTTTTTTCCTAGGTAATTTATATTTTTCCAATTTTATCAAACATTGTGTTATTAAGTTATATTGTTCCTAATTCTCCCTTGTCTAGTCTGTTCCATTGATTTAGCTCTAATATTAAAGCAATATTATATAGTTTTGATAACTGCTGCTTTATAAGATGACACTGAGAAAAACTTTTCATTGATTTCCCCAGTTTGGGGGCACCCCCTCAGAGTCCCATTATTTGCCACATTTAAAAGAGCTACAAATGGTTTTATATATCCTTAGAGTTTGGTGGCTAAGGACTAATTCCTCCTTTAATGTACCATGTCTCTCAATCTCCTCCTTTTCTTCCCTTTTCCCTCCTATTTTCTTATTGAATTGAATGCATTCTTCTACCCAAATGTATATGTGCTCTTCCTTTTTCTGACCAGTTCAAATAAGAATGAAATTTAAGTGTTAGTCATTCCCTTCCACCCACTCCTTGTTTGTATACTTGTTCACCTGAATTACATGAAATAATTTCCTCTAACCCTCCTTTCCTTTCTTCCTTGGTATATTCCTCTTCTCTTTTTCCACTCCTAAGATCATTAAGACATAATAGAAGCACTCTCAGGCCTTCAACTCCCTCTGTGACCCTTGATGGTAGGGGTTCAGAATGAATGGATCATTTCTCCATATTTTTTCAAATACAAAATGTTTTTATGCTTTTTTATTTTTTCTAATTTTATTATTTAACATTCATTAATTTTTTTAAAATTTTAAATTCTCTCCCTTCCTCCAGCCCCCTCATTGAGAACTATATGTGAAATTATGCAAAATCTATTTCCATTTTAGCCACACTAAAAAAAAAGGAAGATTTCAGAAAAACCTAGAAAGACTTAATAAGAATTGATGCAAAGTGAATTGAACAGAACATTTTACAAAGTAACAGCAATCGTGTTTGATGATTAACTATGAATGACTTAGTATTCTCACCAATACAATGATCTGAGACAATTCCAAAGGACTCATGTACAAATATGTTATCCACCTCCAGAGAAAGAACTGTAGAGTCTGACTGAAGAACAAAGTAATGTTAAGAAATGAAAGACAAATAACAAATACAAAGTGGTTATAGGATATGAACAAACAGTTCTCAAAGAAAGAATTGTAAACTATCGACAACCACTTGAAAGAATGCTTTAAATCACTAATAATAAAAGAAATGCAAGTCAGAACAACTCTGAGGTTTCAACTCACACTTGGCAAATTGGTAAGAATGATTAAAACTGGCAATAGTCAATGTTGGAGGAGTTGTGTCATGATAAGCACATCGATATATTGTTGGTAGACATAACCATTTGGAAATTATTTGGAATTATGCAAATAAACTGTCTAAAATGTCTACAATCTTTGAACTAGAGACTACATTCCTGGAGTTATATCCCAAGGGAACCATTGCTAATAAAACAAGTATTTTTTTTTTATATAGTCAATGTATTTTGATTGTTTTGATTGACTACACATATTTGTAATGCATTTAGTAGATTTTGGCTGATTAAACAAATAAAATTTATTTTAAAGTAAATAAATTAGAGGAACAAGGAAGAAAGTATCTTTCAGGTTTATGGATAAGAATTCATGATCAAACAAGGAATAGGGAGGAACACAAAAGATAAAATAGATACTTTTAATTAAATAATACTATTTTTTTTCTTTGTAAAACAAATCTAATGGAGTAAAAAATTAGAAGAGAAATAGGAAAAAGGAGCAGCAAGTTTTCCTAATAAAGGCCTCATATTCAAGATACAGAAGGAACTGATTCAAATTTATAAGAATATGACCCATTCTCCAATAGATAAATGATGTAAGGATATGAACAAGCAGTTCTCAAAGTAAGAAATCTAACTATAAAGAGTCATGTGAAAATTTACTCCAAATAATTCATTAGACAAAATGCCAACTAAAACAACTCTGAGGTTCCACTTTACACCCTTCAAATTGGTGAAAATTACAGAAAAAAATGAAATGCTGAAAAGTCATGGGGAAAACAAAAACACAGAAGCACTGTTGAAAGAGCAATGAAGTAGTACAGCCACTTGGAAAAGTCATTTGGAACTGTCCCCCTAAAATTATTAAACTATGTAAAGACAAAAAAACCAAAGGGATGCCCATTAGTTAGGTAATGGCAAAACAAACCATGGCATAAAATATAATGGAACAATACTGTGCTGTAAAAAAAAATGATTAATTGGATGGTTTCGGAGAAATATAGGAAGACTCATATAAACTAATGCAAGTGTAGGCAAAACCAGAAGAATGATTTTCACAATAACAACATAGTAAGGACAAAAAACGTAGAAAGATTTAGGAATTTTGATCAATGCAATGACCAGTTTTGATTTCAAAGGATGGATGAGAAGGCATTCTACCTTGCCTTCCTGACAGATGGACTAAAGACACATTATGAGACAAATGTTTGAGGGTGTGGCCAGTGAAGTAATGTTCTTTGCTGGAATGTGCATGCTGGCTGTTTTCTTCTTTCTGTAATTTGGGATGGAGGAGATGGGAGGGAGAGAAAATGTTTAACTGAAAAAATAAAATACAATAAACATCTAGGATGATAGGAGAGCAAAGTATCAGAGTGGCCAGAGTGCCAGCCCTGCAGTCAGGAAGACTCATCTTTCTGAGTCCAAATCTGGCCTTAGACACTTACCAGCTCTGTGACCCTGGGCAAGTCACTTAAGCCTGTTTGTCTCAGCTTCTTCATCTGTACAAGCTGGAGAAGGAGATGGGAAACCACGCCACTATCTCTGTCCCCCCACCCAAAACCCAAATAGGGTCACAGAAAGTTGGACACAACTGAAATGACCGAAAAACATCAAATATGACGATAGCTGGTGAAGTTGGTAGGATCAAGTAAGAATTTTTTAAGGAGCTGAGAAACATGGATGTGTTTATAGTCAGCGATGAAACAACCAGTACATAGAGAAAGGTTGAAAATTTAAAAAGGAAAGGGAATTATAGGGGGGGCAATCGAATGGAGAAGATGGGAGAGAATGGGATCAAGGGTGTTTGTAGAGGGGAAGGGTCCCATCATCATCTGAGACAGAAATGAAGGAAGAGATATGGGGGAAGAGATCTGAGTAATGTGAGACAAGGAGGGGGAAAGAAGAAATTCTCAGTAAATTGCTTCAACTTTTTTCTTTTTTTTTGAAGTATGAGGTGAAACAGGATTATTTTTTCCTTTGTTCTAGATAGGATACTTCTATTAATCAATTGTAAGACTGCATTTGCTCTACCTAGCTCTAGCTAATTCTGCCTTCTCCAGAAAAATTTGACTACTAGTATCACCACTAACATTCAGTCTCTAACTATTGCCTACAGACTTGCTTACATCTCACCTGTCCATAAATGATTCTGACTAGACATTACCAATTCTTCAAGCTTTTGTCCTATATTGCTCCTGTGTTTTAGCTCAAGTCCTAGAAAAAGCTGGCTATATCTTGTTATCGTTGCTTGCGATCCTCTCCTTTTCCCACTACAATTTGGCTTCTGAACGTATCACTGTACAAGAACAGTTCCTTCCAAAGTCACCAATAATCTCTAAATTACTGTATCTGATGGCCTTTTCTTAATTACCATACCTTTTTTTTTTAACTTCTCTGTAGCATCTGACCTTATTTCCCATCACATTACTTTCCTGGATATTTTCTGTTTTCATGTCTTTGTTCTTTTGGTTCTCTTACCTGTCTCCATGTCTCTGCCTCTGTCTCTCCCCCTCCCTCCTTATCTCATCTTCTCACATGGATTTAATTATGAGGATGAATCCCAGACCTATATATTTATCCTCAGTTTTGCTCTTGAACTCCAGTTTCACAACCCCAACTCTCTAATAGGGAACTGAATATTTTACAATCACTTCAAATTCTAAAATGTTAAGGATAGAATTTAATATCTTTACCTTCCCTCCCCTGTGAAAAGAAAAACAAAAATGAAACATCTTTTCTAAACTTTTCTATTTCTGTGAACACCAACCTTCTACTCACCCAGATTCTACAACTCTGGAGTCATTGTCAAATCCTCACCCTCCCTCACCCCACACAAATCCAAATCTTATCACCTCTACCTTCACAGTATCTCTCTAACATGACCTTTTCTCTCCATTCACAGAACTACCAGTCTAGTTCAAGCCCTCATAACTTCTGAGAAAATCTAATTGGTCTACCTGCCTCAAGTTTCTATCCTCTCCAGACCATCATCCTAATTATTTGTCCAAATGATTTCCTTAAAGTACAGGTTGGGTGTTGTCTTGCTATTTAATAAATTCTAGTGGCTCCCTATTATTTTTAGGATAAAATATAAACTCTGAGTATTCAAAGTTCTTCAAAGGTAGACCCCAATATACCTTTACAGCCTTACTGCAAATAACTTCACTATGTGGAGTTCTTAACTTTTTGGGGGGAGAGGGGAATCACAGAACCCTCAGGCAGTCTAGAGAAGCCTAAAATAATGTTTTAAAACGAATGAATGAAATTATAAATTTCAGTTTTAGATTAGCAGAAATAAAGATACAATTTTTCACCATCCAAATTCACTGATCCCCTGAAATCTATCCAGAGATCCTTGAGAAGGTCTGTAGACCCCAGGTTGAGAACCCTTAGTTTAGCTAAATTGTGTTTCTTATTATTCTTCATATACAATATTCTATCTCTTGCCTTTGTATCTTGTAATGGGGGTTATAGCAGCACCTCTCTTGTAGTGCTATTGTAAGGATCAAATGGATATTTGTAAATCACTTAGCACAGTGCCTGGTATAGGCACTATCTATGTGTTTATTCTCCTTTCCCTTTATACTTTTAGACTGGTTGGCTCCTATGCCTGGAATGCCCTTCCTTCTTACTTTCAAGGCTTAGCTTAAATGTCACATTATATTTTTTATGTAACTTTTATCATTTTACTTTGTCAATTAATAAAAGTTATTTTCATTTCCTTTCACTGCACTCCTAACATTGGGGGAAGAAAAAGAAAAACAAAATATCTACCTCATTCTGCACCCTGAGCCTATTACCTCTCAGGAAACTGAGTTTCCTTTTACTTCACTGTTGGATCTCCGCCTCTACTTTATAAAGAAGAAACTGGTGAAACAGAAGGAGTGTGTCTGGCTCCAGTGCTCTAGTTTTTGTGCAATCTGCTTCTGCTTGCTTCTCCTCTTCCCTCTTCCTCTTTCAAAGCCCAGTCACAGGTTATCCTTTGTCTGTTCTTTTAAAGCTCTTTTTGATCCAACCTGGAAAGTTTAATGAGTTTGGAGTGACAGAACTGTAGGCTCGTCTTTGGTCTAGGTTTCCTGCCCTGGTTAACCTTCTGCAGGTTCCAAACTATGCTGGAGGCTGGAACTAAGATTCTTCTACTATTCTTTGTTTCTAGGGTCACAGTCACACAAATGCAGCTTGCTTCTCACTTGGTTCAGTGGACCACCTGTATCTAGCCCATAACTGCTCCTTTTCCTGGAATGCCAATCCCAGGCCCAATTCTCAGACCACCCTAGATCACTAGGTAGTGAACAATACATCCATACAACATTCAGCTCCTGTGGTGCTTTGAGACCTCTACTTAGCCAAGTCCTCAGTCACCTTTTGTCCCTGTCCTGGAATACTTCATGCTATCAGGCCTATCTCCTTACTAGACTTCATCATTGTCCACAGACACTGTCTTCTATGCAGATCAGGGCTAGAAATATGACTCAGTGTGACTTTTTTCTTGGAATTCTCAATCAAGATTTTTTGGGGAGGGGGGTGGAGCCAAGATGGCGGAGTAGAAGGACGCACGTTTACGAGCTCCGAAACCAAAAGCCCATAGAATTAATGTAAAAAGAGTCCCCCATAACTTCTGGGTCAATACAAGGTGTGCAGAAGTAGAGTGGAAGAGATTTCCGTTCCAGGGAGCCCTGGAGACCCATCCCCAGAGTCCGGTGCGCCCCGGAAAGTGGACCCCACCCCCAACGCTGCCTTGGCCCGGGCCCCAGAGAAGCTGATCCGAGCAGGCTTCAGAGACGGAAGCTCCGGCAGCTGGGAAAGTCCCTCCGCCCACAGAAGCTACAGGTCAGTGAGAGAGGCCAGGCTGGAGGAGAGGGGAAGCAGGGCGTCTCCGTGACTCGGGCCCCCTCGGGAGGAAGCGGCGGCGGCAGAGACGGGGGCAGGAAGCGGCGGAGGCAGAGGTGTGGGCGGCGGCTGAGGTGGCAGCGGACCGGGACCCAGGAATCCCCCAGCGGCAGGCAGGATCTTCATTACGGAAGATTCCTGCATAGGACCTGACGGAGTTCAGCCTGGGAGACGGCCCTGCCCCCACCCCGCTCTGTTACTGAAGGCTTCTGCTTAAAGCCCCCAAGGGAGCGGGGTTTAGGAGGCGGCCCCCCACCCCGCCCCCACCCGCTCCATTCCTGAAAGTCTCTGCATAAAGCCCCTGAGGGATTAGAGTCTCGGAGGCAGCCCTGGCCCCACCCCAGCACCTGAACTAAAGCTCACTGATTGACAGCCGGCAGGAGGAAAGCCCATTTAAATCTCAGAGGCCAAGCACTAGCTGGGCGGATCCAGGCGGGGGTGGAAAGGAATCTCAGAAGTCAAGTAACTGGCTGGGAAAATGCTTAGAAAAGGGAAGAAAAATAAGACTTTAGAGAGTTTTTTCCAACAAATGCAAATGATCCCGACCTTCGGATCTGATGATGAGGACCTATCCTTGCCATCAGGGAAAGACGTGGAGGGCGGGGGCCTCAGTACCCCAGACACCCCAGGGGGGTGGTGGGTGGGCTCAGGCCCTGGAAGAGCTCAAAAAGGATTTTGAAAAGCAAGTTAGACAGGTGGAGGAAAAACTGGGAAGAGAAATGTCAGAGAAGCAACAAAAGTATGAAAACCGGGTCAATACCTTGGTAAAGGAGACCCAAAAAAATGCTGAGGAAATTAACACCTTGAAAAATAGGCTCACCCAATTGGCAAAGGAGGTTCAAAAAGCCAATGAGGAGAAGAATGCTTTCAAAAGCAGAATGAGCCAAATGGAAAAAGAGGCTCAAAAGCTCACTGAATTTAATAGTTCTCTCAAAATTAGAATGGAACAGATGGAGTCTAATGACTTTCTGAGAAACCAAGAAATCACCAAACAAAACCAAAAAGAACGAAAAAATGGAAGAGAATGTGAAATATCTCATGGGAAAAACAACTGAGCTGGAAAATAGATCCAGGAGAGACAATTTAAAAATTATGGGACTACCTGAAACTCATGATCAAAAAAAGAGCCTAGACATCATCTTCCATGAAATTATCAAGGAAAACTGCCCTGACATTCTAGAACCAGAGGGCAAAATAAGTATTGAAAGAATCCATTGATCACCACCTGAAAGAGATCCAAAAAGAGAAACTCCTAGGAACATTGTGGCCAAATTCCAGAACTCCCAGCTCAAGGAAAAAATCTTACAAGCAGCTAGAAAGAAACAATTCCAGTACTGTGGAAATACAATCAGGATAACCCAAGATCTAGCAGCTTCTACATTAAGGGATCGAAGGGCGTGGAATAGGATATTCCAGAAGGCAAAGGAACTAGGACTGAAACCAAGAATCACCTACCCAGCTAAACTGAGTATAATACTTCAAGGGAAAATATGGTCTTTCAATGAAACAGAGGACTTTCAATCATTCTTGATGAAAAAACCAGAGCTGAAAAGAAAATTTGACTTTCAAACACAAGAATGAGAAGAAGCATGAAAAAGTAAACAGCAAAGAGAAGTCTTAAGGGACTTACCAGAAGTGAACTGTTTACACTCATACAGGGAAAGACAATATTTCTAACTCTTAAAACTTTTCAGTATCTGGGTAGTTGGTGGGACCACACATACACATGTACACGCATGCACACACATACACACATGCACACACATACAGAGATAGAGAGCACAGATTGAACTGAATAGGATGGGACCATACCTTAAAAGAAACTAGGGTAAATGGTGAGAGAGAAATGTAGGGGGAGGAAAGAGAGGGAAAGGGAAGGGGGTAACTATATGTCATTTAAGAGGCAGGTAGGAGTTTTTCTTAGTGGAGGGAAAAAGAGGAGAGCTGAGAAAAAAAAAACAAAACAAGAAGCTTTACCCTCATCACATTTGACTAAACGAAGGAGTGAAATGCACACTCATTTTGGTATGAAAACCTATCTTACAGTATAGGAAAGTGGAGGAGAAGGAGATAAGCAAGGGGGGGATGATGGAAGGGAGGGCAAAGAGAGGAGGGAGCAATTTGAAGTCAACACTTGGGGAGGGACAGGATCAAAAGACAGAAGAGAAACAAGGAGGGGCAGGTTAGGAGGGATGGTAATTCAGTTAGTCTTACACAACACGACTATCAGGGAGGTCATTGGCAAAACTACACAGATATGGCCTATATTGAATTGCCTGCTGTCCCAAAGAGAATAGGTGGGGAGGGAGGGATGGGGAGAATTTGGAACTCAAAGTTTTAGGAACAACTGTTTAGTATTGTTGTTGCAACTAGGAAAGAAGACATACAGTTAAGGAGGAATAGAAAGTCATCTGGCCCTACAGGAGAAAAGAGAAGATGGAGACAAGAGAAGGGAGGGATGACAGAAGAGAGGGCAGATTGGAGATAGGGAAAATTAGATTGCTTGGGGTATTGGGGTGGGGGGGAGGGGATAAAAGGGGAGAAAATTTGGAACCCAAAAATTTGTGAAAATGAATGTAAGAAAATTAAATAAATAAATAAATAAATAAGAAGAAAAAAAAAAAGATTTTTTGGGGAGAGCTTGGATGGACTTCTTCCCAATAGTCCAACATCTTGACCTCTCCCTGTAAGTCCACCATAGTACATCTATCAAGCTTTTCACCATCACTATAGTTACTAGTGTCTTCTTCCCGAAATCATTTTGTATGTTTTGTATATTTTGCACACATTTGTAAACATGTTATATTGTCTTCCCTGGTATTGCTTTGACTTTATATGACCAGAGTCTGGCACATAATAGGGATTTAATAAATTCTTGCTTAATATGTTGACTAAACTCTATCCTAGCTTTACTAACAACCAACTGTATAACTTTGGTCAACTACTTTCCCTTTCTGAGTCTAAAATAAAACATAATGAAGGGAAAGGTTATTTTCTTTACTGTTTTTTTCATTCTGTCTTTGTCTCTCTAGCATGTAGTACAGTGCCTGTTACATAGCAGGCACTTAATAAACACTTGAATTGGGTTAATAAATAAATAAATAAAATGAAGGCTGGCCATTTGATGAATTTTATGCTATATGCCAGATCTATCATTATAACTTATGAGTAGAAAAGACATTAAAAGCATTTACAATGCCAAGCACACTACAAGGAATGAATGCTTTGTCCCTTTCATCCTTAAAGGTTGGTTCCCTATGATGACACTTTCACATCAGACTTTCAAAAAGAGATGACCTAAAAATGGCAATAATAGAATGAAGTATTTCCTAAGGGACTCTCATCCATTGTAACAGCATAATTTCAAAGCAGTGTTTATCCATCCAACTCTTTAGATAAAATGCACTAAATGTAAAATTAGGGAAAATGCACTAAATGTAAAGGTCAACAGGAAACTGAGGTTAGTAGAGAAACAGTTCAAAAGCAACAATATTTCCTCAGCTAGATCTATGAATAAGGACTCCTTGAATGATATTCAGAAATACTGAAATCCAAATCATTCAAATCCAAATTTTCTCTGAAAAGAACTAAATCATACTGATAAAATATTACTACTAATTATTCTGTGAACAAGTTGGAGGCAGGAAAAACAATTCACATAAGGTAAAAATAGTTCATTGTTTTAAGTCACTGAAATTTGAATAACTATTTTCTTACTAGTAAATTGTGTGCTGTTGTCAATATTATTTCTAAACTACAATAGTGTAAAACAAATTCTCTGAGCTGTATTAGCATTATTACCATTTTTTCTTGTTGAAATTTACTTGGGCTACAATGGATAGACTTTCCATCTTATAGTCTTGAACTTAGACTACAATAATCAAAGCTCACAAATTTAATGTTATCCTTAATAAAATGTTTTAACCTACCACATTTCAATATGTGCTAACCTAGCATCGTTCAAAATTAGTCATCTTAAAATTTTCTGTCTACAGAGATTTAAAAAATTTATTTTAAAGGGTTGCTGTTTTAACAAACTTTTTTGTCTGAGTCATTAAAAGAAAAAATAGAAAGCCGTCCACTAATTTGAGTCCCTGTTGCCAACTGACATATCTTCATTATCTTCCAGTTACATAAACTAATTTGATTCCCTATATCTATTGTTCTTGCTTGTTTCACAATGGAACACTATCCAATTTTACAAACTCTCTATTACAGCTCATTTCTTACTGTAGGGGGCAAAAGAAGAAAATTTGCTCATTTCTAGACAAGATTAAAGATCAGAAACCAACAGGATGTTCTGCACAGATATACAGAGGGTTAAAAAAAAAAAGCCCACAGAGATTAGACTGCTTACAGGATGTACATAAAACAACAGAGCAATGAAATGTCTTTCCTGGAGTGTTTAGTAGTTGACTCAAGTCAAGTTTTTTTTTAAACAGCACAAGTAGAGAATCTAAATTTTACTTAAGTTTCTGATTCTTGGTAGAGCTACAATGAAATTTTTCTAATAATACTATTCGATTTTTCCACCTCTAATAAAATATTAGGAGAGATGAAGAGATTAAAATATAGTTGTGGAGATGATTTCCAGCATGTAAACTAACCATTTCCCCTTTAAAAAAAATGCATAGTTTAAACACACACACACACACACACACACACACACACACACACCCTAAAATAAATACTTTCTTAACATAACTAGCTTGATACAGCACAGAAATGGGGGGGGAGATTTTTAAGGTGTCAAGTTATAGAATAAAAATGTCAACTTAATAGGATCAAACAAATAATCTGGCATAACTCCTTACATGTAGAATAACTAAAATTCTCATGCACAACAGAGTGCTTCCCCAAATGGTCAAAAAATTTGACACACTCAAGAGGCTTTTGTTAAAGCAGTACTAAATCCAAGCTACTGACTGGCAAACATTAAGCATGCTCACTGTACTGAACAGAACATCCTAAGCACTTGAGACTCATTTATTTTCTTGGATTATTAGGCAGATTAATTATGCTAATCAATTTGTTTTATCAGTTTCAGCTTAACTCTGATCAATTCTCAACTAAATAAATTAGCACATATTTTATAATTTAAAAATTGATTTTCTATCCCATTTCTTCCTCAGAAATCTAATCACTCCTGCAAAGTATATTCTAGAGAATTTCTACAGAGATATCATTTATATCAACAAATGGTTTAAAAGCCTAATATTTTAAAAGATCTTATCTCCACAAGAAATAGATAGTTAAAAAAAAGAATTATTTTTATAATAAATTGACAGTCTATAATTGGAATACAAAGGATAAATCTACTTCTGACTGTTTGGTATTAAAAAAGTGATACAAAGACATTTCCTCAAATTAAAGGTTTTGCAATGAAGCCTCATTATTATCAAGTTCTAAAAATAAGAGCACCTGTCACAATCCAGAGGGAGTTCCTTTCTCACAATACAGTACTGATTTTGAAAGAAGTCTATCTGTTTTTTGGCAGACAAATTGTTTAAGAGACTAAAACTCGGAAATTGATACTATAGTTTCAAAAAATAATTTATTATTTACAATTTCTCTGCTATTTGTAACCACCAACTATAATTGATGCTAAACAATATCCCATTTTGCACTTAGAAATTATGTAACAGCAGGAGTCACAAGGCAAGTGGGAACAAGACAAAGGCTATTATTCACTGTCTGACATGGTTTAACACATGCATTTAGAAAACACTGTTCTCTCTGTCCAGCAATATTATTTCACATTCCATTCATTTTCATAACCTTTTTCTTCCTAACTCAAGAAGCAAACCAAGTATACAACCAGAGTCCAACAATTAGAGTAAGAAATAGTCTCTGCTTATGATTATCCAATACAGTAGTTTCTAAACTATTTTGATTATGCACCCATGAATAAAGTTTTTTAGCAATAACCATAACAATTTTATGTTAACTTACGTGCAAGAGAAATTCTGTACAAAGATTTTCCCCCTATGTAACATTTCCCTTCTATCATAGAGGCATTAATTTAATTTATGCAGATGCTTTTCAATTTCATGAAATCAAAATCCTCTATTTCATCTTTTGTAATTGCCTTTATCTTTGCTTGTGTTAATAATACATCTCCTACATGTAATTGTGAATGATACATGATTTGTTTCTTTTAATTTGTTTAATAGCATATGATAGTTAATATTCAGGTCATAAATCTATTTTGAATTTACTACAGAATATGGTGTAAAATGGTTGTCTGAGCCTAATTTGTTCCAGAATGTTTTCTTCGGACTTTTTTTCAAAGCATTTTTTCTTTTCAGGTTTCACAAACACAGGGTTATTGAGTTTAGTTATCTCTAATTGTTCTTTGTATACTCTGTTTCATTGTTCTGCTTCTCTGTTTTTTAACCAGCACCACAAGGTTTTTTATAAATGTTGCTTTATTGTATAGTTTAAGACCTGAAAGTGTTATTGCCTCTTTCATTACAAATTATTTTAGATGATTTACTTTTCTGAATGAATTTTGTTATTATTTGGAAATTATGAAAAAAGACAGAAATATTCAGCATTGGAAGGACTGTGCAAAGACAGGCATGCTAGTACACCGTTGGTGTAGTACAACCATTCTGTAGTTGTTTTGAATAATTCAATTTTTTATTTTCATTTCCAAATTTCCTCTCTTCTCTTCCCCCTTCCCCATTTATTGAGAATGCATGAAAAACAAAACCCATTGCAAATATGTATAGTCATTCAAAGCAAAACAAAAAAAAAAACAGAAAAAAGAGAAGAAAATATGCTTCAATCTGCACTCTTAGTCCATCAGTTCTCTATGTGGAACTGGATAGATTTTTCATCATAAGTCCTTTGGAATTATGATGGGTCACCATGATGATCAGAGCTGCTAAGTCTTTCACAGTTGATCACTATTCCACTATTGCTCTTATGGTATAAAGTGTCTTCCTGGTTCTGTTCATTTTACTTTGCATTAGTTCACCAAATCTTTGCAGATTTTCTGAAACCATCTCCTTCTTAGAGCACAAGAGCATGTATCATATTCATATGATATAACTTTTTTAGCCATTGCTCAATTGGTGGGAATCTGCTCAGTTTCCAATGTGCTGCTCCTACCAAAAAAAACTGCTATACTTTGTTTGTACACATGGGTCATTTTCTTTCTTTGATCTTTTTAGGGTGCAGGCATAACTGTCATATTGCTGGGTCAAAAAGTAAGCACAGTTTAATAGCTTTTTGGGTACAGTTCCAAATTACTTTCCAGAATGGTCGCACTACTTTGCAGCTCCACCAATACTGCATTAGTGTAACTATTTTCCAACATCCCTTCTGGCAATTGCCATTTTCCTTTTTTTGGTGATCTCAGTTAATATGATGTGTGTGAAGTAGTACCTCAGATTTATTTTAATTGTAATTTTTCTAATCATTAGTTATTTAGAACATTGTTTCATATGGCTATCACAGCTAAGACATCTTTCTCAGAAAATGACCTCTTTATCAACTGGGAAATGGCTTTTATTCTTGTAAATCTGAATCGGTTCCCCATATATACAATATAATGCAATAAAAAGTTATTAAGAGCAAACTTTATGCAAGGCACTGTGCTAAATACTACATCTTAGAAATGAGATTTAATAGAGAAATGATGCAAAGCCTCCCCTCCTCTCCCCCAAGTTTCCTGCTTTTCTTCCAACTTTAGCTACATTAGTTGGTGTTGTATTGAAAAACCTTTTTAATTTTATGAAAAGTATTCAATATATCCTCCTGCAAATCTTTCACTTGTTTATTTGTGAAATCTTCCCTTATCCATAGATATGACAGGTTATTTTTTCCATACGCCAATACTTTTTCTAATGTCACACTTTATGTATGAATTGTGTGCTCATATGGAGCTTATCTTGGGATATAGAATGTGAAAGCTATACTTTCTGCTCCAACAGCTAGGATCTTTGGGTTTATCAAACACTAGGTTACTAAGTTCATTTGCTTCTAAATATGCAGATTCTAAATATATCTATATATTGCCTATATATTAGGCATCTATATGCCTAATCTATTCCATTGATAAGTCAAGCTATTTCATATCTAGTACCAGACTGTTTTGATGATTAACATTTTGTAGTATATTATGAGTTCTACTACTGCTAGTTCCCCTTTCTTCAATTTTTTCATTGATTCCCTAGATATTCTTGGTCTTTTGTTCCTCTAGATAAATTCTATAATTTTTTTCAGCTCTATAAAGTAATTCTTAGATGGTCTGATTGCACAATATTGAATACGTAAATTAATTTAGGTAGTATTATCATTATATTGACTCACCCTACCCACGAGCAATTACTATTTCTTCAGTTGTTTAGATCTATCTTTCTTTGTGTGAAGAGTCCCTTGTAATTGTTTTCATAGAGACCCTGCTTATGTCTTGGCAGATAAACTCCCAAGCATTTTATACTATCTGCAGATATTTTAAATATCTCTAAATATCGCTATCTTTTCCTGCTGGGTTTTGTTGATAACATACAGAAATGTAAATGATATGTATAGGTAAATTTTACATCTGCAACTATGAAGAAGCTATTATTAATTGTTTTGATTAACTTTTTAGTTTACTCTCCAGGATTCTCTAAGTAAACCATTTTATCATCAGTTTCTTTTTTGCCTATGCTTACTCCTTTAGTATCTTTTTCTTGTCTTATTGCTATTGATAGAGTTTCAAGTACACTACTGAATAGTAATGATAATAATAGATATGTTTCCTTCACTCGTGATCTTATTAGAAAGACTTCTAGTTTATCCACATTATAAAAAATATTCATTGCTCTTGTTTTTAGTTAGATACAACTTATACTTTTAAGACAAGTTACTTTTATTCATATACTTTTCAGGATTCTTTTTTTTAATAGGCATGGGTGTTGTATTTTGTCAGAAATTTTTCTATATCTATGGGAAAAAAACATTTTGGATTTTTATTACTAACATGGTCAATTATACTTATGCTTTTTCTAACGCTGAACCAGTCCAGAAGACCTGCCATAATTCCAGCCTAGTTAGGGTATATGAGCATTATGACATATTGCTATAATCTCCTTGCTAGTATATTATTTAAAAATTTTTCCATCAATACTCATCAGAGAGGTTGGTCAACACTTTTTTTCTCTGTTTTGATCCTCTTTAGTTTAGTTATAAGGTTAACATTTGTCTCATAGAAGGAATTTGGCAAGATCCCTTCTTAACTTATTTTTTCAAAGCTTATGTAGTAATAAAATTAATTATTCTTTAAATGTTTACTAAAATGCACATGTGAATCCATTTGGTATTGGGAGCTGGGTCTTTTTTTCCTGTGGGAGTTCATTTATAGCTTGTCCAATTTCTTTTTTTCAATTTATATCCACTCCTTCTTATCTATGTATATCTTTTTTATATTTCATATTAAATATATAATTCTCAAGATTAATAAGTATCATCTTCCCTTATAGAGATATAAACAGTTTGCCCATATTGAGTAATAAGTTTTTTCCCTCCTGTTTAACTATTTATGCCTTTTTTGAGACCTGTGTTTGAAGATCAAATTTTCTATTGAGTTCTTTTTTCTTCAAGAAGGTCTGGAAATCCCTTATTTCAATGAATGTCCATCTCTTTGCCTGAAATATTATGCTCAACTTTGCTGGTAATTAATCCTTGGTTGTAGTCCCAGCTCCTTTGCCTTATGGAATATTGTATTCCAATTCCTTTGATCTTTTAATTAGAAGCTGCAAGGTACTGTGTGATCCTGATTGTAGCTCCTTGATATTTGAATTGTTTCTTTCTGACTGCCTGCAGTATTTTCTTCTTCACTTGAGAGTTCTGGAATTTGGCAATGCTATTCCTTGGTGTTTTTAGTTTGGGGTCCCTTTCAGGAGGTGAACAGTAGATTCTTTCAATGATTATTTTGCCCTCTGGATCTAGGACTTCTGGGCAATTTTCCTTGATGATTTCTTGGAAGATATTGTCCAGGCTCTTTTGTTCATCATAGCTTTCTGGGAGACCAATAATCCTTAGATTTTTTTTTTCTCCTGAATCTATTTTCCAGGTCAGGTGTTTTTCTAATTAGATATTTTACATTTTCTCCTATCTTTTAATTTAATTCTTTAGATTCTGTTTGACTGATTCTTGATGTCTCATAGATTCATTAGCTTCTACTTGCCTGATTCTATTTTTTATCAACTTGTTTTCTTTCAGTTAACTTTTGCAGCTCCTTTTCCATCTGTCCAATTGTTCCTTTTAAGGAGTTTTCTCCAGTTAGGTTTTGTACTTCCTTTTCCATTTGTCCAATTGTCCTTTTAAATTCTTCTGTGATTTCTTTTTTCATATGTTTAAAGTCATTGGTCAATTTTTCTTCTATTTCTCTAATTTGGGTTTTAAAATCCTTCCTGAGCTCTTCCAAGAAGGCTCTTTGTGCTTCAGACCAGTTCATATTCCCTTCTGAAGCTTCAGAAGGTAGTACAGTCTCAATGCTTATGTCTTTGGTATTTGTGTTTTGGTCCTTGTTCCCATAGAAAAATTCTATGGTCTTTACTGATTTGCTTCTTACTCATGATAATCAGCCCTTTCCTGGCTTTTAAAGTAAATCTCTGCATCTGGGGCACAGGTGGCTCTGTCCCACAGTTCCTGGGCCTAAAACTTGAGGTTCTGTGTATTGGGGCTTCTGGTTCTTTCAGCTAGGAGCTAAAATGCTGCAGCTTACCTGGGGCTGAGCTGGCTGGTGTGTTAGAAAGCAGAGGCCAGGTGAGGTCTTTTTGGGTTTTCCTGCAGTTATCCTGGAGCTAGCTCATTAAGTGTGGGGGAGGGATGGTCTGACCATAGGAGGTCTCCTCTGCTGAGCTAGAGTATAGGCAAGTTCAGCCGTTGGTGATTCCAGCTGCACTAGTGTCTTCTCGATTCCCCTGGGGTGCTGAGGCACGCCTGGGGTCCTGGTGTTGGCAGTTGCTGGCTCCACTCCCCTAGGACTCAGGATCTTCTCCCAGTTTGCTGAGGTGGAGGCATATGGGACAACTGTGATCCTTCACTGGTCCCCTTCAGCCACAGCAAGAGGGACCCTCCTTAGCTATCTTCTTAGCCTCACATGCTAAAAGACATGTACCCCTTCTGCTGCTCCCACTGTTCCAGGGTTTTTCCTGGAGAGATATTCTCTGGGTTCATCAAGGTCAACAAGGGGAGGGAGATAGCAATTACAAATCACTCTGCAGTCTTGGTTCCCAGAACCAGAAATCGATTTCTTCTTTTAAAATAGAATTGTGAGGGAGCAGAGTCAAGATGGCAGAATAAAAGCAAGGACTTACTTGAGCTCTCCCCCAAATCCCTCCAAATACCTGTAAAAGATGACTCTAAACAAATTTGAGAGCTACAGAACCCACAAAATGACAGGGTGAAACAAATATCCAGCACAAGGCAACCTGGAAGCTCCACAGGAAGGATATATCCCACCAGGCTAGGAGCACAGCACAGTCTGACATGGGATGAGCTGGCACAGATGGTGATGGAGTAGTCCTCAAGAAACTGAATCATTGGCAGCTGTGGCAGTTTCCAGACTTCTCAACCCACGAACACAAAAGATAGCATAGAAGATTGGTGGGAAAACTCCATGGGACCTGGGTTGGGGAGGGATGTGGCACAGCCCTGTGGTGGAAGTAGCAGCAGCTGGACCAGAGGCTGCTTCCAGAGCTCTGTGCCCACAAACAGTGAGGAATTGAGCAAGTGATGTGAAATCCCTGAAGCCTGGGACACCCATCCCCACCCCCACCCCCAGCCTTGCCACCACTGGAAGCAGAATCCTATTTTGACAAAGAGTTGGAAAGTAAAATATTTGGCTGGGAACATGAGTAAATAGCATCAAAAAAAAAACCTCAGACTATAACAGCTTACTGTGGTGACAAAGAGGATCAAAACACACAACCAGAAGAAGACAACGAAGTCAAAACTCCTACATCAAAAGCCTCTAGGAAAAATATGACTTGGTTACAGGCCATGGAAGAGCTCAAAATGGATTTTGAAAACCAAGTTAGAGAAGTAGAGGAAAAATTGGGAAGAGAAATGAGAGTGATGCAAGAAAATCATGAAAAACAATTCAACAGCTTGCTAAACAAGACCCCACAAAAATACTGAAGAAAATAACACCTTAAAAAATAGACTAACCCAAATGGCAAAAGAGGTCCAAAAAGCCAATGAGGAGAAGAATGCCTTAAAAAGTAGAATTGGCCAAATGGAAAAGGAGGTCCAAAAGTTCATTGAAGAAAATAATTCCTTAAAAATTAAAATGGAGCTGATGGAAGCTCATGACTTTATAAAAAATCAAGAAACTATAAAACAGAACCAAAAGAATGAAAAAAATAGAAGGCAATATGAAATATCTCACTGGAAAAACCACTGACCTGGAAAACAGATCCAGGAGAGATAATTTTAAAATTATTGGACGACCTGAAAGTCATGATAAAAAACAAAAGCTTAGATATCATCTTTCAAGAAATTATCAAGGAAAACTTCCCTGATAGTTTAGAACTAGAGGGCAAAATAGAAATTGAAAGAATTCACCAATCACCTCTGGAAAGAGAACCCGAAAGGAAATCTCCTAGAAATATTGTAGCCAAATTCCAGAGTTCCCAAATCAAGGAGAAAATATTGCAAGCAGCCAAAAAGAACAATTCTTTTGTTATGGAAATACAATCAGGATAACACAAGATCTAACAGCTTCTATATTAAGGGACTGAAGGACTTATAATATGATATTCTGGAAGTCCTAGGATTAAAACCAAGAATCACCTACGCAACAAAACAGAGTATAATACTTCAGGGGGAAAAAAAGGACATTCAAAGAAATAGACGACTTCCAAGAATTCTTGATGAAAAAACCAGAGCTAAATAGAATATCTGACTTTCAAATACAAGAATCAAGAGAAGCATGAAAGGTAAACAGAAAAGAGAAATTATAAGAGACTTATTAAAGTTGAACTGTTTACATTCCTACATGGAAAGATGATATTTGAAACTCATGAGACATTTCTCAGTATTAGGCTAGTTGGAGGAGAGATATAGATAGACAGACAGGCAGGCAGGCAGGCAGGCAGGCAGACAGACAGACAGACAGACAGACAGACAGACAGATAGATAGATAGATAGATAGATAGATAGATAGATAGATAGATAGATAGATAGATGGCACAGAGTCAGTTAAATATGAAGGGATGATATCTAAAAAATAAAATTAAGAAGTACGAGAGGAACATATTAGGAGAAGAAAGGAAAAGATAGAATGGGGTAAATGATCTCACATAAAGGAGGCAAGAAAATGTTTTCACAATGGAGGGGAAGAGGGGAAGGGGAGAAGGAATGAGTGAACATTACTCACATCAAATGTGACTTAAGGAGGGAACAGTATGAATTTTGTTGGGGGGGGCGGAGCCAAGATGGCAGAATGAGAGCAAGTACTCACCTAAGCTCTAAGACAAACTCCTTCAGATACCTCTAAAAAGAGAATCTGAACAAATTTTAAAGTGGCAGAATACAGTGGGAGACGGAGTGTGTCAGATTTCCAACCCAGGACAACCTGGAAGGTCGATGGGAAGGATCTGGTGCACAAGGCTGGAGGAGTGCACAGCAAACAGGCTGTATTAGTGCAGATCCTGCCATATCAAAGCCAAGCAGGAAGCCCCAGTGAGTTTGAAGTAGCAGCAACACTGAAGATTCTCAAACATATCAGCCCAGGACAGGAGTCCAATGGAACTGAGCAGGAGAGAAGCGTAGCACCTTAGGTAACAGCAACAATCGCTGCTGAGACTATCAGCCTGCAGATTAAATGTCTGTAAGTCACCTACTTGATCTGCTGGGAGCCAAGATGGTGGAGTGTCTTTCCCCAATTAATATGAGGTCAAAGGATATGAACAGGCAGTTTTCAGAAGAAGAAATTAAAGCCATCTATAGTCATGTGAAAAAATACTCTAAATCACTATTGAGTAGAGAGATGCAAATCAAAACAACTCTGAGGTACCACATCATGCCTATCAGATTGGTGAACATGACAAAACAGGAAGATGAGAAATGTTGGAGAAGATGTGGGAGAGTTGGAACACTAATTCATTATTGGTGGAACTGTGAACTGATCTAGCCATTCTGGAGAGTAAATTGGAACTATGCCCAAAGGGCTACAAAAGTGTGCATACCCTTTGACCCAGCACTATTGCTTCTAGGACTGTATCCTCAAGAGATCATAAAAATGGGAAAGGGTCCCACATGTACAAAAATATTTATAGCAGCTCTTTTTGTGGTGTCCAAAAACTGGAAATCAAAGGGATGCCTATCAATTAGAGAATGGTTAAACAAGTTGTGGTATGTGAATGTAATGAAACACTATTGTGCTACAAGAAATGATGAACAAGTTGACTTCAGAAAGACCTGGAAGACTTATATGAACTGATGCTGAGTGAAAGAAGCAGCACCAGGAGAACTTTGTACACAGCAACAACCACAGTGTAAGAAGAATTTTTCTGGTAGACTTAGCCTTTCACAGCAATGTAAGGACTTAAAAAATTCCCAGTGGACTCAAGGCAAAATGCCATCCACATCCAGAGAAAGAACTATGGAACTGGATTACAGAATGAAGCAGAATATTTTCTCTTGTGTTTTGTTTCGTTTTGGTTTTTCTCACAGTTTCTCCCATTCATTTTAATTCTTCCATGCAACATGACTAAGGTGAAAATGTATTTAGCAAGAATGTATGTGTAGAACCCATATAAGATTGCATGCCATCTCAGGGAGGGAAGGGGAGAAAATCTAAGATTTATGGAAGTGATTATAGAAAACTGAAAACAAATAAATTAATAAAACAGGAGGGAAGATCATACACATTCACTTGTCTATCTTACCCTACAGGAAAGTAGGGAGAAATGGAATAAAGTTGGGGAGGACGACTGAAGGGAGGACAGATTGGATGAGGGGGTAGTCAGAAGCAAACACTTTAGAAAAGTGACAGGCCAAAGGAGAAAATAGAATAATTGGGGGTGTGGGACAGAATGGAGTGAAATATAGTTAGTCTTTCACAACATGACCATTATGGAAGTGTATTTCATAGCAACACATGTGTGACCTATATTGAATTTCTTGCCTTCTCAATGGGAGTGGATGGGGAGGGAAGGGAGAGAATTTGGAACTCCAAGTTTTAAAAACAAATGTTAAAAGCTATTTTTACATGCAACTGGGAAATATATATGTATATATTTATAAGCATATAAATATAAACCATGAGGTATAAGACCTATCTTGCCCTACAAGAAAGTAAAGGGGGAGCGGGGGTTGTGTGTGATAGAAGGGAGGGCAGACTGGGGGAAGAGGTTATCAGAATGCATGCCATTTCAGGGTGGAGCGGGGAGGGATGGGGAGAAGATTTATACTTCAAAATCCTATCAAAATGAATATTGAAAACTAAAACAAAATAAATTAAAAATCAGGCACAAGGGAAAAAATAAAACAGAATTATTTAAGTATTTTATTTATTGCTCTATTCATCTGCACAATTTATATTTTTAAAAATATTTATCCATTTCTCTTACAGCACCAGTTTTACTGGCATATTTTGGGTGAAATAATTCCTAAGTATTGCTTTTATTTCTTCCACACTGGTTCTGAATCCACCCTTTTCATTTTTGATACTAGTAAATTAGTTTTCTTCTTTCTTTTCTGAATCAAATTAGCCAATGGCTTATCTATTTTATTGTCCCCCCACAAAAAAAATTGTTTCAAAGTTTTATTTATTGACTCTATTGTTTTCAATTTTGTTGATCTTTCTTCTGATTTTTAGGATCTATTTTGGTGTTTAATTGAGATTAATTGATCAATTAATTTTATGGGTATTTTAGTTGCATGCCCAATTCATTGATCTTTTCTCTCTTTTACTGATAAACACTTAGAGATATAATTTTCCCCCTACCTATTGCCTTGGCTGCATCCAACAAATTTTGATATGTTGTCTTATTAATCTCATTACTTAATGAAGCTGATTGTTGAAATTACTGAGTTTTCCTATGATTTGTTGTTTGACATACAAAGTCCTTCCTCATCTAACCCTCTCCTACCTTTTCAATCTTCTTATATCTTGTTCCCTCCCATAGTTCTATCAGATCTAGGTCATATGGCTCTTTGGCCAGTTATGGCCAAAGGAGAAAATATGGCTCTTCCCCATCCCTCCCCGCTCCACCCTGAAATGGCATGCATTCTGATAACCTCTTCCCCCAGTCTGCCCTCCCTTCTATCACACACAACCCCCGCTCCCCCTTTACTTTCTTGTAGGGCAAGATAGGTCTTATACCTCATGGTTTATATTTATATGCTTATAAATATATACATATATATTTCCCAGTTGCATGTAAAAATAGCTTTTAACATTTGTTTTTAAAACTTGGAGTTCCAAACTGGTTGTTTTACAAATAAGACACTCCCTTTCTCAAATTCGGATATTCTCTGGTTGTTGTCTAGGCCTGAAATGCTTTCCCTCCTCACCTCTACCTACTGACTTCCCCACCTTCCTTTAAGGCCCAATTAAAATCTCATTTTTTCTTAGAAGCTTTTCCTAAGCCCTCTAAATTCTAGTGCCTTCACACTTTTAATTGTTTCCTATTTATTCTGTATATAGTTTGTATGTATATATTTATCTATTGTCTCCCCTAATAGACTGTAAACTCCTTAAAAGAAGCAACTATTTCTTTTGCCTCAGTGCCCTTCATACACCCTCATAACTGGCCAAAGAGCCATATGACCTAGCCATTAAAAAAAAAGAGTGATATTATTATCTGAATAAACGGAATAGCAAAAAGAGCATTTCTAGGAGTTTTGTTTATGTCAGCAAAATTTTCATATGTGAACTAAAGTTCAAAAGCATTTAGAAATGTCTAGTGTCTGGGGATTCTTGTTCTGTTTGGCAATCAACTCTAATAGGAAGGGTATTTTTTCTTTAGGAGACTATTAAAGCCAATATCCTCACATACTTCACATAAGGTACCAAAATATTTGTCTTTTTTCTTAGTGATAACATAAACAATGAATATACTTTCCAAATTCACAATGGTGAGAATTAATGAATTTCAAATCCAGGACCTCAAAGTAATAACAATAAAGGAGAAACACCACAAATAACATCCTTTCTATGAGTGTGAAAGTGGAACTTCGGGCAGAACTGATTCAAGAAAATGACAAATAGTGACAAGAATAAATAGGGAAGCGAAAGAAAAAACATGACAAAGTATACCTTTTCAACATCTGCTTTGGTAACATTAATATCAGCATCCATTTTTTCAAAATACTGTTGTGCTCTGTCAGCTTCTTTGCAATCTCTCTCAAATCGTCGTTTGCTCTAAGTCAAAAAGAAAAGTGCAAAGTTAACTTTGAAACCATTAGATGCAAAGAAACAAAAGATGTTACTTAAAATTAAGCTCAATAAAGAGCATCTGTGCTAAGATAATTTGCTGTAATGTGTTATAAACTTTCACTTAAAATGTACATACATTTGTTTCAATAATACCCAAGAAAAAACATCTAAAAGTTGCCTAATCTCAATAAGGTAGGAAAAGAGTAAGATGAAGGTGAGTATACTTGTTAAGAAAATGTAATATTGATTATACTCTTTTAGGAACACCTTATCCTAGAACTATTTTAGAAACAATTCCATTAAAGTACCTTTGAAAAGTCTATAAACATATTTCTTTAAGAGATTTCACTTACTGTTTCAAGTTGTTTCCAGCAAGTTTCAATGTGCTGTTGAGCTTTTCGACCATCATGGAAATGCTGGAGGGAGAAGAAATACAGAAATGAAAAATCCTGTCTTTCATGAAAATAACTTTGTGGTAAAAAAAAAAAAATTTAAGAATTCAAAATGAGCAAAAGAAAACACAGTAAAATGGATTAAGGGCATTAGGTGAAGAAGTTATGCTCCAGAATTTCCAAACCAACTGCATAAACTGTTGGATTTAGCTGATGTACTAAACTGTTTTTTTTCCCATTCTTTTCTCTTTCCTTCCTGATTCCTTGTTATATGGGATGGCTCTCTGGGTGGAAAAAAAGAAAGGACTGGCAAATGAAGGGGATATAAAAATAAAAACTAACAACAAAAACTGTAAAAAAATTGTATTTCAAAGAATAAGAATATACTTTTAACAGTTATTTATGCATATATGAAATATAATGTAAGAAAAATTAACTTATCAAAATTCCTTAGGTCATTAGTTCAGTCTGAGGACTGAACTTCACAATTTTGGGGGTCTATTATGATCCTATCAATTGTCAGACAACTACATATCACAGAAAAAGAAAACACAAAGCCATCTCCAAAAATTAGCGACAACTGCACAGTTCAATCATCTTGGCCAATGATACTAAGATAAATAGTACAGTTAGTGCTAGGTGAAGGATTATGTAAAAAAAAAAAGTAAGTTTAAGAGAAGAGAGAAGTATAAAAATAAGAATTGCTCCAGACATAAACTTAAAAGGAACAAGACAGTTTTTAAACTAACAGAAAAAAATGACCTGACTTTCTAAAGTTTGAAAAGTTTCTACAAACATAGCAGTAAAAATAAGTGAAACATAAGCACATTTTCTGCCATTTGAGGGTAACTCTATTGTAAGGTAAGCACAGTGTAGTGATTTTACCAACTGGAGTGTGACATTATCTTTTTTTTAAACCATAAATCTTTCTGTTAATTTAAATATATTAGTTTTTAAAAGCTCTGCTTTTTCATAATACCTGATTTTAAAAGTATTTTTGCATTTTTGATGTTATTTATTTATAATCAAAAGTCAATGAAAATCTTAACCAAGAGCATGAAAACTATATCCCAGAGTACTAAGACTTGAAAATGTGATTCTTGAGGTACTATGACCTCTAAAAAATTTGGTTGAACAGGAAAAGTAACAAAACAGGAGATTGTTAAGTGTTGTCCTGATATTTAAAAAGAGGAAGAAAGTAGATCTATCATACTATAAGTTGGTGACCTTGACTTTTATTCCTAGCAAAATTCTAAAATTCATTGATAAAGGGGAGCTTAGGGGCACTTAGTAAGAGTAATAATGATCATTAATAGTTAGAACAGATTTCAGCAAAAATTGGCCGTGAGAGTACTTTCTTTCCTTGAATAATATTGCTAAATTGGTAGATATGGGAAGATACTTTTTCCCTATTATATGACAAAGAAATATGTATGTACACACACACACACACATTGTCTGCAATAAGGAAACATTTTAAGTCATTCCAATAAAGATGAGAGATAAAGAGGGATAAGGGGACAGGGAACAAAGCTGCCCCTTCTTACCATTATCATTAGAAAATGTTCTAGAAATACTAGTGATATGAAAACATATATAATTTAATACATAAACATTGGCAAAGAAGAGAGACGATAATCTCTATCTGTAGGCAACAAAATATTTTTCACAGAAAACCATGGAGAATATAGAAATTGAAAGAAAAGATTTAAGCAACGTGACAAGATACAAAATAAATAAACAAAAGTTACTGGTATTTCTATACCAAATTGAAAAAAAAATCCAGAAAGATGTAACAAAAAAGGAAATTCCAATAGAAAGAACTATCAAATGCATAAAATGTCTGTCAATTTACTAAGCCACAGTCAAGACATATAAATTCAATGGCAAGATACTTTTAAAAAAATAAGTGAATTAAATAAATGAAGGGATATTCCCTTACCCATGATTAGGAAACAACAATATAATGGCAATGACAATATTAACTTAGAGATTTAGGGTTATAGCACACTAACAACTAGTTATTTTATAGAACTTGTCAAAATATTGACAAAAAGATAACAATTTATTTGGAGGACTATAAGGTCTACCATCTCAAGGAAAATCATGAAAACAAGTAGAAATGGAGAACAATAGTTTGAGAACTCAAAGTAAATTATAAAGTTATAACCATCAAAACTGTGTGACACTGGTCAAAAAAACAGAAAAGTGACCACTGAAACAAATTAGCTAAGCAATCAAATGAGATGATATTTATAAATTACTTAGCACAGTTCCTGGCACACAGCAGACACTTAATAAATGCTCATTTCATTTCATTCCAACAAAACTCAATATTGCAATATTTGACAAATATCTTTTTAAAGTGCAAAATAATCTTTGACTATTAATCTGCATTATTAGCATTTTCTCCATCACTTTGTTAAGTTTAGACAATCAACAAAACAATCATTCAAGTCCTGATTTATAGTATTTACTAAGCGTGTTACCTAGCTCATGACAGAGATGTAAGATACAAGATGTAAGATATAAGATACAAAGATATACATTTTTGGAGAAGACCTCTGTGGATTCAGTATGCTCAATTACAGTAATAGATTAAAAGATTGTTGGCTTTTTCCCCCTTTGTTTTTAATGCAAATGGAGTGTGAGGAAATTAGCAGGGTTAGCAATAGTGATGATAAAAATAAGAGCATTGTATCATTTTTAATGCACAGAAGAAAACAGAATGAAATTTAAAAGGAAGTAATAAATAAGTATTTAGTTTTGAAAGTAACATGTAGAATTTACTTTATATATTATTTAAAAAGCAAGTGGTATGAATAGGAAACTTATGGTTTCATACAGACTACTCATGTTCTAGTATGTCTATGGAAATGTTCATTTTTTGTGTGTTTTAAAGCTCAAAATAAAAGAAAATAAGGAGAGGCACACTAACTTATTGTTAATGGGGCTGGAATGGTTCAATTATTTAACACAGAAAATAATTTTGCTTTTAAAAATTAACAAAAATAAGGATACCTGTTATCACCATTATTAGTCAATATGGTACGAGAAATGCTAGCCACGGCACCAAGACAAGAAAAAAAATCAAAGGAAGAACTGGCAAGAACTAACAAGTGTTAACAATTAACAACCTGAACAAAGCTGCAGGACACAAAATGAACACAGGTCATTAGCGTTTCTATATGTGGCCAATGTCGTCCAGCAAGAAGACAAAGAAAAAGAAATTCTATCTGAAATAACTGCAGGCAGTACACAACACGTGGCAGTCTATCTGCTGAGACAAACTCAGGAACAATAGGAACACAGTTACAAAATACTTTTCACACAAAATCAGATCTAAACAAATGGAGAAACATTAATTGCTCATGAGTAGGTCAAGTCACTATAATAAAAATGATGAGCCTACATCATTCAATCTACCAAAATCAGTTTAAAGACCAAGAAAAAAATAATGAAAATTTATCTGGAATGACAAAAGGTCAAGAATATCAAAGGAAAAGAAAATAAATGTGAAGTAAGGCAGCCTGGCAGTATCAGATTTCAAACTATATTACAAAGCAGCAATCATCAAAACAATCTGACACCAGCTAAAAAAACAGAGTGGCGGATTAATGCAGTAGATTAAGTTCGTAGAGCAAATGTATACACCGTGGTAAGTGGCTGTAGCAATCTAGCGTTTGGTAAACCCAAAGATCCAAACTTTGGAGGCAAGAACTCACTATTCGACAAAAATTGCTGGATCTAGGATTAGGAAGACCTCAGTTCAAATCCAGTCTCGGACACATCCAAGCTATGTAACCCTGGGCAAGTCGCTTAAACTCTGCTTATCTGACAAAACAGATCCGCAATGAAATGGCAAACCATTCCAGCATCTTTTCCAAGAACACCTCAAATGGGGTCTTCAACGGTCAGGCATGACTGAACAACAACAAAATAAAAGTGAAAAAGCGTTTTCAGAAGAAAAAAACCAAAGGTATCCATAGTAATATAAAAAAAATACTCTAAGTAGCCACCAATTAGAGAAATGTAACTTAAAACTCTGAAGTATCACCTCACATCTATCAGATTGGCTAACATAATTAAAAAGGAAAATGACAAATGCTGGAGGGGATATGGAAAAATTAAGACACTAATTGGTAGAATTGTGACCTGGTCCAACCATTCTGGAGAACAATTTGAAACTATACCCAAAGGGCTAGAAAACTATTCAATACCACTACTAGATTTGCAACCCAAAGAAATAAATTGGAAGAGGGGTGGAGCCAAGATGGCAGAGTAACAGCACAGACTTTCTACAGCAGACACTCTCACCAAGCCGTCAAATACCCATAAAAAAGGGCTCTAAACAAATTCTGGAGCTTCAGAACCCACAGAACAGTGGAGTGAAGCAAATCTCCAGCTCAAGACAGCCTGGAAAGTCACCAGGAACTGTCTATCACACCACACTGGGAGTAGAGCGCAGTCCAGTGTGGGCTGCAAGTGCACAGAGGGAACCTGATCAGACCCTGGGGAGACTGAATCTCTCATACCTGTGGTGGTTTCTAGACTTCATGATCCCAAAATGCTAAGAATAAATAGGAAGGTCAGTGGGAAAAGCTTGTGGGATCAGTGCAAAAGAGTGGAGTGGTCCAGCCCCAGGACAGCTGAGAGGAGAAGGGAGGAACCTGAGGCAGCCACAGCAGAAGCAGGGGCAGTTACAGTCATTGTTTCTGGAGCTCCAGACCCACAGATTGTGGGGGAATCAAGAGGCTGACAGTGTACCCCCTATCCCCACTGGAAGCAGAGAACTACCATGACAAAAAGCTCAAAAGTCAAGTAAATGGTTGGGGAAATGAGCAAAAACTGGAAAAAGAATCAGACTATAGAATCTTACTTTGGTGACAAGGAAGACCAAAGCATACAAACAGAAGAAGACAACAAAGTCAAAGTTTCTACATCCAAAGCCTCCAAGAAAATTATGAATTGGTCTCAGGCCATGGAAGAGCTCAAAAAAGGATTTTGAAAATCAAGTAAGAAAAGTAGAGCAAAAATTGGGAAGAGAAATGAGAGTGATGCAAGAAAAACATGAAAAATGAGTCAACTGCTTGCTAAAGGAGACCCAAAAAATTGCTGAAGAAAATAACGCTTTAAAAAATAGATTAACTCAAGTGGCAAAAGAGATCCAAAAAGCCAACCAGGAGAAGAATGCCTTAAAAAGCAGAATTGGCCAGATAGAAAAGGAAATCCAAGAGCTCACTGAAGAAAATAATTCCTTAAAGATTAGAATAGAGCAGGTGGAAGCGAATGACTTTATGAAAAACCAATAAATTATAAAACAAAATCAAAGGAATGAAAAAATAGCAGACTGTAAAATATTTCATTGGAAAAACAACTGACCTGGAAATTAGATCCAGGAGAGACAACTAAAAAATTAGGGGACTACTTGAAAGTCATGATCAAAAAAAGAGCCTAGACATCACCTTTCAAGAAATAAAAGGAAAAAGGACAAAAATATTTACAGCAGCTCTTTTCATGGTAGCATGGAAATGGAAATTGAGGAGAAGTCCTTTAGCTGGGGAATGGATGAGTAAGTCATGGTGTATGATTGTGATGGAATACTATTGTGTTATAAGAAATGACAAAAAGAATGGTTTCAGGAAAACCTGGAAAGACTTACACGAAATGATGCAAAGTGAAGTGAATGGAACCAGGACAACATTGTACACAGTATCAGCAATAGTGCAATGATGATCAGTTGTGAAAGACTTAACTAATTTGAACACAATGATCTAAGACAATTCTGAAGAACTCAAGATGAAAAATGCTACTCACCTCCAGAGAAAGGAGTGATGAACTCTGAGTGCAGATTGAATTACAATTTTTTCACTCTTTTTTTTTTGCCTTTTTTTGGCAACACAGCTAATATGGGAATGTTTTGTATGATTCTATGTGTATAACTGAAATCATATTGTTTGCCTTCTCAACGCAGAGGAAGGACTGAAGAGAGGGAAAGAATTCAGAACACAATAAAAAAAACTAATGCTAAAAGCGAACAATAAATTTGTTGTACAGATTCAGTGAAATTCCTCTTCCTTTTTCTGGCTGTACCATATTATTGATGTATTAACATTGAACTAATGGCTAACAGCCAATCATTCATACCTGAATGAGATTTATCTAACACATATTTTTAAGATACATCATAAGCCTTCTTGCACTTAGGAACACTGAACAGCACTTTAGCGCTACTCTTGAGGGACATTTTAAATAGTGAAATTATCAACAAAAAGCACAAAAAAATGCAAAAAACATGAGACTAAACAGTCCACAAAAAGGAATCTTACTTATGGTATCAGAGCACAAACAAAGAAGACAGAGCACTGCCTTGATCAACCTCAACTACAAACCTGTTCATTGGGTAACACAAATTTTTTGCTGCCCTATGCTTTTCCAGGAATGACTGACTTTGGGTTTATAAATAAACTTTAGCAAGTAAGTGAATTTGTAAATAAAGACAGTTAATTGTATAACTTTTACAGTTTTATAACAGAATTTTGGCTCTAGGATTTGGCTATTATTTTATACAGAGGGATTACAGACTAAAAAGTCTACCATTAAGAACACATGGAAAGTAGGCAGTAAAATTTCAGTTGGTGCCTAAATCCAAGTGCTATACCCTACGTTATAAGGCACATTTTATTGAACGATAGTTAAAACTTAAAAGGCAATGCAGCTAAAAAGCTGGCAACGCTTCAGCTCAAATGCACCTGACAGTTTCCATTAACACCAACTATATATATATATATATACACACACACACACACACATATATACATAGGATATAATTATGGTTTTCTTTATCTGACACTAAGTAACTATGATAAATATTCAAAAAAATAAACATTTCAAATGTTATAAATCCTTTTTTAAAATTCTAGTATGTTGTACAATTATGATCACCCTAATGTCAAAACAGATCTTAGTAGTAGGGAGACTGCAAATTAATTTACAGATGTAAGGCTAAGAAAGGAAAAAAGCATAGCTCTGGGTAAATGCTGACTAATCAAGGTCTCACTGGTTCTTTATGTTCCTTTCAATAAGGTTGAAACTTTGGTTCAGAATATATTTGAATATTATTCTTATTCAACTTGATTAGCAATGAATGGATATTTATTAGTAGGTAGAAACAATAAAAACAGGAAGAGTATAAAACAAAAATTAGATAAATTCAAAAAAATGTGATTTAGTCCATTTTCACCATATTTCATTGTTTTCTTAACATTAACAGCTCTAACGTGTTTTTGTTTGTTTTTTGTTGACAGGCTCTATCTCACCCTTTCTGGAACAGCAGTAGCTCCTCATGAGCAGAAACCCACTACTGATCAGCATGGGAGGTTTGGTTTTTTTAAAATTACTTATTTTTAGTCTTCAACATTCACTTCCAAAAGCTTTTGAATTTTGAACCTTTGCTTTCCTTTCCACCTCCTCAAGACAGAGTACAGTCTGATACAGGCTCTACATATACATTCCTATTAAACATATTTTCACATTAGTCATGTTGTAAAGAAGAATTAGGACCAATGGGAGGAACCAGGAAAAAGAAGAAACAAAACAATAACCACAAAAAAGAGAGCAAAGAGTATGCTTCAATCTCCACTCAGACTCTATAGTTTCTTCTTCGAATGTGGACAGCATTTTCTATCATGAGTCTTTCAGAGTTGCTTAGATCCTTCAATTGCTGAGAAGAGCCAAGTCTATAGTCATGCACACTGTGGCTGTTACTGTCTACAGTGTTCTCCTGGGTCTGCTCACTTCAGTGTCAGCTCATACAAGTCTTCCTCAGTTTTTATGAAGTCCCCCTGCTCATCATTTCATACACCACGATAGTATTCCATTACATTCGTATACTACAACTTGTTCAGCCATTCCCCAGTTGATGGGCATCCCCTCAATTTTCAATTCCTGGCCACCACACAAAGAGCTGCTATGAATATTTTTGTACATGTGGGTCCTTTCCCCATTTTCATGATCTCTTTCAGATATAGACCTACAAAATGGTAGTGCTGGGTTCAAGGGTAAGCAGTTTTATAGCCCTTTGGGTATAGTTCCAAATTACTCTACAGAATGGTTGGATTAGTTTACAACTCCACCAATAATGCACTGGTGTTCCATTTCCCCCACATCTTCTCCAGTATTTATCATTTTCCTGTTTTGTCATGTTAGCCAACCTGTGTGTAGTTGAGTACCTTTGAGCTGTTTTGATTTGCATTTCTCCAATCAATAGTTATTTAGAGCATTTTTTCACCACTATAGCTTTAATTTCTTCCTCTGAAAACTTCCTGTTCATATACTTTGACCATTTATCAATTGGGGAATGACTTGTATTCTTATAGACTTGACTCAGTTCTCTATATATTTTAGAAATGAGGCCTTTATTAGTGACACTGGCTATAAAAACTGTTGCAGCATAGGAGCTTTGGCTTGCATCCTTTCTGACCTACAGCTTAGCCCTTCCTTAGATAGTCTGGTGGTTCTCTACTCGTAGGAGCTAGTCTTAATGTGAAAACCATATTTAGTTAGTTCTCTGTAGTTCAGAATTCCTAAGCTCAAGCAATCTACCTTTTTTACTCTCTAAAGTAGCAGGGATTACAGAATTACAGGTGTATTTGTGTCCTTTTGGGCCTTGTTACTTTACTGCATTAAAATGAAACATAGACTATGATCTGAACATACTTATTTTTTAAATTTAATGTTTTATTTTCCCCCCAGTTACATATAAAAACATTTTTGAGTTCAAAATATTTTCCTTCCTTCCCCCCCTCCCCTCCCTTATTGAGAAGGCAAGCAATTTAATATAGGTTACACATCAGCAGTCATGCAAAACACATTTCCATGTTAGCCATGTTGTGAAAGAAAAGAGACCAAAAAGAAAAATGAAAAAGAAAGATAATAAAGTGTGCATCAATCTGCATTCATATTCTACCAGTTATTTCTCTAGAGATAGCATGTTTCAACACAAGTCCTTCAAAAGATATTTATTTGTAATGGAGTAAAGCAACAAGGGCAGAAAGAACACAAACAGAGATGTCATGGAACTTAAAGTTAGAAGGGACTAATCTACTCATTTATAAATGAGAAATTTAAGGTTCAGGGAGGATAAACAACTTACCCAAGGTCACACAGGCAGGGCTGGGATTGAACCCAGGTGCTCTGAAAGAGATCTATTATGAGCACACACAAATGGTGAAGAAAAGTATCATTTTTGGTAGTTATATACAGTCAGTTTCATGTATCTTTTTACTCTTTCTACTTGCTCCCCAAAACTTCCAAAGTAGCCTTCCTAATGTGTTGTTGTTTGCATGTATGTCTTCATATGTAAATATATAATTAGATATGAGATATGTTATATATTATGCACATATTATATATTCATATACATATATACACATATGTATACATACACATATACACCCTTCTAATTGATAATACACTCTTTGAGGACAAGGATTGAGAACCTTTCATCTAGTAGGTGTTTAATGAATGCTGAAGTGAACTTTGTTAATGTTCAATCACTTCTATCACTATAACTTGTTGAGCATTGGTGGTTGAACAGCAAAACAGAATAGGAAGAGAATGGGTTAGTGGGGTTAAAACAAAAAAAGACAAAGATCAAAGTTCTAGTCCAAAGGAAGGAAATGATGGAGAATAAGACCAGAAAAGGTAAAAGAATGGCTTAGGACAAGGAACCAGAAATGAAGGACTAGGTCCAATTTAGGTAAAGAGGCAAATAAATGAGCCAAAGAGAAGACACAAACATTGAGACAAAAAGCCATAAATATATACTGAGTTAAGAGGAAAGATGATAAAGAAAAGAAGCAAGATGATTCAAGGAAATACAGGCAGACAGGACAGATATAAAATAACAGTCAATGATACATACATATATACATACATATACACATACATACATATATATATGAAGTGATTTATGATATACTATTTTGACCGGACTAAGTTTCCCAATTTATTATACTAACTAGCAATTGTTTCTCTTTTGCTCAGGAACTCTGAAGGTCTTCTCCTCCCACTTTGATTTTTTTTTTTTTTTTTATTAAAGGGGCCATCCCTTGAGCAACTACTTAAAGAAGCCCATTCATTGAATGGGTTATCTCACTCAAAATGAGAATGCTATACAACCTTAGCCTGAAAGGGTCAGGGTCTCCCATTGCATCCTGGGCCATCTCCAGCCATCCTGATGAATATCAAGCCACTGGACCCAGATGACTCAGGAGGAGAAAGTGAGATTAGTGACCTTGCATAGCCCTGCCTCGCTCAAATCCAAGTCATGCCATCACAACGATGTCATTTTCCTCTAATATACAATGTGAGGGGGAGGGCAGATATCATTTAAACACAGGACAATGCTCTGCTAGCCAACAATATATTTCACTTGAGTTTCACTTCGAGATAGGAAGGAACAAGAGGAAAAGACAAACATTCATGTAACTGCTTACTACTCAAAAGCCTGGGTAAACAAGTCTGATTTTTAAGTTCACTTCCTATAATATCATTTAAAACAATTTACCTTTTTTTTTTTTTAGCTTGAAACACACCTTTCAAAATTTACTGCAGTATTGGGCTGACTTGTATATACACCCACATATACATATATACACATACATACATACAAACATTACATACAGGCCTTAATAAAAGAATTTGTTCTGCAAAACTTGGACTCAGTCAAAACATAGCACCAAGGACCTAGGAGGCCATGGGTTCCCCACCCCTGATAGATCAACATCTCACACCAAATTCCAAGATGAGTTCAAAATGGGTGCACAAACAAAAAGGAAATTAGAGGAGAATGAAATAGTTTACCTTTCAGATCTATGGATAGGGAAAGAATTTAGGAATAAAAAAGAAACAATGAGCATTACAAAATGTAAAATGGATAATTTTTATTGTATTAAATTTTAAAAACTTTGCACAAAAAAAAAAAACACAACACAACCACACTTAAAGGAAAGGAGAAAACTGGGAAAATTCTTTACAGCAAACATCTCTGATAAAGGTCTCATTTCTCAAATACATAGAGAACTGAGTCAAATTTATAAGAATACAAGCCATTCCTCAATTAATAAATTACCAAAGAATATGAACAGACAGTTTTCAGACAAAGAAATCAAAGCTATCTGTCATCATATGAAAGAAATCAAGAAATTATAAAACCGAACCAAAAGAATGAAAAACTAGAAGACAATGTGAAAAACTGGAAAAACCACTGACCTGGAAAACAGATCCAGGAGAGACAATTTTAAAATTATTAGACTACCTGAAAGCCATGATTAAAAAAAAAAAAGGAGCCTAGATACCATCTTTCAAGAAATTATCAAGGAAAACTGCCCTGATATTCTAGAACCAGGAGGTAAAATAGAAATTGAAAGAATCCACCAATCACCTCTGGAAAGAGACCCCAAAAGGAAATCTAGAAATATTGTAGCCAAATTCCAGAGCTACCAGGTCAAGGAGAAAATATTGCAAGCTGCAAGAAAGAAACAATTCTTGTATGGTTCAGGATAATACAAGATCTAGTAGCTTCTACATTAAGAGATTGAAGGGCTTGGAATATGATATTCTGGGGGTCAGAGGAGCTAGGATTAAAACCAAGAATCACCTACCCAACAAAACAGAATATAACACTTTAGTGGGAAAAATGGATATTCAATGAAATAGAGGACCTTCAATAATTCTTGATGAAAAGACTAGAGTTGAATAGAAAATTTGACTTTCAAATACAAAAATCAAGAGAAGCATGAAAAGGCAAACAGAAAAGAGAAATCATAAGGGACTTGTTAAAGGTGAACTGTTTATATTCCCACATGGAAAGATGATATTTGTAATTCATGAGACATTTCTCAGTATTAAGGTAGTTGGAAGAGATGAGGTAACAGACAGATAGATAAATAGATAGCACAGGGTAAGTTAAATATAAAGAGATGATATCTAAAAAAATAAAACTAAGGGGTGAGAGAGGAATACATTGGGAGAAGAAAAGGAGAGACAGAATGGGGTAAATTATCTCACATAAAAGAAGGAATGAGTGAACCTTATTCTCATTGGATTTGGCTTAAGGAGGGAATAATATACAGACTCAATTGAATATCTTGCCCTACAGGAAAGTGGTGGTGGTGGGAATAGAGAGGGGAGGATGATAGAAGGGAGGACAGAATGGGGGAGGGGTAGTCAGAAGCAAACACTTTAGAAAAGGGACAGGTTCAAAGGAGAAAAATAGAATAATTGGGATAGGATGGAGAGAAATATAGTCTTTCATAACATGACTGTTTTGGAGGTATTCTGCATAACTACACACATAGAACCAATATTGAATTGTTTGCCTTCTCAATGGAGGTGAGGAGGGAGGGAAGAAGGGGGATAATTTGGAACTCAAAGTTTTAAAAACAAATGTTTAAAAATTGTTTTTACATGCAACTGGGAAATAAGAAGAAAATAAAGAGGAAGGGAATAAGAGGGGGATGATAAAAGGGAAAGCAGATTGGAGAAAGAGGTAATCAGAATGTATGTCATCTCCAGGTGGAGGGAGGGGAAATAATAGGAAGGAAATTTGGAACTCAAAATATTGTGGAAATGAATGTTGAAAAATAAAAATAAATAAATTTAAATCTTCAAAAAAATGTAGCACCTAGCTCTGAATAAAAAACTCTGGATGTGGTCTGATAAGAGCCATCACCTCCTTGTTTATGGAAATGTAGCCTGTCAGTGTAGTCCAAGAATGCATTTGTTTTAGGTGCCATATCACACTGGTTGAAGTTTCCTAAAATCCTCCCATATCCTTTTCAGATAAATTAACTAATCATGTTTCCCTCAACATATACTTGTAAAGTTGACTTTTCAAAATCAAATAAGAGTTTACATTTTAAAGAAGTCATCTTCCTGGAGTCAACTCAACATTATATATCAGAGGTGTATATCACGTGGCTCACAGGTCAAAATCAGATAAAAACATAATTAGGGGGTACTTAACAAAATAAATAAAAATCCAATAAAACAGATACTATTAACATATGGTTTTCTAGGACAGTATGCACCTCCAAGGATCTTTATATCACTTTTTTCCCTCACTGATTACATTCATTGATTACACTCCTCTAGAATATCATACTCCAAAGTCCTCCAATTCTTTAATGTAGAAGCTGCTAAATCTTGTGCTTATTATGGTTCCAAAATATCTGAATTGTTTCTTTCTGGCTACTTGCAATATTTTCTCCTTGACCTGGGAACTCAGGAATTTGGCTATAATATTCCTAGGAGCTTTCATTTTAGGATCTCTTTCAGGAGGTGACTGCTATATTCTTTCAACATCTATTTTATCCTCTGGTTCTAGAATATCAAGGAAGTTTTCCTTGATAATTTCTTGAAAGATGATGTCTAGGCTCTTTTTATTGATCATGGTTTTCAGGTACTCCAATAATTTATAAATTGCCTGTGCTACACTGTGACCCTCTCTTAGCCTGGTTAAACAGACACTTTCCTGTTGATCTTCCAGGTTGTCTTGGGTTAGAAATTTGTTTCACTGTCTTTTTGTGGGTTCTGCTGCTCTAGAATTTGTTTAGAGTCATTTATAAAATTACTTTGTTCGTTTTCAGTGTTCTACAACCACTTCCATATAGCTTAGATTTCCCCTCCTTCTTCTCCCCTGCTCCCAATCCCTTCCCAAGATGGTGTGCAATCTTATATAGGATCTACACATACATTTCTATTAAATACATTTTCACCTTAGTAATTGTTGAATACAAGAATTAAAATGAATGAGAGACACCATAAAAGAAAACAAAAAAATCCAAAACGAAACATAATACAAAATAAAATGGTCTTCTTCATTCTGTGATCCAGTTTCATAGCTCTTTCTCTGAATGTGGAAGGTGTTTTGGCTCAAAAGTCCATTGGGAATTTTTTAGGTTCTTGCATTGCTATGAAGGACTAAGTCTACCAGAAAAAGTACTCGCACACTGTGGTTGCTGCTGTGTACAAAGTTCTCCTGGTTCTGCTCCTTTCACTCAACATCAGTTCATATAAATCTTGCCAGGCCTCTCTGAATCATCTTTTCTTATAGGACAACAGTATTTCATTACATTCATATACCACAACTTGTTCAGCCATTACTCAGTTGATGTGAGCTCCTCAAAGCAGGGAAGATTTTTTGCTTTTCTTTGTATCCCTAACCCTTAGCACAGTGCCTGGCACGTAGTAAGTAGTTAATAAATATTTACAGACTTACTATTCTTTGATCCAGAGATTCCATTGATGGGCATATCCCCCAAGGAAGTTAATGATGAAAAGAAAGGCCTTAAATAAACTAAAATATTGGTAGTAAAATCTTTTGTAGTTGCCAAGAATTGAAGACCCATTCTTTAGAGAATGGCTAAGTAAACTGTGGCACATGAAGATAATGGAATATTATTATGCTGCAAGGAATGACTATATAGAAGCATGGATAGAAAATGAGGCAGAATAACTAAAACAACAGACATAACATCAATAAAAAGAATAACAACAGTAATACAACAATAAAAGAGGAATAAGTGAGGCCCCAAAGAACAGAGGGGAGTATATCAAAGGCACAGAACACTTCTTACAATGTCAAACTTGGAACATCAAAGTAGTTTCATTGAATGTTTTTCTTCGTTTTCTTTATAATAAGGGAATAGCCCTCTCAGGGTGGGAGAGGACAAACAATGGAAAATATATGTGATTTAAAAACTAAAATAAGATAATTTAAAAATTATAAGAAGTGACATATGACTCTATCTTTTAACACAAAGGTCACACTACCACATATATACCCCAAGAAGGTCTAAGACAGAAAATAAAATAAGATCATAAATACTATAGAATGTTCACAGCAACACTTTTTGTGGTAGCAAAGAGCAGGAAGTAAAGTAGATACCCATCAATATGAGGAATAATTAAACAAACTGCATGGTATATGAAATACTGAAACAACAACAAAATCCAAAACAGAACACGGTAATTATAATGACCAAGCTTGTTCTTGAAGAAGAGATGAGTCATAATAAAAATAACATAAAGAAAATTAAAGAAGAAATGTGAAGATGCAACTAACTCTGTTCTTTGTAGAAGTGGCTGTTTTTATGGATTTAGAAGACTGTGTGTGTGTGTGTGTGTGTGTGTGTGTGTGTGTGTGTGTGTGCAAGAAAAATGATGTTTAGGCTACACTGTTTTTTCCCCCTTCTCTGTTGTTGCCTTTTTGTTGCTGTTATCATTACATGGACTGGTTCACTGACTGGCAGGGAGAAGAGAGAGAGAGATGTATTTGGAAATGAAGATGATGTTAAAAACGGATAAATAAAAAAATTAAATAAAGTAAACTGTAAAATTGCATTTCATATATATATATGTATATGTGTGTGTGTGTGTGTGATTCTTAAAAATGAGTATTTTCAAAACAATTAATTTGTTAGCTACCAGTGTTGTGCTGAGTGGCACAATATCCCACACTTTCAGGAGAGAGTTTTCTGAGAAACTCAGAACTAACCAGAACCAAATTCTAGTTCTCCTTCTAGATCTTCAAATCACTGCATCTTGATCATTAAGTTATATGCCAGTCACACTGGAGTGCACTGGTTAAAAGGGATGCTAAACATCAGAATTTGTCATGAAAACTTTCAGTCCCTGATTTCATACATTACTCTCAGCCATAAGAATACCTAATAAATCTCACCTGAAATTTAATTTCTATTAAAGAATGAACATAAAAGTAAAATTTATATGAAAAGATTTGAAATCTTTCCTACATTATAATTTACCCAGTCTATTCGTAAATTGATTACTCAGTGTTTCTTCATATTCATCTCTTTATATTAATCTTGTATCTTTTCATATGTGTACTTGTCTTTCCTAGTAGAGTTTAAACTCCTTGCAAACAGGGATTTTTTCGTTCACTGTCTCTCTCCAGTGCCTAATACAGTCAGTACCTGCCAGATTAGTAGGTATCTAATAAATATTTGTTTATTTATTCATAGAATATAAGAAGTACTCAGGTTATTTTGAAATTCTACATGGACCAACTCTTTCACGTTCGCATTATAATGTGGCAAACTTACAGACTTTATTCAATTTGGTAAATTGATTGCAATTTTAACAGTGACCCTGATAGTTCTCTAACAAATCAAATGTTCCTGGCTAAAATTTCACCTGCAAATTACTATTACTTGCCATTATTAAGTCCCTACACATTTTAGAACTTATTATTCCTTATAACAAATTACTTATCGATAATTTTGTGTTTTGAACTAAGGACTGAAGAAAGATTAACTATCTGTCAATACCTATTTTGAATTTTAATTGCCAAAAATTCTTGATCCCTGATTCTATCCAATGCAAAGTTCATTGTTTTACACCATATGCTTTAAGAAGTCATTATGAAATAAAATTGAGATCACATATTACTGCTTTCAGCTCTATTAGTATTTCATAATGACTGATAATTGAAATATAAGAAAGGACCTGAGTTACTTTTTTGGATAACATGACTAATGAAGGCTAAGAATCTGCTTTTTAAATTCACCTGTTTCAACACTGGGCTCTGCTTTTGGATTTATGTGTAAAGTAATCCTCTTATCTCTCTACTAACACTCCTGTCATATTTAGAATATATTACAATGAGAGGAAACATGATATAGTAGGACATTTTATATAGGACATTTTTTTTTAGTTTAACTTAAAAGTTATTCACTTCTGTGGGTCTCTATTTCCTCTTCTGTAAAATTAGGGCATATATTTCTCAAGTCCTTTCCAGGCCTGATTAGCATTTTTATGTCAGAATCATATTTTTCAAAACAGTCCATTTAGTCGTTATTTTTTTATTACAAAAAGAACAATAATTCTTCAGACGTAATCATGTTAATTCAACCATTTGGGGTACTATGGAGAGAAAGCATTCAACTTTATAGCTGGAGAAATTCCTATCTTCCTATCTTCATTTTCCTTCCCCTTCCCTCTCTTTGAACATGTAAAAAGGGAGGAAGTCAAATAAAGTCCATGGCATACCACTTTTTGTTTTGCCAATAACTTTCTTAGCGAATCAACTATTTAGGTGTCTGAAAATTTCCACATGAAATAGAATTGTTCTTAACATTATGCCATTGGATTCAGAAACATTTCATGCAAAAATGGTAGTCAGTAATTTTATAAATTCCAAAATGTCCTTTATGACATAAAATTTTCAATGGCTTTCCATTTAGTGGTTACAGAGTGAAATTCAAATGTTACAAAGCAAGGCTAGGCATTTAAAAGCCTTCCAAAGGCCAGGGCCATGTTAGTTAGCTTTCCAGCTTTCTCCTATCTTCTAACTTATAAATATGCCCTCTACCTTTCTTCCTCCATACTTTGTTCATGCTGTTGCTTCTTCTTAGAATATTCTCTATTTCTTTTCTCAGTTCCTGAGCTTCTACTTAAAGCTTAAATTCTACTGCCTAGTGTTTAATAAAAATGTATGGATAAAACCCATATAAGATTGCATGCTGTCTCAGGGAGGGAGGGAGGAAGGAGGGACAGAAAATGTAATACTTATGGAAGTGATTGTTGAGAACTGAAAATTAATTAATTAATTGATTGATTTGAAAAAAACAAATTCTACTGCCTAAATGAAGCCTTCCCCAAATTTCCCTGTAATAACAATTTTTCCACTCAGATTTCACAGCGCATACTGTTTTGTACCTAATGCATTTATGTCTTCTAAATTATAATTGTGTGAATATGACACCTCTACTAATTTCTCTAATATACTTGAAGTTCCATGAGAATAAGAACTATCTTATTCAAACTTTTTATCTCACCTCAGCACCCAGCACAGACCTTTTCATATAATTACATTTTAAAAATGTTTGTTGAATTGAGTAGATATTTAACTATGAAAAAATTGCATATTAAAAGATATGGAGAGGGGAAAGGAACTTTCATTGGATAACACTAGAAAGTGCAAAAATACTGGGAAATTCAAAACTTACTAAAATTTAACATTCATTGGACAACATTATAAATATATTATATATCACAATCACACTTTCTTAAGGTATTGGTACACTTATGTTTAATTTCTCCTGCATCTTAAACGTGTGATCAAGATGCTTACATTTGGCAATGAGATTCAATTATGAGACTAAATTCATCACACCAAAGTAACAATTCTGTAAAAATAACATTACTTTCGGTCTTTCATGCTCTTTTCTAAGGGATATAAAACAATCAATCATATTATTGCTTCAGTTTAAAAATTTTAGTTCACATTAGCAAGTTCAAGATGTTAGCATGAAAAAAAATACATAAAGTAGTATAGCTGTCCCAAGCACATTTAAACTTTTAAGCAAATAAACTCTCAATATAAAAAGATAATTTCAAAGACATATTACCAGTATGAAGTGGCTAAAATTTTTCTAAAAGATTTTTAAATTTAAAAAAAAAATCTATTTTTCTCTCTCATTTTACTCCCTCCAAAAAGAAAAACAAATCTTCTTGAAATAAATGTGCATGGTGAAACAAAAAATCATATTGGCCATCTAGCACCATGAGCTCATCATTTCCGTATGCAGCTTTGGTAATACTTACTTCCCTGAGAACATTCAAAAGGGCCACTGAGAAACCTTATCAAGTTCAAAACCATACTTCCTACTTACAGGCTCAAAAACAGACTACTCCTAATAATAATATTTAGCATTCATGCAGTGCTTACTATGTGCCACATACTCTGCTAAGCCCCTTAAAATTATTATCTTATTCGCTCCTCACAGCAGTAACAACCCTGGGAGGTAGGTGCTAATACTATCCTCATTTTACAGATAAGGAAACCGAGGTAAAGAAAGGTTAAATGATTTGTTCAGAGTCACACAGTAAGTATTTGAAACTGAATTTGAACTCAGGTCTTCCTGACTCCAAGTCCGGTGCTCTATTCACTGTGCCACCTAACTGTTCCATAAAATATTTGCCCTCAAAACCTCTCTGATAATATGCATTTGCCTACTTATCCCTATGGTTGTCTTTCCATTGCCCTTGGGGTAATTTGAAATTTTGAGTCTTCTGAGATTTTTAAAAATTTTATTTTATACCTCACAACCACAAAGCATCACTAGGGCAATTTCTGAGTTTAAAAGATGAGCTTTAGTGACAGGAAATATTTGGAATCAATGTAAGTGCTATGGAATTTCTCAAATGCCATTTAATGTTCTCTCCTTGCTGCTATTAAATGTTGGAGGAAGCTCACTGTACACTTGTCATACATGTTCAAGATACAGGTATTGACGGACCAATATAATGGGATACCTATTCATCTGAATGCCATAATCTGGAAAATACACCTTCTTTATGCACCTGGAATTTCCTATATGGATTTCTAAGCTAATTTCTTGATTGGTCATGGGCAGCAACAAAGAAAGATAAGTGGGTATAATTAGGCTAAATTACCAAAGACTGCCAATACACTTTAAGTGGTATAACAGGCATCATGAAGATATCTGGAAAGGAAAGCAGGCCGAACATGTAGCAATAATAGAAATAATAGATGGAAAGCCTCAGTATTACACTGGTGCCCATGAGGAAAGCCTTGCTAGTTTGGGGTAGATTGATCCTCTCTGAAGGATCTTTGCTTTAGCTGCCTTGGGCAATGACCAACTGAGTGACTTGCCTAGGGTCACATAGCTTAGTTTGTGCCAGAAGCAACACCAAACCTATTTTCCTTACTCCAGAACTGACTGACTCTTTACCTACTATAACATACAAGCTCTTGATCATGTTATATCATGCATTCATTTACACAAATCAAACAAATATATCAGGTATAAAGAATCATTCTCTAACTTGAAACTGAGGGAGAAATGGTTTCTACAGGGACTGACTGCAGTGAGTCAAAATTCTGAGATTCTAGAAGACTAAACAAGAAAAGCTTCCTCAAGGTGACAAAGTAACTCAAGTGGATGGTTTTAAAAATAATTTCTAAGAAAGACCAAGAAAGCACAAATTAACCTGCTTTTGGCCTTCAGACTAAATTTTTAAGCAAACAAGAGTGTCAGCTCTACTGACTTGAAAAAAGTGGAATTTGTATATAAATATAGTAGTTCTATTTTACTTGACCTTCAACATGAAATTTTCATGGAATGTGCCATGTTCTACAATTATTTAAAATGCTTACCGAGGAAGCATAATATCTCAGGGTTGTTTACTTGTAATTCTCACAAAAACAAAAGGAATGTCATAGAATGCAATATATTATTTATTACATGTTTGATGGGTAGATACTCCATTAAAGACATGAGAGGTCATGAACAAGAATTTCACAAAATAGAAAGAGAATTTAAGTAAATTACATTATACAAAAATTTTAATCATTAAAATGTCATGTTTGAAAAATGAAAATGAACAACTATATGAATGACTGAACAGCTAGGAATATATTAGAGGTCAGTAAAACAGTAATTCATTTGGAGAATAAATTTTTTAAAAATTCCTGGTTTAAATTCCATTTCTGCCACTCACTACTTGTGTAACACTGGGCAAATCACTTTACCTTTCTGGGTTGCAATTTTCTCATCTGTAAAATGAGAAGAAGACTTGACTAGATGATCACTAAATTCCTTTCCACCTATGTGGTACTAAGTGCGTCATTAATAATGAATAAGACTAAAGAGGGGACATATCATTTTAGTCACCAGAGACCAAGAAGGAAAAATAACAAATATATAAAAGTCCTCAATTAGAACATGCAAAACTTACAATAATAGCTTACATTAGCATAGTACTTTAATACAATACTCTTCATGAACCTCACAATTCTGTAAGACAGGAATACAATTACCATCACAGTCATTTAAAGAACCAGAGGCTCCAGGAAGTTAAGTGACATGACCAAAGAAATATGGTTAATAAAAAGCAGAGCCTCAGACAAGAACCCAGATCTTTTGACTCAAAGTCTGGTGTTTTTTCATAGCACTTTTGCATTTGAGTTTAAGGTTTCTCTTGTTTTTCTATCTGTCTTATTACAGTTGCCCCAAACTGAACTTAACTACTTATTAAAATAAATGTGCAAAGCTCTATTTAGGAAGCTGATTGAAATTCTAACTTAAACATACAGAAAGGCTGGTCAATAGGGATAGATAACTGTATTCACACCAGCCTTAATCTACTATCCAAACAGGATGATGGCATAGCACTTTGCAAAGCCAACAAAAGAACAGGAAGCACAGAATTAGTTCAACTCAAGTGTTCGGACTTTTAAATCTGTTCTATCATAGATATCAAGTGTGCATTATTTTGAACTTCATCTTGCTTTTATACAGTTAGTTATCCATACAAAAGTAACTTGGACTGAGACTGTAACTCAGCAGATACTGTTCTCTGCATGGGTGCTCTGACAAATAGAAAATGCCTACCTTTAATTCATTAACAAAGAATTCATTGTAATCATTCGCTAACTTCAAGTCAGGCTTGTCAGCATCCTTTACTGAATTCAGCAGAAATGTGCACTAAATAGAGTTGAGTTTCTATTAGCGAAATTAAAAGGAAAATTGGCTAAGCCAATAATAACAATGATCATAATATCTTTAATTCAAAAGGCTAACATTTACACAAATATGTAGTTTCTTCTTTTAAACCTGATATTTTTCTACTGACTGCGCTGCAAAATAAATACAGTAAAAGAAGAAATTGTGTTACTTTCATCCATTTCAAAATCAATGGAAGCCTTCAGAAAGGACAGGTAAAGACTGAGGGAAGTGAAGATCAAGATTTTATTGGATGGCATGAAATTAGAAGGGTATAAAATGTAAGATATCAACAAGTGATTCATAATCTCTCCTCAATCACCTTTACTTCATTTTAACTTCTATAGCAAACTTCATGCATTTAACACTTAATCATGCAGATTATTTATTTTTGCCTAGAACTACCATAAATGTAATAAAACTGAACTAGGAAAATTCATTCCATCCATACAGATCAACAACTCCACTACATTTTGTAGTAAGTCTCCTGCACTGCAATGAAGAATAAATGACTTGGCCAGGATCACAGAGCTAATTCATATCAGAATTAGGCTTGAACTCAGACCGAACTAGTTCCAAGGGCAGCCATATGCATATGTCGTGATGCTTACTGTTACCATCTTTTTACATACATTCCTTATCTCCTCAGATACTTGAGGTAAAGACTAGCTATTAAGTTTTTCCCTATAATTTGAACTTATTTTGTCATATTCCTTACCCATTATTTTCACATTGGCAAATACTTCTAAGTTTAGGTGTTACCCAGTGCTAGAATCCCATTAATTCATTACATATTTTATCACTTAGAAAAAAATGGTTCATTACCGATTTCCTTTCCTGCTTTAGCTCCTGAACGTATCGAGCTAACTCCACAGTAATCTGTGAGGTCATGTTCTCTGAAATAACTTCATGTTGCCCTGCATAATCATTCATTTCATTCAAAGTGGAAATGAAAGCTTTACATGATGTATACCTGTGAAATAAAACAGAAACAGAAATTTGTAATATTGCATTTACTTATACAAATCCACAGATCTTTCCCATCATTCAGTATTACTTACCGCAGGGAATATTAATTAAAACAAGTTAATTTGCAAGAGCTTCCCAAAAGGGATCCAGGCAAATCATTAAACATTTTCACCAAAATGACTCATAATTTAACTACAGATTTAAAAAAACGGCCTTAGAAGTTATATTGACTTAAGTAGAACTGAAGTATTCAACTTAATTGATGATTTTGTCTTAAGGTGATAGTGACAAAAAAGAAGTCACAAAATTATCTTAACTAACACAAGTAACTTCTGGGGTAGGAATTAGTGATATTTTATAAAAGTCTCCATAAATAATGTTTCTGCCAAATACCTCACGAGTGATAGAAATATTTTCCAGTTGATGAGCACAGTATCATATTAAGAACATTAGGATTGCAAATCTGAAAAAGCTCCATTCTTTTGAAAATGCCAGGTTGTATATATTAAGTTTATTCTCAGTCATATTAATATATATACCTTGGAAAATGTAAATAGATTAAATTCCTTTTACCTTCTTTAGGGGCTTTAATAGTACCCAAAACAATTTGTTAAATGACCAAATGAAAAAAATTTACTCTGTTTTGCTGTTTACTCTTTTTTGGTAGTAAGTTTATAAGCTAAACAGTTATATTTCCTCCTTTAATTCTTTAAATTAATGGAAAATTAAACCTATCTTGCAGGTGCCTGTTTCCTCTCCCTGCCAAAGGATAATCATCATCAATGTTATGTAGATAAACAAATAATAAACATACTTGTACTCTTCCTCTTCCTTTGAATTCCTTTTGGGTTGGTATTTCTTTGAAAGATTCCTAAAATTTAAAAAAATACAAATTTATTTAGACTAGGGAGACAAAATTCTTCTCATGATACTAACAATTCAGAGAATGAAATAGACTTTGATCTTTCCTATTTGAAGGTGAATTGAGCAATTGAACCAGCATATTTACTATATACAATGTATTGGACTAGTTATCAAGAACATGTAAAATTTTTTTAGAAGATGTGTTTCAGAACCTAAAAGACTAAAAAAATGGGAAAAGACATATATAGTTTAATTCCCATTTATTTAAAAAAAAAAGTAAACAGTTCAGATTCTCCTTTAACAAGTGTGGTAAAGAATCAATGTATTAATCAGTATTTTCTAAATCCAAGAAATTCAGTTCTCCATTAAAGAAAATTTTAAAAAAATGAAAGATTACATAACACAGGGGTACATTTTCAAGAATGCTATTCTATAATGATACCTAAACAAGAAAGATTAACCTTATGGAAGAACTGAAACGTCAACGAGGAAAGATGAGGAGAAATATTGCTGAGGTAAAAACAACAATCTCGGTTCCCAAGGAATTCACATTCTAGTTAGGCAAGACAAAACATTAGATACAAGTTAGGTACATAGTAGAAGGACAGGCCTAGTGGTCTTTAGGCTACAGTGGCACAGTGAACAAGGTCCAAGGTTCAACAAGACACTATAGGGTATACTTATAGGTCATATGGAAATGAATAGGAGTCTAGAACAAAGGGAAACGGTTATGACCCAGTGGGCTGGAATATATACCCAGCAAGAGAGATGGTAGAGGGGGGATGAAACCAAGATGGCAGAGTAGAAGCAGAAACTTGCAAGAGCTCTCCCCCAAAGCCCAGTCAAAAAATGAATCTAAACAAATTCTGGAGCTGCAGAAAACACAGAATGATAAAGTGAAGCAAATCTCTACCCCAAGATAGCCTGGAAGGTCGAAGGGGTGTTTATCACATTGCGCTGGGAGGAGAGCGCTGTCCAGGGTGGGCTGCTCTGGCACAGATGGAATCTGAGCAGGCCTTGGGGGGGGGGGGGGGAGAACCTGAATCTCTGGCACCTGTGGCAATTTCCAAACTTCAGAAGCCCAAAATGCCAAGGATAAATTGGAAAGTCAGTTAAAAAGATCTGTGGAACCTGTGTGAGAGAGTAGAGTGGTCTGACACCAGCCCCAGGGAGGCAAAGGGAGTGGAGGAGTCCACAGCAGCCATACCAGCAGCAGTGGCAGAAGCAGCGGCTGTTTCTGGAGCTCTGGGCCCACAGATTGTGGAAGGATCAAGTGGCTGATAGTACAACCACTATCTCTACTGGAAGTAGAGAACTACCTTGACAAAGAGTTCAAAAGTCAAGTAAATTACTGGGGAAATGAGCAAAAACAGGAAAAAAAACAGACTACAGAATCTTACTTTGGTGACAAGGAACATCAAAATATTCAAACAGAAGAAGACAACAAAGTCAAAGCTCCTATATCCAAAGACTTCCAGAAAAATATGAATTAGTATCAGGTCACAGAAGAGCTCAAAAAGGATTTTGAAAATCAAATAAGAAAAGCAGAGCAAAAATTGTGAAGAGAAATGAGGGTGATGCAAGAAAATAATGAAAAACAAGTCAACTACTTGCCAAAAAATGCTGAAGAAGATAACATTTTAAAAAACAGAGTAGCCCAAATGGCAAAATAGATCCAAAAAGCCAAAGAGGAGAAGAATGCCTTAAAAAATCAGAATTGGTCAGGTGGAAGATGAGGACCAAAAGCTCATTGAAGCAAATAATTCCATAAAGATTAGAATGGAGCAGATGGAAGCGAAGATTTTAGGAGAAGTCAAGAAATTATAAAACAGGGTCTAGCAGAGTCATTTTCAAGGTTTCCAGAGGACAAGCGGTACTTGGGCAATCTGGAGAGGTGCCTCCCATCTCCATCATGAAGCAGCTTTCGTCTGTAACCTATGTTCTTAACTGCCTCACCCTTCTGCCTGCGTCCTTCTACGCAACTTGCTTACCAGAAACACACAACTCCTCATTGGTTCCTTCTCTTGTGTCAGATTCTGCATTCACAGCACAGTGCTAAGGCTACCCAGTGCTGTAAGTATGGAATGGATGAAGATGGTTGGATTGCAGTAGCTATTGGCTGGAGTCTCTGGTTTCTTACCCTCATTTTGCTCTGTGTGGGTGAACTCAGAAAGATAATACGTGATGAATCCAAGTACACACAAGCACAAAATTTGGGACTCCATAGGCAAGACTAGCAAACTCCACCAGTGTCCTACATGAAGGAAAGAGTCTTGAAATAAGATTCAACTTCCAGTTTCAGCAAGGCTAATAGTACTTTCATACCTTGTTTTAAAAGGTTACTATTTAGTTCTGATAATTTCCCTCTTTCTCTAGCTTAATATCAGATTTATTTCCATAAACATTTGCTGAATTGAATCAACAGGAAGAATTAATGAACTATCAGTTGTGTTCCCAGCACTATCTTGACATTCAAGGATAGAAAAAAGGAATAACCAAGAGCTATTCCTCAAAGATAAGTGGTCACAAGATATGAACAGTTTTTGAGAGAATTGCAAATTATAAATTACATTAACTGCCATTTGGAAACTTGTTCCAAATCAATAATAAGAAGAGGAATGCAAATTTTAAAAATTCTGAGTTTTTATCTCTCACCCTGAAAATTGACTAAGAAAACAAAAATGAGGATAGTGCTAGAGGGGCTGCCGGATGGATGAAAGGAATACTCATACACTGTTGGTAGAACTGTGAATCGATCCATCCATTTTGGCTATCCATTTGAATTATGCAAATGTGTGACATTACTTCATACTTTTTGACTGAATAAATCCCTCTACTAGACATATACTCCAAGAAATTCAAATATGAAAACAGATTTTTAGCAGGAATCTTTGTGGTAACAACAACTACAACAAAAACTGGAAACAAAGTAAAGCAAAAGTCAACTGGTATATAAATGTAATAATTTCTGCTACATAGAAAGAAGAAAAATCACAAGAAGGAACCTGAGCTCTGAGAGACTGAGAAAGCAAAAAAGAAACAGTGCTAGAGAACAAATAAGGGAACATAGTTGTCTCCCTTTGACAGAAGTATGGGGGAGATATGCAAAAGGAGAATGTCAGAGCCACTATCAGGTAGTCTTGTTTAATGAGGTTTTTTGTTTGTTTGATACAAAGAAGGGTTTGATAGGGGAGAGGGTGGGACAGTGGTATAGACCTAAAAATGACTGTGATGTAAAAATAAAAGGCATCAATAAAAGAGTTTTAAAAAAAAGAAATTATAAAATAAAACCAAAGGAATGAAAAAATAGAAGACAATGTGGAATATCTCACTGGAAAAACAACTGACCTGGAATATAGATCCAGGAGAGGTAATTTAAAAATTATTGGACTACCTGAAAGTCATGATCAAAAAAAGAGCCTACATATCATCTTTCAAGAAAATTATCAAGGAAAACTGACCTGATATTCTAGAACCAAAGGATAAAATGATATTGAATTGGTATAGATATTTTTATCAGTGAATATAATCCACTGATTGATTCCTGAAAGAGATCTCAAAAGGAAAACTCCTAGGAATATCGAAGCCAACTTCGAGAGCTCCCAGGTCAAGGAGAAAATATTGCAAGCAGTCAGAAAGAAGTAATTCAAGTATTGTGGAAATACAATCAGGATAACACAAGATCTAGCAGCTTCTACATTAAGGGATCGCAGGGTTTAGAATATGATATTCCAGAGGTCAAAGGAGCTAGGATTAAAACCAAGAATCACCTACCAAGCAAAACTGAATATAATACTTCGGGGGGGAAATGGTCTTCAATGAAATAGAAGACTTTCAAGCACACTTGATGAAAAGACTAGAGCTGAATAGAAAATTTGACTTTCAGACAAAAGGATCAAGAGAATCATGAGAAGGTAAACAGGAAAGAGAAATTATAAGGGACTTACTAAACTTGAACTGTTCCTACATGGAAAGATAATATTGGTAACTCTTGAGACTTTTCTCAGTAGTAGGGTAGTTGGAGGGATTTATATACATATAGACAGAGGGCACAGGGTGAGTTGAATATGAAGGGATGATATCTAACAAAATAAAATTAAGGGGTGTAAGAGGAATATATTGGGAGGAGAAAGGGAAAAATAGAATGGGGTAAATTATCTCTCACATAAGAGGCAAGAAAAAGCTTTTTTAGCAGAGGGGAAAAGGTGGGAGGTAAGAGGGAGTATACCTTACTCTCATCATGATGAGCTCAAACTAAAGGGGAATGGGGGTGGGGAGAGAAAGACTGATAGAAGAGATAGCAGACTGAGGGAGGTGGTAGACAGAAGCAAAACAATGTCAAGGAGGGAAAGAGAAAAAGGAGAGAGAGAACAAACAGGAGGAAAAAGAGGACAGAGGGAAATACATAGTAATCACAACTGTGAATATGAATAGAATGAACTCTCCCATAAAACAAAAGTGGATAGCAGAATACATAAAAAACAAGCATCCTGTGTTATTTATAAGAAACACACTTGAAGCTGAGATACACACAGAGTAAAGGTAAGAGGCTGGAGCAGAATTTATTATGCTTCAGCTAGAGTTTCAAAAAAAAGCAGGGGTAGCAATCCTGATCTCAGAAAAACAAAAGCAAAAATTGAAATGATTTAGATATAAAAGATGATACCACAAGCAAATTAGAAAAGCAGGGAATGGTCCACTTGCAAGATCTATGGAGAAGGGAAGAATTTATGAGCAAACAAGAGATAGTATCATGAAATATAAAATATTTATTTATTTTGATTATATTAAATTAAAAAGATTTTGCACAAACAAAATCAATGCAACCAAGATTGGAAGGACAACAGAAAATTGGGAAATAATCTTTATATCTAGTGTCTCTGATAAAGGCCATATTTCTCAAATATGTAGAGAACTGAGTCAAATTTGTAAGAATACAAGTCATTCTCCAGTTGGTAATCAAAGGATAGGAACAAACAGTTTGTAGTCAACAAAAACGAAACTATCTATAGGCACATGAAGAAGTGCTCTAAATCACTTCTGATTAGAGAAATGTAAATTCCAACAACTCTGAGGTACCACCTAACCACCTATCAGATCAGATAATATGACAAAAACGGAACATAAATGTTGGAGAGGATGTGAGAAAACTAAGACACTAAAGCACTGTGGGTGGAGGTGTGAATTGATCCAACCATTCTAGAGAACAATTTGGAACTATGCCAAAGGTCAATCAAAGTGTGCATGCCCTTTGATCCAACAATCCGTAACCCAAAGAGATCATTAAAAAGGGAAAAGGACCTACATGTGCAAAAATATTTATAGAGAGCTCTTTATGTGACAGTAAAACATTGGAAGTTGAGGGGATGTCCATCCATTAGGGAATGGTTGAACAATCTGTGGTATAGGAATATAATACGATATTATTGTGCAATAAGGAATGAACAGGCAGATTTCAGAAAAACCTGTAAGGACTTGTATAACCTGATGCACAGTGAAATGAGCAGAACTAGGAAAACAGTATATCAGTGTATCAGCAACATTGTGTGATGATGAACTATGTATGACTCAGCTCTTCTAAGCAACACAATGATCTAAGACAAGCACAAAAGAATGATGAAGGAAAATGCTATCCACATCCAAATAAAGAACTGATGAACTTTGAATGCAGACTTAAGTACACTTTTTTGACTTATTCTTTTTCATGTTTTTTCCCCTTTGACCTGTTTCTTCTTTCACAACTGTGACTAATATGTAAAAGTTTTACATGATAGCATATATATATAACCTATATATCAAATTGCCTACCATTTTAGGAAAAGTGGAGGGGAGAAGAGAGGGAGGGAAAAAATTTGGAAATCTTGTAAAAATGAATGCTAAAAATTGTTGACAGGTAATTGGGGAAAAAATAAAACACTATTTAAAAAAGGAAAAAAAAATTGACCTCACATTTACTATGTGACTCTGGGCATATAAACTCTTCCTGCCTCAGCTTTCTCTACTGTAAATTAAGGAAAATAACAGCATATACATCCTAGAGCTGTTATGAAAATAAGATGAGATAATATTTGTAAGGTGCTTGGCACATGGTAGATAAACTTCTTTTCCTCCCTTTTTCTCCCTTTCTTTGCTAATCTTCATTCAGGACATACCATGGGTCTCCTCCAAGTCAGATCTGGGTCCTCTTCTCTTCTTCATTTATACTATTAATTGTGATTTGATCAGCTCCCATGGATACAATAATAATCTCTTTGCAAATAATTCTCAGGTCTATCTGTTTAGATCTAATCTCTCTCTTGACCTCCAAATCTCAAATCTCCAACTCCCTCTCAGACAACTTAAATGGGTTATCTCATAGGCACTTGAAATTTAACATGTCTGAAATTTAACTCATCATTTCCCCCCAAATATTCCTGCTTTCACACTTTTCTATTACTGTTGAAGGTAATACCATTCTTCCAGATACCATAGCTCATAATCTGGGTGACATTTTCAATTCCTCACTCTCTGTGATCCAGCATATCTAAGCAGTGATCAAGCCTAGTCATTTCTACCTTTCTAACCTCTCTCATATATGTGCCTTCTCTGCTCTAATACTGTCACTGCCACTGTCCTTAATACCTTACTCTATTGAAAAGCTTACTAGTTGATTTTCCTGTCTCAAAATTCTTTCATTTTAGTCCATCCTCCATTCAACTATCAAAATGTTCTTAAAAGCACAGGTTTGGCCATGGCATCTATTCCCAGTCCTCACTCAATAAACTCCAGTGACTTTCTGTTACCAACAAGATCAAATATAAAATTCTATTTTTAGCTTTTAAAGGTTTTTATAATCCTGCCCCTTGCTACCTTTTCAAAAGTCTTTAAACATCTTATTAATTCCCATATACTTTATGATTCAGTGACATTGGTCTCTTTGCTGTTCCTCACACACTGACACATTCTCCAGAGTGGATATTTTTAATGGTTGTTTCCCCCTTCTTAGAACTCTTCCTCCTCATCTTTGCCTCCTGGATTCCCCAGCTTTCAAAATTCAACAGCTAAAATTCTACCTTTTGCAAGAAGCCTTTCTCAGTATTCCTTAATCTTAGTACCTTGCAACCAGGGCTATCTTCAATTTGTCATGTATATATCTCACTTATACATTTGTTTGCTTGTTATCTTGTATGTCAGTCTACAAGCTCCTTGAAAGTAAACTGTTTTTTGTATCTTCAGTGCTTAATATAGTGCCTGATACATAGAAGGAACTAATAATGTTTGTTAACTTAAATTGAATGTTAATTATAGTTTCAAGTAGCTGAAAGATTATGATGTGGAAGAGCAATGAATGAAAGGTGAAGAGAAGCAAATCTGGTTGGATGTGATGATGACTTTCTAATACAGAGGTTCAAAAATGGAAAGGCCTGCCTCAGCAAGGAGCAGGATATTTTTCAATAGAAATTTTAAAGCACAGAACTGATGACTACCTTCTTTTCTTCAATTCCCAAACAAAATCAAATACTTTTGTTAGTAGGAAGCAAAATTTTTAAATTTCCCCCCTCCCTCTCCAATTGTAACAAATTAAATGGGCAACATGAACAAATATTCTCAGGACATTTCTTATAAACACTAATAAATAACCTGTACTGTAAAAAGAAATGGTTCAAAAGAAAAACTATTCAAAGATTTCTCAAAAAAGTAATTGGTATTCCTATTCTTGTTTATTCTAGACATACTTCATAAATCCTGAGAGTCATAAATAGCTAGACAAAGAATATATTACTACTTGCATTTTAATAAAGATTATTAAATGAAGACATGGTAGTGAAATGCAGACCCATGTCAAATTGGAGACACTGTAAAGAACATTTGACTCCCTGTATGAATGAAATCACAGGTCTAGACCCTCCCAGATACCCCATGACCAAATTTTAAAAAATATAATTCTCTAAACCTTCTTCCTCAAGTGAAAAACAAAACCCTATAAATATTAATTTTAAAATTATATCTAAGATTTTAAGTATTATTCTTTTTCATTAATTCTGATATGTTCAGACTTCATCAGGTTTATCCTACTGAACATGTCATTATCACTACAAAGTAACCAAGATGCTGTACACAAGAATTATAAAATGTTGAATAAAAAAAAAAGACTAGGAGACTTGCAAAAAGGATTATGAACTGGATTAAAGACATTTACTTGATTACTTATGTCCTGCTACATCAACTTGCCCCAATAAGTGATTAATACATAGATCCTTCTAAGGGGACTATGTTAACAGATGGATTTCAGGAAAGTGTTTCCTAGAAGATTTTTTCTCTATCAGAAATGTCAGCTGTGGCATTCTGGAAAGCAATTTGGAACTATGCCCAAAGAGCTATAAAAAATGTGCACACCCTTTGACCCAGCAATATCACTTTCAGGGCTATATCCCAAAGAGATCATAAAAATGGGAAAAGGTCTCAAATACACAAAAATATTGATAGTAGCTCTTTTGTGGTGGCCAAGAACTGGAAATTGAGGGAATGCTCATCAATTGGGGAATGGCTGAACAAGTTATGGTATATGAATGTAATGGAATCCTATTGTGCAATAAAAAATGATGAACACTCACTCAGACTTCAGAAATACCTGGAAAGACTTATATGAACTGATGCTCAGTGAAATGAGCAGAATCAGGAGAACGTTATACACAATAACAGCCACTGTGTGTGAGGACTGTTTCTGATAGACTTAGCCCTTCACAGTAATACAAGGACCTAAAATATTTCCAGAGGACTCATAGTGCAAAATGCCATCCCCATCAAGATTAAGAACTATGGAGTCAGAATGCAGAATGAAGCAGACTGTTTCCTCTTTTGTTATGTTTTGTTTTGTTTTTCTCATGGTTTCTCCCATTTGTTTTAGTTCTTCCATGCAACATGACTAACGTGAGAATGTGTTTAATAAGAATACTTGTGTAGAACCCATAGTAGAATGCATGCTCTCTTGGGGAGGGAGTGGAGAGGAAAGGGGAGAAAATTTTAAATTTATGGAAGTGATTGTTGAAAACAAATAAATTAACAAATTTAGGGTGGGGGAAGAAATGATGAACAGGTAGACTTCAGGAAAACCTGGGAAGACTTGACTGAATTTATGCTGAGTGAGGTGAGCAGAACCAGGAGAGCGTTGTACAGATGCGATGACTAACTTGGAAAGACCTAGCCTTTCTCAGCAATGCAGAGACCTAAAACAGTTCCAAAGGACTCGTGAAGGAAAATGCCTCCACATCCAGAGAAGGGACCGCGGAGTGCGGATGCAGAGCAAAGCAGACTATTTTCCCTTTTTGTTTGGTTTGGGCTTTTTTCTCTTTCTCATGGTTCCTCCCATCCATTCTAAATCTTATACAACATGACTAATGTGAAAATACATTGAATAAGCATGTATATGTAAATATCAAATTGTATGCTATCTTAGGAAAGGAGGAGGGGAGGGGTAGGAAATTTAAAACTTATAAAAGTGAACGTTAAAAACTAAAAATAAATAAGCTTAAAAAAAAGAAAAGTGAAGCGTTAGCATGAACATGATACGTGTCTTCAAATTGGGTTATTATGCATTAAAGAAATTAGGCTTACTCTGCTTAGAGTATAGAACAATAAAAGGTTGCAGAAAAGCAAATTCAGCAAAGAAAAACTTCCTAACAATCAGAGTGGTACAAAGATAAAATGTGCTGCCTGGGAAGATAGTGTGTTCATCCTTCATTGCCGAACAAGACCATGCCATCAGGGAAATAATGACATGACTTGCACTTGACTTTGTTTTGAGTGAGGAAGGGCTGTGCAGGTCACCAGCCTCACTTCTCCTCCAGAGCCATCTGAATCCAGTGATGAGATATTCATCGGGATGACTGGACATGACCCAGGATGAGGCAATTGGGGTTAAGTGACTTGTCCAAGGTCACACAGCTAGTGAGTGTCAAGTGTCTGCAGTAACACTTGAACTCAGGTCCTCCTGACTCCTGCACTGATGCTCTATCCACTGCACCACCAAGCTGCCCCATGGAGAAATAGCAGTTCTACCTTAGTGGAAGTCTTCGAGAGGATCCTGGATGACTACCTTTCAGGAATGTCTTAGAGGTAATTACTATTTAATAATAGGTTAGATTAGCTTCTAAGGTCCATACAAAGCAGAATGGGGATAAGAAAGATTTTAAGTCTTTTACATAAGAATATCCACTATCAAAATAATGGTATTATGCTATTTTAGTCTTACATTTTTTTTACAATTATTGTACAATCCAGTGTAATTTTTAAAAAGTTGTTATTTCATCAAGCATTATTTTAGTGTATTTATTGATTCAACGGAGATAAAATATTTAAGTCACATAAATGACCTGGATAAAAACAGGAATTTATCATAGTCTATAAGAACTTAAATAGGTCTTATACAACATAAATAAAAATGAAGCTCTATGACAAAATAAATAAAGATCATGTATGCCCATAAGCCATTAATGAGTTCAGGTCCTCTAATACCTTTTAAATCCTTTTATACCAATCACCAAAATATTTGATAAATTCTGAAGATAACAAATGCCTAAGCATTTTAATATTATTTACTCCAACGTTTAACAAGAAAACATAAAAGGAAAATGACCTTCAACATTAATGGCTAAGTTTTTGTTTTTCTCATAGCTTAAGAAAGTTAAAATTTTGTCCTCAGAAGAACTGTTATAATTAAAACAATATATACAGCTCATATTAAGAAAAACTAAATAATTTAAACGTTGTATAAATACAAACATGATTACATACCATTTATAATTTTTTTGATTTTTAAGATCTTTTTGCAGTAGTCAAAGAAATCATCTTTCTCAATATCAACTTACCTAAGTTGTTTTGCATAGCTGATTTCAATCTCGGTCCGTTCCTTGACAAATTTAATGTATTTCTCTAGAATATCAATTCCCCATTGTGTATGTTTTTCTAAGTTGTCAAATTGATCCTGTTAAAAACCAAACAGACAGTTTAGAGTTTTGTTCTATTGGGCAGAACAAAAATAAAAATAATTTCCACAACACTAGTGCTATACCGAAAACATTATTTATATTTTCTGTGATTTTAGTTAAGTACTTAGTGACCTATTTAAAATTGACAACATCAAATTTGATTAGATAGCTGCCTTGTTCATCGTGCTTATTCCAATGTGAATAGTGTTTGTCTCACATAATTTCTTTGGGCACTGGTATAAAATCTTGACAGTAAAAATTTTAAAATTGCAATTAATTCAAAATCACCCTAATGCTCAACACTCCAATTACTGAGTGGAGTCTCAAAATAAGTGCCTAGAATTGGAGATAATACTCTGAGAAATAAAGCTAAATTCTGTTTTTAAAAGGAGTTATTTAGTAAAATCCTTAGGAATGTTATTTCCTCACTAATTGTTGCTAATGCTATTCCTAACACATTTTTTGCAAATAGCAAGGATAATGATATTCAATGACCAAATTAATTCTTTTGTTTACTCTTTAAATACAAAGTTAAATCTTAAATTTTTAATCCAAATTGTTCACTGATCAGGTACTTTTGTATCAAAATGTTAGTTGAAATGGACTAGGCCTAAGTCTGTGAAATCCAAACATAAATAAAACCTTAATAATTCTCATTCTTATAGGAATAAAAGCAAAAACTCTAACCTTAAGCTATTTAACAAGAAAAGATTTTCTAATGAAATTCATGTTAAGACTGAAAAATGACAAAAGCTACTTGAGAAGGGGGAAAGTCTAATCAATTATATAATCAATAGAATTATTATTTCTTTATTATAGCAAATACCATAGCTATCCTATTAAATCAGGACTCTAAATAATTACCAGCCCTCCCTTTTCCATTTTTAGTAAGTAACAAATTCCTCCTCCAGCATAAAGCTTCTCTCCCTTCTCTAGTCCTCACCAATAATGGATTTTGATGGCTTGAAAATCTGGTAAAAATACTACATTTACAAAGTTTTCAAAAACAAAAGAATTGGAGAAATTCCATTGCAGAAGTTCCGGGGAATCTCCCAAATTCATTGCTGTACTAAGATCAGTTCATCATATTTCTTCCTATCATGTCCGCATTCATTTTCTCTTTAGAGTGAGTGTGTACGCTATAGAGAACCCTCTCTGCTAGTTATGGCACTCAAAACTACTGATTATTTTTGAAGATGCCTATCTACATTCAAATTAAATCTTACTTGAATATTGCTAGCAGAAAGTCAACAATATTTTTTCAATAAAATTATGTTGGTCTCATGAGCTAAGAGATATTCTAAAATGAGGTTTGAAGCAAAATCAATCTTTATGTTACAAATTTTTACCCAGAAAATGAGACTCTTCCAAAGTTATCTTTTTAAAATTCTGTGCTTCAAAACAGGGAGATGATAAATGTTGGAGAAGATGCGGGAGAGTTGGAACACTAATTCATTGTTGGTGGAGCTGTGAGTTTATCCAACCATTCTGGAGAACAATTTGGAACTATGCCCAAATGGCTACAAAAATGTGCATACCCTTTGACCTAGTAATACTGCTTCTAGGACTGTATCCCAAAGAGATCATAAAAATGGGAAAGGGTCCCAAACGTACAAAAAATATTGATAGCAGTTCTCTTTGTGGTGGCAAGAACTGGAAACCAAGGGGATGCCCATCAATTGATGAATGACTGAACAAATTGTGGTGCATGAATGTAATGGAATACTATTGTGCTATGAGAAATGATGAACAAGAAGACTTCAGGACTTAATATAAACTGATGTTGAGTGAAGGGAGCAGAACCAGGAGAACCTTGTATACAGCAACAACTACAATGTGAAAGGAATTTTTCTGGTAGATTTAGTCCTTCATAGCAACGCAAGGACCTAAAAAATTCCCAATAGACTCTTGAGGCAAAATGCCTTCCACATTCAGAGAAAGAACCATAGAATTGGATCACAGAATGAAGCAGACTATTTTCTCTTGTGTTTTGTTTTGTTTTTGTTTTTCTCATGGCTTCTCCCATTCATATGAATTCTTTCATGCAACATGGTTAAGGTGAAAATATATTTAGTAAGAATGTATGTGTAGAACCAATATAAGAATGCATGCCAACTTGGGGAGGGAGAGAAAATCTAAGATCTATAAATTGATTGTAGAAAACTGAAAACATATTAATTAATTTTTTAAAAAATTCTATGCTTAATTCTAAAAGACTGAGGATGAAAAATGCTATCATTTTCCAGAAAAAGAACTGATGGTATCTGAATGCAGATCAAAACACATTATTTTCACTTTCTTTTTCATGCATTTTTTTTGTTCTGTTTCTTTTTTCATAACATGACTAATATGGAAATATGCTTTATATGATTGCACATATATAACCCATAGTAAGTTGCTTACTGTCTTAGGAGAGAGGAGGTGGCAAATTTAGAACTCAAAAATTTATTTAAAAAAAGAATGTTAAACTTGTATTTACATATAATTGGAAAAGATGCTATTTAAAAGAAAAAATAAAATTTGGAAGGACCTTTAATACTTAAAAAAATTTATTCTTTAGAAAGCCTGTCAGAGCTAAAGGAAAAAGTTATGACCAAACAAGAGATACAATCACGGGAAGTAAAAAGGATAATTTTGATTTCATGAAATTAAAAAGCTTTTTCCCCAAATAAAACCAATGCAGTCAAAATTAGAAGGAAAAATAAGAAACAAGGTGGGGAGGAATTTATGGCAAGTTTCTCTGAGAAAGACCTCATTTCTCAAATGTATAGGAAATTGAGTCAAATTTATAAAAACAGAAGCAATTATTTTGTACTTAATATGCATGCATTTGTTATTTATTTAGACTTACATATGTGATTTCCTCTGAAAGAATGTAAGCTTCTTGAGGGCAGAGACAGTTTCATTTTTGTCTCTTTTTTATCTTTATATGTATTTTGTCTTGCCCAGCACATAATAAGCACTTTAAAAAATGCTTGATCAGTTGTGGTATATGACTGTAATGGAATGCTATTGTGTTATTAGAAATGATGAACAGGCAAACTTCAGAAAAGACTTATATGAACTAATGTTGAGTGAAGAGAGCAGAACCAGGAGAACATCGTACAAAGCAACAATCACACTGTGAGATGATTAACTTTGATAGACTTGGCTCTTCTCAGCAATGCAAAGTTCTAAGAAAACTCTAAAAGGCCCATGATGAAAAATGCTATTTACATCCAGAGAATTACAGAGTCTCAATGCAGATTGAAGCATACTATTTGCTCTCTCTCTTTTTGTTTTGTTTCTTCTCTCATAGTTCGTCCCATTGATTCTAATTCTTCTTCGCAACATGACAAATGTGCCAATGTTTAATGTAAATGTATATAGAGAGCCTATCTATATCAGATTGCATGCCATCTTGGGGAGGGGAGGAGGTTGGACAAGTAGAAGGGGGAGAAAATTTGGAACTCAAAATTTGGAACAGAATGTTGTAAACTAAAAATAAATCCACAAATTTTTTTGAAATGTTTGATCGAGGACAAACATTTCTGAAGAAATTTACTTAGCCAGAAAAATTCCTACATCAAGAAAAATCATAGTAAATTCACAGAGATGTGAAATAATGACCCAATAGAATAAATTTCTTGCAGTAAGGATTGTTTTGTTTTTGTCTGTATATTTCCAATGCATAACACAATGTAGGTGTTATGTTAAAATGACAACTGTAAAATGGACAGCTCAAATCCAGCTTTAAACAAAATTACTAGCTGAGTGACTGACTTTAGGTAAGTCACTTAACCTCTGTTTGCCTTAGTTTCCTTAACTGTCAAATAAAGATAATTTTAATGTCTACCTTAAAGAGTTGGTGTGAAGATAATATGAGATATTTGTAAAAAGTGTTTAGCAAAATATCATAGTAGGTGCTATGTAAATGCAAAAGATAATTCCCAAATTTTCAGGTTGCAACCTGATTTTCTTTCTAGATCTTCCTTAAAATCCTGTTTTTCTTTAGCACTCTTCTCAAAGGTCAGACCAAGGAAAAGTTCACCCAAGAACACACACCTATCTCCCTCATCCTCAAAAAATTTCTCATTTAATCCATCCACCACCACTAGCTATCATCCTATCTCTCCTCCCTTTTGTGGCTAACATCTTTAGAAGAAATCACCCATTGGTGCCTCCACTTGCTTTCTTCTCTTTTCTTAACTCTCCACTTCTGACTTCATCGTTTAATTGAAACTGCTCTCTCCAAAGTTACCAATAATCAATTAATTACCACTTAATTAATTACCAATTAAATCCTTTTCTCAGTCTTCATCCTTCTTGACTTCTCTAGCTTTTCACAAGTCAGTCACTTTTTTCTCCCTGATCTTCTTCTCTTCTCAAAGTTTTCTTGCCACTACCTTCTGCTGATTCTCTTTCCTTGTCTGAGTGGTTCTCATTCTCTACTGCTCGGTCTTCATTCAGCTGATGTCCATCTACTATGGACATCTACTATTTATTCAAGGTGCCTTAAAATATCTTACCCCTCCAACTGTCTATGAGACATCTGGACCTGGATGTTCCACAGATATTTTAAATTCAACATGTTATAAACTGAATTCTTTATATTTCCCTACAAACTCTGCCCTCTTTCTAACTTCACAGTTACTCTTGAGAACCACCATATTCTTGGTTACACAGATTTACAAGATAGGTGTCATCCTTGACACCTCACCCTTTCTCACTCTTTCACCTCCTTCCCCCTACAATATCCGGTCAGTTCCCAAGTCTTCTTTCTACCTTTATAACATCTGTCTCCTTTTCTCTTCTGACACTGTCATCAACCGGCCATAGATGACTAGATAGGAATGGAGGAGAAAAATATTAAGAAATGAAAGTAATGCCAAAACAAAAGACACTAATAAAGTAAGTCAAAACAAAATACATCCATAAAAATTAAGTATTTTGTTAAACTGGCTAACTTTACTATTTCTATTAAGAAAAAGAAAGCATAATGAGTTTTATTGAGGTCATCTCTCTCCTGTATCACTTTATTCACTTAGTAACAAATCCTTAAAAAGGAGGAATGAATGGGGGATTTACCCTAGCAGTCATGAAATTCAAACAGGCTCAGAAAAACAGACAGAAACAACTGATCTTCATCTAATACATAAGAATAATTGATTAAAATATAAAAAAGCCAAACCATGCCCCAGATTAATTCCTGCCTTGCTGGGTCCATCTTGTCCTCTTCCTAGAAATGGCCTCTAATTACAGAGAGTTCTTTCTTCCCTCACATTGTAACATGGCAGAATCTCTTTCTTATAGGACTTCCTGTATCTCAGTACTAAATTTATTTTAAATTTATTTGAGAGCACATTTTATACTGCTTTCCTCAGGTCATATTTTATCATGCTTGTCCTAAATATCAGAACTGCTGTGCTTAGCTATAGTTCTGCTTAGGAAGGTAAAATGATGTTTTCTAAGTCATTGGTGGGGGCAGTGGTGGAATGTGTTAATTCTATCCTTTGCAACATGGTACTGTCATTACCACTACAGTACTCTGGTCCTCTGGCTAATATTATTGCTTAAATACATTAAATTACTATTATCACTAACGACTTGAACACTGAAAAGTTAATGACTGGATAGCTTTTTCAAGTAGAATAAAGAATGAAGAAAGGACCACAGGCTCAAAGACTTAGAGTTAGAAGGAATCTGAGAGACCATCTAGGTCAATCCTGTCATTTTGTAGGTAAGGAAACTAGGCTCAGTGAGGTTGACTCCTTAAAATTGGAACCAAAGGCCTCTGATTCCAAATAAAGCACAATATTCCTTGCATTATGATGATGTGAGAAATCTCAAGCATCATAAAATGTCTCCCTTATTATTTTGAAGTCATTAGCATTAAAAAGTATAAGTTAACATAAGGATTTATAATAAATTTTTAAATACTGAATATTACAGTAGAACCTGGAACCTAACAAACAACATTTTGCAATGGTTGGGCACTAGAAGTCACTGGGATTTTTTTAAATCAAACCATTTCACCAATGCTTTTTTGTCTCTGTGCCAGTTATATTGAACCTCATCTCCATAAAAAACCCTACCATAGGATTCACCCAAAATTTTTCAAAGATTGCAGCGAACTGAAAGATGATATTTAATATATAGATAGATAAATTATGAACTCTTAATTCATGCACTGTATTAATAGCAGGAATGCCTATTTTACAAAAGTCTTGGCTCATTTTTTCATTTTTTTTATTACTTTATTTGGTTTCAGTGTTCTACAATCACTTCCATATAACTTAGATTTTTTTCCCCCTCCCTCCTCCTCCTTCCAACCTTTCTCCCCAAGATGGCATAAAATTTTATATACGTTCTACACATACATTCCTATTAAATACATTTTCACCTTATTCATGTTGCATAGAAAAATTAAAATGAATGGGAGAAATCATAAAACAAACCAAAACGTAATACAAAAGAAAATGATCTGCTACATTCTGCGATCAAATTCCATAGTTCTTTCTCTGGATGTGGAAGGCATTTTGCCTTAAGAGTCCAGTGGGAATTTTTTAAGTCCCTGCAATGCAATACAGTTCTAAGTCTACCAGAAAAAACCTCGCACACTGTGGTTGTTGCTGTGTATAATGTTCTCCTGCTTCTGCTCCTTTCACTCAGTATCAGTTCATATAAGCTCTTCCAGGCCTCTCTGAAGTCTTCCTGTTCATCATTTCTTATAGCCCAATAGTATTCCATTACATTCATATACCATAGTTTATTCAGCAATTCCCCAATTGGGGGGCATCCCCTTGATTTCCAGTTCTTGGCCACCACAAAGAGAACTGCTATCAATATTTTTGTACATGTGGGACCCTTTCCCATTTTTATGATCTCTTGGGGATACAGTCCTAGAAGCAATATTACTAGGTCAAAGGGTATGCACATTTTTGTAGCCACTTGAGCACAGTTCCAAATTGCTCTCCAGAATGGCTGGATCAGCTCACAGCTCCACCAACAATGAATTAGTGTTCCAACTCTCCCACATCTTCTCCAACATTTATCATCATCCTGTTTTGTCATGTTAGCCAATCTGATAGGTGTGATGTGGTACCTCAAAGTTGTTTTGATTTGCATCTCTCTAATCAATACTGATTTAAAGCATTTTTTCATATGACTATAGATAGCTTTGATTTCTTTCTCTGAAAACTGCCTGTTCATATTCTTTGACCATTTATCAATTGGGGAACGACTTGTATTCTTATACATTTGATTCAGTTCTCTATATATTTTAGAATTGAGGCCTTTATCACAGACACTAGTCACAAAAATTCTTTCCCAGTTTTCTGCTTCCCTCCTAATCTTGGTTGCATTGGGTTTGTTTGTGCAAAAACTTTTCAATTTAATGTATCAAAATTATCCATTTTACATTTCATTATGTTTTCTATCTCTTGTTTAGTCAGAAATTCTTCCCTTTTACATAAATCTGATAAATACACTATTCCTTGCTCCACTAATTTGTTTATAGTATCAGTCTCTAGATCACGTATCCATTTGGACTTTATTCTTGTGTACGGTATTAGGCATTGGTCTATGTCTAGTTTCTGCCATACTGTTATCCAATTTTCCCAGCAGTTTTTGTCAAACAGTGAGTTCTTATCCCAGAAGCTGGGGTCCATGGGTTTATCAAACAGTAGATTGCTATATTCATTGACTACCGTGTCTTGGGCACCTAACCCATTCCACTGGTCTACCCTTCTGTTTCTTAGCTAGTACCAAGTGGTTTTGATAATTGCTGCTTTATAATACAGTTTGAGAACTGGTAGTGCTAGGCCACCTTCCGTAACATTTCCTTTCATTAGTTCCCTTTATACTCTGGATCTTTTGTTCTTCCAGATGAATTTTGATATTTTTTCTCTCTCTACAAAATAATTATCTGATAGTTTGATTGATATGGCACTGAATAAGCAAATTAATTTAGGTAGAATTGTTATTTTTATTACATTGGCTTGACCCACCCACAAGTAATTGATGTTTTTTCACTTACTTAGATCTGACTTTATTTGCATGAAAAGTGTTTTGTAACTGTGTTCATATAGTCCCTGGGTTTGCTTTGGCAGGCAGACTCCCAAATATTTTATAGTGTCTACTATAGCTTTAAATGGGATTTCTCTTTCTATCTCTTGCTGTCAGGCTTTGTTACTAATATACAGAAATGCAGAGAATTTATGTGGGTTTATTTTGTGACCTGCAACTTTGCCAAAGTTGTTTGTTATTTCCAGTAGTTTTTTACTTGATTCTCTGTGGTTCTCTAAGTATATCACCATAACATCTGCAAAGAGTGATAACTTAGGTTCTTCTTTGCCTATTCTAATTCCTTCAATTTCTTTTTCTTCTTTTATTGTCACAGCTAACATTTCTTGTGTGTGTTCCTCCTTTGTTGCTGAAGAAGACCATACCATCAGAGAAATGGTGACATATTGAATAATGGTGGTGATAATGGACATCCTCGTTTCACCTCTGATCTTATTGGAGATGCATCTAGCTTACCTCCATTGCATATAATGCTTGCTGAAGGTTTTAGGTAGATACTGCTTATTATTTTATGGAAAGTTCCATTTATTCCTATGTTCTCCAGTGTTTTCAATAAGAATGGGTGTTGTATTTGGTCAAAAGCTTTTTCTACATCTGTTGAGATAATCATATGGTTTCTGTCAGTTTTGTTGTTGATATGATCAATAATGTTAATAGTTTTCCTAATATTGAACCAACCCTGCATTCCTGGTATCAATCCTACCTGATCATAATGTATTATTTTTTGTGATTAGCTGCTGTATTAGTTTTTGCTAAAATTTTACTTAAAATTTTTACATCTATATTCATTAGAGAAATTGGTCTATAATTTTCTTTCTCTGTTTTGGCTCTTCCTGGTTTAGGTATTAAAACCATATTTGTATCATAAAAAGAATTTGGGAGGACTCCTTCCCAATTTTTCCAAACAGTCTATATAGTTTTGGAATTAACTGTACTTTAAATGTTTGATAGAATTCACTTGTGAATCCATCAGGCCCTGGAGATTTTTTCCTAGGGAGTTCTTTGATGACTTGTTCAATTTCTTTTTCTGAGATGGGGGTTATTTAAGTATTCAACTTCCTCTTCTGTTAGTTTGGGCAATTTGTATCTTTTAAAATAATCATCCATCTCACTTAGATTGTTGAATTTATGGGTATACAGTTAGGCAAAGTAATTTCTTATTATTGTTTTAATTTCCTTCTCATTGGGGGTGAGTTCACCCTTTTCATTTTTGATATTGGTAATTTGGTTTTCTTCTTTTTTTAATCAAATTGACCTTTGTTTATCAATTTTATTGGTTTTTTTCATAAAACTAACTCCTAGTTTTATTTATTAGTTCGATTTTATTTTTCTTAATTTTCAATTTTATTAATCTCTCCTTTGGTTTTCAGTGTTTCTAATTTGGTATTTACTTGGGGATTTCAATTTGTTCTTTTTCAAGTTTTTTCAGCTGCATGCTCAATTTATTGATTTCTTCTTTCTCTATTTTTATTCATGTAGTAAGTACTCAAAGATATAAAACTTTCCCTAAGAATTGCTTTTGCAGTATTTCATAAAATTTGGTAGGTTGTCTCATCACTATCATTCTCTTGAATGAAGTTGTTGATTGTTTCTATAATTTGTTGTTTAACCCACTCATTCTTTAGGATTAGACTGTTTAGTTTCCAATTAGTTTTTGGTTTATGTTTCCATGGCCTTTGATTACATATAAGTTTTATTGCATTATGATCTGAGAAGGATGCATTGACCATCTCTGACTTTCTGCAATGAATTATGAGGTTTTTATGGCCTAGTACATGGTCAGTTTTTGTATATGTGCCATGTACCGCTGAAAAAAAGGTGTATTCCTTTTTATTCCCATTCAATTTTCTCCAGAGATCTATCATATCTACCTTATCCAGACTTTTATTCACCTCCTTAACTTCTTGTCTGTTTATCTTAAGGTTAGATTTATCAAGTTCAGAGAGGGGGAGGTTGAAGTACCCCACTAGTATAGTCTTGCTGTCTATTTTTTCCTGTAACTCCCTCAACTTTTGTAAGAATTTGGATGCTATACCACTTGGAGCATATATGTTTAGTAATGATATTGTTCAGTTGTCTATGGTGCCTTTTAGCAGGATATAGTTTCTTCCTTACCTCTTTTGATTAGATCTATTTCTGTTTTTGCTTTGTCTGAGATAAGGATTGCTACCCCTGCTTTTTTTACATCACCTGAAGGACAATATAATCTGCTCCAACCTTTTACCTTTACCCTGTGTTTATCCCCCCATTTCAAATGTGTTTCTTGTAAACAACATATTGTTGAATTATGGTTTTTAATTTATTCTGCTGTCTCCGTTTTATGGGAATGTTCATCCCATTCATATTCATAGTTATGATTAGTATTTGTGTCTTTCCCTCCCCTTTCCCCTTGTTTATGCTTTTAGTTCTCCCTTCTCCCTTCCCCTCCACGATACAGCTTTAATTTTTGACCACTGTATCCCTCAGTCTTCCCTCCCTTCTTTTTGTCCTCCCTCCCTTTTAATCCCCTTTTCCCTTACTACTTCTTTCCTCCCTTTTAGCCTCCCCTCCCTTTTCTTTTCCTCTTCCCCTCCTATTGCTATAGAGCTAGTTATATTTCTGTACTTAACTGAGTGTTGTACCCTCCTTGAATCCAATCAGATGAGAGTACCTTTCAAACAATATTCCTCTCCCTCCCCTCTTTCCCTCTACTGTAATATATATTTGTGCCTCTTTCTGTGATGGAATTTATTTTTTTTTCTGCCTCCTCCTTTTCACATCTCCCATTACAATCCCTTTGCACCCTTAAATCACATTTGTTATCATCACATCATTTAATTTACGTCCTCTATCTATGTATATCCCTTTTACATTTAACAATAAATACATACTTTTCAAGATTAACAAGTATCATCTTCCCTTACAGGGATATAAACAGTTTGTCCATGATGAGTAACAAGATTTGTTTTTTTTTCCCCTGTTTACCTATTTATGCCTTTCTTGAGACCTATGTTTGAAGATCAAATTTTCTACTGAGTTCTGACCTTTTCATCAAGAAGATCTGTAAATCCCTTATTTCAATGAATGTCTATCTCCTTGCCTGAAATATTATGCTCAACTTCGCTGGGTAATTAATCCTTGGTTGTAGTCCCAGCTCCTTTGCCTTATGGAATATTGTATTCCAATTCCTTTGATCTTTTAATGTAGAAATTGCAAGGTACTGTGTGATCCTGACTGTAGCTCCTTGATATTTGAATTGTTTCTTTCTGACTGCGTGCAGTATTTTTTCCTTCACTTGAGAGTTCTGGAATTTGGCAATGATATTCCTTGGTGTTTTTAGTTTGGGGTCCCTTTCAGGAGGTGAACAGTAGATTCTTTCAATGATTATTTTGCCCTCTGGGTCTAGGACTTCTGGGTAATTTTCCTTGATGATTTCTTGGAAGATATTGTCCAGGCTCTTTTTTTCATCATGGCCTTCTGGTAAATCAATAATCCTTAGATTTTCTCTCCTGGATCTATTTACCAGGTCAGGTGTTTTTCCAATTAGATATTTTACATTTTCTTCTATCTTTTCATTCTTTAGATTCTGTTTGATTGATTCTTGATGTCTCATAGATTCATTAGCTTCTACTTGCCTGATTCTATTTTTTATCAAATTGTTTTCTTCAGTTAACTTTTGCATCTCCTTTTCCATCTGTCTGATTGTTCCTTTTAAGGAGTTATTTTCACCAGTTAGATTTTGTACTTCCTTTTCCATTTATCCAATTTTCCTTTTTAAGGAACTGTTCTCTTCAGTGAATTCTTTTTTCATATTTTTAAAATCATTGGCTAGTTTTTCTTCTATTTCTCTAATATGAGTTTTAAAATCCTTCCAGAGCTTTTCCAAGAAGGCTCTTTGTGCTTCAGACCAGTTCATATTCCCTTCTGAAGTTTCAGATGGGAGTAGAGTCTCAATGCTGATGTCTTTGGCATTTGTGTTTTGGTCCTTGAACCCACAGAAAGATTCTATGGTCTTTTCTTTTCTACTTTGCTTTTAACTCATGATAATAACCCTTTTCCTGACTTTTAAGGTAGCTCTCCTAGTTTGTGGCACAGGGAGCTCTGTCCCACAGTTCTTGTGCCTAACAATTGAGACTTTGTGTTGTGGCTCTGGTTCTTTCAGCTAGAATTAAATTCTGCAGCTTACCTGGTGCTGAACTGACTGGTGTTTGAAATAAGAGGCCAGTTAGGTATTCCCCACAGTTACCCTGGAGCTAGCTCATTAACTGTAGGGGAAGGGTGGTCTGGATGCCAGAGACTCCTCGGCTGAGCTAGAGCATTGGCATGCTCATCTTTCTGTTCTAGTGTCTTCCACATTTCACTGGGGTGCTGAGGCACACCTAGGATCCTGGTGTTGGCAGTTGCTGGCTTCACCCCCCCTGGGGTTCAGGATCTTCTCCTGGTTGGTTGAGGTGGAACTGTATGGGACAGCTCTGATCCTGCACTGGTCACCTTTGGCCACAGCAAGAGGAATCCTTCTTAGTCATCTTTCTAGCCTCCCGGGCTGAGTGTCTGTTTACCCCTTCTGCTGTTCCCACTGTTCCAGGGTTTCTTCCTCGGAGATAATCACTGGGTTGGTCAAGGTCAACAAGAGGAGGGAGATAGCAGTTATTGATCCTTTTACCATCTTGGCTCCTATAACTGGAAATGCCTTGACTCATTTTTTTAAAGAGACTATTCATGTTTGCTTTGGAGGAATTCAACTCAATAAATACTTATTGAATATCAACATGTGAACAAAATTCCAAAAACAAAATGCAAAATGTAATTATACATAAAGACAGAGCAGATCATATTAGCAAAGATAAGTTATGTGATTCAGTCTCATTCAATCACAAATATATTACCTCTATTTTGAGAATGTAAATATATCAAATCTCAGAAAAGCCTAATACTCACTTGTGATCCTTTGACATGAGTTCTATAAATGGACTGCTCCATAAGTTGAACATGTAAAACTAGCTTAGGTAAGGAGGAACCCATGATACAACTTGTCAAATAAACAGTAAAAAGTTAACAGTACATTTGTTGAATAGACAAATTATTATAGAGAATTTTAAGAAAAAGAAGGCATAAAAGGAAGCAATAATGTTGACAGATGAAAACTGCTCTAAATGTTCAAAGTGCCTAAAAGACATACATATTATATTTACTTGCTCTGCCTGTAAAATTTGCTTTTGTCATAACAGTAGGCATACAAAGGAATTGTTATATTGTCAAAATATAATTTTTTTAACAAATTATATTTCAAACACATTATAAGCTGTGAATGCAAATATACACCTCGACAGTTCTAAGCATAAATAAGACCGGAAAACATACCTAGGTTGAGTATTAGAAGAAGAAAAGACATGCAGAAAAGGAAAGACATACAGAAAGCTGAAATTTGTACAGGGGTCCTGTCTTTGAATGATGATAAAACTGAGAAACGGCAGTAAGGAGGTTGGTGTTGGATAAGCAACAAACAAGAAGGGTGGAGAAAGTGGCAAATTAAAAGTCTTGGAAAGGCATTGGAAGCTTAGCAAAATGGAATGCAGTTTTGTTATCAGTTGGTAAAATGAAAAGGGAGTCAATGGCACTAAATATATTGTGAGAAAAAGCTCTGGCATTTTAATTATGCCAGTTTTGAACAAAGAGCATTTGGTTAGGATATGGCAGCACATCACACAACTATATGAAGAGTAGACAACGACAACCAATGTACTATAGATATCTATAGTCCTTTCAGTTCCCATTACGATTCATGGTCTTAAACATGCTAACTGCAACAAATGATAGGATTTAAGGAAAAAATATTGTATCATTGAGAAAAATTATTCTTAATAGTGTCATTGTCAAAAGCTTGTTATTCTGAAAAATTTTAGTCAGTATTTCACACTTAAAAGTAGACAGATGACACTTTAGAAGTTGTCTCAATTGTAATGAATTATGAAAAAACTAGTCAGAGCAAGCAAAAACATTTTCTACTCAGTTTTGCATAAATATAAGAATTGTTTTTCCAAGAGTCCTAGTCAAAGTACTCTGCAGAAGCATTCTTAAGAAGCAAGATATAGTTCTTGGCTGCAAGTTATGATAACATCTGTGAAACATCTTCAACATGGAAGTGCAAGTTATTGTTTATTTCCTGGGTTCACCAAGAATGTTGCCTGAATGTGACTACATTTTCCTCAGTCTGCTTAATGAGCAGAATCAAAGGTTCAGTCTGTTTTCCTCCAATAAATGCCCTGAATTCTTTTTTAAAAAATTAAAGCATTATGTCTCATGCATCCCACACCAATTTTGGGTGGTATTTTCCTCCCCCACAAATCATGTTCTAGCCTAACAATGAGAAAAAGAAACCAACACAGAAAAGTACAGAGAGTAAGACAGAGTAGGAAAATTAGACAATGTTATGAAGACAAAGCACCTTAGAGGAAAAGCATCTTTAATTCAAAAAGGCAAGAAGGCAGGGTCAAGTCAACAAAGTCATGATTCGATTTAACAATCCTTTAGTAAATGACTGCTATATTTGAGGCACTGTGGTGGCTTTGAAGATGTAGAGAAAAAACTAATAAAAAAGAGAAAAAACTAAAAAAATACCTGCTACTCTCAAGTAGCCTAAATTTTACTGAAGGTGGAGCATAAAATGTACACAGATAGGTAAATAAAAAATTAAATATAAAGTAATCTCAAGAAGGAGAATGTTACCAAGTGGGGAGGGAATGTGGCACAAAGAAAGACCTTGTGTGAGACCTGACTCAGAATTGAAGGAAGCTAGGAAGTGGAAATAACAAGAATGAGCAATTCAAACATGAAGGACCACATAAGCAAAAGGAAATAGCTAGCAGGTGAGTCTGGTTACAATAAAGGTTATGTTTAGAAGAATAGTATGAACTATAACTGGAAAAGTAGATGGAACGCACATTAAAAGGATTTTAAATGCCAGATAAAAACCTTTGTATTTTACCCTAGGCACAAATACAAAGGACAGAATGGAGAAGGGTGAGGCCTGGTGCAACAAGACCAAATAGGAGGCTATTCCAAGAGTTCAAATAAAAAATAATTAGAGCTTGAACTAGTGTAGAAGTTGACTAAAGAAAGGGATAGAGATGTAAAAGGTATTGTGGAGGAAAGATGTGGAGTATGCTAATGCAAGTAATGGGAAAAGTAGCTTAGAACCAGGTTGTGAAGGGCCCTAAATGCTAAAAAGAGGAAAGTATATTTGATCCCAGCTTTAACAGGAACCACTGTGCTTTACTGAAAAGCAATTACATGGTCAGACCTTTACTTTAGCAATCTCACTTTGAAAGCTACGTAAATGAGAGAGGAAAGAAGCAAGTGGGGTGTGTGTGTGTGTGAAGTGATGAGTGCCTGAAATTTTGCTGAGGTTATGTCAACAGAGAGGGTATATGTGACAGAACTGACAACTGAATGGATGTGTGGTGGACACAAGTGAGGAATCAATGGAAGTTGTGAATGTGGATATCAAGAATAATGTGTCACTGATAGAAATAGCAAAGTTTGAAAGAAGAGTGCATTTGGGAGTGGGGGGAAATAATGAGTTGTTTCAGAAATATTTAAAGTTGAGATGACTACAGGGCACTAACTTTGAAAGGTCCAAAGAGACACTGGTGATATGAGACTGAAGATCAGGAGAGAGGGCTATAAATATAGATCTGAAAGTCATCAGCACAGATAAGTTCATGGAAATTGAAAGGATCAAGACAAAAGAGAGAAATAAGAAGATAGCTTAGAATGAAGCTTTAGAATATGCCCACAGATAAGGGGACATAATATGAATGCTGATCCAGCAAAGTAGAAAGACACAGATGGACCCAGTGTCAAGGACACCCTGAGAACAAAAATGATGAGAGGAATGGAAAGGGGCCATCAGATTTAAAAATTAAGAGCTCACTGGTAACTTTGGAAAGAACTGTTTCCAGTGAATTACTCAGCTAGAAGCCAGATAGTAAGGAATTGAGAAGTGACTGAGAGGTAAAGAAGTAGTGGTAACAAGAATGATGGTTATTTCCAGGAGTCTGGCTATAAAAGGGATGAGACATATAATTGCACTTATTTCATGTGTCAGCAAGGTTATGCTTAAGATTCTGCAAGCTAGGCTTATATATGACCTGAGAATTACTCAAAGAGCAGGCTGGTTTTTTCTTTTTTTTTTAATGACTTGCTTTTTAAAAAAATAATAATTTGTTTATTTAATTTTATTCACTTTTTGTTACATTTTAAGGTCCAAACTGTCTCCCTCCCCACGCCACACTAGAGAAGGCCACCATTTCTCACACACACACACACACACACACACACATGCACTTTGCACACCTCTTTATCAGTTCTTTCTTTGGATGTGAACAGCATCTTCATTCATAGGTCTTTTGTAGTTAATTTGAGTATTTATAATATTCAGAATAACTTAGTCATTCACAGTTATTCTTTGAATAATATTGCTGTTACTATATACAATGTTCTCTTGGTTCATTATTTCATGCAAGTCATTCCATGTTTTTCTAAAATCAACCAGCAAATTACTTCTTATAGTACAGTCATATTCCATCACAACTGTATACCACAAGTTGTTTTAGTCATTACCCAAATAATCAGCATCCAGTTCTTTGATAGTACAGAAAGCTGCTATATATAAATATTTTAGAACATATAGGTTCTTTCCCTTTTTCCCTGATCACCTTGGAAAACAGACCTGATAGTAGTATTGCCAAGTTAAGGGTAATATGCAATTTTATAAACCATTGGGCACAACTCCAGATTGCTTTCCAAAATGGTTGGATTAGTGTATTAGTGTCCCATTTTTTCCACAAAGCCATCAACATTAGTCAATTTCCCCTTCTATCATTTTAGCCAATCTGACAGGTGTGAAATAATATCTCAGAACTGTTTTAATTCACATTTCTCTAATCAATAATGATTTAGAGCATTTTTCACATGATTAAATATATATATGTATATATATATATACATATATATATATGAAACTTTGTCTTCATTGAAAAACGCCCTATTCAAATCCTTTGACCACCCACCATTTGGGGAATGACTTGTATTCATATAAATTTGACAAAGTTCTCTATATTTCTTAGATAAGACCTTTATCTGAGAAACTGTCTATCTAATCTTGGCTACATTGTTGTATTTGTACAAAATCTTTTTTAACTTAATGTAATCAAAATTATCCATTTTATAACTCACAATGCTATCTCTTGTTTATACATAAATTCTTCTCTTATTCACAAGTCTGATAGGCAATATGCTCCATGGTCTTCTAATTTACTTGTGATATCTCCCCCATCTAGGTCATGTATCCATTTTTAACTTATCTTGGTAAATGGTATAAGATACTGGTCTATACCCAATTTCTGCCAGATTGCTTTCCTGTTTTCTCAACAATTTTTACCAAATAGTGAGCTCTTATCCCAAATCTTTACATTTGTCAAACACAAGGTTACTATAATCATTTATTGCTGTGTATTGTGTGAGAACTCTGTTCTACTGCTCTACTTCTTTCTATTTCTCAGCCAGTACCAGGTAGTTTTAATAATTACTGCCTTAGGATTTGAGATCTGGTACTACTAAAACTCTTTCTTTTACATTTTCTTATTCATTCCTTTGATATTCTTGGCCTTTTTTTTCTTAATGAATTTTGTTATTGTTTCTCTAGCTCAATAAAATAACTTTTGTTAATTTAGTTGGGATGGCATTGAATAAGTAAATTACATTAGGGAGAATTGTCATTTTTATTATATTGGTTCTGCCCACCCACAAACAATTAATATTTCCCCAACTTAAATTTTACTTTATCTCTATAAAAAGTATTTTATAATTATGTTCATGTAGTTCCTGAGTTCCTCTTGGCAGGCATAATCCCAGGTATTTTTCATTGTCTTTGGTTATTTTAAATAGGGTATCTCTTACTACCTCTTCTGGGAGGGTGCTGTTGGTGACATATTGAGATATTAATGATTTATGCGGGCAGGCTGGTTTTTAGAGACCAAATCGCCAGCATTTTCTGGATTAAGGAGGAAGAAATAGAGTTTCACAAGAACATCACACAAAATGTGGCAAGTCCTGAAAGAGATGGGAGTACTGGATCATCGTACTTGTCTCCTGAGGAACCTGTATGCAGGCCAAAAAGCAACAGTTAAAACTTAACATGGAACAACTGGCTGGTTTAAGATTGGAAAAAGAAGTACAAGACTGTATATTGTTACATTATTTATTTAACTTATATGCAGAGTACATCATGAAAAACACCATCATACTAAGATAGCCAGAAGAAATTTCAAAAATCTGATGGCAGAAAGTAAAGAGGAATTAAGTTTCTTGATGAGAGTGAAAGAAAAGGTATAAGCTGGCTTGGAGCTTAACATAAAAAAAATAACCAACCCTAAGATATTGGCACTGGTCTCATGACTTTCTGACAGAGTGAGAGAAATAGAAGCAGTGTCAGATTTTATATTCTTGGGCTCAAGGATCACTGCAGGCAATGACTGCAGCACTGAAATTAAAAGACACTTGCTCCTTGGAAGGAAAGCTATTGCAAATCAGGACAGCATACTAAAAAGCAGAGACATGACCTTGCCAACAAAGGTCCATTTAGTCAAAGCTATGGTTTTTTCAGTAACATTGCATGGCTGTAAGAGTTGGACTACAAGGAAAGCTGAGGGACACAAAACTGATGTTTGTGAATTATGGTGCTGGAGAAGACTTTTCAGAGTTCCCTGGGCAGCAACAAGATCAAATTAGTCAATATTTAAAGAAATTAATTCAGGCTATTCACTGGAAAATAAAATACTGAAGCTGAAGCTAAAATGCTTTTGCCACATAGTAAGAAGACAGGACTCACTGGAAAAGACCCTGATGTTGGGAAAGATTGAAAACAAAAGGAAAAGGGAACAGCAGAGGATGAGATGGATAGATAGTGTCATGGAAACAACAAATATGAACTTGGACAGGCTTTGAGAGATAGTGGAAAACAGAAGCACCTGGTATGCTATGGTCCATGGGGTCAGGAGGAGTGGAACATGACTGAATGAATGAACACTAAATATATGGAGGAGAAGAACTGATGTTGGGGAGAAGGGCCAGCTCTCCAATAGAAATAGAAGTGAAGGAGGAGAGAACTGAGGAATAATGTCAAGGGGTATATGGATGTAGAGAACAGGGTACACATGGAGAATGGTCCCTGTTTCTTCAGCTATTGTTGTGATCATGAACAATACTGTATAATAAATAAAATGAAAAACTGAAAAGAATTTTAAAATCCTCCATTCCAATCAGGTTATTTCTAAACTGTGGCTATTAAACTGCACTTGGATAGACATTCTTTCTTTTGTATTTGCATCCTCAGTGATTAACACACTAGCACAGATTAAACACTTAATATTTTTTCATTCATTCTCACAGCATTCAATCATTTATGAAGGCACCCAGCTGGTACAATGGATAGAGTGCTGGCCCTGGAATCGGGGAGGCTTCACATTCAGCATCAGATAATAGCTGTGTGACCTTGAACAAGTCACTTGTTCTGTGAGATTGGACTAACTGCCTTCTAACTTCTAACTGCCTCAATTTCCTCAGCTGCAAAATGGGGGGTGATAACACTACTTCCCAGAGCTGTTGTGAGAATTAAAGTGTTTAGCACTTTATGATGCACTGATAAACAGTAAGCCTGATGTGCTGATAAACAGTAAGCTTCTTCCCTCCCTCTTCTCTATACTTGCCATCTTTCACAAAGGAACGTGTGTGTTTCTTTGAGATCTCTAATATCAGTATCAAAATATTATCCCATACTAAAATATAAGGCTTACAGTATTAAATATGACTCTTTTGATCAAAAAATTGCAAACATTGGTTCTGAACACCATTTAGTTCCTTTGATGATGATACAATTTTTTTTTAAAAAATGTCTTTTTTTAAAATTCTGTACTTAAACAGCAAAGGGAGAACAATGAGCATTTCTATGTACAGAACTGAACAGAAAAGATAAATGTATACAAATCTATGAATCTATTACATGCAACTTATTTTTTTAAAAAGTATATAATTAAATCAATATATTGCTTTCAAAAGTTTTCCCGTTTCCTTTTGAACTTCCTTCTGTCATCTTATGTACATTTTTTAAATTAAATTCTCACATACCTGCTTTTTTCTCTTATGGCAAAACCATCACTATCCCCATGCCCCAAATCTTCTCCAAATGAAGAAAATGTAAAACAAAAATTTGTAACAAATAAGCAGTCACTCAAAACCAATCCACAAACAGGCTACATCCAACAATGTATGGCTTCTGCTGCATCTTGAATCTATCACCCCTCCATCAGGAAGTGGTAAGTTTGCTTTTAGAATGGTCATCCCTAGTTGTGGCTGGTCACTTCACTGATTTAGAATTCTTAAGCATTTCAAAATCATTTTTCTTTACAATACTTTTTCTACTTCACAAATTGCTCCCCTAGTTCTACTACCTTTTACTTTGCTTAAGTTCATACTGATTCCCAGGTGTTTGGTTCTTTTTAACTTCCCTTTTCACCATTTCTTAAGTTACAATGTAATATTCTTTTACATTCACATGCCATAATTTTTTCAGTCAGTCCACAAGTGATGACCAACCCATTAGTTTCTAATTTCTTTGCTAGTATAAAAACACCTGTTATAAATATTATTGTAAATATGGGTCCTTTTCCTCTTATCTCTTTAGGGTGGAGGAGTAGTAGTGGATTTGGTGACTTTTAGGGGGCATAGTTCCAAAACACTTTCCAGAACTGCTTTGTCCATTTATAGGTTGATCAATAGTACATTTTACTCTGCCTGTCTTCCCAGCAGAGTCTCTCCAATAGTTAACATTTTCTATTTTTGCCACTCTGATAGGTGGGAAGTATAACCTCAGAGATACTTTAATTTAATTCTGATCGGTGATTTGGAGCATTTCTTCACATAGCAATGGATTGGATTTATTCCTTTGAGGCTGGCCTGTTAATATCACTTGACCATTTATCTGCTAGGATATACTGCTGATTCTTAATCATTTGAATTAGTATCATATATTTTAGATATCAAAGATATATCAAAGAGACTTGTTACAAGATTTCTTTTTTACCTAGGTAACTGCTTCCCTCCTAATTTTAACTGTAACTGAATTTATACAAAAACTTTTAACTTTCAATTTCTGTAATCAAAATTGTCAGTTTTATTTTCTGAAATTCCCCTCTACTCTTTGGTCATGAAATCTTTCTCTAACCCCAAGTGCAATAGATATTTTATTCTTTTGCTTCTCTAGATTTGTTTGTAATGCGACCTTTTATATGTAAGTTGTGTCCATTTGTAAAGTGGGGAAGTCTCACTGCACAAGTGGGGGTCTTTGGGTATATCATTCAGGATGATACTGTGATTGTTTGCTTCTATATGTTGTCTATTTAGTTTGTTCTATTGATCTACTTTTCCACTTTTTGACTAGTAACAAATAGTTTTGATGATTCCTGCTTTATAGCATAGTAGACTGTGATCTAGTAATGCTATAATCCTTTCCTTCCCACTGTTATTCATTATTTCCCTTGAGATTCTCGAGGCTTTGTTCTTCAAGACAAATTCTGCTGGTTTTTTTCTCTCTACATAAGATAGTCCTTTGGTGGTTTGATTGGTATGGCACAGAATAAGTTAATTTTGGTGATATTTTCCTGTTTATTGTAATGGCACTGCCAACTAAGAGCAATCAATACTTCTCCAATTATTGGTCCCCATTTCTGTGGATTGTTTTTTATTTGTATTCAGAGTTTCTGTGTTTGTTGGCAGATTCACACCCCAATATTTTATGTATGCTATAGTTATTTTGTATGTAATTTCTTTCTAGCTCTTGTTGCTGGATTTTGTTGGTAATATTCAGAAAGGCTAAAGATGTATGTGAACTTATTTTACATGGTTTTTTAAAATAGTTATTATTTTAGTGAGGTTTTTCAGTGGATTGTGATTTTTTTGTAAGTAGATAACCTACCAAAAAGGTTATTATTTTGTTCCTTCTTTGTCTGTGCAAAAAGAAAAAAATCCCTCACTTTCTTTTGATCTTTGTCTTATCTATCAATAAACCATATTTAAGTGCCTACTACATGTCAGGCATCGTACTTATTGCTAAAGCTACCACTTCTGAGACAGTAACAAACAACAGGAGCACACATGATTCTAGAACTGGAAAGAACCCAGAAAAGCTATCACCCTCATTTTTCAGAAAATGAAATGTTAAGTAACTGATTTCTCAAGGTCACACAAGGAATAAAGTTGAGAAGTGGGATTTGCACACAGGTCATTTAACTTTAGAGTAAGTGCTCTTCCCACTATATCATATATGATAATAAAAATCCTTGCTTTTTACCACTCCCCTTTTTAGAAAGATCTTCAGCTTTTCTCTTACATAAAGTGCTAGATTTTTCTTCCCTATGATTTTTACTGTTTTTAACAGAAATGGATGTTGCATTTTATGAAAAATCTTTTCAGAATCTTCAGATAGAATTAAGTGATTTTATTTTTGTTATTGTGGCCTATTACTTTTATAGTTCTCCTATTCTGAAGTAACCCTACTTTCCTATTGTAGTCATAGGTATAGTGTTCAATCTTTTTTATATATTTTAGCCTCTTTGCCAATAAATTATTTAAAATCTTCATGTCAAATTTCATTATAGATGTTAATCTACAGTTTACTTTCTTTTTTTTTAAATTGTCATAGTTTAGCTATCAAAACCATATTTATATATTTTGGTAGGATCCCTTCTCTTCCTATTTTTATCAACAGTATAGAAAATGTTGGAAATGGTCTTTGAATATTTAATTGAATTCACTTGTAAATCCATTTGAGAAAGGGCTTTTCTCCTTTGAGAGTTAATGAATGCCTTGTGCAAATTCTTTTTCTAAGACTGGGTTATTCAAAAATCTCTTTCTTGTTCTGTCAAGGTAGATATTTATTTATTTAAACTAACAGGTTTGTAGTATCTAATAATTTCCTGTATTTATTCATTTATTCCAAATTTTCCACTTTAGTTTTTTTATAGTGGCAATTTAGTTTGTCTCCCTTTCAACAATCAGCAGTTTCTTCATTTTATTGTTCCAAAATTCCAGGTTTTGATTTTATTTAGTCACTCAATAGGATTTTGGGTTTTTCTTTCAGATCTGTTAATCTCTTATTTTCAAAGTTTCTAATTGGTGACTGGGTGGGGGAGTGTGTTAGAATGCATTGCTTTTCTAAGTTGTTGTTTTTTTTTTTTAATCTGTATGCATGTGCTTTTCCCCTTTTTTTCTAATGATAAAAGTAGAGATAGAAAGTTTTCCCTGAGGACAGCTTTGACTGTATATCAAAAAGTTTTGGTATTTGTCTCTTTGGTTTATTTTTCATGAAATTATTGTTTCTAGTGTTTGTACTTTGATCCACTCATTCTTTAGGATTATTTAGTCTTAAATTAACTTTTAATTCTTTTCTTCAAGGGCCCTTTGTTGGACACAATTTGGGTGGCACACAATTTTTATTGTATTATAGTCAGTAAAGAATGTGCTTAATATTCCTGTTTTTCTGTATGTGATATTTTAATAACCTGATAGCTTAAAAATAGATTTTCTACTTTCTTTTCCCATTAAATAATCATTAGAGATCTATTCTATCTAACCAATATAAAATTCTATTAAGGTCTCCTTAATTTCTTTCTTGTCTTTTGTTAGATTTGTGTGCCTCTAAAAGACTTACATTGTGATCCCCATCTATTTCAGTTTTACTCTCTATCTCTCCTTATAAATTGAATATTTTTTCCTTTGAATATTTAGATGTTATTTGTACATATGTTAAGTTTTGATAATAATTCATTGTCTGTGGTGGCTTTAAATATAATTTATTCTTTTTACTTCTTTTAAGCAAGTCTATTGTTATTGTTGCTTTGTCTGACTTCATGATTATTACTCCAGCTTTTTTGAGTTCACCTGAAACAGAACATATTTTGCCACAGGTCTTTATTTTAATTTTATGTGAATCTTTACAGTTCAAGTATGATTCTGGTAACAAGATATTGTTGAGTTCTGCTTTCTCATCTGTCCTAGTATCTTCCACTCTGTATGAGTGAAATAACCTCACCCATACTCACAATTTTTAATTGTTAATTGAATATTTCCCTCAAAAAATCTTATCCTCTTTGCCCTCATTTATTTATTTTTTGAGTTTGAGTCTCTCTATCTTACCCAGACTGCTAACTGATAGAGAAGTTTTCACCTTCTACAATTTTCTAAAACCTGAGTCAGTTTGCCTTAACTTTGGCAGCCTTCACTCCTAGACTGGATATTGGCATATTGATGCCAGTGTAAATATTCCATCACCTTTAGTCTAACTACAGCAGAGAATTCACAGATTCAAGTGATTCGCCAGTCTCAGCCTGTCCAGCAGCAGTATACCTACAGGTATACCCTACCATGGTCACTTCCTTACAAAGATGAGAGTACTGAGAGTGGAGACAGTTTTCGGTCTATGACCCTATAGCTCTAACAGTATCTAATTCACGTGCTCTGCTTCCATTCTACTGCCCCTCTTCACTCCCTTCACTCAGTCCCTGATCACATGTTTTTACTTACTTTCTTCTTTTTAGCTGCTCACATACTCCACTTAATAAAACTGGAGTTAGTTTTGCTTATAATTAATCCTTTCCTGACTACTCTCCCTCTTAATCTCTCCTGTCCCTGTTGCTACCCTATTTTTCTATTGAGTTTAATATATTTATACACCAATTTCTGGGAGTGTTACATCCTCTTTTGTCAAAGTTAGATGAAAGTAGAACTCATAGGACTCCCACTCCTGCCCATGCCATTTTTCAGGTTTATATAGTTTTCTTTTCAACTACCCCAAGTATATGAAATAAATCTCAGCCCTTTCTTCCTTAGTTTATATCATTTTTTTCTTTCCTTTTCTTTTAAACACAAACTTAAACTCATCAAACCATCACAAAACCAATCCCAGGACCTTAGTGTTATTTACTTCTCTCTAGGCCCCTGAAAGACAAGAGAGATAGAACTCAACCTTGATCATAAGCAATTCAAAATCGAATAGTCCCTTCCAATGGTTCAAATGTATCTACTTTTCAATATATCTTGACATCCGCACTTCTCTTCAAAGTTTCTACTCAGCTGTTATGCTCATTAAGAATGTTTGGAAATGCTCTATTTTAGTAAAGGTCACTTTTATCCCCTGTTTCATTAAAGGCCATCTCTTTAAGTTATTCTAAATGATAACATTCCTCTTTTAACTTTCAGAACACCATATTCCAAGTTTTACACCTGTTGATAGCGATGACTGCCATAGTGCTTGGACTCCTTCCTTCACGTCATTTTTCTCTTTGGCCTGGAAGCTCTGGGTTTTAGACACGATGCCCTGGAAGTTTTCATTTTTTGTCCCATCACTTCTTGTTGACTAAGGGGAGTCGAGTTCTCTGCTGACCCACGCTCATCTCCGCAGCATGCGTCACTCAGCGCACTCATGTGATACTTGGGGTTCGCGCAGCATCTTCAGGCTTGTGAGATGCTTTACACGTAGCATTTTCTTTCATCTTCACACAGCCCCTTGTCAGGTAGGAGCTTCCCCCACTTTACAAATAAGGAAACAAAGGCAGACAGGGGCACAGGGTTACACAACCGGTAACTTCATGAGACCAAATCTGGACACAGGTCTTCCCGACTCCAAGTCCAGATCTATCCTTTGCACTCCTAGCTGCTGAGTAAGGTTCTTATATATCTTACACTAATAAATTTATTCCCCTTCCAATTCTTTGCTTAGGAGCTCACATTTTAGTTATAATATCATTTTTTCAACTTTTGTTTCACTTCTTTCAAGAATTCCAGTAGACCTTGCGGCCAAGATCTATTTTTGTTTGAGGCTTTGCTTGTAGATATTGTAGCATTCTTCTCTTCTGGATTCATACCTTAGAGGTCCCTGGATCCATAAAAGGCCATATCATCGGTGTCATTTTTCTAGTCTTATTTTGAGAACTGGAACTGTGTGACAAGGCAAGCCTCTGTCTATTGCTGAAAGGGAAGGACCTTGTTTGGCCTTGACCTGCATTACCCTCACTGCTACTACTCCATCCTCTGAATATTGAGCATTCAAGGATCTCAGGGCAGATAACAGTCAACTATCAGTGCCCTGGGATACTGTCTGATCTAGGGCTTTTTTTGACTGAAATCATGACCCGACTACTGTCTTCCTGGTGTAAGCTTCACAGGTACCTCACTCTGATCCGGGGCTCAGAGTGGTAGCTGCAGATTCCCAATGCACTTATTGTCTTTTTTCATCGCTATAATGATCGTTACACATTCTGGTCCTTTTTCATTCTTGTGAGACAGTTGTGTGAGAGCTCTGCTGTTCTGGGTTACTCATTAGTCCATCCTGAATCATTTCCCTGGTAAAGATGCTATTTTAAACCTACTTTTGAAATGTCTATTTTCCTTTAAAATAGACAGGTACTTTCTGGTAGTTTTTTTAAAATAAAATTTAGCTCACTTTTAATTAGCTACTGAAATAAAGAACATCATGGGGGGAGGGCTGGGATGGGTTGGGAGACAGGTGAGACAATGTAATTCCATGGAAGGACTACAAGATTTGGAGTCAGTGCACTTGCTTCAAAAGCTCCTGTTCTGTCACTTTATTACCTGCGTAAATTTAGACAAATCACTTAGACTCTCAGGGCCACAATTTTTTCACCTGTAAAAAGAGGCAGTTAGGAAGTACAGTAGATAGATAGTGCACTGGACCTGAAGTCAGAAAAACCTGAGCTCAAATTTGGCCTTAATCATTTAAACCCTGTATGTCTAATGTTTCCTCATCTGGAAAATGGACTTAATACTTGCCCAGGTTGTGAAGGTGAAATTAGATAGTATTTGTAAAGCAGTTTGCAGCTATGTAAATGATAACAATAATTATTATTATAACTAGCTATAATATTATAATAATTATTATTTACATTAAATATTATAACAAGTTAGTTGGGCTAGATGACTTATATGGTTCCTTTTAGCTCTAGATCTGACTTATTGAGCTATGTGTGTTGCTCCATTTGTGCAAATGAGAATTCATCCATACTTTTCCTTTTACATTTCTGCATGGGAAGATGACTCTCAAGAACTTTATCATAATTAGGGCACTTATACATGGACAGAGGGCATGGGCATGAGTTGACTATGATGGGATTATTTAAAAAAAATAATTAAGACATGAGAAAGAGTGAGGCAAAGGGAAAAAGGAGAAAGGACAGGTAGAATGACAAAACATAACTACAAAGGAAAGTAGCAGTAAAATGAAGCCAAATAGTAATTTCATTCTAATTTAGAGCTTCCTGGAAGCATCACTCTCTCTATTTTAATACAGAAGCAGAAGACAACAAGTAAAAAACATTGAATGTATTTTCGGAAATGACTTATTTAAAAAATGATTCTTTGAATAATGCTATTAACCTCATTGTCAATAAGACATATACTTTAAGGAGGAGGAGCCAAGATGGCAGAATAGAAGCAAGGACCTGCTATAGCTCTTCCCACCAAACACCTCAAAAAATCTGTAAAAAAAAAAAAATGACTCTAAACAAATTCTAGAGCAGCAAAAGTCACAAAATGACAGATTAAAGTAAATTTTCAGCCCAAGAAAATCTGGAAGGTTGATGGGAAGGGTCTATTGCACCAGGCTGGGAGCAGAGCAGGAACAGGCCTAAGGGGACTGAATCACTGGCGGATGCTGTGGATGCCATATTTTTCAACCAACAAAAATGAAAGGCAGCTTCAAAGGTCAGTGGGAAGGGTCTCTTGACTGCCTGAGAAAGGAACATGGTCTGACCTCAGTCCCGGTTCTGGTCCTGGTCCCAGCCCAGGGACCCTGCCCAAGTCCTATAGCTGAAGCAGAGGTCAAGTGAAGTAATTGGCTGGGAAAATGAGCAAATGGGGGAAACAGACTACTGATTCTTATTTTCTCAGTAAAGAGATATTTTCTTACATCATTGGTGACAAGGAAGATCAAAACATACAGTCAGAAGAAGACAATAAAACCAAAACTCCTGCATCCAAAGCCTCTAAGAAAAATATGAATTGGTCTCAGGTCATGAAGAACTCAAAAAGGATTCTGACAATCAAATAAGAGAAGTAGAGGAAAAACTGGGAAGAAAAATAAGAGTGATGAAAGAAAATCATGAAAAACAAGTCAACAGCTTGCTAAAGGAAACCCAAAAAAAAATGTTAAAGGAATTAACACCTTTAAAATTAGACTAACCCAAATGGCAAAAGAGGTCCAAAAAACCAATGAGGAGAAGAATGCCTTAAAAATCAAAATAAGCCAAATGGAAAAAGAGGTCCAAAGCTCACTGAAGAAAATAATTCTGTAAAAATTAGAATGGAGCAAATGGAAGCTAATGAGTTTATGAGAAATTAAAAATTTATAAAACAAAACCAAAAGAAAGAAAAAATAGAAGACAATGTGAACTATCTCACTGGGAAAATAACTGACCTGGGAAATGGAACCAGGAGAGATAATTCAAAAATTATTAGACTACCTGAAAGCCATGATCAAAAAAGAGTCTAGATATCAACTTTCAAGAAATTATCAAGGAAAACTGCCCTGATATTCTAGAACTAGAGGGTAAAATAGAAATGGAAGGAATTCACCAATTTACCTCCTGAAAGAGATCACAAAAGGAAAACCCCTAGGAATATGGTAGTCAAATTCCAGAGTTCCCAGGTCAAGGAAAAAATATTACAAACAGCCAAAAAGAAACAAATCAAATATTGTGGAAACACAATCAGGATAACACAAGACTTAGCAGTTTCTACACTAACGGATAGAAGGGCTTGGAATATGATATTCCAGAGGTCAAAGGAGATAGAATTAAAACCAAGAATCACCTACTCAGCAAAACTGAGTAGAATATTTCAGGGGGGGAAACTGGAATTTCAATGAAATAGAGGACTTCCAAACATTCTTGTTGAAAAGACCAGAGCTGAATAGAAAATTTGACTTTCAAATGCAAGAATCAAGAAGTATGGAAAGGTAAACAGGAAAGAGAAACCATAAGAGTCTTATTAAAGTGGAACTGTTTACATTCCAACATGGAAAGATGATATCTGTAACTCATGAGACCTTTCTCAGTATTAGGATAGTTGGAGAGAATATTTATATGTACACATATACACATATACATACACATATATTTACATTTACATATATATATGTATATGTGTATATGTACATGTATGCATATAGAGAGAGACAGAGACAGAGAGACAGAGGGCACAGGGTAAGCTGAATATGAAAGGATGATATCTAAAAAAGAATATTAAACGTTGTGAGGAATGTACTAGGAGAAAGACAAAGGAAGAGGTAAAATGTAGTAAATCATCTCACATAAAAGAGGCAAGAAAAAGCTTTTACAATGGAGGAGAAGAAGGAAAAGGTGACACACTCCACTGGGTATGGAAGTTTATCTTACCCTACAGGAAAGCAGGATGTTGGAAGTTGTTTTTACATGCAACTGGGAAAAAAGATATATAGGCTATGAGGTACAGAAGCATATCTTACCCTACAAGAAAACAGAAGGGAAGAGGATGGGGGTGGGGTGATAGAAGGAAGGGCAGATTAGAGGAAGGGGCAATCAGAATATATGCTGTCCTGGGGTGGGGAGGCTCAGATGGGGAGAAAATTTGAAATTCAAAACTTTGTGGAAGTGAATGTTGAAAACTGAATAAATTCATATAAAAAAAACAATTGGTAATTTAAAAAAAGAAATTATCTTAAGGTCTTTGAAAGGAGGAATTCTTTATGCTACTCCTTAAAATATATAATGGCCTATACATGGAAAGAACTTGATAAATGCTCATTAAACTGAAATGAGGAAATGAATATTTAGCGTGGATGCTAAATTAAATTAAATCATTAAAAAATTAAGAAAACTGGGTCAGACATGGGGCAAAGGGGCAGAGTTTTTAACCAAATTAGTGGTAATAGGGACCACAAAATCTTTCCATCGTATCTCCAATAAGGAAAATATCAAGATAGAAAGGGAAGTAACACAGATATCTAAGGTCAAAAGTCAAGCCCAAATGGATAAACAATCCAAAGATATGTACAAACAATGCTCAAAATAATGACAAACTGTATATAACTACATGAAAGATAGTTCAACGAAAGATGAAAAAAATCTGAAGGTTCATCTCACACTTAGCAAAATGACAAAAATGACAAAAGATGGTAATAATTCAATAGGACACATTAATGTGATTTTTAGGAAAATTGTGAATTAGACCAGTCACTCTGGAAAGCAATTTGGAATTATGCTAAGAAAATTATTAAAATATCTATACTCTTTAACCCATAAATCCTATTGTAAGCATATGCCCTCAAAGAAGTCAAAGAAATAAAGTTCCAACATATGCCAAAATATTGACAGCAGCTTCTTTTATAGGACAAAGAACTAGAAACAAAACAGAAACCTATATGTAGGAAACTCCTAAAAGAGAAAACTCCCTTAATCAATGTAGGTCCATACCTTCTCTACAAAGCATATGGGTCGCAACATGACTAATACGGAAATATGTTTTGCATCATTACACACGTATCACCTATATCAAATTGCTTGATGTCTCAGGGACAGAGGGCTAGATGAAGAGAGAGAGAAAATTTGTACTCAAAATTTTAAAATTATTTTTACATTATTGGATGTGAATATCATAGATGAGCTCACCCATAAAATGGAAGCAGATAGTAGAATGGATCAGAAACCAACAATAAGTTGTTTACAAGAGACACAGTTGAAACAGGAAGGCACATAGAATTAAAATAAATGGGTGGAGCAGAATCTAATATGCTTCAGCTAAAATAAAAAATGCAGGGTAGCAATCATGATCTCAGACAAAGCAAAAGCAAAAAGTGACCTAATTAAAAGGAATAATCAGGGAAATTACATTTTACTAAAAGGTACCACAGACAATGAAGTAATATCAAAATATTTTACAAATTTCTCTAATAAAGACCTCATTTCTCAAATATATACTGAGTATAGAACTGAATTAAAATTATAAAAATAGGAGCTATCATCCAAATGATAAATGGTCAAAGGACATGAAGTTTTCAAAAGAAGAAATCAAAACTATTTATAGTCATATAAAAATACTTCCAATCACTACTGATTAGAGAAATGCAAATTAAAACAACTCTGAAGGACCACCACGTACCTATCAGAAATGACAAATGCTGGAAGGGATGAGGGGAAAATAGGCAAACTATCGTTGATGGAGTAAAAAACTAAACAATAATTTGGAAGTAAGTCCAAAGGGCTATAAAACTAGGCATAGCCTTTGACCCAACAATTCCACTATGGACCTATATGTATTAAAGTATTTATAGCAGCTCTTTTTATGGTGGCAAAGAATTAGAAATGAAGGAGACACTTATCAATTGGGGAGTGGCTGAACAAGTTGTGGCATAAGATTGTGAAGAAGTACTACTGTGCCCTAAGAATAGACAAAGGGAGGGTTTTTGGAAAAAACATGGCAAGACCTGTACGAACTGATGCAAAGTGAAGTGAGAAGAATGGAGATTATTGTGCACAATACAGGAGATGTTGTAGTGATGATCAACTGTAAAAGACTTGACTACTCTGATCAATACAATGATCCAGGACAATTCCAAAGGAAGAAAAAATGCTATCTACCTCCAGAGACACAACTGATGAACTCAAGTGCAAACTGAAGTATAATTTTCTTATTTCTTTTTTTTCTTGGAAATGTGGCCAATATGGAAATGGTTTATATTATTTTACATGTATAATTAATATCATATTGCTTGCCTTTTCAGTGTGTAAGGAAGGGGTGGGAAGAAGAGAGAGAATTTGGAACTCAAAATTTAAAAAGAATATTAAAAATAAATAATGAATTTTTAAAGAGCAAAGAAAAACTTCCTTCCATAACAGACCTTCCAAACCCTATGCAGACCCTTAAATAAAAGATATTTTAAAAAATGTTTTTGAACAACAAACATCTTTTTGCTACACTTAGAAATTATAATTTAGATACAAACTTCCTTCTTAGGAATAGTTTCTAATGGTAATTGGTATTTTCAGCTATTATTTAGGATATAATTTTAAAGCATTTCTTTTAAGCATAAGTCATTAAGTTCTCCTTTCCCCAAAGGCTTTAATATATTGCTTAGTCATAGGATTTGGGTCCTTCCATTGTAAATGAAAAAAACCATATACCAAATAAATTAAAAGTGAATGTTGCAAAATTGTAAAGAACAAGCATGAGTCAAAAGAAGAGATGAGAGAATACTCCCAACCCACAACTTTGTGGAAGTAGAATGTACACAAGTGTTGCACGCTGCACATGTTTCTGGACTTTTTTATACTGTATTGATGACTTGTACTGATTTTTTTCCTTTTAAAAAATACTATTTGCTTTATGGAATGGTTCTCTGGGAAGGGAAAGAGGAAAAATACTGAGGGAAACTATAATGATGTAAAAACAAAAAATATCAATAAAAACTTATTTTTTAAAAGTCAGTATAGAAATTAATTGCAAAAGATAATGAACTATTGCATTTTAAGTGAATTCTACAAGAAATGGTCAAAAAAACTAGAAAAGCAATATATAAAATTCCATTAATGTAAATGAAAACAATATTAAAAGAGAGATGAAATTCAGATTAAATGCAATAACCAACACTGGTTAAGGGGGATAAATGATAAAAGATAGGTTTCTCCTTATGATAGGGCATAAGTGAGTAAAGTGGGGGAGGGAAACGATGGTGATGACAAGGAATACTGATGTGAACTATTGCATAAAATTTAGAGACAGTTACGGTTAAGCAAAAGCAATCCTCACTGTTTTTCATTACAAGAGAGAGATCTATTGGGGAGGAAATGACAGAGATTAAAAAGGGTAGTTCTCAAAGGCTATTGACTGCATGATACTTGCCAATTTGCACTGGTACGGAGAGATTCCTCACAAGAAAGCTCCATACAAATAATCAATAAGAAAGCATTTATAAAGCCCTTCCTATGTACCAGGGACTATGCTAAATGCTAGGGATACAAATAATCATAAAAACTTCTGCCCTCAAAAAACTCATACTCTAGGAGACAACATGCAAATAACTAGGCACTTAAAAGACATACAGAGGCTATGAGAAATGATAAATAATAAGCATTTATTAAGCACCTACTGTGTTCCAGGTACTATGTTAAGCACTAGGAATACAAATATGAGAAAAAGACAGTCTCTCCCCTCAAGAAACTTAAAATCTAATAGGAAAACACACACACACACACACATACAAAAGCTGAAAAGGGAGGAAATATCAGACTCAGATGAATGGTGGAGAAGTCAGTTGGAGAATTTCCAAAGGAATACAGCCAAATGAGAAATGAAGATGTCCGAACTGAGAACTTTCTCTCCTAAATGGAGATTTGAAAGTCATGGCCCCACTCTCCAATCAGAAGAGCACTGGGTAGTGATGGGGTGGAAAACCATGGCTGATGAGATCTCACAGGACGATGAGATCATCCCAACAATGACCTTCCTGGGCCATGGTGGTGAATTTCCAAAGTGACTTTGGTGAAAAATGAGGAGGTTATCTCACAGAGCTAGATGGATAGGTGGCACAGTAGATAGAATGCTGAATCTGATGTCAAGAATACTCATCTTCCTGAGTTCCAAACCAGACTCAAACACTGACTGTGTGACCCTGGGCAAGTCACTTAACCCTATTTGCCTCAGTTTCCTCATATGTAAAATGAGCTACCAAAAGAAATGGCAGATCTCTCCAATGTATTTGCCAAGAAAACCCCAAAGGGGTCAGAAGGAGTTGGATGTGATTGGAATAACTCAATAACAACAAATCTCTAGATGGCACTAGATGGGAAATGGAAAGACCTTCAGAAGCTGGAATTTGAGCTGAGAATTGAAGAAAGCCAAGGAAACTGGTAGAGATGAGGAGAGAGGACATTCCAGGAGGGTCACAGAGACTGAAGATAAAGAGCAGCGTGCAAGGCACAATGAGAGGTCAATGCTGCTGTGGACAGCAGAGTGCATGGAGGAAGCAAAGTGTAAGAAGATTGGAAAGGTAAGAAGGAGCTAGGCTGGATCAATATATAGATAGATAAGTAAAAGGCAACAATAAATCTTCTTTAAGATGGAAATGAAAATAATTTAATGCCCAACATGTAACTGAGTTAAGTGAGTCATTTAAAAGCAGTGCAGGACTGGGCTACAATGAGCTAGAAAATATAAAATTAATATATAGTTTCTTAAATCAAATGAAGAGGTTAAACTAAATTATTGATCTCTCAAGTCCCTTGAACATAAATAAGAGGACCCTAAAACAAAGTAAAAAATTTTCCAATATACAATGATGCCACCTACAAAGAACACAAAAGCCAATCACTATCAATAATATTAAGGTCAGCAGGGGTCCTGGCCTGTGGGCCAAATCTGTCCTTCAAGCTAAGAGTGGTTTTTACATTTTAAAAAACAACAAAACGATATTTAAAATCGTAAAAAACATTCATAGCTCTGCCATACAAAAACAGGCAGCAGGTCTTTGCCTTGTCCCCCAAAACGCCTCCAAGTTTTCTGACCTCTGATTTAGAGTATTGAGTATTACCATGAGTACAGTGTGGCATAGTGAGTACCATGCTCACAGTCTGGAAGACCTGAGTTCAAATCCAGCATCACTTTACTAGCTGTGTGACCCTGGGTAAGTCATTGAATCTGTCTCAGTTTGCCTCGGTTTTCTCATCTATAAAACAGTGATAAAAATATATCTGTCTTCTGGAGTTGTTTTGAGGATAAAATGAGATGTTTATAAAGCACTCTGCAAACCTTAAAGCACTATCTAAATGCTAGATGAAATATCATTATTATAATTTCCAGCGTATTTAGATACAACATAAACTCTTTTCTCAAAACTTCACTTGAAAAAGTTAGAAAATATCCAGAGGGATTTTCATTTTAATTTACTGCAGTACTAAGTACAAACACTTCTGGAATACAGTCAAAACCTTCAGGTTGGTCTCCCCGCCTCAAGCCTTTCTCCACTTCAATCCGTCCTCTGCTCAGCTGCCAAAACGATTTTGTGAGACACAGGTCTGACCACAGCACTTGTCTGCTCAACAAACTCCAGGGGCTCCCTCTTATCTTAAGGATCAAATATAAAGTGTTCTTTTTAGCCTTTCAATCCCCTTCACAACCTGGCCCTTTTCCACCTCCAATCTTTTAATATTTTAACCTCCTCCACATCTTCTACAGCCAGTTACATTGCCTGTTTACTGTCCCTCAAACACAACACTCCATCTTCCAGTTCCCCCCTGTTTGCTGGTTCACCCCATACCTGAATTGCTCTCCCTTCTCACCTCTACTTCCTAGCTTCATTGACTTCACTGAAAAGATGAAATCAAATCTGCATCTTCCTTCTGTCCCTGTCTCCTCCCTCCCCACTTCCTTCTGAAATTACTTTCTAATTGGGCAGCTAGGTGGTGTAGTGGATAGAGCACCAGTGCAGGAATCAGGAGGACCTGAGTTAAAATCTCACTTCAGACACTTGACAGTCACTAGCTGTGTGACCTCGGGCAAGTCACTTAACCCCAACTGCCTCATCCTGGGTCATCTCCAGTCATCCTGATAAATATCTGGTCACTGGATTCAGATGGCTCTGGGAGAGAAGTGAAACTGGTGACCTGCACAACCCTCCCTCACTCAAAACAAAGTCAAGTGCAAGTCATGTCATCATTTCTCTGATGGCATGGTCTTCTTCAGCAACAAAGAACGAACACACGCTTTCTAATTATGCTATATACACATATATTTTATGCAAAAATTACTTGTGTATCATTTCTCTGCATAAAAATGTGACCTTCTTGAGGGCAAGAACCCTATTTTTGCTTTTCTGTATTCCTAGCACAATGCACAGTGCATATAATAAGCACTCAAATGTTTCTTGACAGATGGACTGATATAATGGACAATGTAAATGACAGTAAATCAGTCTTTGAAAGAAGACATCTCAGGAAGTATAGAAAGGTAAATAAAAGGTAACAGTGCTTTTGAAAAGAGTGCTATATGGTAATCAGAAAACCAGTATATAGATCCCAGTTTTGCTTTTTATTCTGTGTGTGACCTTGGGCAAATCATGTAACTGCTTTAAGCTATAGTTTCCTCATCCAAAAAATAAAGGACTTGAACTTGATGACCTCTAAGGTCCGTTACAACTCTAAAATTAGGATCCTGTCATCGAACATTATTATGGGAACTCCTTATACTCAATTATACTAATTACATGACTACCTATTTCTCAGAAATAATTTATACCAATGAAAAACTGTAAGTATTGTACTGCGGTTTCATGAAGTCTGGAGTTACTTGGCTGAAAGAAACTACACATTCTACTTGTTCAACTCTAAGAAACACTCACCCCCTCCTGCCCCCACCCCCATGCCAGTCGCGCCACCACCTACACTGTGTGAATCTGTGTGAGTCTGTGCAAGTCAGTCATTCTACCTTCCAGGGCCAGGTCAAGCCCCTACTCATGATCCCAAAGACAAACAAAAACAAAGCAAAAACAAATTCCAAATGACTTTCATGTTTTTTTTATTCTAGATTCCTAAAGTTCTTGCCAAACTCTGCCACTTTCTCTACAGATGAACTATTTCATCCCATCTGAACAGAAGATTGTCAGATTTATTCAGAAACTAGTCATTTCTTCCCTATCTTGCTCACAACTTGCTTTACCCTCCCCAAGTTCAGCTTTGCCATCTATCACTGCAATCTGAGATCATATGGGTTTATCTTGTCTTTCTAGGCTTTATAGTCCTATGATAATTGGATTCAAATTTGTAAATAAGCCAACTATGAGAGAGGTTTCATTACAATTTAGTTACTAGATTTGCATAGTGTACCATTTTTCATCCTTAAAGTCAATATGAGAGTGTATGTACCACTCCTATTTCTTCAAGTAGGAAGGTAGCACAGTGGATAGAGAACCAGCTGGCCAGACAGAGTCAAAAAGACCTGAGCTCAAATTCAGTTTTAGACACTTACCTGTGTGAGCATGAACAGTTCACCCTTCCAGGGTGGGTGTGCAGAAAAAATAAAATAATATCTATAAAGTACTGTGCAAAGATTAAAACACTATGCAAATCCTAGCTATCATCTTTATTATTAGATTATAAACTCCTGATAGTCTATCCTCCCTGGGTTTTTGTGACACTCCTTTGTCCTGACTCTCCTCATACACATCTGTTAGTTCTCAGTCTCCTTTGCCAAATATAGTTACCCATCTTTCTCCCTACCCGCTCTGTCCTGGACCCATTTCTCTCTTTATATTCCCTCTTCATGCCGCCATCAGCTCTCATAAGCTGAACTATAATTTTTATTTGGATGACTCCCCAGAGCTACACATCCAGCCCTCAAGTCTCTCCTGAGTCCCAGTCTTGCATCTCCAGCTACTTACCAGGCATCTCACTTAGATATACCCCTGGCATGTCAAACTGAACACTGACACAGAATTCGCTCTTTCCCCCCTAAACCCACTCATTCTCTTAATTTACCTATTTCTATCAAAGGAACCACCATCCTTCCAATCACCCACATTCATAATTTAGGAGGCATCTTGATGGCTTCATGTTTACTCATCCGCTCTATATCCAGATGCCAAGTACTACTGAATGAACATCCACCAGATCTCACACATCCACCCCCATTTGTCTATTCACATCACTGTTACCTAGTGTAAGGGTCTCATCAGTTCTAGCCTGAATTACTATTATAACAGCCTGACTCTCCTAGCATCCAAACTCTCTTCATCCTCCAAAGAGTTATCAAATTCAATTCAAAAGCGCAGGAATAACCTAATCTCCCTGCTCAAAAGCCTTCAGAGGATCCCTATTGTCTGTACAAACTTCAAACACTCTGTTTAGCATTTAAAGCCCTTCACTATCTGGCTCCAATCTCTCATTCCAATCAGATTACACATCACATCTCATCTCACATTCTACATTCCAGCCAAAATGACCTCCTTGATGTTCCACATACATGTCTGTCTGTCTGTCTCTCTCTCTCCACTGACTGTCCCATGCTTGGAATTCTCTTCCTTCCTCACCTCTTCCTCAAAGAATTTGTAGCTCCTTTCAAAGGCCAGTGTCAGCTCCTTCAATGGCCAAACTTTATTTTCCTCTAGTACTTGTAACATCCCGTTCTCACTCTCCCATTCTCATTACTCTGTACTAATTTTATAAAAATCTTGCAAGTTACTTATCTGTGTATTATACAACCTCTAGCAGAATGTAAGCTCCAGGAAGGCTGGCACTGTCTTATTTTTGTCCTTGCATTCCAGCATCTAGCATCACACCTGGGAATCAGTGGGCTTTTAAATCCTTGTTCATTAACTGCATCACTAATAATAAAAGTTCTCCACCCATGACAGCAGGATCAAGTACACATAGTTACTTCCTATTGTTGCCAGAAAATGTGGAATTTCTCTTTATTTCCAGCATGTGTTTCACTTCAACTGCTAGTCACATGTAGTCAACTCAATTTGGCAGACTATTTTTATCCAGGTTTATTCAAAGTAACACATTTAACAGGATTTGAATTTTTAAAATAAATAAATCTAGCAGCAATTTCAAAGCAAATACATGCCATTTGGCTGTAGCTTTCAAACAGTTGTAAAATATTTTCAGTTTTATTTCATTTTAACTTTCTGAGCTCCCATTTCATATACCAGCTGTTAAAAACATAATCTAAAAAAAAAAAATACACCACAAAAAATAAGCCCTGCCAGCACAGTATTATTACAAGTTTATTTTAGGCAAAAACAGATACTAGCACACATTATCACAATCCTTAAATATTCACAACAAACCATGGAATACCCACAAACATTCAGTCACACAAAGGATTTAATTGTGAAGGAGGGTTAACGAATTTAGATTGTAACAATAATATAATGTAAGCCACAACAGGGAAGTGTCTCATGCTTCTGACATCAAACAAGATGAAAAATTACTTGAAATCTCTCCACAAACCTAAGTTGTGATCACTGGAAATCTTTGGACAAATTAGAATTGAATGTAGCTATTTGCTAGGGATAGGGTAAAGATTACTAATTTAATTCAGCAGGCTAAAAAAGGATGGCAATATTTTTAATTCATTTAATTAAGTTAACTAATTGGATTAATGAGGCAAGTCAGATTATCCCTTTCTAACCCTGACCCCCATAAAAGGTTCAAAAGATTTTTGACATTTGCAAGATACGGTTGAAGTATATGTATCATCTATTCTCAATTATTCATAGACATTATTTTCTAATAATAATTTCATGCTCATGTATCATTTTACCATTTACCTCACTACAATCAGGTTTCAGATTAGGACAGAAACCATAACACTTATTTTGCAAATGAGGAAAAAAGTTAAGCGATTCATCTAAGGTAATACAGTAAGGAGGTTTTCAAACCAGCTCTTCAAACCAGATCCAGCATCATGTCCCATGACACTCATGATGCTCTTTTGTTTGCTGCTTTCTGTTGCTCATATTTGATCTTTCTTTATGCCAAATGACAGGCAGCAAAAGGCCATGAAACTTTACTGTTGCTTTTTCTCCTCCCTGGTCAGTACCTGGTGTAGTACCCAGGCACAATGTCCTATATATGGTATAACAAATATTTACTGTTTAATTAAATAGGAAAAAAGGCTTAAAGTGAAATATGAATCAGTTTATCTGTTCTGTACATAAATACTTAACTTATATGTACATATAAATATGTACACACATACATATGTGCATATATTTAACTTTTTAAATTGTCAACTAAAGTCACAAAAGAGAGAAAAGAGTAGAGGGAAGTGCTGGTTAAGAGACTTTTTTTACAGAGAAAGAACTATGGAATCAGATTGCAGAATAAAGTAGACTTATTTTCTCTTGTGTTTTGTTTTGGTTTTTCTCATGGTTCCTCCCATTCATTTTAATTCTTCCATGCAACATAACTAAAGTGAAAATGTATTTAGTAAGAATGTATGTGTAGAACCCATATAAGACTGCACGCCATCTTGGGGAGGGAGGAGGAGGGAAGAAGAGAAAAATCTAAGATTTATTGAAGTGATTGTAGAAAACTGAAAATTAATTAATTAATTTAAAAAAAAATTTTTTTAAAAGGGCACATATATCTTTGGAGAGAGTTTTAAAGTTTGGTAGCTACCCCTAGATAAAAACAAAACAAAACAAAACACCTCAGTGATCCCAGAATCACAGAAACTTAGATCTAGAGCTGAAAGGAACCTGAGAGGTAGGTCAGGTAATCAACAGACATTTATTATCATCTAGTCCAGAGGTTCCCAAACTTGTTTGGCCTACTATCCCCCTTTTCAAAAAAATGAAAATAAATTCTCAGCAACTCCCCAGAGTTAGATTAAGTTAACTCCTGTTTTTATTCAATGCCTCCCCATTGCACCTGAGGCTGCTACCAGCTCCTTGGATCCTTCCAGCACAGGTATGGCCCACATCAGGAACCTATGATTCTAATCCAACTCATTGGTTTGTTTATTGGTTGTTGTCCTTTTTTCTCGAAGAGGACCAAAATGACATCACTATGACAAAGTCAAGTTTCAATGTGTGCGACTATGGCTGATTAGACCAATACAAGCTTGGATAATCTACCAGATTGGGCACACATAGTCCATGTGAACATTTGGGGTGGATCCTCTAAATTTGCGCATCCTATGTTTACTTTGAACTGTTTCAATTCTGATGAGGGCACTGCGTGCTAAGAAGTCCTGCACCAGTGTCTCCCACGTCACAAAATCAATTTCAAAGTTCTTAAGACCTGAGAGTGTTCTTCCATCACCTCTTCTGACCACCATGATCGCCTGCCCCATGAGAGTTCTCCATAAAATAGTCTTTTTGGTAAGTATACATTTTGCATTCAAACAATGTGGCCAGTCCATCAGACTTGCACTCTCTGAAGCATATTTTGAATGCTTGGCAATTTAGTTCAAGTAAGGACCTCAGTGTCTGGTACCTTATCCTGCCAGGTGATCCTTAGAATCAATCTTCCTAAGACAGTTCAAATGGAAGCGATTCAGTTTCCTGTCATGGCACTGGTAGATTGTCCATGTTTCACAGGCCTACAAAAATGAGGTCAGCACAATGACTATAGATATTCAGTTTGGTAGTCAGTCCAATACCTCTCCTCTCCCATACTTTCCTTCTGAGCCTCTGTGGGGTAATCTTGTTAGCAATATGTACAGCCCTGGATGTGCTACCAAGGTAAGTGAACTTATCTGTAGCATTCAAAACTTCTCCATTTGCTGTAACCAATGGTTCCACATATGGATGGTGTGGTGGTGGCTAATGGAGTACCGGTGTTAATTGTTAGGCCAAAATTAGCAGCAGAGAACTGATCCATACTTTGTTGCATCTCAGCTTCAGAGACTGCATTGAGTGCACCATCATCTGCAAACAGAAAATCATGCACCAACACTCCCTCCACTTTGGTCTTGACTTGTAATCTTCAAAAACTGAAGAAATTTGACCTTAAGAAAGTTAAGAGATCTGTCCAAAGTCACACAGATAGTATTGAAGTGGATTTTTAACCAAAGAGCCTTACGAAGCCAAGCAAAATCGAGACGTCATTGTTAGATGAGGAATTTCTAAGTATCTATACAGGGCCTAAAAAGTTTCATTATATTTGCAATTTACTAAAACCTAAGACACAAATACTAAAATTATTATATGATCTTCAGGTGACAATGTGAATTTTCATGTTATTTTATATTTAACTAAGAAAAGTGTATCCATGGAGGAAAGTAGATAAGAGAGAATCTTATCTACTTGGTAATTGTGTTCAAAAAGCTGAAACACATAAATTATCTAGCCAAATATGAATTATTTGTTAAAAATTGCTTACAAAAAGTAGAAAGCAATATGACAGAAATTAGGTTTTGATCAACATTTCACACCATATTTCATAGTAAATTCAAAATAGATACGCAACTTGACTATTATAGACCATACCATAAGAATTTTATAAAAAAAACAGATCTTATACTTTTCACATCAATGGGTAAGAGATGAATTTGTAACCCAAAGTGATAGAGATAATTACAAAAGATAATTGAAAAGCTTATGTGCAAACAAAATTAATGCATTTAAGATAAGGGAAGTTGTTACCTAGAGGAAAATAAATCTTTGCATCTATTCTCCTAAATAAGGACCTGGTATCCAAAATATACAGATAACTAACAGAAATATATAAGACTAAAAATGCCCCAATAGATAAGTGATCAAAGCATGTGAAAAAATTCTTTTCAAAAGAATTCTCCAAATCACTAATAATCACCCCAGAGGTCATTAACAAAAAGAAAACGCTCCATACATGCCAAAATATTTATGACAACACTCTTTTAGGTAGCAAAGATTTGGAAACAAAGTAGATATCCATCAATTGAGGACTGACTAAACAAAGGGTGACACGTGAATGTAAGGGAATACTATTTGTGCTATAAGAAACTATGAGAACAATACTCACAGAAAAGCACTGAAAGACACATGTGAGCTCATACAAAATATAACATAACCAGGAAATATATATATAATGACCACAACAATATTAATGGAAAGAACCACCACCATAAAATATGAAAAATGAATGTTAGAAATTATAAAGAATAATCTTGGCCCCAAAAGAAGAGATATGAGAAGATACTTTCCTCTACTCCTTTACAAAGATGGGGGGAATAGAAGTCCATGAATGTGGAATATTGTTATAATGCCATATTTTTCAATGCATTAAATTGATTTTTCTGGATTTCCTCCACTTCTTTATCTTTGCTATAAAAAAAAGCATACAGACATATGATAATTCTCTAGGAGAGAGAAGGGAGAGATATGGAGAAAATATAGGTGATGTAAAAACCAAATACCAATAAAAATCTGTTTTTTAAAAAACATTCAAACTAAGAAAAAGACAAAAAGTCTTTATGAAGCACTTATTATGTGCCAAACATCAGAAATACAAATATAGAAAAGCAAGACAACTCCTTTCAAAAAGCTCACATTCTAACAGAGCAAAGGATATATATGGGAAGCTTCACCTTCCAAGTCAGATGACAGTAACTCTTTGGGTATAGTAGCAAAGCAGATGGTAATACATCATCTTTAAAGTCATTTCCATCAATGATATTATATGCATTTTTGATCCTGAATCCTTCAAAATTGCCAAGAATTTTAGTAGTGGGATCTTTCACTTCACAATCTCAAAAAGCTAGAGAGCCAATTGCTGAGTCAACTTGCCACAAAGTTTGCTCCCAGGTATATGTATGGAATGTGATAAGAGTACTGTGCTAGCCTTGGAAAAGGACAACCTCCTCTTCATCAGAGACTGGAGTAAAATGAAAAGAAGGGGAAATGATGTCAAAGTGTTTTAAAACAGTGTATCTTTGTTTAGTAAAGCATCATGCAAGGGGATAGGGGAGCAGATAATATGACAGTTTTAAGAGAGAAAAGAAGGTTTGGAACATCTGCTATGGAGAATTATGACAGAACTAATTAGTACGACTTTTAAGGTTTTGTAGTTGAATAAATGGAAGGATGTAAAGCCCTTAAAAAAAATAACTTGTGATAGGTAGTTTGGGGAAAAACATAATTAGTAATATTTGGAGCATGTTGAATATGAAATACCTATGAAATATTCAGTTCAAAACGTCCAACAGGTAGTTAATATGAAATAGGAATACAAGAAAGAAACCAGGCACGAATATATAGGACTATGTATCATCATCATAAGGTGAATTATAGTTCACTGAATGCTCATTTTTAAATAAGATTATTACTGTCTACTAAACAGAGGGCAAGGGTTCACATTCTGCTTTTAAAACCTATTATGTATGTGACCCTAGGCAAGTCACTTAAGTCATATGGACTTTTCACCTTTAAAATAAGGGGTTGGGTTAGAACATCTCTGATGTTCCTTCCAGATTGAAATCTAATGATGCCATGTAAGAAATTGATGACACTGTAATCTTGCTGTTTAATGAATGATAGGCAGCCAAACTGATCATCTAATTTCTACATACCTAGAATTTCTATCCTTTGAAAATAGGATCTTTCAAGAAGTCATTCTTAAATGACATTCTATTGAAATCCAAAGTTCAAATACTGACTATACAATGCCAACATAAACTGCTCTGACTGCTTATTTTTAATTGAATAGACAAAATAAATCATATTTGGCACATATTTATTTTTTAAAAAATCAATTGAAGATGATGGAATCACTTGACTAACAAGATGGGAGGATTAGATTTTTTTTTCCAATTTTCTTGAGCTCTCAAAACTCTTCAAAATAGAAGCTATGTACCAGAGATAAAGCAATTTCAAACTGTCTCTACGGTCTAAGACACAGGTTCCCAAAGTGGGTGATACCATCCCATGGCGGGGCACTAAAACAATCCAGGGGGGCTGTTTTAGCCTTGGGTGCAACTGGAGGACATAGAATAAAAATAAGGGGGCTGTGGAAGTACAATGAAAGAAAAGAAGAAAATTTTGAAAAATTGTTTGTACATGTTTCATCTGCTGTGTAACAGTTAAAATCTTAGTGACATTATTTTCCAAATAAATACACAAAATATAAGTTATAACCAATCAATGGTCAAGTCCACCAATGTCTTAACAAGTAAGTGTTAGCAGGAAAGCATGTGTGGGCATTGTCAGGAAGTCCAGCATGTATTGGCAAGAATATATAGGTGTAATGACTTGCTTACAATACAATACTATATGGTTACACGACCCAATATCGCATCATAAAAATTTCAATGCATGAAAAAAATAGACAAATTTACAATAAATTATTAAATTTAGGATGCATTTTTAAAAATTGATTTATATTTTTTAATGATGCAAATTTTTTTAAAAAGTGAAAAGATTAAAGAAAGCAGATTTCCAGGGTGGGGTTTGCAGATATTTTTTTAAAAAGGGCCAAATGAGTTTGGGAACCTCTGATTTAGGACATCAAGAACATAAACAAGGTAAAACTCCAACGAATTAAGACAATAATTCCTAACTCCTAATGTACTTATTTAGTACTACTTCCCCCACCAACTACCACACTGTAGCAGCAGGGTTGCATAAGTGACCCACAAATTTGCCACAGAACTCAACTCTATATTCTGCCCCACCCGCCTAGTACACTGATACCTGGAAGTCTATTCAGGGTATGACGACAGAATGCAACACAATAGAGCTATGGCACAAGAGAGCTCGAAAAGAAAGAACTAAGCAACAGGGAGAACTGAGGCAGCATACCTGTGAAGAACACTTCATAGTCTGAGAGAAAGATCCTAGCACCAAACTGGGGCCAGTTTTGTCCCTTCATAAGTCACTTGGGGCAGAAAACAAGGCTGATAAACGATGAATTTTCCAATTTAGAAGGAGTCTGAGCCCACTTTGAGGTCTAGCTCCCAGAAAACTGCCACAAAAGGGAATGAAGTCAGAGGTGACCAATAGAGAAAAATAAAGAAAAAACTTTGAAATTAACAAAGATTTTAGGAAAAAGCTATCTCAAAGCCCTTAAGCATTAAGTAGAGTATGAACAAACAGAAGATATTAATAAGAAGGGACTATGGTGTTCAGATCAGGAAATAGAATTCAGGCAACTCTGAATAAATATTCTAAAACAAAGGAAAATTAATCAAAGTAAGGCAAAGGACCTTGTGGATTCACAAAAGAACTACAGCAGGATGTTCTGGAATGGTTTAAAAGAGAAATAAAAATTGTGAAAGCAAAATGTATGGACTATACAGAAGAAATAACTGTCAGAGTAGAAAAACTTGAAACTAAGGTGGCAAGTCTCACCATAGAGACAAAAGAGTATAACTGACTGGCATTGCAAATACACAGAAGTGAAGGACAATCTGTGGAAAAAAAGAAGCAAAAAAGCAGTAACATTAAAAGAAAGCATAATTCCATACAAGCTGAGACAGAATGTGTAAAGACAATCTAAAGACTGTAGGTTCCTCAGAAGAATACTGGCTAAAAAGCAATTAATTAATTAATTGCTATTGTGGAGACAAGGGAAGATTTGACAAAGTTATCTTGAAAGAACCAGAGAAATGGAATTAAATATCAACAAACATTTAATTCACCATTGTGCCTACACAGGAAAATATATATCTGAACTGTGAATTCTGTTTTCATATTTATAAAAATCAGTGAGCATCATTTCAAAATAGGTCACCCATTCAGGATTACTTCATCTGTAACGGAATAAATTTTGCTGAAAAAAATTTAAATTTGGCAACTTTTCCCCTAAAATAATTGTACTCATGCTGATTTTTAAAGAATTTGTTGCTATGCCATCTCAGGGAGGGGTTGGGGAGGGAGGGTGGAAGGAGGGGGAAGGGAGGGGAAAAAAGTCTAAGATATATAGAAGTAATTGTAGAAAACTGAAAACAAATAAAATAATTTTTAAAAAAAAGAATTTGTTGCTAGTCAAATGAAAAGCTTTAGATTTTCCAATGTGGGAGTCTACACAAAATAAAACTAAGCATTATAAAACATCGTATTAATTTTATCTTTACAGAATACACACATTTGGATATATTACACGATTAAAAAGAAAATACCCAGTCTGAATATAACAGGCCCAATTAAAACTGCTGCTAGGATCTGTATTTCAGGTAGTACAACTATGTTTTAATCACATTTCTTCTCAAGAATATTAAAGGGGAGCTTACTCTTAGCAATCAAAAACCTAGCATGAAATTTATTCACATTTATAATATCATCTACACATTATTCTTTCATTACATCAATCTTTAATCCCATACTTTGGGTACCCTTTCCCCACTCCCTGTTGTTAAGCAAACGAATGTGTAATGTTTGGGGTTGTTGTTTACTAAATGTTGCATATATTTAGGAGATGATAGTATCTATAATAATATTCAAAATATGGTATTTTCATCAGCATAAAGGTAGAGAGCTTTAGATAAGAACTCAATAAAGCTATTAAATGAGACAAAATTACAATAAAAATTACTAACAATGAGTGAATTAATATGCAAAATTAATTCAACAGATTCAGTCTTATTCAAATAATGTCCTCATGTGTTTGCAGATTCCAAGGAGATTAAAAGTCTAAAGATCTTTGGAAAGCTAAGAGCTTTTCATGTGGCAGGGAGCTTTCAGGTCTTTACTCCAAACAAGACAAAAAAGATAGTAAAAAAGCGACTCTGCATTTCTATTTGAGTGTATTTGTACATAAACATAATATTTTGAACAACTTTTACACATAGATATAGATATAGATATGTACATGTTGATTTATATGTAACTTTAATGACAATGATTAGTTTTTGATAATTCTTTCATGGATCTATGATTTTAACAGCATAGGTACTCTCACCAATGATGCATGCTCCAGCCCATTCACATTACTTCATTCTATACAACTCTTACACATGTCTTCTCACAAATTATCCACCAAAGGGTCCACTTGACATGCTGAGAACTGTCCCCTAGATGATTCTAACACCAATGCAATACCCACAGCTGCCACTATGGATATGTATGCATGCTTCCAAGGTAAATTAGCAAAATATAAACTCTCTTCCTCAAAGATGAAACCAAGACATTTATTCAAACACTAGAAAGCCAAATCCATCATAGTAACAAAGAAATCTATACACATTATCAATGCAGGGAGCATGGCCATCCCCAATCTGTCCTCCCCACAAACAAGCTCCCTTAGGCAAAAATCACTCCTCTCACTCACACTAGCTGCTCTGCTGTCCTGCCTGCTCTCTCTCAGCTCTGCCTCACTCTTTCTTCCTGCTCTACCCTTCCTGCTCCACCCATTCAGCAAGGTCCTCTCACTGTAGGAATTTTTTCCCAGTCAGCCCCCCATTAGTGCCCTCTCTTGGAGCTTACTTCCCCTTTATGCTTTACGTATCTTGTTCATAACACAGTTATTTTCCGCATTGCCTCAGCTATTCAGAATATAAGTTGCTAGACAGCAAGGACCATATTTTTGCCTTTCTTTCCATTCCCCATGCTTAGCATAGTGCTTGGTACACTAGTATACCACTAGTGCACTAGAGTTCAATAAATACTTGTTGATTGACACTGCCACTTAATGGTGACTGTTTTATGCATTACTTATTATTACTTACAATATTACATTAACAATCAGAATGTCAATGAACAAAATTATCTTTGTTATTATATCTTTCAAAAGATCTTGTATAATTTTCTCATTTGCATGGGAGATACCTTATTAAAAGAAAATTTTTAATATTTTCATTGAAATAATCCTTTTCTATGGTAAATAATGCTGTCTTCCACGTACCACTTAGAATAACATTAGCAAAGTTAATCTGCAACTATTAAATACTCATTTCAGTTACATATTTAGGATTTTTAACAAGTTTTTAGATTGAGAACTGATCTATACAAAATGACTTTTGGGGGGAGGAGGGAGGTGGTTGACACCTATGATTTCAATGCTATAACGAACTCTGAGTAATGCCTTCTAACAAGACAAAGGGCAACTATCGTATAGCCAGGCACAAGAGATAAAGAGCCTTGAATGGAATCAGAAGGCCAAGGGTTCTTCAAGCCCAGTTTCAGATACCTACTGGCAGTATGACCCAGGGTAATCCACTTAAGCTCTTAGTACCTCAGAGAACTCTTTAAGTGAATATTTTATGAGTTAATAATTTTTTTTACCTGTGGTTTAATGGTACTTTAAAAATATAGTCTGAGGTAAAACTTTAGTACATTTCTATGGAAGATGTAAATATACTAGAGCTCTCAACTACAATTAAAAGACTTATAGAGGACAAATGAGGAGTTCAGTTGTTTTGACTAACTTTTATGGTAAAATTTTAAATTTCCTAAGAAAGGTTTTTTCAATGAACAAGCAGGTCTTCTTAGAAATTCTCAAATATGACCACCTCCTGATGGACCAGGAGAAACTTATCTTGATTACAATGAATATTAGTCCTTGAAAATTCTTTTTTTTTAAATGCCCTTTTCTCCATGATGAAACAATTCAACATGGCTAAAGTAACACCTAATGACAGGGATGATATTCAAGTCTATGTCTCCCGAGGTTAATCATACTATTAACTTTAGCCTTATGAGTAAAAATCTATCTACAGATACAAAAAAAAAAAAGAGTTACGTGGTCAAAATGTCTTGGAGAGTGGGAGGATTCCCCCAAAATATCAGATTAAATTATTCTCATTTTGAGATGAAGGGAATCATTCTATCTTTTTTTTTTTAGTTTGTTCCTTAGTGAGTGAAGGGTACCATTAGCTATCACCTACCTTAATTAGCTAAGTAGTGAATGGATACTACTGAAGATTTACATATGTAAAGTACATATAAATAAAGAATATTTTAATTTTGCTGGTGGACTGCCACTTAGGCAAGAAAGCTAGATATACGGTGTATAACTATAAGGAAAAGATCAATTAAGTGTGAAGTTATATAGTAACAAAAAACAAAAATAGAGGACAATAGTTCTTTGTTTCAGTGTGCCAGACAATAAACATGGTAAGTAATATTCCACTTTTTAACAAGAATGGGAACAGAATTTTTAAGAAATGAGATTGTCATTCATTTCAAACATTTATTTACGGTCTACTATGCTTAATGATTCCACTAAGGAAAGGATATAAAAACCTAAAAAAGGATCACATTCACAATTTCCAAGGACCAAATAATCTTCATAATGTGGTTTATGCTAATATATAGCATAGTATTAATTCTTCAACAGTCTATCCTGAAATGCATATTCATATTCTAACTGTTCTAAATATGAAGATTTGAGGAGATAAAATGTAGACTTTACTTGTCTATTATTAAAAGCTATTACCTTCTTCTGAACTAAAACTACATCAGTGCCTTCAAATTATATAACTAAAAGAAAGACTCACTTTTCACTGGACACTTGGCATTCTTTCAACTTTAATGAAAACAGTACATAAATGTTGCTAAGAAACTCAACTATTTTCAATAGTTGGAAAATTCTCAACACTGTTCTGTTGAATACCTCCAAATTTCTCACTAGCTTTCTATGCAAATACTAATCCTTAAGTGAGTATTTTCACTATCTCAGCACAACTGCTTTGTTACAGTCGCTAAAAATAAGCATCACAATTAATGAAACTGTATTTAGGACCTCAAAAAAGTGAAATCTTATATAGCAGCACAGGTCTACTAACTAATGGTCTAAAGTAAAGTTGGCCTTAAAATAAATCAAAATCAAGGAAAGGGTAAGTAGGGACTTACAACCCACTGAAGTATTAACATACTTCTTAAAGCTGCTATTATTAAGATCAACAGTGAAACAATGTAGAACCATAGTCAATCCTTCTACATCACAACTTTCCCCATTGCTTCAGGTCAGCATAAGAAATTAAGTAGAAATTTTGGGGGAGTTTTGCAGAAGCCACAGATGACACAGAAAGTTTAGAAACTCAGAAATGCATAAAATATATGTATAGTATTGTATAATAGCAATGCTGTATAAAAGAAAGAGAAAAAAATTCAAACATCTTCTCTAGTATAAAGGGAAGCCAAAAACTTTTACGCAGATTTTCCAAATTGTGGGGGTGCCACACCTTTAATCACTGGGGAAGTGGAAGGGAGAACTATAGTAAATATATTACCTACTGACAAAAATGCTTGAAAACTTTCAAGGTCCTATTTATCTTTCTGCTCACAATACAAACTTCTAAAAGATCTGCAAGTCACCACTCATCATCATCCAAGCAAAACTTACATATCTGACAGTTTTAACCATTCTACTTTTTAATGTCACCCTGGGCCTTGTTGATAAAAGTAGCAATATTCTGACACCCCCTACACAGAACTGTAAGCTTCTTATTACTGGTTATAATGAAATGTAATTACACTGGTAGCCAGTCCAGACTATAGAGCCCAATGAGACTGTTCTATTCATCAATCCCACTCCTTCCTAGGTTCAATCTTTGTATCATCTCTGCCTGCTTTCCCCTAATTCTCCTAATTCTGCTATCCCCCTCAAGCTATACTTTGTATCTTCCCTTCCTTCACTAACTCAATACTTTTAATATTTATGCCATTTAAAAGAAACATTAGTTTCATGTACCTACATTTAGTTATAGTCCAAATTCCTAAGTCACACCCTAGACATTCAGTCTATGATACTGAGTTCCTAAGCAACTTAAATAGCATCATTAAGCACTTTCCTTATGTGTCACATCCTGGATTGCTGAACTGTTCACAAATCTTTTACCGTTATTAGCATTTCTCTGACCCTTTGGGAACTATACAAAAAGTTTCTATTAAAAGCATCTATCCTTTAGGGTCAGGTAAATCTGAATTACAAATGACACATCTGTTAGCTCTGAGATTATCAACCAGTACAATGACAACATATTATTTCAGTGCCTATTGCTCTCTGAGTTCAGATTATCTGAGTTTTCCTTCAAGATTTCAAAAATTTAACTGCCAAAACCAATAATAAGAGAAATATTAAAATATCTTTGTTTTGTGAGGCAATATATTAGGTGCATTCTATAACCAGAAAAGCACCATACAATTTTAGGGATTGAAAGGGCCCTAAAGATTATTCAAGCCAACTCACATATTTTATAGAGGAGGAAATCAAGATACCATTTTTAAAGTATCCCTGGGAGAAAGAAGACTGCATTAAAGATTCTCAAATCTCAAAACAAAAAGAAAGATCTTAAATAAGAAAACAAGTAGGGGCACATGATCTGGGTTACATGATTAACAAGAAAGAGAACTAGATATTTTCTTTGCTGCCCATGACCTCGGAAACTTCTCCAAAACATAAATTATAGACCAATAGATAAAAGCAACTTCAGCTATCTGCATGGGCTAGGAGACTTGAAATACAAAAGATAAAAAATTTAAAAAACAAAATCAATGAATTGATGCCTACCCTAAACTCATTCAGCCCACCTGCTGCCACCACCTACCATACTGCTGAGAGGACACCCTCAAAATATCTTTTCATGGAGTTGGGAGGTCCATAGGGTTTTACACATAGCACATGACTATTCAGTGTATTGATTAGTTGCGCTGATTTTTTTTCCCCTTTAAAAAATACAAGTTGTTATATGGGATGGCTCTCTAGCAGGAGTGTGGGAAGGATACTGGGAATAAACACAATGATATTTTAAAAAAGAGAAAACATCAATAAAAACTTATTTAAAATTTTAATAAGAAAATTAGGAAATTATTTCTATAGTTATAAAAGGATCAAATACCATTCACTCTACATTTATTTATGCCAAATAAGAGATGTTCAATGCAATGTTCAATTCCATAGTGCTGGCATTCTTTGGTTTTCCTCAAAATCACCTAAAATTATGTATATATGAACTAATGGCTAATTATCTCTAAAAACCTGAATATTCATCATAGCCATTCACTTGTATTTTTCAGTTGACAAAACATGGATGCTTAAATTAGGCTTTTGGACTTTTGTTTTTACTGGGTTGGAAATTAGACATAATTTTAAAAGTTTATGCACTAACAAAACCAATGGAGGTGAAATCAGAAGAGGGACAGATAACTAGTGGGGGAAATCTCTGAAGTAAGTTTCCCTGATAAGGCTTTCATTTCAAAGGTATACAAGGAAATGATCCAGATTTATAATAACAAGAGTCATTTTCCAATTGCTAAATGGGCAAAAGATATAAACAGGTATTCACAGGAAAAAAATCCACCATGAAATAGTCATTTGGAAAAATGCTCTTAATCACACATAATTAGAAAACTGCAAATTCAGACAACTCTGATACTCTTCCTTCCATCTATGAGAATGGCAAAATAGACAAAAAGAAGAAAATGACAAATACTGGAGCAGCTGTGACACATTAATGTGCTGCTGGTGGGTTGTCTACTGGTCCAGCAATTCTGAAAAGCAATTTTGAACTGTACACACAAAATTAATAGACTGTGCATACCTTTTGATCTAGTGATATCACTTATCACTTATAGCAGCTCTTTTTGTGGTGGCAAACAATAGGAAATTGAGGGGATGCCCATCAACTGGGGAATGAGTGAACAAGTTGTGGTATATGAATGTAATGGAATACCATTGTGCCATAAGAAACAGTGAGCAGGTGAATTTCAGAAAAAACCTGGAAAGACTTGCATGAACTGATATTGAGTAAGAAGAACCAAGAGAACACTGCACATTATTAACAAAATATGCGATTTTGTTAAGACTCACTCTTCTGAGGAATGAATGGAATGATCTAAGTCAATTCCAAAAAGACTCATGATGGAAAATGCTATTGACGACCAGAGAAAGAAGTGATAGAGTCTGCAGATCAAAGCATACTATTTTTTGTTTTTTCTTTCTCATGGTTTTCCCCTTTTGATTCTTTTTTCACAGCCATGACTAATGTGGAAATATGTTTAATATGATTGTACATGTATAACTTATATCAGATTGCATGCCATCTTTGGGAGGGGGGATGGGAGAGAGGAGGGAAAATCGAGAACTCAAAATCTTATAAAAGTAAATATTGAAAACTAAAAATAAATAAATACATATATATTTTTTAAATGCTTCATATCTTTTCTGGAAGGATGTTCTTTGTGGAATTTTAGGTCACAATATCCTAACTACCATGTATCTGAAGTATGTGAAAGGAATATGTCAGATTATAATTTATTACTGGCTCTCCCTCCTTTATCTGAATTGTTTTCCTTTTTTAAAATTTAATTTTTTTCTAAATAAAATGAATATATATATATATATATATATAAATACAATGCTTGTGATTAGGCATCAGGCATCCTGAAATATAAGCAGAGCTGGAAACATCCATTTATGTCAAAGGTGATGATCTCTCCATGCCCCATAATATTTACATAGTTGTGCTCACTGGGCAAAATGTTTCTTCTGGTTCTATTTTCTTTGCTCTGCTTTATTTCATATGCATCTGCCCATATTTCTTTGATTTCCATATATTACAATATACACCTCTTAATTTTGGAAAGTTGGATTAATTTTAATAAAATTCACAAAAGCCTTATCAACTACTTCTTTTTAAAAAATCTGATTTTTTCTTCTTGTTACATTTTAAGTTCCAAACAGTCTCCCACTCCTTCCCTCTCCATCCTGCACTAGAGAAGGCTACCAATTGACACCATTGTGTGTGTATGGCTACATCTATACAAATACATACATACACATATATATATATACACATATATATGTTCATATATATGAACTGATAGAGAACTGATAAATAGAAGTATGTAGAGTGTGATTTTATATATATACATAAATGTATATGTATTCATATATTTGTTTTATACCTGTTTTAATATACATACATGCATATATAGAATCATACTATGCATTTATATGTGTAAACACATGTATGCATGCTTACATATATACATAAATATGTAAAACCATATTATGCATACTCCCATATATATTAGTTCTTTCTCTGGAGGTGGACAGCATCTTCTATCATAGGTCCTTTGTAGTTGATTTGAATATTTACAACATCCAGAATAACTTAATCACTTAGTTATTCTTAGAAACATACTACTGGAGTGTACATACAATATTCCCTTGGCTGGATCATTTCACTCTTTATGAAGAATAGCAAGTCTTTCATATTTTTCTAAAATCAACTAGCTCGTCATTTCTTACAGTATGGCAGTATTCAATTACATTCATATACTACAACTTGCTGAAATTGCCCAGTTGACAGGCATCCCCTCAATTTCTAGTTCTTTGCCATCACAAAAAGAATTGTATCTGTTGCTATAAACATTTTAGAATGTGCGTGCGTGTGTGTGTGTGTGTGTGTGTGTGTGTGTGTTTGCGTATTCTTTCCTTTTTCCCTGATCACCTTGGGAAACAGACCAATAGTGGTATTTCTGGGTCAAAGGGTATACACAATTTTATGACTCTTTGGGCATAAACTCCAGAGGCCCTTCCAACATAGTTGGACCATTTCACAGTTCCACCAATGATGTATAGTGTCCCAGTTCTTCCACATCCCATTCATCTTTAGGAGAAGGAAATTATTAAGCAAATCAAGAAATGACTAGAAGTTCTGTTTAGACTGAGCTCCAAGAAATGTTTAGCTATCCCATCTCTACTATAATATGGCTCTGTGACAAGCTTGGGCTCTGTTTCACAAACTCTTCATTATTTTTTTCTTTCTGTTCTGGCTGAATATTCTATATATATATATATGTATGTATATATATATATAATATACACACACACACGTATATATATGTATATATATGTATGTTTGTATGTACGTACGTACATATGTATGTATTCCAAAGGCTTCTATGTGAAAAGCAAAGTGTTAGATGCTGGGGGACATAGAATGTTTAGATGAGATATTTCCCATCCTCGTGGAGCTTATAAGATTTGCAAGGGGAAAAAACATTTATAGCTATAACATGCAACAATACAAAATAAGTACATTAGAGATGTATAAAACAAAGTGATATGTGAGGTGTGGGGTAAAAGACTAACAGAAGGGATTAAATACCTTAAGGATGAGTAGGAATTCAAACATTTAAAAAGGTTCAATTGTAGGCACAGGGAACATAGAGAGCAAAGCACAGAACTTGTTCAGGAGAATGAGAGCAATTTAGTTTGAAGGATGGAGTACGTAAAAAGAAGTAGTAGGAGATAAGACTGGCAAGGGAGAGTGGAACCGTATTACAGAGTTAGAATGTTAGGCAAGACTTTGACTTTATTTGGTAATCTAGAGACCCTAATTATTTTAATAAATATGTAACCTTAATAAATGTACAAAATGAAAAATAATAATTCTTACTCAAAAAGTTTATCTACTAATAGTAGAAAAAAGATTTACACACAAATAAATATGATACAAAGTAGATTGAGATAGCAACAAAGGAAAAATTCAAGAAAAAAATGCTCCAGGAAAATTTGGGAAACATTCTTTTCTGTTGTCCATAAGGTGTAAGGATGATTCTCTGAGATCAAGAGGGCTGCTGGGAGAAGTCCTATCTCCCCCTCCCAAACTGAGGTGATCTGAGAGTATATAGCCCCCTAAGGATACCTGTGTCAGGGATGGTCTACCTTCTATTTTTATCTTCTGTCCTTTGATACTAAACCTTGTGAGATCTTCTCAGGGATGGAGGCAGTAGAGGAGAGGAGTGCCCCAATTTGGCAGATGGGCTTGAACTTCAGAAGTTATTGCTATGTTTTGTTATAGTATAGGTCTTGTTGTAAGAGCTTAAGCTATTGGGGGGAGGGGATGGGGCAAGGGATTTAGATCATGTTTAGCTATGGGGCACTGGAAGAGTATTCAGATAGCTTCATGGAAGTGGTTAGCAGAAGTTTGGCCTTAAAAGAAGAAAAGGATTTGAAAAGGCAGAGATGAAGGAATTTGTTCCAGGTATAAAGGGATAGTGAGGCAGAAATAATGAGACTTTACAAAGCTAGAACTGGTAGGACTTAGCAAGTGATTGCATGTAGGTGGAAGGGTGAGGGAGAGGGAAGAACTGAAGGTGATTCCAACATTTTAGACTTTGGAAAGCTCTAAAGCTATTGGAATGATGGTACCACAGACAAAAATAAGGAAATTACCAAAAGAGACAGCTTTAAGGATGAAAATCAGTTTTGGATAGGAATAGATTAAGGTGTTAATGGGAATGTCTAGATAGTATTTATGGTCAGTATTTATATAATGTTTTAAAGTTCGTAAAACTTAAGAATGGCATTACCAATTCTACCAGTTCTTTCATGTATATAATTGTTCTTATGATTCATCTTCCTCTTTAACATACAATAAAAGTTTTCACCCTGCAGGCCCTACAGTCAGGAGGAGGTTTTCTCTGGACATTATTGGTCAATTCAGAAGTCTCTGAACAGTTATCTCTGTTGTGCCAGGCTTTGGAGGGTGAGAAGTCTTTCAGTTCAGACTGAATGTTGGGATGAAATGAGGTACTGGAAAATCACTGGACAGTTAACAATAGCAGGTTTTCTTTGTGTTAACCTGGAAAAGACCTTAGCTTAAAAAGACCAAGGTCTCCTACTGCATCCAGGGGCATCGCCAAGTCAAAGTGATCTATATTTTGCCTCTGGATCCAGATGACTCCAGAGGAGAGAGTGAGGCTGGTTGACTTTGCATAGCCCTGCCTCACTTAAATCCATTTCATCTGCAAGTCATGACATTACCTTCCTGATGTCAAGGCTATCTTTGAGAACAAAGGACAAACAACAGCAAAAGATTTAAATCTCATTTTAACATCACAACGCAGGGAAGGAGGGAGGTGTTATTAATATTTCCATCTTACAAATGAGGAAACTAAATTAGCCAGCTGTTAAGTAACTTGCTTAGAGTCTGAGGTGGGCTTTGAACTCAGGTCTTCCTAACTCCAGATGCAAAAGTTTATCCACTGTACCACCCAGCATAAGCTATCTAGCAGGCTGCTGGAAATGCAGGGAAAGATTGAAGCTCTGCATACAGATTTGGGAATTATTTGTATAGCATGATACCTGAAGTTGTAGGGGTGACTGAAAGATTCACACTTATAAAAGCTAAACTTCTAAGATCATCTTTTCATATTAACTGACACATTTTACAAGTATTTGCAACATATATCTGGGAGGTATCTTTGGTGTATTAGAAAAAATACTATACATGAGTTAGAAAACTGGTCTGTTTCTAACATGTAAGACCAGTTACTAGAATACTCACATAAGTTCTATTGGCCACCTGTGGTTATACTGCGTGGTAGAAAAAGCAATGAACTTACAAAGAACACTAAACTTGAAATGTGGGTATTAGCGATGTGGGCTAGGCAACTTAATCTCTCTGAGCCTCAGTTTCTTTATATTGAAAATAGTGTTGGGGGAGGAGCCAAGATGGCGGAGTAGAAAGACTCAAGTAGCTTCGAATCCACAGCCCATAAATTTCCTGTAAAGAGAACTCCCCACAAATTCTGGATCACTGCAAGGCACACAGAAACACAGTAGAAGAGATTTCCGTTCCAGAGAGCCCTGGAGAGCGGTCCCCAGGGTCCGTCGCGCCCCAGAAAGCGGAGCTCACCCCTGTGCTGCCCTGGCCATGTGGCCCCAGAGGAGCAGATCCAAGCAGGCTTCAGGGACGGAAACTCCGGCGGCCACGAAGGTCCCTCCACCCACACACACTCCAGGTCAGTGAGAGAGACTGCTGGGCTGGCTGAGAAGGGAGCAGGGTGTCTCTGTGACTCGGGCCCCCTTGGGAGGCAGCGGCAGAGGCAGCGGCAGCCCAGGACTCCCGGAGCAAACAGATGCTCCATGACCAAAGGTCTCTGCATAAAGCCCCTGAGGGAACTGAGCCTGGGAGGCAGCCCTGCCCCCACCCAAGCACCAGAACTTAAGCTCAAATTGAATAGCAGCCGCGCCAGCCATGGAAAGCCCATTTGAATCTCAGACCCCAAGCACTAGCTGGGCAGATCTAAGCGGGGGTGGACAGGAATCTCAGAACTCAAGTAACTGGCTGGGAAAATGCCCAGAAAAGGGAAGAAAAAGAAGACTATAGAAAGCTACTTTGAGGGGGTACACATGTTCCCGCCTTTCAATTCGGATGACCAGGAACTATTCTTACCATCTGGGAAAGATGTGGAGGTCGGGGCTTCTGTATCCCAGACATCCGAGGTGGATGTCCGGTGGGCTCAGGCCATGGAAGAGCTCAAAAAGGATTTTGAAAAGCAAGTTAGACAGGTGGAGGAAAAACTGGGAAAAGAAATGAGAGAGATGCAAGAAAAGCATGAAAAACGGGTCAATACCTTGCTAAAGGAGACCCAAAAAAATGCTGAAGAAAATAACACCTTAAAAAATAGGCTACCTCAATTGGCAAAGGAGGTTCAAAAAGCCAATGAGGAGAAGAATGCTTTCAAAAGCAAAATTAGCCAAATGGAAAAGGAGGTTCAAAAGCTCACTGAAGAAAATAGTTCTCTCAAGATTAGAATGGAACAGATGGAGTCTAATGACTTTCTGAGAAACCAAGAAATCATAAAACAAAACCAAAAGAATGAAAAAATGGAAGAGAATGTGAAATATCTCAATGGAAAAACAACTGACCTGGAAAATAGATCCAGAAGAGACAATTTAAAAATTATGGGACTACCTGAAAGCCATGATCAAAAAAAGAGCCTAGACATCATCTTTCATGAAATTGTCAAGGAAAACTGCCCTGAGATTCTAGAACCAGAGGGCAAAATAAGTATTGAAGGAATCCATCGATCACTGCCCGAAAGAGATCCAAAAAGAGAAACTCCTAAGAACATTGTGGCCAAATTCCAGATTTCCCAGGTCAAGGAGAAAATCTTGCAAGCAGCTAGAAAGAAAAAATTCCAGTATTGTGGAAATACAATCAGGATAACTCAAGATCTAGCAGCTTCTACATTAAGGGATCGAAGGGCGTGGAATAGGATATTCCAGAAGTCAAAGGAACTAGGACTCAAACCAAGAATCACCTACCCAGTAAAACTGAGTATAATACTTCAGGGGAAAATATGGTCTTTCAATGAAACAGAGGACTTTCAAGCATTCTTGATGAAAAGACCAGAGCTGAAAAGAAAATTTGACTTTCAAACACAAGAATGAGAAGAAGCATGAAAAAGTAAACAGCAAAGAGAAGTCATATAAGGGACTTACCAAAGGTGAACTGTTTACATTCCTACATGGAAAGACAATATTTGTAACTCTTAAAACATTTCAGTATCTGGGTAGTTGGTGGGACCACACACAGATGTACACACACATACATGCACACACACATGTACATGTGTGCACACACACATACACACATGCACACAGAGACAGAGAGCACAGAGTGAATTGAATAGGATGGGAACATATCTTAAAAGAAATTAAGGTAAATGGTGAGAGAGAAATGTAGTGGGAGGAGAGAGGGTGAAATGGAATGGGGTAAATTATCTCTCATTCAAGAGGCAAGCAGGAGACGTTTTAGTGGAGGGAAAAAGAGGAGAGCTGAGGAAAAAACATGAAGTTTACCCTCATCACATTCGACTAAAGGAAGGAGTAAAATGCACACTCATTTTGGTATGAAAACCTATCTTACAGTACAGGAAAGTGGGGGAGAAGGAGATAAGCAGGGAAGGAGGGATGATGGAAGGGAGGGTAATGGGAGAAGGGAGCAATTTGAAGTCAACACTCGGGGAGGGACAGGATCAAAAGATAGAATAGAAACAATGGGGGGCAGAATAGGAGGGAGGGAAATACAGTTAGTCTTACACAACATGACTATTATCGAAGTCATTTGCAAAACTACACAGATAGGGCCTATATTGAATTACCTGCCTTCCCAAAGGGAATGGGGAGGGAGGGATGGGGAGAATTTGGAACTCAAAGTTTTAGGAACTGTCGAGTATTGTTGTTGCTACTAGGAAATAAGAAATACAGTTAATGGGGAATAGAAAGTCATCTGGCCCTACAGGAGAAAAGAGAAGATGGGGACAAGAGAAGGGAGTGATGATAGAAGAGAGGGCAGATTGGTGATAGGGGAAATTAGAATGCTCGGTGTATTGGGGTGGGGGGAGGGGATAAAAGGGGAGAAAATTTGGAACCCAAAATTTTGTGAAAATGAATGTAAAAAGTTAAATAAATAAATTTATATTAAAAAAAGAAAAAATATTTAGAATAAAAAGAATTAGCCTGTGAAGTTGAATTCTAATAAAAATGGAAATACAGTGAAAAAAAAGAAATACAAAGACACAATACACAAAATAAATACACAAAATAAAACTGAAGAAGCAGGACAAGGAAGGAGGTTGGGGTGAGTGAAAATTTACTATGTATCAAGTGAATCCAAAAAAGTAGGAGTTTGAATCATTCTAAGTGACAAGGCAAAAACAAATATTCCAAAAACTAAAAATAAACTAGGAAAACTATATTATGCTGAAAGGAACCATCTACAACAAACCAAAATCATCAATAAATTTAAATGCTTCAAATGCATTAGCATCCAAATTCATAAAGGAAACATATCTGAGCTATAAGAAAACAAACATAGTAATACAATAATGACAAGGACTTCAATACCCCCTTCTCAGTTTCAATAAACGTAACAGATAAACAAAAGACAAAATATGAACTAAACAAATTGCTGGAGAAATTAGAGTTAAAAGATTTATGTCTTTTAAATGGGACAGTAAAGGAAGATACATATTTCTTAGCACCACATGAAATCTTTACAAATTTGCCCAAGTACTGAGACACAAAAATATTACAAACAAATGGAAATGGAATAAATATATCCTTTACAAATCATAGTAATAAAGACAAACTGGTTCAGGGAACATAAAAAAGTTTAACACTCCCTTCATAACAATGTTGTTGTACATAGAAATATATTTAGAATGATTGTATATGCATAGTCTATATCTCATTGCTTGCCATCTTGGGGACAGGGGAGGAGAGGGAGAAAAAAATTTGGAACTCAAAATCTTATAAAAGTGAATGCTGAAAAAAAATTTTAAAAAGTGAATGTTGAAAACTATCTTTACATGTAACTGGAAAAATTAAATACTATGAAGTAGAAAAAAAAATGCTGTTGTGAAGAAAATTCTTTGTAAATCTGAAAATGCTAATACTATTTAAGGATGGAGTTAAGATTACATGCTCTCTAAAAATTCTTTCTAGATACTATGTGTCCTCACTGTCTGTTCTTGAAGACTGTCAGTGGAGCTGAAGCTTTAGCAGGCACTACTAATCTGGAAAGATTTTAAATGTGGGTTCAGTAATGGACTATATTATCCAAGGATAAAACACAGCTCAGGGTCAGGATATTCATCACTAGAAGGCTGGCTGCTGGTTAACATTTTTGGTCAGAGCAATTTTCAAATCAATCACCAAACAAGCAGTAAGAATTAAGTGTCTACTATGTCATTGTGCTAGGTGTTAGGGATACAAAGACAAAAGTTGACAGTCTCCGACCTCAAGGAATTTACAGTCTATTAGAGAAGACGGTCATCTCTCTCTCTTTCTCTCTCTCACACACACACACACACCCTCTGTGTGCTCCTTTTCAGAAAGGATTTCTTTCATTCTCTTCACTATTCATTCTCTCTGTCTTCTCTAGATCCTTATTCTTTGATTCATGATGCCTATAATTATAATGATTTTGGGGCAAAGGCATTCGTACCTGGGGGATCAGAGAAGGCCTCATATAGGAATCAGGTGGTGAGCTCAGTTGAAGAACAGAAATTTAGGAGCTGGAGGTGAGAGAATGCAATTCCAAGCATAGGGGACAGCCACTGAGGTAGCTGGATAGAGCCAGAAGTCGAACTGGGAAGACCTAAGCTCAGCTTTGGCCCTAGACACTTTCAAACTTGTGTGATCACTTAACCCTTGTTTACTCCGGTTTCTCCAATTGCAAAAGGAGGATAATAACAGCACCTACAGTGCCGGGTTGTTGAGAGAATCAATAACACAATGTTTGTTGAAGGGCTTAGCACAGTGCCTAGCACATAGGAGACTCTATACAAATGTTTATTTCTTCTTCTGTACTTTCCTAGAACATGGACATGCATATGGAAAATGTAGTGCCTTCCCTTTCCCTCAGTAAGAGCAGTTTGACTGGACCTCAGCGAGCATGAAGGTAGCATTATGTTACACATACCATGCAATAATAAGTCCAGAAAGGTTGGTTGACAGCAGCTTATAAAGGGCTTTAAATATTAAACAGAGGAGTTTATATTTGATCCTAGAGGTAGTAGGGAGTCACTGGAGTTTACTGAGTAGGGGAATGGTATGTTCAGACCTGAGCTTCAGAAAGATCAATATGGAAACTGTGTAGAGAATGGATTGGAATAGTATCTATGTTCAAGCCTGAGTTAAACTATCTCCATTAGTGGAGATTATGATGATTGGATTCTACCTGCTTGCCCAAGAGACCAAGCTGCGGAAGACTTTGGGAAAAGAGAGTCCTTTTTTTCCTTCTTGCTTAGATAATAGGGACACAGGGGTCCAGACCCTCTTTGAAGAGAAAATGGGACAGAAAGAAATTTCTTTTCTTCATTTCAGCTTGCTCTCTGAAGACACTAGGCAATTCCCACATGAGTCAAGATTGAGGACTTTCTCATTTGAGCTGAGATAACTCACAGTGAGAGAGCTTCTTCACTCTGTGTATTGGCCAGTAGATCCTAATCTTCCTATCTCCTGATTTTTGTTTGCTGTCTGCTTGGATAAATGAGTTTATTTGCTATTCAGTATGTGTGATGGTCTCTTATATAGCCAGCATTTGGTAGAAAAGGGTATGGAGCACTCTTTCCTCTTTAAGGGATAGTGATGCAGAAAAGCAACTTGAACCTAAAAACAAAACAACATCCCCTACAGCAGCAGTATTTAGGGGGACATAATTCTAAGTCTGGTATCACTTTTCTGAGGAAAGCATCCAGTTTCCTGGACTGCCTTCCAGGAATGAATCAAAGTATCCACTGGAGAGGGGTGGATGCAATTCCAGAGATGCATGCCACTCCACAAGCCAAATTTAGACAAATCCATGGTCAACACACACCTTATGTATGTATGGATAGAAAGAGTACAAAAACCAAAAAAATCTTTAGATGTTTGAAATTTTGAAGTAAATATAATTCATTCTATAGGTATTCAAGCACAAAATAGATTTTTGATCCAGATTCATGAGTTCATCAATTGCCAATGGAAACTGTCACCATAATACATAATATATCAGAAAATGATCTGTAACTTATAGTCTTAGAAAACTACCTGAGCTCTGAGAAGTTAAATGACTTTATTATAGTCACAATATGATCAGTACCTAGACTTGATCCTATGTCTTTCTAACCCCAAAGTCAGCCTTCGATCTATTACATTATCCTACCTCAAAAACCGTGCCTCAAATGCTGTCTCCTAACTTTCTGGACTTTAAAACCATGCTTAAACTGCTATCTCATCCTGGAACTTCCCTCTGTTCCCAAGGCCTCTTCACTTTGAAACAACCCACTATCCTGAATCTTTCTCATCCTTGAATATCCTCCATCCTCTTTTCCTATTGGTGGATTCTTTTGGGGGGGTCTCCATTCTGTGGAAAGACACAGGCTGGTTAATTTTCATTCCCTTCCAAGCTCCAGTCCTGACTTTATGTACTTCAAAACCATCATCATGCACAGGGTACCTTTATCCTCCCTCCCACTATCCATTTTTCAGCTCCTTTGTGTCTGTGTGTCTGTGTCATCCTCCTCCATTAGAATGTAAGCTCTTGGAGGGCAAATATTGTCATTCTTCTTTTGTTACATTTGAATCCCTAGCATTTAGGATAGTATTTGACATATAGTAAAGGGCCTTATCTTGCCTTAATTCTACTGTCTTTTATGATTCTCATATATAAAAAATTTCAATCTTAAACTAGTTATTGTCATATAATTCATATATCTAATTTCAAACAATGTCTAATTCAAGTTTTACAATTAATTTTATTTTCCTTTTTCTTACAGTACAGTCAAATGATTCTACAATTAGACCCAAATGTTCTACAACTTCAAGTATGACTTAAATGTTAACTTAAAAACTGGCAAACCTGGCGGGGTGGAGGCATCAGCTAGTCATTTCCTCTGTGTCCCTTCCCTCTTCCTCCTCCCCCACTCCACCGCCCTCCGTATATACACAGGGAATCCACGTTTGTGACTTCATAAACTTCCTCTCCTAATGCAAACCTGCAAATGTTCTACAAAAATCAGTTGCAGAACAACTTACTGTCTTCAAAGATTGCCTGAGTTAACCTTAGATATTAAGTGACTTAGGCCAAGACAAGCAGTGTGTGAAACTGGCAGCATTTGAAATCAAGTGTTCCTGACCGCTGAAGACTAGCTCTCTCCCCACTGTACCACCGCTTCACCTCTTGACACAGGAGTGCAGATAAATATATGCATTCATACGTTTTCAGTTTTGGGAAATGCTTAATATAGAAGAGTCAGAACCAAAGTTAAGCATTCATGAGGAATAATTCATCAGATAACAGCAATACAAGAATTAAGATGGTCAAATTCCAAAGAACTACATTTCACTATCCACCACATACTTAGAAATAACTTCACTTTACTAGAACTTTAAGAAAAACCAAAAAACTTAAACAGATTTGTGATCTAATCAATTTGAACATTCCCTTCAATGATTCAAATTGCAATCTACCATGCCTGCTCATCCTACCCAACAATCGCCCATGTCCTACTATACAACATGTTAGCCACAAACTTCAGCAATGTCAAGCGCTGAAGGCTTTCTTTGAGTTCTCCCCACATCAAAAGGATACCAAGAAAAAGCACTGGGGCTGTCCACCTATCATCCCTTGACCTTTCTATGCCTAGCTCCCCTTCTCTCAGTGAAAGTAGCAAAAGACAGATTGAAAAAAGAAGAGAAGTATATGATTAACACAAATAAGTATTACTAAAATGATGTCTAGTGCAACTGTGTAGTTAACTATGAAACTAAAGAAAATGTCATCACGATTATGTTGAAGCTTCAGAGTCCCGAAGGGAGCTATATAAATAAAACAAGACACTGCCCCTAATCTCCCCAGTTAGAATCTCCCATTTCACTCTGACGTGTCATATGCACTTAAAGCATATACTAACGAGTATTCCAGGTTACTCACATACAGCAGTCTCATTCCTCTCCCCTCCACCACTAGATTGAAGAATCTTTGGCAAGGGAATGTGTCAGTTCACTTTTTACATCCTTAGGTAAATTGTCTTATATATAATATACATTCAACTGATGTTTGTTGCTTTATTCTCAAGAAGTTTATAAGCCAGAAGAGCTTTCAAAAAAGCAGATAAATAACCATATCTAAAGGGTAAGATAAGAGGCAGCTAAGTGGCACAGTGGCTAATTCTTTGGGCCTGGAGTCAGGAAAAGCTGGGCTCAGATACCGACTAGCTCACGTGTGACTCTGGGTAAGTCACACTTAACGGTTTGCCTTAGTTTCCTCAACTGTACAATAGGGATAATCATAGCACCTACCTTACAGGGTTGTTGTGAGGATTAAATAAGCTAACATTTGTCAAGTACTTAGCACAGTACCTGGCACATACTGGCTCTGTATAAATGCTTATTGCCTTCCCTTTATAAGGAGAAAAGGTGGAGAAGACTAAAAGAATGTGAGGAAGGAAAAATCACTTCTGCCCAAGGTGTCAAGGAAGAATCCGTGGAAAATGATAGTATTATGTCTTGAAAGATGCAGAGGAAGAAAAAAACCATGATCTTGAGATGAGGAAGCCTACTTCACTTAGGTAAGGATTAAAACAGACTAAATATTGTAATAAAAAAAAGGACTATATAACATAACTAATATGAAAATAGGTTCAATATGAATGTATATGTAGAGCCTATATCAAATTACACACCACTTTGGGATGGAGAAGGGGAAAGATGGAGAGAAAAATCAGAACTCAAAATCTTATGGAAGTGAATGTTGAAAACTAAAAATAAATTAATTTTTTTTAAAGTACTATAAACCAATCAGCCAGAAGGAAAAAATGGATGATAAATTCTGGAAAAAAAAAACATTCAAAAATCTGGCACAGAGGTAGGATATAGTAGTGATGGAATGTTACAGACAAGTCCAATGACTGACTGTAAGATTAAAAGAGTAAGACCCAACCCATCTTCCAACTCTCCAACTAGTTGATTACATAGCCCGGGGGTCAAGCCACAGTCACTATAAAGACCATTGCCCTAGCCTTTAGTTAAAGGCCTCTTTTGTAAGTTCCTCAAGAAGTAGTTTATTTAATTTTTGGATAGTTCTAGTTTTTAAGAAGTTAAGTAACACTGTGAGATATTACCACTATTTTCAAGTAAGAAAGCTCAGGCCCAGGGAGAGTTAAATGATTTGCCCAAATTAACACAGCTAGTAAACAGCAAAGTAGAAACTCAAACCTAGGATCTCTGTATTAACAAGTCCAGTGTTCTATCCACTATACCAAGTGATGAGCTGGTAAATGTTTAAAAATTGGTTATGTAGAAAAAAATGTAAGTAGGACACACTTTTAATTTTAAATTGCATTATTCACATTTCTTCAGCACATTCTAGACAATCAACAACAGATCAAGTCCTGATTTGAATGAAGTCTCTGCTTTCTGAGGAGTAAATGTTTACACTGAAAATTTAGCAATTGGCTAAAGCTAGTTCAAGCTGGTTCCAAGCACACCCCTGACTATACCGTGCATAAGCCTGAATCAGCTCAAATATCATACCTCCACCAAATATATTACTCTATATAAATTACCTGAATCTAAATAATGTTAAACTGGTACCACAAAACTGAATCAATTATTGGAATGGGCCTAAAGCACCACCTCTAATTCAATGTTTCTCAGTAAAAGAAGAATTAAATGTTTTAGGAATAAAAACTCTATCCACATACCACTATACTTATTAATAAAATACATGAATAGTAAGGAACAGCAAACAACTATGAGAGTAAATTAATAATTGTGATTACAAAAAGGGGTAAATTGTTGCATTTTTCTTGGGGAAAATAGTTGATATGGACATAAAGTCTTGTTAAGGGAGGTGAAGAGAAAATACAAAAATAAATGAAGCTGCTGACTTAGCTACAATGAACAGGTTTTTCTAATCATGTTATAACTACCATCATGATGGACTTCAAAAACAATAATGGACTTACTCAGAAGTCCCAAATTATTTTTAGGATTTAAAAAAATAGTAATTCTAAACACAATGAAAGGAATATGGCTTCAATATTTAAGAGAAAGGGTTGTCATTAGAAAAGCACTTTATAAATTTGAAAAGAGTATACAAATATGACAAAATTCTAATTTTCTTCTCTTTTGTACTGATTCATAGTACTTAATACTGTAAATATTATTTAATAATAATAAATTATTCATATTAATCAATAAATTAATAAACATTAATATTGTTGATTATAAGATAAGTTATAATTAAGTTATGAAATCTGATGTAAAATAGATTGCATAGTTAAGAGAAAAAAGGAAAGTTAATAAAAATTTTATAAATTAAAATTTTAACAAAAATTTATTATGTACTTACTATAAGCAAACTCTGTACTAGATACAAAGATAAGTCACAGTCCTTATGCCTAGGAGTATACAAGTCAAAAGAAGTAGAATGAGAAAGGTTTATGATTTATGAATGGATTGACTTATGACAATAATTTGCATTTACTTTACAAAATGCTTTCCTCACAACAATATTTTTGAAGTAGACAGTGCTACCCTATTTTACAGACGAGGAAACTAAGGCTCAGAGAATTAAGGGCTAGTCCATAGTTTGGTGACTATGTAAGTCACTTTAGTGAGCTCACTTACTAAAACCCGGGTCTTCTTTCCAAAAGAGTTCACTACCTTGCTCATAAATTCATTCCACACATAACAACTTAAAGGATCAATAAAGAGATTCAATATTACCAAGTAACATTTCAATTTTTTTTCTAAAGGTCTATCTTTAGATCACATATAGTCCAACTAGCCAGTTATTACTACTAAAAACAAACAATTCACATTAAAAATATTAATTCCAAAAGATCTCACACCCATGGTTTAAACTCTAAATAAATTAATTTATTATTAAATTCACATAGTCTAAGCTGCTTGAAAACTGTGTCAAAATAAAGCCAATTTATTTTTAAAGGTGGGTGTTGTTGATTAGACAAGTATGAGTAATAAAGCAGGAAATACAATATTAGCTTCATCTAGGAAGTAGGTGAAACTTGAATAATCTTTCAAATGAGGTCTTTGCATGTCATACCACTTTTAAGTGTGCAAATGCTACTTGAAAATGCTACACGAATACTCGTGTGTGTGTGTCTGCCAAAGTTTACCCATGGCATTTAAAATACTATTTGTTTTAAAAGTTGATTTACTCACTTTCCAGTACCATATGTATAGATTAAGCTAGAAAATCTGCATTAAAAACATTGGTTAAAAATAATGTCCTTTCTCCTCCCCCCACCCCCCCACAATTTCCACACAGCTATTTTATGTGATAGTATACACTTTGACTCAGGGATTCCACCACAAGGAAGACACTCACAAAAAGAAGTTTCCATATAAATCTAAATCTAATAGTAGGTTCTTTGTGGGAGCAAAGAACTGGAAACAAAGCAAACGTCCATCCACTGGAGAATAGCTAAACAAATTGCTGTATGTGAATGTAATAGAATGTTAATATGAAGTAAAAAGCAAAGAATATGATGGTTATAGAAAAGTATAGGAAGATTTACATGAATTGATAAAGTAAAAAGAACAAGGAAAATATATACAATGACTAAAACAATATAAATGGAAAAATCAGTCACAAAACAATGTTAACTAAATGTTGTACACACACACACACAAAAAGAAACGCAAAGATATTTCCTTCCCATTTAGAATAACTTGGGAAGCCCATTGATATATAATAATGCTTATAATGTCAGATTTTTCTTCCAAAGTAATGGTCTTATTTCTGCATCAAAATAATTCATTTTTAAGTATCAGAGAACTGACAACAAGATACTAGTTTTCTTACAAAGCAAACTTTTAAAACCTGGTAAATATGAAATGTATCAATAAACTTGATACCGTTCTTTCTGAAATTAAAAATTTTAAGAAAAAAATACAAAGTAATGGTTTTTACTGATTTTTTCTCTTTCTTAATAAAAAAATCTTTGTTTTAAGGGTTACCTGGAAGGCAAGGTAAGAGGGAAAGATAAGAGTGGAAGGATATAAATCTAGGCTTTGTAAAAAAAAAAGGTCATCAATAAAAATCTATTTTTAAAAAATAATTTTTTATCTCCAAAGTTGAAGTATCAGATGACTTCTCCATTCAGAGGTGGAGAAATTAACCGGAAACATGATTTCATTTAATCATAGCGTTCTCGTCACTACTATTGTAATTTAAACAATAATTTCTTCTGTGGCTATCAAATTGAGAGCACAAATTTGGAAGATGTTTAAAGAAAAAGGCCAGCAGAAGAGCTAGAAATAAAAGATTAATTTTATACAAACATCATATACAGATACATATAAACGCATATGTATATTTCTCAATCCACAAGCATTTACTCACATCATCCCCCTACTCATTCCTTCTTTCCTCCAGTCTCTGACAGTAAGGTGGCCCTTATTGCTAAAGTCAGCCCTCTACATGTGAGGTCAATCTCATTGTTTTCTCCAGCAGATTACCAACTCAATGACCACCCCTCTCTCTAATCTTCAATCTCTTCATGAACTAGTTCCTTCCTTATTGCCTTCAGGTATGCTAAAGTCTTTTAAAAAATTCCTCAGTTCTTCAGATTATCATCCTATATCTCTCCTCCTCTTTTCATCCAAACTCCTTGAAAAAAGTTTTCTAGGTTGTATGAACTGATGCAGAGTAAACAGAAGCAAAACAATTGATACCATAATAACAACACTGTAAAGACAAATAATTTGAAAGACTTTTAAAAACTCTGATCAAGTAATGATCAACCATGATGCCAGAGGACCAATGATGAAACAAAGTACTCACCTTCTGAGAGGTGGAGAGCTCATGGTACATATTGAAAAAAATCTGAGGGGACACTGCCAACATAATTTGTTTTGTTGATGATATATGTATTCTAAAGGTTTTATTTTTCTTTATCTTTTTCTAATGGGTGAGGGAGGTAAGAGGGAGAACATAATTGATTTTTTAATTTAAAAAATTAATTTAATTAAAAAAAAAGAAGTTGCCTACTTTTGCTGCCCTCCAATTCCTCTTTTTCACTCTGTCCTCAAATCTTTGCAGTCTAGCTTATTACTGGACTAAAAGTGCTCTCTCCAAAGTTACAAATGATCTTAGTTGATAAATTTGATCATTTTTCTTAAAACTCATATTTCTTGACCTAAATGTTATATTTAAAACACTGATGACCATTCTGTCCTGCTGGATAATTTCTTCTTCCTGAGCTTTCATGATGCTAATCCTTGCTGGTTATCTTCCTATCAAACTGCTCCTTCTCAGTCCCTTTTGCTGGTTCATACAGCTCATGTCCCGGTGGATATTACTCTAGACTCTGTCACCCCAAGTCTTCTCTTTCTACATGTTCTCAATTCCCACAAATTTAATTGTCATTTTTATTCAGATGACTCACAGATCTATGTATCGAGTCTCTCTTTCTCCCCAGAGACCAATAAATCCTGCATCACCCATCACCTATTGGATATTTCAAACTAGATGATCTGAAGACATCTTAAATTCAACATATCCAAAACTGAACTAATTCTCTTTCCCCTCCAGATATACACACTCCCTCTTCCACACACTCGTCAGGTGTCCCAGGATTACAGTCTGGATATTCTTGATACTTCACTCTCCCTCATCAAATATATCCAATCAGTTTCCAAATCCTATAGTTTCCACCTGCACAATATTTCCTGCATTAGCCCTTTTTGTTACTCACAGACACCACTTCAGTTCAGGCCCTAACTGCTTCTCATCTTGTTTATTAAAAGGGCCTCCCATTCCCTCTACTGGCTTTTAAGGTTCTCCCTACTTCGGTCCATGCTTCACACAGCAATGAGAGTGACTTTCCCTCCTCAATAAACTCCAATGGCTTCTTATTAACTCTAGGATCAAATGTAAACTCCTAGGCTTATCTTTTAGAATACTTCACAACCTAAGCCTGAGCTAGCTTTCCGGTCTCACTGAACGTAATTTATGTCTTCTGACTTCTCTCTTCCTGGACAGTCCATCTCCACCTCTGGGCCTTTGCACTGGCCTGAAATGGATTCCCTCCTAACCTGAACCTCACAGAATCTTTCTCCTTCTACCAGAATCCAATCAATCATTACTTTCTTTTTTAAAAGAAATTTTCAGAAGTTTAAACAAACACTAAATAAAGTGGGAATTTCCACATACATATAACAGAAAAAGAGCATTTCTAAAATTGCAGGTCTATATTGTATATATAGCTGCTTTTCTCAAGCACCACTTCCTAAAGTAAGCCTTTTCTGATCCTCTCAACTGCTGGTACCATCCCTCCCAACCTACCTTAAAGTTAACTGCTTTATATTTATTTTGTATATACTTATATGTCCTTGTTGTCTCCTGTGTTAAAATATAAACTTTGGAGTAGGTGTTGATCTTTTGGTTGTACTTGTATCCTTAACACAGTGGTTGGCACATAACAAGTACTTAATAAATGCTTGTTGACTGATTCTTGCTGTCCAATCTTCATCATTATAATTACTAGCTTTAAAAAAAGAAAAATAGATGTTTTAAAAGGAATTTTTAATAGCACCTCACCTGCTCTCCTAAAATGAGTAAAAACATAAGCTCCTATAATGGTGTTTACTTTTATTACCCTCTGTACCTTATTATATAAGAGGTTCTTAACCTAGGTTCCATGAAGTTTTTTTTAAATATTTTGATAATATCTCAAAATAATTTATTTCTTTGTAATCCTATGTATTTTGTTTTATGTAATTAAAAACATTATTCAGGCAGAGTTTTCACCAGACTACTAAAGGAATTCATGATACAAAAAAGGTTAAGAATCCTTATCCTAGGTGGTAGCCTACTAAATTTTGCACTGTTATAACACTTTTTATAGTCTTCAGTAGCAAGAATCTATAAACAAGTCAATTTAAAGCACATAAACAAATTCAGTGGAACTCTGTTATAATTGATATTTGGAATCATGGTTAAGATCAAGTCAACAGGATACAAATAGACTATTAGACTCTAATTTAATGTTGATTCTGTATAACTCAACTCATGATATAGTTAAATCCTTAATAGTTCTGCTATAATGTATTATAAACATTAGGAAGGAAATGTATATTTTAAAAGCCTCTACAGATTGTCGTATTAACATGGTGGTTAAGTAAATCAGTATTGTGAAACCCTATGAAATGCTAAAATCACCTAATATTACTAGCTTAAGACCACCCAAATCATAGCTCATTTTTTTCCATCCACTGAAGTAGAGTTCTGCCAAAGTTAGCTTTTACCATCCTATCATTATGTCATTATGTATGCACAGAATCCCAAAGCCACCATTCAAAGAAAGCCCTCAATCACTAGCCAACATTATAGTGTCAAACATAGTGGGTATCCTCTTTAACCAAAAAGATCTCGTGAATTTTGAGTTTAGTGTTCTGAATTGTTAACAATAAGAAAAATACTAGCATATCACTTTAACCTTGGGACATAGGGGAAGTAAAATTTTCTTTTCTTTTCTTTTTTTTTAAGTTTTCAGGGGTATAAAGTACTTTTTTGGTCTAAACCTGTACTGTCATAGGTGTAAAGAAATTCCAGATGAAAATGCTCCCAACATTAAAGATTTCCTACTGGTCTTAAGAGAGTTGCCTGGGGACACTGGTAGATTAAGTGTAGTGTCTGGAGTCAAGACCAGTAAGTAGTATGTGCCAGGGAAGGACCTTGAATTCAGAGCTTGCTGACTACCAGGTGAGATTTCTATCCACTATGCCACAATTACTGGTACATAAGTACAAAGAATTGCTATATGGGATAGATTAATGAAATTCTAACATACTATCAAAAAAAATCATAGAATGAATTCAACCTTTTTAGTTTTGTCACATCTTGAAGGAGTTAATTCCAAATTAAATTTGATTAGTATACTTTTGTAACATAAATGTAATACTGATTTTGGAAAAAAAGATAGAGGTAAATTTAGTTTAATAGTGTTCAAGTTTGTGTAAAATTGTGTTTATAGTACTTCAGTATTCAAATGAGAATATATGGAAAGTGTTTTGTCAACCTTAAATTACTATACGTCAGGTATTAGTATTAATTTGGAAAGTTAAGCTCTAAATTCACAAGCATTTTTGGCAAAAGACTTTATGTTTACTATGTCTGGAAGCATGATGACAGCTAGTGATTGCTATGTTTTCTCCGAACAGTGATTCTGGGATATTATATATATATATATGGAAGAATTGAACTTTAACAGGAGAGAAAAAGGAGTTAATTGGAGAGGTCTTATTAGAAGACAAATTTCATTTCACAAGGTTTCACAAATACTGCAATATTTTATAGCAATTTTAGCATGACAGTCTGTAAAGACTTTAAAAATGTAAACATACACTACTATATGCATTTACCTGTGAAGTAGGTGCCAAAGGTAACATTAACCCCATTTCACAAATGAAGAAATTGAGATTCGAAAAGCTTAAGTGATTTGTCCATATTCATGGAGCTAATATGAGTAGGTGACAGTGTTTGAACTCTTTCTAAGGTTTAACACTCTGTTCGCTAAGTTCCCCAAGTCTAAAACATGTTCACATACGGTTACTGATAAAAGAAGGCACTTTAAATCAATTTGCCACATTTATGAATCCTTATATTTTATATTTATAAAAACCCTTGTGGCTATTATTTCACATAAAGTGCGGTTTCTACTTTTATTACTTTGCTTTAATAACTCATGAATTTGTATCTTTTTTTTCCATTAGCTACTCAAGGACAGAGTGGTTCTAGTATAGGTATTTCTTTATTTTGTTCCCATTAACAACTATTAGGATACTCTGTAAAAAAGGAATTGAATAATTTATGTGGATTGAGTCACAGCCTTATAACAGCAGGTAAAAACGAGAAAATGTAATTATTCCTCTTACTATAATAACAGATTTACATAGGGACTTTAAATTTTGTAGTGGATGAGCTATACATAATCCTGAGCCCCACAACAACACAGTGTAATACTATAGGTATCCTCCATTTTGCAGATAAACGCTCAATCAACAACCATTTCTTAAGTACTAAGTATATGCCCAAGACTTACTACACAGCTATTAAGAAAAAGAGATGAGATTTGAACCCAGCTCTTCCAGATTCCAAGACTAGCAGCATACCATGCTGCCTCTATATATTTTCCAATTAATTTTCCCCCAGCTACTCTGTTCAAGTGTGCAGCAGCATAAAATGGGGAAACACAGGGCAAATGGAATTATTTCATCAGTTTTCTTCTCTGCAGCTGCCACTTTAATATTAGTCACTGCTGATAAATATCTAATTTCTAAAATTATATGCCTACCCCAAAACTCACTGTACTTTCTCTTCCACCATTACAGTGCAAATTATTCGTCTCCTCATAGTCATTTTCAATCTACTCCCTACCTTATCTCACCCCACTTTTCTTCAGATTGGTTAGAAAAATGGAGTGTGTGGAAGAAAAATAGAAAAGGAGAAAAGAAAGTGATCAAATGATATAATCCTTAAAAAGTAGTGGATTACATTGCTCCTAACTAGGTAAGTTCAAATATTTTGATTCCCTGTTAACAAAAGGTGTATCTGTAAACATAAGAAGCAAATCTCAAGACACTAGTGAGTTTTTATAATTAATGAATTCCCTTCCTCTGAGGTTTCGGTTTGCTTGTTCCTTTCCAAGGCTTCAGCAAAGAAATGATTATGTAAAAAACCGTTATGCCACATGCACTAGGTTTCTGTAAAAACTTTAACCTTGTTTTATTCTGCCTTTGAGATTTTGTGGCCTCACACCACCCTCCCTCGACCTTTTCCCCTCAAAATGTTTCAGAACCTTATTTTATAAGATGTTAAGTGAGGTACTTACTGCCTCGCCCTTATTCGCGGTATTTTAATTCTAACTTGCAAATAGCACTCAAGTCAGAAAAGGCACAACCTTTTCTTTACCTCCCGTCCCATCTAAAACCTTTTGAAAAGAAACAAGTCTTTTCCACTGTCCCCAGCTTCCTCAGTACTGATTTAACAACATGGACAGCAGCCTTTTGCCTCCAGAAACCATCAGGCCCAGCAGCTGAGCTTCCAAATACAAAGCTCTTTTTTCCTCTTACAAGATGACAGCTAGAAAACCAAAGATCCCCCCACAGAAAGCAGCCAACGGTAACCTGCTCACCTTTCATGCTGCCTTTACCACTGCGCTTGCTTTTCCCCATTTCTAGCTATTTCTTGTGGAGGTCGCGATAATTCACCTAAAATATGCGTTTTCCTCATGTTAAGGACACAAGGTTTGCTCCTTCCTCCCCCCGCAAAGAGAAAAAAATCTCAAGTTTTACTCCTGGGCGATAAACAGCACCTCTCCTCCAACACCAAATCTTTCTCTTCTCCAACACACCCAAACCTATTTCGAGATCAGAGCTCTCCTCCCTAGAGCTACTAGAGTTTCCTAAAACCCCCACACCCTTCTTATGAGAAAGATCTAGCTTTTGCTCCGAGTAACCCCGAATCCGATCTGAAGCATTCTTCCAGCCAAGAGCACCGGCGTCCCCCCGCCCCCTGCACAGTGTCCCCTCAGGCCGGAGGGGGTAGTGGTGGTGAGGACAACCACTCCTCAACTGTAACACCCTCCCCACCGGAGTAACGCAGAACCTCTGCACCCCTCATTTCTCCAAGGAAAAAGGCAATCCTCCTATCCTGGGAGCTAACACAGCAATCACCGAGCCCCTCAAAACCTTGGACTCCGCCCCTCCCGCAGAGGAAAGCGCTTCCCTCCTCCAAACCCCTTCCTCTCCCGGGAAGAGTCCACACGCCCCCTCCCCACCCCCTGCAAGGATTCTTCTACTCCCCTTCCCAGGGCGAGGATTCCACGCCCCCTTCCCTCGGGCCCTCTCCCCACCGGGGTTCACGCTCCCTCCCCCAGCCCCCTCAAGGTTCCATGCCCCCTCCTCTCGGCCTCCCCCTCCCGAGCGAGGGGCCGGGCGCGCCCTCCGCCCGAGGCTGCAGGAGACCGCACTCACCCACAGCTCGGTGCCCCAGCTCATGGTGCAGGGGGCGGGGAGGGGAGATCTGCGTCCTGCTCCAGTGCTCGGTCCCCAGTCCAAGGCCGCCGCCGCCGCCCCCCTCCCCTCTTCTCCCGCTCTCCTTCAGCTCTAGCTCCGAGTCTCCAAACGCCCGAAGCTCCCTTCGTTGTCTTCCGACCGTGCCGCCCCAGCCCAGGCCAGCCCCAGCCCGCAGCCCCCTCTGCCGACGCCGGCTGCAGGGCTCTCTAGCTCCCTGCTCTCGCCTCCTCCACCTCCCCTCTCGCCGCTCCACAGCAAAATGGCCAGAGGAGCCAACGGCAGCCTCGGCAGCCGCCAGACTCCGCGGGGAGGGCGGGGCAGCACTGACAGCTCGCGCGCTCGCTAGCTCCCGTGCGCGCGCGCGGTGGCTCCGCAGGCTGGAGGGGAAGGGGTGGAGATCGAGAGCCGGGGTCCTGGTGCTCAGCGCCCCAGGGTCAGGGCGCCACCAGCTGGTAGCGCAAATGTCGGGGGAAAGTGGAGCAGCCGTTTGCACGCGTCGCCCAGGGGACCGGAAGGACGCCAAGGAGGAGAGCTGAAGGATCTGAGTAAGAGGATTCCCCCAAAAATGAATAAAAACAGTCACTCCTCACTATTAGTAATTGTGCTCTGCCTTGCAAAGCAGTCACTCGGCCTTTGATGGTATTCTGCAATTATAATTAATAATACTCTGTGAGCGGTAACACTATTGCACTTAGCACTACTTTGGATTTAATAACAATCCTTTTTCCTTGAAGGCCTTAATAATATGATAATTTCTACATAGCGAGCAACTAATGTGGCTGGGAAAGCAAGGGAATGTAGTCCGGTAGGATGGGCGTTACAATACTGTCTACATTGTACTGATACTCGGGGAGCAGGGAGACAGACCAGGATATAGCACAGAAACCAAACAGCTTCTCTATGATTATATAGGATCTTAGCCGGCAAGAAGCTGTGGCTCCCTAACCTAGAGATTTTAATCTGAGACGTGAGGTAACTTTCTAACATTTTCTGCCAAGGAAATGTTTAACGTTAAATTAATTTTATATTTTTTACCTGTCTTCTGTAGCTATTTGCTTTACTCTAAATGTGTGTATTCTCAGTAACACATTCCCTATTCTCAAGGATAAACAGCTCCTGTTGTCCTGTCTTGCTTAGACTGTTCACAGAATGGAGTGGAAAAGTATTCATTGCTGAAGCACCAACTTTTTCTCTTAGCACTTATTCTGCTTTGTTCCAACATCTTTTCCAAACCAAAGGCACTTCTGAGCATCTCTTTATGAACCACTGCAAACCCCTAAAGCAGGCCCCACTACGGAAAATATTTCAGTAGATGCTTTGCCCTTGTTTATCATCCCCTAACAGAAAGGGTGGAGCCGAAAGCCCTTATAGATAAGCCACTTCCTTTCCTGAACACAGAAACAATAAATTCAACCTGTCTGAACTGTTTAGTCTGTCTTATTTCAATTGGAAACTCCTCTGAATGTCACCTTGTTCCCATCTTAAAAATACTCTGTTGAGCTGTTCAACAAATTATAAAATAATAACTTCTTGTGTCTTTTGAAAAAATGCAATTCGTGGTTCTGGGATCTTTCTGTGTAAGTATGAAAACCAGGGTTAAGATGTTTTGTTTTTTATAATTTTACATCATATTACCATTTCGCATACTGACTCTCTTCATTCCTCTCCAGACTTTGACCCCCTACTCCCCTTTGCTACATTGTCCCCTCCAGGATGCTTTGCTTTCCAACAACTCTATATGTCTTCTCCAATTGGAATAAAAGCTCCTTGAGGGTAAGGACTAAGAGGTGGCCAACTCGTTCAACAACTATTAAGTGCCAAATATGTGCAAACCATTGTGCTAGGTGCTGAAGGACATACAAAGCCTGGTCTCTTCACTCTTGGAGGTAAAACTCTAATAAAGGAGATAAGACAAGTACGAAACTGTTACAAAGTAGAGTAAGACAAGTGAGTAAGAGCAACAGAAAGTACCTGGGGTGATTTCCAAGGGAAGGGCAAAGAGAACTTGAAGCAAATTACATTTGACCTGGGTTTGGAAAGATGGGTAGCGTTTCAACAGACAATAATGAAAAAAAAAGCATTCTAGACATAGCGAATGGAATGAGCAAGGTCAGGGAGGTGCTAGCATTTGGGGAAATCTGAGTAAATCAATTTGGCTGGAGTATAGATTATTTGATAGAGGATGGCACGCAGGGACTATAGCCAAGAGAAGAGTTTGAGGAGATGGGATTTCAGACATCCCTGGCTACTCTACTTTGAAAATGACCAAAGAAATGCAGATTATCTGCCCAGCTCATGTTTTACTGATCATCTAAAGGCTACATTCACAGTAACTCTGTGACTTTAGTCCTGTGCAAAACTTCAGTCTTTCCTGAACTCCTGGAAACTGCCACATCTTAGTAAGTATGAGTAGTTGTTGAAATAATGCTATTACGGTTAAATAACCTGTTGACATAAAGGAAAGGAAGAGAGAATGAGAGAGAGAGAGAGAGAGAGAGAGAGAGAGAGAGAGAGAGAGAGAGAGAGAGAGAGAGAGAGAGAGAGAGAGCAAAACTCAACAGGAGATATTTTGACATATAATCCTTTTTCGATGAGTAATCAGGTAAATGAGTTATAAAGAATGAGGAACATGAAAGAATTTTAAAGGTAGTGTGTCACTTATATCAAAGTAAAAGTATCTTTTAACTTCTTTGTCTTAATTGGAACATTATTCACAATGTAAAAGCAAGCTGGTAGACTTAGAAACTGTTTCATCATTCTTGAAACAACTTAACCATTAAAGGTAAAACCAGCTGCAATCATCAGGCATTTGATAGGCATTTAATGTTGATTGACAATAAAAGGGAAAAGATATAATGCTACAATAGTGACATAAAACCTTTAGTAATTTATTTGTTTTTACTGGATCTGTGATGACTTCCAGTGAGGAAACACCCGCAGTCAATATAATTTGTAGTGTTCAGAGTAGCTTAGGCATTAATGAGTTTTAAGTGACTTGACCTAGGGCCACACCCTCAGATGTTTCAAAATCAGGACTTAAACCTAGGTTTTCATCCTAGGCCAGCTCTTTGAACATAATAAATATGTTTTTCTCATAATAAATATTAGGAAGAACTATACCCTCATTTTTGAGCTTCATTCAGAAATAAAAATCAGGTTAATATTAACATTCTATTTTGGTCAATTACAAGTGATTTGTAACATATAGAACTAATCTACTAATACTACTAATAGACTAGCTACTGTAAGTCAAATCTCTAAAAGAAAGCAGACATTGCTTATACTGCTCAAATCTTTATAAAATCTTCAACTCTATGTAGAGATCATATTTCCCAAAATGAGATCTTGGTGAGTTTATAAAGTAAAGGTCAGTACATTATTATGATCATATGGGACACCATTCACATTTTTAAAACAATGTTTGATTAATTTGTTTTTAGTGTTTTCTGAATATACCTCCACCCCTATAATTATTGTGGATCAAACCCTTCCTTGTAACAAAGAAAAACTGGCCAAAATAATGATTTGATGACCCTTTCTGACATGTTTCATTATTGGTTCTTCAGGACTAAACTTGGTTATTACTAAGAGTTCAACTTGCTTTTAGTGTCTTTTCACTGTAATTAGTAGCCTATTATTATAGTCAGTCTAGGTTTCCTTAAAGTTTCAGCTTAAGTTCTACCTTCTGCAAGGTCTTTTCCCAGTCCTTCTTAATCTCTATATTTAGAGCTTTCCCTCTGAGATTATCTCCAATTTACGTTGTATACATCTTATTTGTACATGGCTGTTTGTCTATTGTATTGTATATTGCTCTTTTGGAACTGCTTAATTCAATTTGTATCAGCTTATATAAATCTACACGTTTCTCTGAATTCATTTCTTAGAGTTTAACAGAAAAAAGAATTGGACTTGTGATTTCACTGCTACAGGAAACTCCCTCCAGCGACAAAGAAGGTCTGATGCACTTTCACTGCAATTTATAATCTTAGAGGTTTGCCTAGGATCACAAAGTAATTGTGTCAGAATCAGAACTTGAACTCAGGTATTCCTGACTCTAAGCCTGCTCTCTAACTATAATGCTCCTCAGCTCAATTAACATTACTAATATTCCATCACATTCACCTACCATGATCTGTCTAGTCAGTCTCCAGTTGATAAGCATCTGTTTCAGGTTCTTTGCTACCACAAAAAGTGCTGGGATCAATTGGATCATTAATTGGAATTGTTTTCCTATCTTTGACCTCCAGTATACCTAGTAGGAGTATTTTTAGATCAAAGGGTGTGAGAATTTGAGTCCCTTTTCTTGAACATTTCCAAATTGCTTTGCAGGGTATTTTAATTGTCACAGCTCCACCAATAATGTTTCAGTAAGCCTATCTTTCCAAAGCCCCTCTGTCAGTTAACATTTCCATTTTCTGTTTTTGCTAATTTGCTGGATATGACCATTATTTTTTTTAAATAAGGAGTTAGGAAAAGTAATATAAAAAGGATTTAAGAAAAGTGCTTAGACAACATATACACTAAAACTAGAACAATATAAGGAAGGATGACATGTTCATAGGAAATTATGTATTCTGGGGCTGCTCATGAAACACTTTTGATTTTTAACTTCATTTGTGATCCTAATAGAAACTAATTTATTCATATACTACCAGACACTTAAAAAGGAGATTTTTTTTTAAAAGGGCTAATGTCCATATTCAAGAGTCTTATTTTATCCGTGAGACAGCTAGGGTTATTTATTGGGAAGTAATACTAATGAATTTCTCGGGTTTTTTCTCCCCCCCCCAAAAAAAAGTTTCCAGCCTTCATTCCACCCATTTGGTAGCATCAAAACTCTTATGTTTACATTATACTGAGAAGTTAGGAAAGTACTAAAGTGGAAAAATCCATGGGGAAGAACTTACATAGGAATTTCATAGTGAGAAAAATCTTAAAAGTTATAATCATGGGGGAGGAGCCAAGATGGTGGAGTAGACTCACATATGCTAGCTCCGAATCCACAGCCCATAAATTTCCTGTAAAAAGAACTCCCCACAAATTCTGGAGCAGCAGAACCCATGCAGAAACACAGTGGAAGAGATTTCCATTCCAGAGAGCCCTGGAAAGGCATTCCCAGGGGTCTGTCGCGCTCCAGACGCCGAGCCCACCCCTGTGCTGCCCTGGCCAAGCAGCCCTGGAAGAGCAGATCTCAGCAGGCTTCAGGGAGGAATCTCCGGCGGCTGCGAAGGTCCCTCCACCCACAGGCACTCCAGGTCAGTGAGAGAGACTTCTAGGCTGGCCAAGAAGGGAGCGGAGTGTCTCTGTGATTCGGACCCCCTCGGGAGGTAGCGGCAGAGGCAGCAGCACAGGTAACGGCAGAGATAGCAGTGGCCCGGGACTCCCCGAGCAGACAGCTCCATTACTGAAGGTCTCTGCATAAACCTCCTGAGGGAACTAAGCCTGGGAGGCGGCCCTGCCCCCACCTGCTCCATTACTGAAGGTCTCTGCATAAAGCCCCTGAGGGAACTGAGCCTGGGAGGTGGCCCTGCCCCCACCCCAGCACCAGAACTTAAGCTCAAATTGAATAACAGCTGCTCCCACCACGGAAAGCCCTGAGGCTGGGGAGCAGCATTTGAATCTCAGACCCCAAGCACTAGCTGAGCAGATCTAGGCGGGGGTGGACAGGAATCTCAGAACTCAAGTAACTGGCTGGGAAAATGCCCAGAAAAGGGAAGAAAAATAAGACCACAGACAGCTACTTTGATGGGGTACAGATGTTCCCGCCTTTCAATTCTGATGACGAGGAACAATTCTTACCATCAGGGAAAGACGTGGAGGTCGGGGCCTCTGTATCCCAGACATCCCAGGTGGATGTCCGGTGGGCTCAGGCCATGGAAGAGCTCAAAAAGGATTTTGAAAATCAAGTTAGGTGGAGGAAAAACTGGGAAGAGAAATGAGAGAGATGCAAGAAAAGGGTCAATACCTTGCTAAAGGAGACCCAAAAAAATGCTGAAGAAAATAACACCTTAAAAAATAGGCTAACTCAATTGGCAAAAGAGGTTCAGAAAGCCAATGAGGAGAAGAATACTTTCAAAAGCAGAATTAGCCAAATGGAAAAAGAGGTTCAAAAGATCACTGAAGAGAAGAGTTCTCTCAAAATTAGAATGGAATAGATGGAGGCTAATGACTTTCTGAGAAACCAAGAAATCACCAAACAAAACCAAAAGAATGAAAAAATGGAAGAGAATGTGAAATATCTCATTGGGAAAACAACTGACCTGGAAAATAGATCCAGGAGAGATAATTTAAAAATTATGGGACTACCTGAAAGCCATGATCAAAAAAAGAGCCTAGACATCATCTTTCATGAAATTATCAAGGAAAACTGCCCTGATATTCTAGAACCAGAGCAAAATAAATATTGAAGGAATTCATCGATCACCGCCTGAAAGAGATCCAAAAAGAGAAACTCCTAGGAATGTTGTGGCCAAATTTCAGAATTCCCAGGTTAAGGAGAAAATATTGCAAGCAGCTAGAAAGAAACAATTCCAGTATTGTGGAAATACAATCAGGATAACACAAGATCTAGCAGCTTCTACATTAAGGGATCGAAGGGCGTGGAATAGGATATTCCAGAAGTCAAAGGAGCTAGGACTAAAACCAAGAATCACCTATGTAGCAAAACTGAGTATAATACTTCAGGGGAAAATATAGTCTTTCAATGAAATTGAGGACTTTCAAGCATTCTTAATGAAAAGACCAGAGCTGAAAAGAAAATTTGATTTTCAAACACAAGAATGAGAAGAAGCATAAAAAAGGAAACAGCAAAGAGAAGTCATAAGGGACTTACCAAAGGTGAACTGTTTACATTCCTACATGAAAAGACAATATTTGTAACTCTTAAACTTTTCAGTATCTGGGTGGTTGGTGGGACCACACACACACACATACAGACACACACACGTACACGCGTGCGTGCACACACATATAGAGACAGAGAGCACAGAGTGAATTGAATAGGATGGGACCATAAAGAAATTAAGGTAAACAGTGAGAGAGAAATGTAGTGGGAGGAGAGAGGGTGAAATGGAATGGGGTAAATTATCTCTCATTCAGGAGGCAAGCAGGAGACTTTTTAGTGGAGGGAAAAAGAGGAGAGATGAGAAAAAACATGAAGTTTACCCTCATCATGTTCGGGATGAAGGGAAATATAGTTAGTCTTACACAACATGACTATTATGGAAGTCATTTGCAAAACTACACAGATAGGGCCTATATTGAATTACCTGCCTTCCCAAAGGGAATGGGGAGGGAGGGATGGGGAGAATTTGGAACTCAAAGTTTTAGGAACTGTCGAGTATTGTTGTTGCTACTAGGAAATAAGAAATACAGTTAATGGGGAATAGAAAGTCATCTGACCCTACAGGACAAAAGAGAAGATAGGGACAAGAGAAGGGAGGGATGATAGAAGAGAGGGCAGATTGGTGATAGGGGAAATTAGAATGCTCGGTGTATTGGGGTGGGGGAGGGGATAAATGGGGAGAAAATTTGGAACCCAAAATTTTGTGAAAATTAATGTAAAAAGTTAAATAAATAAATTTAATAAAATACAAAAAAAAAGTTATAACCATTCTTTGCACCTGTTAAGCTAGTGGTGATTCTCTAGCTTGTATACCTTTGAAGCTCTGAGCAAACATAAATATCAAGAAAAACCAGATGTGTAGAAGCAAAATAGGTGAAACAGGACAGTCTTGTGGCTCAGCCAGTTGGGTAAAATGTCATACTGACAAGAGACGGATTACAAATTCATTTCAGACCTAAAAAATTCTAAGTGTTACAGAACCAACATTCCCAGGGTCAATTTGGATAAAGCATTAATTAAGTGCTTACTATGTGTCAGGCACTCTGCTAAGTGCTAGGGATACAAATCCTATAAGCAGATATTGCCCTGAAGGTCCTTATATTCAAAATGAGGAAGACTCCAGGTAATGGGGAGCTGGAAAGCAGGAAAGGGAAAGGCTTCCAGATGTTCTTCCCACTTGACATTGTCTCCTAACTCTTTCTTTTTACTGCCTGTCTCCCATGCCTAGAAAGTTATCCCTACTTATTTCTGCCTCCTGGCTTTCCTGGTTTCCTTCAAGACTCAGCTTAAACCTTACCTTCTCAAAGAGGACTTTTCCAGTCCACCCCCAAACTCCACCATTTAGTGCTTTCCCTTGGAGATAACATCCACTTTACTATATATACTTATAATTTTGTATGTTCAGAGTTGTTTGCATATTGCCTCCCTATTTGGATGTCATTTCTTTGAGATCAAGTCTCAGACTGTTTTTTTCTTTGTATTTTCATATAGCATAATACAGGGAAGACAGAATTTAAATATTCATTGATTTTACTTGACTCTATTGGTAGCTGTGGCAGCATGATTTGTAGAGGGCTGAGAAGCAAAATGAGAGCCTGAATCCTGGAAAGAGAAGACAAGACTTCACCAATCAGAGCTCAGGGTGGTTCCCAGGGTGGAGTCCGAGTTTAAATTGAAAGGAGGTGGGAAGAACCAGCTAGGGAACTGAAACCTACATTTAGAGATAGCTGGACTATTACTCTAGAGATCAGTAAGAATCTCCCAAACAGAATAAGCAACTTGTAGTTCTTTCCCACAACCCAGGGACCTGCTTAAGAAATGAAGCTGTAGGGAGCTGTGAGCTGATCCAACCATTCTGGAGAGCGATTTGGAACTATGCCCAAAGGGCTACAAAAATGTGCATACCCTTTGACCCAGCAATATTGCTTTTAGGACTGTATCCCCAAGAGATCATAAAAATGGGAAAGGGTCCCACATGTACAAATATATTTATAGCAGCACTCTTTGTAGTGGCCAAGAACTGAAACTCAAGGGGATGGCCATCAATTGGGGAATGGCTGAATAAATTATGGTATATGAATGTAATAGAATACTATTGCACCATAAGAAGTGATGAACAACAAGACTTCAGGAAGGCCTGGAAGGACTTATATGATCTGATGCTGAGCGAAAGGAGCAGAACCAGGAGAACTTTGTGCACAGCAACGACCACAGTGTGCGAGAGTTTTTTCTGGTAGACTTGGATCTTCACAGCAATGCAAGGGCATTAAAAAAAAAAATTCCCAATGGTCTTCTAAGGCAAAATGCCTTCCACATTCAGAGAAAGAACTATGGAATTCAACAGCAGAATGTAGCAGATCATTGTGTGTGTGTGTGTGTATTATGTTTTGGTTTGTTATATGATTTCTCCCATTTATTTTAGTAGAGGAGGTAGGGAGGGGGAGAAAATCTAAGTTTTATGGTAGTGATTGTAGAGCATTAAAAATAAATAAAATGAATATATTTTTAAAAAATTAAATGAATGTTTCAAATAAATAATTTTAAAAAATTAGCTTCCACAAAAATGGCTTATCTTTTAAACTTGAGTGAAAGCTGCATTTGAAGATGGGGGTAATGTTTATAAAGCTACTTTTTGGAGAAAATGGGAATAAAGGTACCCCCAAATCATAAGATTAGATCTTAACTTGGACTCTAGTTGGTATCCTGGAAAACCTGTGATGATTCTATATTACATTGCTAGTTCCCTAAGCACAGGGCCCTATACAGAGTGAGCAGTGAATAAATGTTTGTTGAATTGAACTGAATGTAAAGTGTTTTTTTTCACTTTGACAATTTGCCTGTAATGTTTGGTGTTTGACCAGCATCTTGCAGTTAATATAACTGCAAGAAAACTAATCTACAAATAACATCAAAGTCCTTCAAAAACTGATGTAAAGGTGTCAGATATTATTATTATTACTAGGTAATAAACTACTAGTTCTACATCTTACCATTGGTAGTAACTTTTATTTAACCTAGAAGAGAAAAAAGAGATACTTTAAAAATACAAGGTACTTGATGAACTAGGCAGGCAATGAACCTTTACAAAATGTTTTTCCAATTGCTCCAGGCTTTTTCCAATTATACTTCACCTAAACTTTAATGCTCCCTTCAAAAACATTGCTAGAGGGAAGCTGTTCAGTTACTCAATTTATGTGTGGTTTTTATTTTTAGTTAAAACATCAGGATTATGCAATTATTTTTTCTGAAACTATACAAATATAAGTACCTCAAGGCAAATTTGGGAAGCAACAATTTTCGGTTTGACAAATAGCTGCATTTTTAAAAGTTTCCACTTTGTTATTTCAATAAAAATATGAATATCTACCATGAAATGAGACTAGGTAGAGAAGTATACTAAAATACAGTTTTAACATTAAGTATTCAGGTTTTTATTCCTCAGCTTCACTTTCAAATCTAAATGTAATTTTAGTTTCATAATAATTATTTGCAATGATACAACTTTGATTGTTTGATGGGGTTGCTCTTTAGAAAACTTCCATGGGGATACATTTTACATGGTAGAGATTACAAACTATGTACAAAAAATCCTGCCTTGAGATCTCTCCTGGAAACTTTCTTTTTTAATATTTTAAAATAGTTTTATATATAAGACTTTTGGAGATGGGGTGGGATAATGAAAATATATCAAACAATAAATATTAAATGTTTATTTAACAAAATGTTAATCTTCTATCCATTGAATTCCATAAATTAAATATAAAACCTTTAGTTTTCCAATATTAAACTTTTAATATTTTCTGAATTTGACCAGTGCAGTACTAAGATTGTCTGTTATCTCTGACTCTTATGATATGTATAACTGGTTCACTTTTTGAAAGCATGATAATGATGATGATAAATAGTAATCCCCACTGAAAATGCCAAACAGAAGCACAATAAATGCTTTAACATCAAATCATTTTGCAAGGTCATTCAACTTGAAAGTAGAAAAAGGAAGAAACACAAATTAAAGCCCTTAGAAAATTTTCTTCGGGAAATAATGGATGAAACTGGAAAGAGGAACAGACAAAAAATGAAAGAGATCGGTCAAGATTTCTACAACAAACAATTTTTTCCTGCAATACCCAGCAGATGACTAGACCTTTGCTTCCAGCTGGGTGCCTTATAGCTAATATCCAGAGGAGCAAACCCTGTGAAGAAGGGACCTACAATTTCTACCATCACCAGCCGCCAATGAAGCAGGCAAGTCCCTAGCTGAAGGGCAAAGTTTCAAAGGAGGAGAAAAAGCAGGTAGTATATACCTGGTCAAACTACTGCCACTATTTTGCCATCTCCAGTCATCCTGATGAATATCAAGCCACTGGACCCAGATGACTCAGGAGAAGAAAATGAGGTTGGTGACCTTGCATAGCCCTGCCTCACTCAAAGACAACTGCAAGTCATGTCATCATCTGGAGGTCATGGTCCTTTTCAAGAATGAAGGACAAACAGAACTACAATTATTTTGCCAAATACAATGGCAGAGAAAAGAACAGAGTTCAAGAACTCTGAAAGCTGCAGTGCCCTCAAGACTAGTTTATTTATTCATTCATTTGTTTGTATGTTTATTTGTGCTTTCAGCCTGGCCTCTGAGGATTTATGGAGAAGGGATCCAGCATCCCTACCACCACTACCCAAGTGCCAATTGCCATCAATGGGCAGGTAAGCCCAAGAACTTCTGGATTACCAATGCCCAAGATCACAAACCCTGCCAGCAACCTTTGCTCAGGTTACAAAATAACATTTGTAGAAACTATCTCTGTAGATACTGTAGCCTCCAGGAATTAATAGCCATTGAAGAACTTGGCATTGTCAAATGGTTCAACATCAGAAATAGTTTTTATCAATGGAAATGACATTAAAGAAAATATGTTGGTATCTGCTTTGCCTCTGCCTGGCTTTTGCATATGATTTGCAGCTGAAACCTCCCATGTGTATTGAGTGCCCCCCAGGAGATATGATCTCCTGGAGATAAGGCATTGTTTTGTTTTTCTTTTTGTAATCTCAGCACTTAGCACACATTGCTTTGCACTCTTAATAATTGTTTTTTCATTAATTAAATCTCATTCATTCATCAAAGACAGTGAAGCCAGCACATTTGGACTTTAATGTAGTAGTCCCTTTTGCTGAATGAATAAACAGAAATGGCAACAGAGAAAATAAAGATAGGAAGCACAGCTAGATCCAAAAGAAATATACCTACAGAAGAGGTACATTCTCAAGATAACAATTCTGAAGGTATTCACCAAATAATTCCCAAGGTATCTGAAAGTGGGGTTGCTATTGAATAATTTTTTAAAATAATAGAAATTACTAATACCAAAAAGAAAATTGAAAAGATAATTATTACCAACCCATGTCTATTTTTCTATTTCTATAAAATCTTTGTGAAAATAAATTATATCTCTATTAAAAGCATCCTTGATGAAAATATGGGAAGAAGACTGGAAAGCTTTTATAAATTATATTCCAGAGCAGACCATATCTTTACATTTGCACTATTAGCTGAAAGATGGAAAAAATACAAGATCCCACTGAACTTACTATAGATGTTTTTTAGAAAAGTTGTTGATTTGGTAGAGCAAAATTTAATCTAAAAGGACTTTCCAACAAAATGTCTTCCATGATTCCTCTATAGACACAATGAAAGAGAAAACTTTGTTTAATTCTGATTATTAATATAAAGTGAGTCAAAAAACAGATGCTTGCTACTTTCATAGAAGAGAAATTGTACAGTCCAAACTGAACAGGAACGGTGAGGTACCGTTTCTTCCTCTTCAAAAACATCAGTGCCTCCCTATTGTCTAGAAGATAAAATATAAATCTTCCACTCAGTTTTAAAGTTGTCTCAAATCTGGCTTTTACTGGGTCAGGTAAGGATTGGACTAGATACACTGAGGCCCCTCCCAACTCTGAATCTTTGACACCTGTTTAGCTTTATTTCACATTTCTTTCCTAGGTACATGCCAACTCTGATCATCCTCTACGACTGAAATTCACTTCCTCACTTCAGTCTAGCAATAATACTTTGTATTATGAGAATCTCTTCTTTCCCCTTATCACACACTTAACCAGACTGATCCATGACATGCTACCTCTTAATGGGACCATTATCTTCACTACCTCCTCCCTGGCAGTACTCTGCCCTTTTCTCCCTCCACTCCCCCCACCTTTTGCCTTGTCTTAAAGGGGGCAGGTAGTGGGGGGTTAGGATAAATGCCTATGTCACTTCTGGGACTTTTTCTCCCTATTCAGTAGTTCATGTACTACCTTTTTTTCTTTAGGTTTTGTCTTCTTCCGTTACAGTATATAAACTCCTTGGGTTCAGGGACTATCCTACTTGCTTGCAGTTTTATCTCTAGAACTTAGGACAGTGCAATCACTTAAGAAATGCTTTATCTACTGTTTATTCATCTTCCCTGTACACATGTTGTATTCCTTCTAATAGAATGTAATGTCCTTGAAGGCAAGAGCTGTCATTTTTATTTCTGTATTATCTATTGCCAAATCCAGTGCCTTGTACATAGTAAGCACTAATATTTATTAAATTCCTAGTATGCATTTTTTTCTCTAATACCCCCGATGCCCATATGCTGGGCTTGGTAAGGGAAAAGAAAAGCGTGTGACTTAGTGAGGAAAGGCACGAATTTCACCAATCCAAAACACAGTAACAGTATACAAAAGAAGCCAAAGGCCCCGTAAAGTTGTGAAGCAGCGAGGGAGGCTGCTAACTACCAGCAGCCGCTGCTTTAAGGCAGTTTTCTTCCCTGGGACTGCCTCTAAGCAAGAGCAAGGACCCCCAAAAGTTTCCGGTACACAACAAATTGCATGCTTTGAGTGGAATCTGCCAACAATGCCACGGTGCCCCAAATCAGAACAAGATGCTCAGGGAGGTCTTCCGAGGCAGAGAATTCCCGCCCAGGTACTGGCTGAACTAGAAGACCTCTGAGGCCCCTTCCGGCCCGGCCGGTCCTCGGGCACTTCGGACTCCGGCCTGGCCAGCGGCCCTCACGCCCTCCGCAGCCCGGCAGGGGGACGTAGCAGGCTGGTAAAGCCCCCGGGCTCCTGCCTATCAGCAGCCAAGTCTTCCGGACACCGCACGCTCCGAGGCTGAGGTCTCCGTCCGACAGGGACGTCCTCTGATCCGGCGGCTGGCCGGTGGATGGGGGGAGGGGACGGCTTGGAGCGGGGCTGCCATCGCAACCCCACGCGGTCCCTCTCACCCTCTGCGCTTCGGGGCAACGGAAAGGGCGGAACGGATCAGCTTAGCGAGGCCTTTTTGCCTCTTAGCCCCGTACGCGACGATCGCACGGAAGGGAAAATACTACAGGATTACCCAAGCCAACCACACAGGCGGAATGGCCTTTCCCCCTTCCGGCGTCACCGCCCTTTGACCCCGGAAGCGATCTGGAGAGGCCAAAGGGGGTGGGGGCGGCCTGTGATGTTGGAACAAACATGGCTGCCTCTGTACCCCTGTGCCGCTGGGGCTCCGGCCGGGGCCGCCAGCTGCTCCTGCTGCTTGGGCTCCTGCAGCTCTTGGGTCACCTCGGCCAGGGCCGCGTCCACCACCTAGCGCTGAAGGTAGCAGGGCGCGGGAGGCCGCCGGAGGGGGTGTCTGGCCGGGGGCGGGGCGGGGGGCGCCTCGGAGTGCTGGGGGCCCTTCCTCCTTTCTCTCCCCCCGCCCCTTCTTCCCCTGTTCTCTGCCCCTCCCTCCTGCCTCCCCTCTTCCCCCCCTCCTCCTGCTGTGTCTCTCGTCTGTCTCTCCTCTTCCTCAGCGCCTCTGTTCTAGGCACTCTTCTTGTCCCCCTGTGTCTCTTCCCTCTCCTCCTGTGTCTCTGCTCTTTCTCCCCCTCTGTTCCTTTATCTCGCTTCTCCATCTTCCTTTTCTTTTCTTCCTGCTGTTTTCCTTCCCTCCTGCATTTCTCCTCACTCTCCCTTTCCTATAGCTCTCCTTTTTTCACCTCTTCTCTTTTTCTCCCTTCTCGCCTCTCTGTCCCCCTCCTTCTCTCCTCTTTTCCTCGTCTTGTCTCTTCTTCTTCCCCTCCTGCATCTTTCCTTGCCCCTTCTCCTTCTCTGCTCTTTTTCTCCCTCCCTCCCTTCTCCTCTTGTATCTTTCCGTTTCCTTTCCCTTTTCTCCTCTTCTTTTCCTCCCCCACCTGCCTCTTTTTCTCCTCTGTATCTCTCCTCCTCTCCCTTTTCTCTCCAGATATCCCCTTCTCTCCTCTCCTCTTCTATGTCTCTTTCCTACCTCTTCCAAGTTAAGGGAGTGGTCATCAGGGGGCTCTGGAGGTGTGCCCCTCACTAATTTGAAATCTCACCCTTCTGGGCACTGGGAAGGCCAGTAACTATTCCATTGCCCAGGGATGAGAAACATAAAAATGTTAAAGTTGGAAAGGACTTAAGTCATCTAACCCTCTCGTTTTACTGATGAGGGAACTGAAACAGAGAGAGTTTGTTAAAGGTCTTGCCCAAGGTCACACAGCTAGATTTCTTTCTTTCTTTTTCACATTTTAAAAAATAGTATTTTATTTTCTCCCTAGTTACATGTAAGGACGATTTTTAGCATTCACTTTTACAAGGTTTTGAGTTCCAAATTTTTCTTCCTCCCCTTACCTCTTCCAAAAATGGGAGGCAGTTTGATATAGGTTATATTTATCACACTAATAGTAAATAGCAGAGTTGGGATTCTTAACAGAGGTCTCCTGGCTTGAAATTTTTTAAATCTTTTTGAAGTTCTCTTCTTCATTGAGGAATAAAATTACTGTTTCCCCTCATTCCCATTTTTCTCTCCTAACCTTTTGACTTTCTCCCTCTTTGCTCTCATTTTTTCAGTGATACTGATAGGATTTTCAGTTTATAGGACTGTGCTTCCTTGTGAAGTGTGTAATAATCCTGTGAAGTATGTAATCCAAGTAGCATTTCTATTTTATAGAGGAGGAAGCTATAGCTCAGGGATATGAATTGGCCTGACAGTGTGGTGTAGTGGGAAAAGCACAGGACAAGACAGAAGACCTGGGTTCTGCTTCTGTCCTTTTACTAACCCTGGGACATGCTGCAGATCATTTCACTTCAGTCAAGTCTCTGTCTTCCTTATCTTTACTTTTCTCCTCTCTGAAATTAAATGGTGATAGGATTTAGAGCAGGAGAAACTTTAAAGGTCACCTAGTCCAGGTAGCTAGGTGGCTCAGTGGATAGAGTGCTGGGCCTGGAGTCCAGATGACCTGAATTCAAATCGGACACCTCAGAGACTCATTAGCTGTGTGAGCCTGGGTTAATCACTTAACCCTGTTTGCCTTAATCGACTGGAGAAGGGCATGGCAAACTGTTTCAGTATCTTTGTCAAGAAAACTCCATGGAATTACAAAGAGTCTGATATGACTAAACAACAAGTCTAACCCATTCATTTTATATATAGGGAAGCTGAAGTCCAGAAAGGTCTTTCTTTTTGTTTTTCTTGGAATTTTCTTGACAAAGATACTGAAATAGTTTGTCATTTCCTTCTCCAGTGGATTAAGGCAAACAGGCTTAAGTGATTTACCCAGGGTCACACAGCCAGTGTCTTCGGGCAGATTTGAAGTCAGGTAGATGAGTCTTCTTGACTCCAGGCCCAGCACTTGATCCACTCCACTGTGTAAGTGCCCCATATTCTTTCTTATAAGCTCCCCTAGTTTTAATTTTGGCTCTGCGCATATGACTCTTCTGGTTCAATCAGAGTTACTAACTTTCTTTTACTTTCAACTCCCTGTCCTGGAGACATCTCAAACTCAACATGTCCAGACTCATTATTTTTTCCCTCCTCTTTCCCTTTCCCAGATTTCATGTCTCTATTTCTATCAAGGACAGCCAGGTGGTATAGTAGTTAGAGCACCAGGTCTGGAGTCAGGAAGACTCATCTTCCTGAGTTCAAATCTGGTCTTAGACCCTCACTAGCTATGTGACCCTGGACAAGTCATTTAACCCTGTTTGCCTCAGTTCCTCACCTGTAAAATGAGCTGGAGAAGGAAATGGCAAACCACACCAGTACTTTTGCCAAGAAAACCCTAAATGAGGTCACAAAGTTAGACATGACTGAAATGATTGAGCTACATCTCTATTGAAGACATCATTCTTTTGATTACTAGTGTATGATCTTAGTGTCGTTTCCACCTTCTCAGTCTCTTTCACCCCACATATCCAATCAGTTGCCAAATCTTACTGCTTCTTTCTTTACAAAATCTCACATCATTCTGCTTGCTGGCCTCCAGCAGTGATTTCCCTGCCTTGTGTCTCTCCTCACTAATCTATACAGTTCCACCGCACAGCTGCCAAAGTGATTTTCCTTCAGTACAAATCTGATCATGTCACTCCTCTGTACTTACTAAACTCTGGTGGCTCCCTACTACTTCAGGATCAAATATAAAACTTTCTGGTTCTTAAACTCTTTACAGCCTAGCCCAATCTGTCTTTCTAATTTTGTTATAATTTCCTCCTCTTCCGGTACTCTATGGTAAAAGGCCAAACTGCCCTTTTCCTTACACAAAGTCTTTGTACTGACTGTCGCCTATGCTTAGAATGCACTGTCTCTTCACCTCTGTCTCATTGAGTCTCCCTCACTTTCTTCAGAACAGTCCACCTTCTGTACCACAGGCTTCCAGCCTGGAGTACATGTATCCCAAAGGGATGTGAAAAGCTTGTTCCAGGAGTTCCTCCCTTAAGTGCATAGTAAATCCTAGCATGTATTTACTTTCCCTATTGAATAAAGTGTAACAGAAGGATTTTTTAAGGAACCAAGGAATACAGAAACTGAAAAACGTTAGGAATCCTTTTTCTACACAAAGCTTTTCCTGATCCTCACAACTATTAATGCCTTTCCTTCCTTACTACAATGTATTTATTTAGTATAGATTCATTACACTTAATTACATACACATTGTCTCTCTCCACCTCATCAAATACAACCTCATTTAGAGTTGAAATTGTTGGGGCGGTTTTTGTCTTTGTATCCCTAGTTTCTGGCACAGTGCCCAGCACATAGTAGGCACTTAACAAATGTTTTGGAGATGAAAATGACAAACCACTCCAGGATCTTTGGGGTCATGAAGAGTGGATGTGACTGATAAATTAAAAACAGCTGCAAATATTTATTGAATGATTGACTCCTATTCCTAAGTATTTTCCAATATAACACTTTGCTGTAGTTTCCAGGATATTTTCTTCCTTACTCTTTGTGCTGAGGACTCTGTAGTCTGAGGTCAAAAGGTCACAGAATTTTAAAATGGATCATCGTAGAAATCATCTAGTCCATTGCCTCATATGATAGAACTCAGAGGCTTAGAAAGTTTATGTGACTTTCCGAAGTCGAACACAAAATCGTAAGTAGCAGAGCCAGAATTTGAATCTCGGCCCTTTTTTTAGGAGGCGCTCGTAGTATGTTAGAAAGAATGCTGAGCTTAAGAGTCTGATGACCTGCATTTGAATCCCAGCTCTTCATTTTAACCTTTGTGACTTTGGCCAAATCACTTCAAATCTTTGGGTCTTGGTTTCTTCATCTGTAAAATAAGGGAATCAAATTCAGTGGTCTCCAAGGTTCTTTCGAGTTCTAAGACTAGTTACCTGCATTGTTATTAAAACAAGAGTTTATTTAAAAACATATAAGAATGTAGTAAAAAGGAACAAGCATTTATGATTTGATCCTTACAACAACAACTCTATGAGGTAGATACTTTTATTACCTCCCTTTTACAATTGAGGAAACTGAGTCAGACACTTGCCCAGAGTCACATTACTGCTTAGTGTCTGACACCACATAAGGGCCCCAAGCTTTGTTTGCTGGGTCACCTGGCAGTGCTAGGCAATAAAGATTTTGCATTGTCTTTAGACCATGCATGTACAACGTCCTGCCCAAGGGCTTCTTATGGCAGGCCAAAGGATTTCAGATGGCCTGTGAAAAATATGTAGAGGAAAATATCCTTTGTATGTAGAGGAAATCCTTTGGTGTGCTGCAAGTGGTCCAGGCTGCAGGTTATGCAGGCCTGCTCTAGACTGTCCAGTAGTGCATCAAAGGGTCATAAAATTGAAAGCTGGAAAGAAACTTAATATAGGTCATGCCTCTCATTTTAGAGATGGGGAAACTGAGTCTTTGGTAAAGTCTGTCTCCCCATCTCTCCCCTTTTCTCCCTCTCCTTCTGTTTCTCCCCCCCACTCCCCCTTCATTGAGGACATGTTTATATTCGTGAATTTGAAGAATGCTCATGTAAAAAGATGGTGATGGGGTTATTTTCTGTAAAGTTCATGACACTAGTTTTGTAGCTATAGTTGGTTCACTCTGTGTCGATTTTAAAGTCTCAGAATAGAAAATATTTGAATATTCTATAGTTTCTAAATTTTAAATAAGAAGCCTCATTTGGATACTACAGCCAGATTGAAGGGCTTTGATATATAATACCTTGAGTTCTTTGAAGGAAAGTTGATAGAGAAGAATTCTAAATTATTGCATTGAGTTGTTACAGGTTAAGATGAATTTTAGGAATAAGCATATCTTATGCACTTTATGATATTTTTAACGGTAAGTAACTTCTTAAATGGTTTTATTAAATACCTAGCTAAATAACTGAACTTGCTCAGTAACTCTTTACATCTAAATTAATTTCAGTATGTAATGTGTCAACCCTTTTTCAGCCTCTCCTAGAACTCCTTTGTTAATTTTAATCCACTTTTCGTCACATCAAACCTAAACTTGAGTCTTTATGACTTACACCAATTGCTCTTAGTTCTTACTTCAGGGTACTAATAGAACAAATTTAATCCCTCTTTCACTTGATGGCCCTTTAAATACTTCAACCAATCAATGACTCTCCTCACTCCTCCCAAAATGTTCTAATTTTTAGGTTAAACATCCCATTTCTTCCTTCCATCTTCATTGGAAATCCTCTTAAGACCCTTCACCATTCTGGTTACCACAGTCTTGCATTCGTTGTCAGACTATCAATTTCTTCCTTAAATGTGACTCAGAACTGAACACAGAACTCTAGGGTAGAATATGTAGTGGACTGTTATCTTTTTCGTGCTATGCATTGCCTTTTCTAATGGAGCCTGAGATTACTTTAGCTTTGGGTTGGTTGCTCTGGCACTCCAAGATCTTTTTCAGATAACCTCTCTAGTCAGGCTTCCTCCATCTTTAATTCCTGAAGTTTTTTTTTTTTCTACACCCATGTGAGATTTTTTTTTATTTTAAACTTTATTTTTTATCCTCATGAACTTGACAAACATGAACATTTCCTTATATGAAAAACAAAAAGCAAATTGTATATGAAACCCTGAAGATCTTGGTTTTTAAAAAAAGATTTATCAAATTTAATGTAACATTGCTCTGCTTATACGTATTCCCTTCTGAATTTTCTTCTCTTTTATGTATTTTTAAAAATGTTTTATGGATGCTCTATTTTTTTACTTATGATTATCATTACTCCAAATTACCTCTGTCAAGGAAAAAAAGAAAAGTCCTTCATTTAAATAATTATCATAAAGCAAAAGAAATCCAAACATTGTCGGTATCTTAAAACATCTGACTCGTTCTGCAGCTGTGGCCATCATCAGATTTCTTTACCAAGAAGGGAGAGGCATGGATTTGTGATTGGCCATTGCATTGATCATAGTTCTGAAGTTTTTCACGTTTGTTTTCCTTTACAATGTTGTTGTCATCATATGGGTTGCTTGTCTGTTTCTAGTTACTACACTCTGCATAAAACTTAAAAGTCCTTAAATGTTTTTCAGAAGTTTCCCCTTGTATCTTTTCTTGCAGCACAAAAAGGCAGTGTGGTGTAATGATACAACCAGAGCACTGACTCTGGAGTCAAGATTTGGGTTCACATTCGGCTTCTGTCTCTTTTATTCTAACCTCTTCACTTTGCCTTTGATCTTTTGAAAGGGAATTCTGGCATTTCTCCATTACAGATAATTCTAGCTCTTGTTTTTAGATAGAAACTATTTATCAAATTAGGAATGAGCCATTTATTCCTACATTTTTAAAAAATAAAATTTTGAAATCTTTGTTTTTACATCAATTAGATTTCCCCCTATATCCTTGTGCCTTCCATAGTCAATCCATTTAAGAAAGAATGTATTTTTGAAAGGTAAAAGAAGAGAAAAATAAATCTGAAAAAACAATCAACATAGCAAAATATTTGACAACATATGCAATGTTCAAGCTCTGTAAAGGAGTTGGGGAGAATTGTCTCACATTCTTTGGGACCAACTTTGTTCTTTTCAGTTTGCAAGGTTTTATTTTTATTTGTTTTTTGGTAGTCATTGTATTTTATGCTTTTTGATGCTTTTAACCAAAAAGGTTGCCTTATTTTGTCTTGTGTACAATTTTATTATTATTATTATTATTATATGTTCATCTTATATTCCTACCAACATTCTAACCCAGGGATGGGGAACTTGTGGCCCCGACATGTGGCTCTTTAGGCCCTCAAGTGCTACCCTTTCACTGAATCGAAACTCAATAAAAGGATTTGTTCTGTAAAACTTGGACTCAGTTAAAAAGCCACACCCAAGGACCTAGAAGGCCACAAGTTCCCCACCCCTGTACTGGCAAGTTCAATATTGTGATGCAGATTTCAATAAATTATCTAAATATATATTTTTATTGGTTAATAAATTTTTAATCAACTCCTTGCTTTCTAATTATCATAGAATACTGTCTGACTTAAGAGAATATTTGTAGATTGTGCTTTCAAATCTTAATTCTTATGATTTGGTTTATTTTTTTATTGAATTAGAGCCAGTTCAGTTTTGTTTAGCACTTAGATGTCAGTGCTAATTTTGAGGCTAGTTAAAGAAAGGAGTCACATTCTGATAATGAACATTTAATACTGATGCACTGTGAGTTCCCTGTTACTTGAGGTCTTCAAGCAGAGGCTGAATGACATATTGAAAGTATAATAAAAGGATGTTATGCTTTGGTAAGGGTTGGAATGTTTGACCTCTTGGATCCTTTTTTTAGAGAACTTGTCAGTATTTCTCTAAACACCTAGTCTCTGTATACCAGGAAGTTGAGAAAGGACCAAAAAGAGATAGTTTGCTTATACTAATCTTGTATGTTCAGGGGTTTCCACTCACCCATTTTTTCAGGAGGTTTTAGTTTATAGAATTGATTCTAATAGATGTATTTTGAAGGGATTATAGGACATTTTTCCTGCATCATCACCTATGTAATTTTTAAATGGAATTTTAATTGTATTGGCATTAAAACAGTCCTTTGGGTTGTTTTGGGTGCATTTGCTTTGTTTTTGGATTGTTTTTAATTATTTTAATTGTCCAGAGAGCAAAAGGTTTTAAATTATTTTAGATTTGGGTAATATAGATGCCGACATGTAGATTGCTATGAATATGTGAAATTAGCCTTAATTTACCTTTATTTTGGTATTGAAAGTACTAACTTTTAAACAAAATGTCCCAGCTTTAGTCACTTAAAACTACACTGATATTTTGAGGATATGCTTTATGTTAAATTGAGCCCATTACCATTATTCTCTTCAGACCATATTTGGACTAGAAAGCGTCATTAATTTTTAGTCCATTGTAAATACTTTATTTGTCCATGAGCCTTTTTGAGCATTGTGCTTTTTTATTTTACCCATCAACAAATAAAATATTGAGTACCTATTGTCATACCGTACAACTCCCAGAGCTTCTTTCTAATGCTTAGAGTCTCTGTACTAGGCATGGTGGTGTTCTGGAGTTCTAACAGACTTTTACGCTATTTGGAGTGGAGTAAATAAATAATTACTTGGCAAAGCTCTTTGGGAATTTTAAGAATCATTTAAGAATTTGCTTTTATTAACTTTCTTTACTGCTTTAATCTCTCTTTTGCTCTCCTATTTCTAATTTTAATATTTGCTAATTCCAAATGGTTTTCATTTTTAAAATAGACTATTTGCTGTCAAGAGATCCTTTTGTACTATAGAATATCCTTTCTTTTCTTTCACCCTTTTTTCGTTGATGAATAGAATAAATGCAGAGCCATGAACTCCATAGTCATGTGCAAGAACACTTTAATTCAGATAATTTCAAAATGACTAATTTTAATGATAACATTTCTGAGTTATGTGATCAAGAAAACTATATTATATACTTACATTACAATTATTCTATTTAGAGAACATCTTTAGAAGTTTGGGGAGGGTTAAACTCAGCTATGCAAAGACTTTCAATTATTCAGTTAGCCTATTCTTTAGTCTCTCATTATAATGTCACTGACAACCAACTTCTACTCAAACTAAAGACTTCTAGAATTGGAAACCCACCACCACCCCAGGAGGCAGCGCATTTCGCTATTGGACAGCTTTAGCTGTTAGGGAAAATTTCTCCTATTTGTCCACTGTCACTGACATAGAAAACTCTTAAATTAACTAATTGTGACTGTTAGATCTCTGTGTGAGGTTAAGTGAATTGTCCAGGCTCTCATAGTCAGTGTGTGTACGAAAAGTGAGACTTGAACACAATTCTTCCCCTCTCTGAGGACTGCATTTACTACTTACTACTTGTGTTGGCTCTCAGTTCTTCCTTTTGTTGAGCCAAAATATGCTTCTTTTTTGTTTCCAACCACTCCATCTGGCCTCTCAGATAAAACTAAGTAAATCTGATCCCTTTTCGATGTGATAAGTCATTAAATATTTAAAGATTTGTAAGACTCCACCCCACAGACCTCCCCCATTCAGATCCTCCTCCAGTTTCTTCGGTCTTAGGACAGTAGCTCCTAATTCATTTCAGTTTAATAGCTCTTTGAGCCCTAACCAGAAGATCAGGATCTACTGGTAAAACCTGAGACCTAACTTGATTGCTCTCCAAACCATTTGTTACTGTCCCACCCCCTTTTTGACATTTGCCAGGATTCCTTGCAAGTTGGAAAAGGACCAATCTCAGGCTTCTCTGAGAGCTAACAGTACTCTTTCTGCAACTTTCAGTAATCCTTTATGTCCCTCAGTTACTCCAATGACCATGTATGGGTTGACTTATGAATAGTGTCTGGCCATTTTTATGACTGTCCTACATTAAAGTTTCTCTTTATTGTAGATTTTCATGTTTCAGTACAATGTCATATACTGAGAAGTTCTATGTATCTGAATTTCCTAGAATACTGAATATAATTGTGAAGTAACCAGACTATTTTATTGGAACTATTTTTACTTGAAAACTTCCAAAATGTATCATATACTTCTCTGCCTTTTAAAATTATGGACTAAAATTATGAATCAAAAAATATGAACATTTCAATGTAGAGGAATAGAAAAAGATTACAAATGAAACTGTGAATGAATCTGTTAGCTTATTTTTTAGTGTTTATTAAGTATAATGTATTAGTAGCAACATTGTCCTGAATGTGCCCCTTTCTAAACTCCCATCTTCTCTCTTCTGTGTGTTTTTATGTGTTTTATTAGCCAGCTGTTGTTTCTTTGTTTTCTTTTTTGTATTACTATCATTTCCTCCCTTCCTCCTACACAGTTCTGCCCTAAAAAATAAAAGCCCTCCATTGCAACAAATAAGCAGAGTCAAGGAAAACATATCCATACATGAACCATATCTGAAAATGTCTCTTTTTGTACCTCTAGTTCATCTCTGCCAAGAGCTAGGAAGCACGCTTTTTGTTCAGTCATTTTTTTTTAGTTGTATCCAACTCTTCATGACCCCATTTGGGGTTTTCTTGGTAGAGATACTGGAATGGTTTGCCACATCCTCTCTGGCTTATTTTACAGATGAGGAAACTGAGGCAAACAGGGTGAAGTGACTTGCCCAGGGTCACATAGCCAGTAAGTGTTTGAGGCCAGATTTGAACTCTGAAAGATAAGTCTTCCTGACTCAGGACCCAGCACTCTATCCACTTTGCCATCTAGCTGCCCAGTTTGAGGATCTAAAATTTCTAAACTTAGAGCTAAAAAGTTCTGACTGGGGGCCTGATTATTTGAAGTTTTAACAGATTAACTATTAATTGTTCTTCCCTATTTCAGGTATCTCTGTGTAGGGCAGCTAGATGGTTCAGTGACTAGAGCATCAGTGCAGGAGTCAGGAGGACCTGAGTTCAAATCTTACCTCAGACACTTGACACTGACTAGCTGTGTGACCTTGGGCAAGTCACTTAACCCCAATTTACCTCATCCTGGATCATCTCCAGTCATCCTAATGAATATCTGATTGCTGGATTCAGATGGCTCTGGAGAAGTGACCTGGTGACCTGCACAACCTTCCCTCAGTCAAAACAAAGTCAAATGCAAGTCATGTCATCATTTCTCTGATGGCTTGGTCTTCTTCAGCAATGAAGGATGAACACATGACATGATATCTCTTTGTAGCCAGTTTGGTAGCCAGTTTGTAGGAGAAAGTAGCTTTGCACATTACAGATACTTTTTTTATAATTCTGTTGTCTTTGATTTTCTGATTACTTTTGTAAGCTATAAGTTGTAAAGGAATTGATTTATAATATCATGTATAAATCAGTATGTGCATCTTTTTAAAATCATTGATAAGATGTTATATAAAATTAAAGATAAAGTAAGTCAGCTTTTCAGACACCGAAAATTGAGTATTTTTAGCTACAAATTGCTTCAGTAATTAAACCTTGTAAATGGAGGCCATCTTTCTCTGAACTTTTTATTTTGTTTTGTGAATCTACTTCCTTGTTGAGCTTTTTAACATTTATGATCTACAGAATTTTGGTGTATAGCAATTTATTAAAAATAGGACTTTCCTTAATCATAATGTCTTAGGATATGATATAAGGTAAAACACAAGCTTCAGTACTACCATCAGTGGCCACTTTCCCCCAAATCAACAACTCAGATAAATCAGGAATAACTTAATTTAGGCCAGTTGGATGTTTTCAAAGTGGTGCTTGGTTTTTTGTTTTTTTTTGTGTTTTTTTTTTCCAGTTTGGCTTAATACACATGGGATTATAGTAGTGCCAGAAAAACCAGGTGTAGATATTTTCCATTGATTTTAAGTACACAAATTTGCCTTAAGAGCTAAGAAAAAACAAATTTTTAAACATTGTTGTTCAAGAAAATATTATTGAGAAAAATATCATGTAATTCTGCTTAGTTTATTCCATATGACAGAGAAATTTCATTTATTGGTCTGGACAGTTTAGTTAGTTATGGAATAGATAAGTATTGGGAAATAATTAAACTGCTGATGGTCTTATATTCATGAGCTGCTATAGTTGGAATGGATTTGAGAAGGCCTTGGATCTAGTACCTTCTTGCCAAGGTCATGAGTCTTAAAAGAGGGGAATGACTGACCCAAGGTCACACAGTAAATAAGTCAAGATTTCAACTTGGGTTATATAAATATACATTCAGTACTATTTCCACCAAACTGTGATGCTCTTGAATTGGGTCCTGTGAAATTCTCTATTATAATCTTTTAAAACAGAAATAGAAACTAAATGGGCTTTCTGAAATTTCAGCACCTAGCACAATGTCTCAAATATCATGTAGGTACTTATATCAGTCTTAAACAAAAATGGCAGTGAAACTTGTTTACTTGCTCCTAAGTTTTATTCCAGGTTCCTCAAACTTAAATATGCATGTCTTGCTGATGATTCTTCTTTCTCCATCACCCTGTTATTAGGAGAAGCTAGGTGGTGCAGTGGATAGAGCACCAGTGCAGGAGTCAGGAGGATCTGAGTTCATATCTCACCTCAGACACTTGACACTCACTAGCTGTGTGACCTTGGGCAAGTCACTTAACCCCAATTGCCTCATCCTGGGTCATCTCCAGTCATCCTGATGAATATCTGGTCACTGGATTCAGATAGCTCTGGAGAAGAAGTGAAGCTGGTGATCCGCACAGACCTCTCTCACTCAGAACAAAGTCAATTATTTATTTGATATTTCTCTGATGGCATGGTCTTGTTCAGCAATGAAGGATAAACACACACACTGTCATTAGGAGAATGAGGTAGAACTATGCTCTTGTAAGACAAGTACTTGGCTGTGCCTCTTAACCATGGCAGTGCCCCTCCTGGGAAAGAGAAGGACCCAAGAAAGGTATAAGTACAGAGTACTTGGATTGGGATAGGAAGTAAACTTTTTCTTTCCACCTCAGTTTCCAGATGCTTTCTGAAGATAGTTGTTGACTGGGGTAGGGAACTTGGAGTACCTAGCTGACACACCTTTAACTCTTTGAAAGTTCATTGAGCTGGCAATGAAAGGTCTGTACATAGGTCATATACAAAGAAGAGTGATAGAAACCTCAAATCTTAATTATACAAGACATGTGAGGCTGCCATCGTGATTATGTTTTATAACTTTTCATTTACAGTTTTGGGCTAACAATAAGGATTTCTTTCAGTTTGTAAGGATTACAGCAGACTGTTCAGGAAAAAAAATGTATCACCAAGTATCTGTCTTTACTATTACACTCAAATGGGAAGCAGTAGAGGGTAGTTTAAAGAAAGCTTAGTGAGATATCCAAGTAAACGGTCATTTCATGAGCATTTAAGGTTGCAAATAGAAGTAAAATGAGAAAGAAAAATGGAAAATATCTGCAAAGATTTTTTTTTTAATATAAGAAACCTTTTAAAATCAAGGATAGTAGAGAGGTCACATTCAGACACTAACAAGGTAGTCCCATAGGCATCTCAAACTTAGTAAGTCCAAAACAGAAGTCTTTCCCCTAAATCCACTCCCTTTAATTTATCTATTTCTATTAAGGGCACCACCGTTCTTGGAGTCATCCTGGTTTGAAACCGTAAGAAGTCCTTTATTCCTCATTTTCCTCCTGACCCCACTTTACTTCTATAATATTTCTAGCATTTGCCACCTTCCTAATATTCACACAGCCATTCAGGTGCTCAGCACTCTTACCTGAACTACAATATCATTAGCACCTACCATAATGTCATGGAGATAGTAGGTACTTAATAAATACTTTTTGATTGATTGTTTATCAAGGATGAAAACTGATTCATGTTTTACAAAAAGAGAAACTGCCAGTTGGAAGTGCTTTACAGAGGGACCCTACACCATCAAACATTTTAAAAAGTAATAGTGATTTTGGTTGGTATTAAAGATCACCATGGAAAAAGCTAGGCACCCCAAGTTTTAGGTCTTTAACTTTTTCCTAATAACATATTTATATTTGCCTTAAAATATAATCAACTCGTTTGATAATAAGATCATTACACTGAGGTTTGTAAGATATCATTTTAGAGTTCTAAGTGGGTCTGCTCTTGAAACACGGAGTAGTGTCATGTGTAGATTAATTTAGCAAGACTAAGTAGGCTGTCTTCAAAATTTTGCTTGACAGTAGCCCTTGCTCCCAGCACTGTACCTGATGGTAATTTATTATTAAAAGGTGAGCAAAACTCTATTTGCAACGTCACTTTTAACATTTTTATATTTATCACTTTTTTAAAAATGTGATTTTTTTCCCCTTCAGAAAATGAAATAATTACTGACAAAATTTTTAAGTTTCCTTATACAATAAATTGATTAAAGATTTTCTTGAACGAAGTCATTCTCTAAGTATCATCAGCTTAATCATTTCTAGGGAGGAAAGAAGTGTCATGATTATGTATGTTGCATGTGATAGGAACATTGGAGGAAATGGTGGATAAATTAGGTAATTGAATAGATTGTAAGACAGCTTTTGCATGTTAGTAAATCTCTCACTGTAAAATTCATTTCAGGATGATGTCAGACATAAGGTTCATCTCAATACCTTTGGATTCTTCAAAGATGGGTCCATGGTGGTCAACGTCAGTAGCCTCTCAGTTAAGGGAAATGAGGATGCCACAGCAACGGTAGGTATATTTTGCTCTGGTTTTAAGAGTTTTGCCCTTTCTTTCCCCTTTAAATCACACTGCTGAAGAAAGTGGAAGAAAGTAAGATTCATAAAAATAATATTACTTTATCAGATATTTATTTTATCTTTAAAATTAATATTTGATTATTCTTGTGTAGTTCTAAACATGATTTTACATGCATGATTTTACATACATAATCACAATAGCAGCCTCACATGCCTTATTTTACATGCATGATTTTACATACAGTTTACATACATCTTCTTTCTTCCAAAATGAATACTAAGAAGATCCTATACATGAAGTCATAGAGAGAGAAAAAGGTGCAGACACCAGAACATCATATAGTTGTTTACCTCTTATTATCTGTTTCTTTCCTTCTAGATTGGTTTCAGCTTGGACCGAACAAAGAATGATGGATTCTCTTCTTACCTGGTAAATGCAAAGTTCATCTGATCCTGTGTAGTTTTTCAAACACTATTGTAATGGTAATGGACAAGAGCTATTATATTAATTCATCTTGTGGAGAGTAGTTAGTACATGGTGATATACTTGAAAATCATTGTGATTGATATCTAGTCTTTGAACCTGACATTGTTCCAATTTTTGTGTCTTGGAAACTTTTTCCTTCTTTTTTTTAAACTTTTTCAGTGTTAAGATTGTGTGTATTTGGATATTCCCTTCTCAGGATGAAGATATGGATTACTGTATCTTCAACAAAATACAGTCTGTTTCTGTTACACTCCTGATTCTGGACTTCTCAAGTCATCTGTAAGTCTTCTTTCAATTCTCTTGTGACATAGAACTGAGAGGCTCATCATGATACCAAAATGTGTGCTGATTTTTACAAATTAAGTGAACAAGTGGATATTTCTTCATCCCTGTTGAATTTAAGATAGGCACCTCAACAGTAACAGTTAAAAGTATGGAAAAGTTAAAGGTGTTCCCACCAAGAATGGTACTTGACAAAAAAAATCACTGCACAGGAGTTTTGCCCTCAGTATTCTACCTTCTTACAAGGCTTCAAAATTTAAAAAATTTTAATTATAATAAAAAAAATTTAATTTTAATAAGAATTTTAAAAATTTAATTTAAAAATTTTCCTTTCTACAAAAAACAATTGAAAGTACCTGCTGCTTATGACAATTTATATTATCATTCAAGTTGATTGATTTCTGTAGTAGCCTCTCAAGACCTCTCAATAGTTTTTAGTTAACATTAAGAGCTTCTCCTTGATCTTTTTTCCTAGTCTGATGTAGTTAGAATGTGACCTCCCAGAGGGCAGGAACTTATTTGTTTTATTTTTAGTCCGTAGTGTCTAGTGCAGGAATGAGGGACCTTTGTTTAGGCCCCTGGTCTAGTGAAATGCCCTGCATGTAGTACTTACTATTTCTGTTGAATTTGATGTACCATTGATCAGTCAGCAAATGTTTGTTAAGTACCTACCATGTGCCAGCCACTGTGCAAGGTGTTGGGGATACAAGTACAAAGGGTGAAACAGTCCCTACCCCAAATGAGCTTATATTGTAATGGAGAAAACAATAAATGAAAATAAAATATATACAGCATAAATATAAAGCCTAATATCTATATAAGTGTGTGTTTCGGTATGTGTTTATACTTGCAAAAAGTAGTTAAATACAAGATGACTATAGGAGGGAGAACACTAGCACCTGAAGGGATCAGGAAAGGCTTCATGGACAAGATGGTGTCTGAACCGTATTTTAAAGGACGAGAGAGACTCTTCAGTCAGAGGTGAGGAGAGAGTACAGTTCAAGAAATGGCAAGTTCAAAGACATGGAGACAGGAGAGGGACTATCATAAATGAGAAACAGAGAGAAGGTCAGTCTGACTGGTTTGAAGTGGAGGAGTAATGTCCAGTGAGTCTGAAAAGGTCTGTGGGTGCAGGTTGTGATGGGCTTAAAAACAAAAGAGAGGAGTTTCTTTTTACTTCTAGAGGTAATAGGGAGCCACTGGAGTTGATTGAGTAGGGGAGTCACATGATTAGATCTGTGCTGAAGGAAAATTACTTTAGAGTAAATAAATGTGTAGGATGAACTGGAGTGGTGAGAGATTCAAGGTAAAGAAACCAATTACGATGCTGTTCCAGTAATCTCTGTGGGACTTAATGAGGGCCTAAACAGAGGAGATACCCGTGTGGGTAGAGAGAAGGGAGCACATCTGAGAGACATTGTAATGGTAGAAATGAAAAGATTCGTTAACTCACTGGATAGTGAAGGAGAATAAGGCACCGAAAACAGCACCTCACTTTTGAACCTGACGTACTGAAGGGTGGCAGTGCCTTCAACAGAAATAGAGAAATTTGGGGAAAGGGAGAATTTAAGGGAAAGATAATGAGTTCAGCTTTAGGCATGTTGAGTTGAAGATATCTCTAGGGCATCTTGTTTGAAATATCAAATAGGTAATTAGTGAAACAGACAGAGGATAGAAATAAAGGTCTGTGAGTCCTCTCATAACAAGATAATAAAGTTGTGGGAGCTGATTACCAAGAAAACGTGTAACGATGTGAAAAAGTGCCCCAGGACAGAACTTTAGGAGACACCTACCTAAGCTAGGGAGTGTGATACGGATGATGAGGCAGCAGAGACCAAGAAGGACAATTGGACAAGGAAGAGGTGAACCAGGAAAAATCAGTGTCATAAAAATCTGGGGGACAGAGAATCAAGGGGGAGAGAGTGTGATCCCCACTGTCAAATGCAGAAGATAAAGCAAGAAGGAGTAAAACTGGCATTTAGCAACTAAGAAATCATCTGAATTTTGAAGAGAGCAGTTTTAATTTAATGATGAAGTCTGGAATCAGATTGAAAGAAGTTGAGGAATGAGTAAGAGGAAATGGTAGCATTAGCTGTAAACATTTTCAAGGAGTTTGGTTGAGAAAGGGGGAAAAGGCAGAGGATGATATGTCGAGGAGACTATGGGATATAGTTAAGGTTTTTAAGAATGGGGACGGGGAATGGATTTGGGCATGTTTGAAGGCAGCAAGGAAAAAACCAGTTGAATAGAGGGAGGTTGATGATTCAAAAGAGAGGAGAGATAATTGAGGATGCATTATGTCAGAGGAGATGGGATAAAATGTACATGTAGAAGTCTGGACCTTGGCAAAGAAAAGGTCCACGTCTTTGTCAGGCCTGGTCAAAGGAAGAATGGGAAATGATGTCGAAGAGCAGGGAGCTCATTTAGAATACCCTGATTTTCAGCAAATTAGGAGACAAGGTTCTCAGATGTGCAGGGTGGAGAGAAGAAGGTTTGGGGAACTTCAGGAGGAAAGAGCAGGTTTGCAGTAGCTTCTGTGGAGAGTGAGATAGGAAATCAATTATAGAAGACTAAAAAAATTGCCTTGCTACAGTGAGGACCTAGTTGAAGTTTGGTACAGAACAAATACATGTTAACCAATCTTAGCTAAACCATAACTGTCAGGGATGCTTTGTCATCAGAAGGGAGCCAGGTTTCTATGTTGGCTAATAGATGGAAAGAATGTGAAAGATGAAGGGGTCCAGGTTAAGGGGAAGATTGTTTGCTGTGTAGTAGGTACTCCAGAGGGCACAGTGGAAGGGAGTGGGCTTGGTTGGATTAGGACGTGGTTAGAGTCAAGTTATGGAGAATGGGAATGAGAGAAACATGAGGAAGGTGCAGGGATCAATTTTCTTCTAAATGGATGCTAATTAATGATTACAGGGATAGGGAGGGAAACAGGAGAAATATTGTGCCAAAAGATAGAGTTGAAATGAAAATTTCAGTTAACTTTCAGCATAACACGTTTGTGGGGAGAAATTGTATACCTGAAAATTGTATTTTAGGATTGAAGTTACAAGCTTCTGGGGGTTTTGTTGGTATTTTTTAAACTAGTGTCAAAATAAAGTCTCCACCAGAAGCTGGCACCAACTTACCAAAAATCGTCTTCAGCAAGAATGAGAAAATCCTTGGTGAAAACCTGGAACCAACCCCTAAAAGTCCCTCAGGAAATAATCAGACTCTTGAACAGCAAGGTAATCTTTCGTATTCAGCTTCCAATGTTTTGCATATCTTGTTTAAAAGTATTTCTAAAATGAGCACAGCTTCCCTTTCATATCATATGTTCATATATCATTCCCTATGTGAGTTGTCTTTTCTCCCTGTCTTCCTTCCAAGACTATAGCATCCTTCTTTCTCCTTGAAGTCTTAATTATAAGCATGTAGAAACTTGATTCTTGCCGAGGGATGGGAATGGATTATGTAAATTTTTGCTAATTTGCATATATAATCACCTTGTCTATTTTGCTTATTATTTATGTTCATCTGTATCAATACATCTATATTGAATATATAATTATGTTGCAAAGACTTTAAATGTGTCTAACATAAAGGATAGTGCCACATACCTAAGTGCACTAAGTTCATATAAGTTGTTGATGATAATGATAATGATTTTAATTTGTTACTGACCCTTTTGTGAAGTGATTTCCCAAGTCCAGATCTGCCATTATTGTGGCTTAAGAGTTATTGATGCAGGTCCTAAGGAGATAAAAGTCATGAAACATGTGAGGGCTTCACCATGTGTTTAATTGCTTAACACTAGACAAGGGAGGCGTCTCATAAAATAATGTGATACATCTAAACTGAATCTTGTATTGTATTTTATTGTAACTGTATTGTAATGTATTGTAAATGCTTCTGCTTCTTAGAAGGTGACAAGTCTGCACAAAGTACAGGGGATTCAAAGGTAGGATAATTAGTTAATCAGTAAGTATACTTTTGTGAACAAATTTAATCATATAGCATAGAATTTTAGAACTAGAAAGTTCTTCAGATGCCATTGGTTACAGTTCCTTCGTTTTGCAGATGAGAGAGCTCATCCAGATTGGGGAAGTCACTTGCCTTGGGTCATGTAGCTGCTGGGTACAGAAGCAGTTTAGAATAGTGGTTAGGCTGCAGAACTTGGAATCAGGAAGACCTGAGTTCTACGCCTTTTTCAGATGCTATTGACTTTGTGACCCTGGGCAAGGCCTTGTTCAGCCATAGTTTCCTCATCTGTAAAATAGGGATAATAGCAGCGCCTACTTCACAGAAGATCAAGTTGTGAGGATCAAATGAGAAAATGTACATAAAATTCTTTGCAAACCTTAAAGTACTAAAAAAAATCTTAGTTACTTTTGTTATTTGTTATTGTAATAATAATTTTGTAGAGTTAGAACCCAGATCTCCTGACTCTTGGAACAATACTTTTTAGGACAACTTTGTAAAAAGAAACCAATGGTCATTACTTCAGATCCTTTGAGGATCCTTATTAGTGTCTATTTACTGTTTTTACTTGTCTATAATTGATCCTCAGAAAGTGTTGAACACCTATTATATGTACTTGACAAGGTGGGAGTTGGGAAGGAAGACCTCTTTATACTAAAGAAGTTCACATTCTGATGTCTGCTAGATTAGGCACCAGACTATTTAGGAATATTTTTCAGGAAATTGACTGTGAATTCTGTCATATGCTCCTACTTGCTGTTCCACACACCATGCTGCTCCTCTTCTATCTGTGCCTTTGCACACTGCCGTACCCCATGCTCTCCTTCTTTACCTACCACCTTTCAGAAGACGTAGCTCAAAGACCACCTTCTCCTAAGAGCCTTTTCTGGATGCCAGCTCCGCCCCTCCAGCCACTATAGCCTTCCCCTCCAAAGTTCACTGCCATCCACTTTGCATGGATCTTGTACATAGGGGGTAGACACAGGACCTGCTATTTCATTGGTCTTGGTATCTCTTTGGATGGGGGCACTCCTTCTACCAATTCCAATTGCTGCCTTCTTGCAACTTAAAGTTGCACATTGAGAAGATGAAACACATGTCCAGTGTTACACATCCAGTATGCTTTAAGAGACAGGACAAGAACCCAAGTCTTCCTGGCCCCTAGACTAGCTCTCTGAGCGCCACACTCCACTGTCCCTTGTTTACTCCTCTTTATTACCTCCTTGGGAGCAAGCACTGTTCAGTATCTGGCATGATAATATAATAATAGTTAATAATATCAATACTTTTGATAATAATAAATGCTGAATGATTGAATTTTCTGGTGGGGAGCTTTATAGGAAGGACAATCAAACAATTACGGAGGGTTTCTGAGGGCTTGAGATAGATGAGGTGAAAAAGGAACTGTTTTTATTTTAACATAATTTTTAATTTGCTGCTACCAGCCTGAAGTGACTTATTATATCATTTAGGTATCAGGAGAAAACTCTTATCCTGTTCACATTAATGAAGGGGCAGTTTCATTTCAGGTAGGTGTTCTCTTTGAATTAATTTTTTCTATTTTGTAAAGATTTTGCGAGAGTTAACTTCAGAATCTCATGGATGGTTTTTAAATTTTTAAAAATTTTGTTAGTGCTTTTTATGGTTACATCACATTTATTTCTGAATATATCCTCTTCTTTTACCCAAACAATCATTCTCTGTAACAAAATTGTGTGGACTTTTTTTTAAAGGGCTGAGGAAAGCAACTCAGTACAAATAACTGAGTGGATTTTTTTTTGAGTCAATTGACTTGCCCAAGGTCACACAGCTAGTGAGTATCTGAGGTGGATTTGAACTTAGGTTCTCCAGACTCCAGGGCTCACACTGTATCCACTATACCACCTAACCTGCCCTGATGATTAATTTTTTTTAAAGCACTTGCACTTCTAAAATAAAATAATCATAGTATCGTAGATTGTCAAAGTTTGGAGGACATTAGAGATTGTTTTTTAAAGTCTCCCCTTTTACAGTTAAGGAGCTTTGTTGTTGATCAGTTGTTTCAGTTGCATCTGACTCTTCTGATCCCATTTGAGGTTTTCTTGGCAAAGATACTGGGATGGTTGCTGTTTCCTTCTCCATCTCATTTTACAGATGAGGAAACTGAGATAAACAAGGTTGAGTGGCTTGTTCAGGGTAACACAGCTTGTAAAATTTGAACTCAGGTCTTCCTGACTCTAGGCCTGGCATTCTAGCCACTGTACCACCTGGATACAGTTAAGGAAACAGACCTCAAACCTAAAAAGGTGAAATGAAGTACCTAAAGACACATAGCTATTAAATGCACAGTAATTATTGTTTTTATTGTAATCATTTCTCATCTTATTGAGTTCTTTAATAGGTTCCTTGTGTGCAGTATTCCTCAAGGTGACAGGAAAAAATAATGTATTCCTCACCCTTTATGTGTTTTTATCCTTCGTTGCTGAAGAAGACCGTGCCATCACAGAAATGATGACATGACTTGCACTTGACTTTGTTTTGAGTGAGGGAGGGCTGTGCAGGTCACCAGCCTCACTTCTCCTCCAGAGCCATCTGAATCCAGTGACCAGATATTCATCAGGATGAGGCATTTGGGGTTAAGTGACTTGCCCAAGGTCACTCAGCTAGTGAGTGTCAAAAGTTCAAATGTTTTCTAGCTTTTCAAAGTCACAGATAAAGAAATGTCATAGAAGTATGTTACTTTAGATAGCTAGGTGGTTCAGTGAATAGAGCATTGAACCTGGAGTCAGGAAGATCTTAGTTTAAATGTGACCCCAGACCCTTACTAACTGTGTCACTCTGGGCAAGTAACTTAACCTCTCTTTACCTTAATCCACCGCAGAAGGAAATGGCAAACTACTGTGGTATCTTTGCCACCCAAAAAAAAAATGCAAAACAAACATACGAGCTCCCAAAGAGTTGGACACTACTGAGCAAGAAATGTTATTTTAAAACAAGTGGGAAAAAATGTAGGAATTTATTAATTCCTTACAATTACATGGTATTGGAAGCAGATTGGTGACATCGTGAGTAGAGTGGCGTGCTGGATTTAGAATTAGGAAGACTTGAGTTCTAATCTGTACTCAGAAACTCACAAGCTGTTTCATCCCTAGGTAGGTCACTGACCCTTCATCTTCAGTTTCCTCACCAATAAAACAAAGATAAGAACACCAAAAAGCAAATTTAAAAATAAGAGTACCTATGTTACAGGGTTGTTAGGGAGATCGGATGCAAGAGCATTTGTAAAATGCTTTGCAAATCTTAACTTATTCTGTCCTAGGATCTCAAGATCATTGATTTATAGAGGCCCCCCTTACCTTATGAGTGAGCAAACTGAGGCATAAAAGTTAAACTGTGTGCATAAGGGTTAATTGTTATTAACTCTTCTGCTATTGGATGTTCCTGGGTTTGGGTTGCTGCATGAGGATACTTTGTTTTCCTTGACCTGATAAATAAGGTGGTGACCGCAAGCTTGGTGGCCTCCCTGGGAACCCATGCCTCACTTGAACCTCACTTTCTTTAGTTATTTAAGTGGCAGTCACTGAAATGCACATTGTTGATGCAACCGCTGGTTTACTTTATGTCGGAACAGCCACTCCAGCTAGCCCTTAGGATCTGGTGACCTCTCCAGGAAACAGGACTTCATATGATTTGAGATTATTGAACTGGAAATTTTTGTTTCTGAAATTCTTGTATTTCCAACTGTTATGAGTGGTTTTAAATGTATTCTACTACCAGTTTAGCCAGTATATGACAGAACATGTTGATAATGATGCATATTGTGCTTTTATTCTTCCATTCAATTCCCAGATATACTTTTAAATCTCTAGCACATTTATACTTTTCAAATATATACTACTAAAACTAAAAATTTAGAAACACATGTATTTAGAAGAGACTTTGCATCAGGATATGAGCAGACAGTTTTCAGATGGAGAAATTAAAGCTCTCTGTAGTCATATGAAAAAATGCTCAGAATTGCTATTGAGTAGAGAAATGCAAATCAAAACAACTCTGAGGTATCACATCACACCTGTGAGACTGGCTAACATGACAAAACAGGAAAATTACAAATGCTGGAGAAGATGTGGAAAAATTGGAACACTAACGTATTGTTGGTGGAGTTGTAAACTGACCCAGCCATTCTGGAGAGCAATTTGGAACTATGCCCAAAGTGCTATAAAAATGTGCATATCCTTTTGACCCAGCAATACCACCTCTAGGTCTGCATCCCAAAGAGGTCTTGAAAATGGGGAAAGGACCCACATGTACAAAAATATTTATAGCAGCTCTTTTTGTGGTGGCAAAGATTTGAAAATTAAGGGGATGCCCATCAGTTGGGGAATGGCAGAACAAATTGTGGTATATGAATGTAATGGAATACTGTTGTGCTATAAGAAATAGGAAGACTTCAGAAAAACCTGGAAAGACTTGAATGAACTGATGCTGAGTGAAGTGAGCAGAGCCAGAATATTGTATGCAGTAACAGCAACATTGTGTGGTGATTAACTGTAATAGACCTAGCTGTTCTCAGCAATACAATGATCCAAGACTATTCCAAAAGACTTCTGATGGAAAATGCTAACCATATCCAGAGAAGAAACTATGGAATATGAATGCAGATCAAAACATACTATTTTCACTTTTTTTCTTTCTTGTGGTTTTTCCCTTTTGTTCTATTCCTCTTTTACAACATGAGTAATGTGGAAATATGTTTAACATGATTGTACATGTATAACTATATCAGATTGCTTGCTCTCTTGGGGAGGGAAGGAGAAAAATTTTACAAAACCCAAAATTCTACAAAAATGACTGTTGAAAATTATCTTCAGATGTAATTGGGACAAAAATAAAATACTGTTAAGGGGAAAATAAGAATTTACCTATGAGCTTCCAATTGTTGTAGAACAAGGAAACACATTTGTTTATACTCTGTCCCAGTAGTCATTAAGTTTCAGTAGGATGTTTTTGTGAATTTTCCATGTAATATTTATAATTTTATTTTTAAAATAGACCATGTATATTCAGTTAAGTTTGAATACACTTCCCTTTTCCTCCATTTCTAGTTTTTCTTCAATATCAGTACGAGTGACCAAGAAGGTCTCTACAGCCTTTATTTCCACAAATGTTTTCTCAGTGAAATTCAGACCAGTGATGAATTGTCTTTCAGCCTTGATGTGAGTATTTTACAAAGAATATTCTAGGATTGATGGTCAAAGGACTTTGTGAACCAAGAAAAATATAAGACATTTCTATAGTTACCGTATCCCTACCTATGCTCAGCTCTGAATTATTCCAATTGGCAAGATGAAAAAGATTGGCATTTAAAATCTCTTCCTAGCTCATATAGTAAAGTAGTACAAGCTTTATTAATGAAGGAATTGAAAAGTGAATTAGAATCTGCCTTGTAGGTCTCTGATCCTTAAACTCCTCTTTAAGTAAAGCTCTAGATTTACAGAGATAAGGTGTCACTTTTAACTAAATCAGGATGTGTATCTCGGTTTTGTTTTCAGATTGAGATCACAGAGAAGAATCCTGACAGTTATCTCTCTGCTGGGGAAATTCCTCTTCCAAAACTCTATGTTTCCATGGCATTTTTCTTCTTCCTTTCTGGGACCATCTGGATTCACATCCTTCGAAAACGGAGGTAAGTGTTCAGCTTCTGGGAAGGCCTCAATTCAGAGCAGCAGCTGACATTGGCATGTTTACATCTTCCTTGCAAACTTCCTAAACTGAAAGAAATCTCAACAGTTTTTTCTCATTCCTTTCTTCCATTTGAAATGGATTATAGGAATGTATATAATAGAGCAGTTCTCTGAGAGGCTTTTAATTTTTTCCCCTTTTATCTGCAATTTGATTAATGATGTTTGTGTATTTCCTACTAATATATATTTTAAAAGCAAACTCAAATATTTAATAAAATCTAGGCAACACAAATTTATTCTGAAATAGCAGAAATTATATTATAGAACTGAGGGTGATGCCAGCCTTAAGATGCAAGCATCATTTCAGATCACATCTGCTGTGGATTCTCTTCATTGATCCAAATGAAGGCTTGTTAAATGAAGATAGTTCTTCAAAGCTTACTTACTTGACTCCCTTCCTCAATTCTGTGGCCCCTGCTGTTAGAACTTCCTTAATGTGTTTCTCACGGGAGTACAGCTGCATATGTGTAGTAACATTGTTGAATTTTGTCCACATGTCCCTAAATAACCAGCTGAAATGAGAATATTGATTTTCAGTTAGAGAGTGATGAACATTTGTTTCTTAAAAACCTATAGACTAGGTAGATTGTGATATGTGAAAGCACTGGACATTTAAGCTTCTTCCTGAAATCATTCTAAGTATGGATGTTTTGGTGTATTACTGAAGAAATGAAATCTTCTGTAAAAGCCAGGACTTTGCAGGGCCATCTTTAGTACTCTTATCTGCTTCCTTTCTGTGTGTGTGTTTTTGAACCATTTCTTTTCTAATGCTCAGTTCCTTACATTTAGTTATAACCAATTAAATAAACATTTATTAAGGGCCTGCCATGTGACAGGCTCTCTGCTAAGTGCTGGGGGTACAAAAGGAGCAAAGAACAGCACCTGCCCTTAAGGAGTTTATAATCTTAACAGGGGAGGCAATGTGCAAACATATACAAAGCAAGCTATGTTCAGGCAGAATAGGAGATCATTAACCAGAGAAAGCATTGTTAGAATTAAGAGGGATTGGGAAAGGCTTTCTCTAGAAAGTAAGATTTTAGTTGGGACTTAAAGGAAGCCAGAGAAGTCTGTAGGAGAAGTAGAGTAGGAAGAATGTTCCAGGCTTCGAGGGACACAGCCAGACAAAATACATGGAGTGTCTTATCTGGGAAACAGCCAGGAGACAGTGTCACTGAATTGGAGAGTATGTGGCAAAGAGAAGACTGGAAAGGTAGGAAGAGCCAAGGTTATGAAGGACTTTGAGTGCCAAACAGAGCACTTTGTATTTGATTCTGAAATAGGGGAGTGTCCGGAGTTTGTTGAGAGAGAGAGGGAGAGTGAGTGTGTATATGTGTGTGTGTGTGTGTGTGATTATTAGACCTGAACTTTGGAAAAAACACTTTGCTGACTGAATGGAGGATAAATTGGAGTACCTGAGGCAGGCTGACTCACCAGCAGGCTATAACAATGATAGTCCAGATATGAAGGCCCATACCAGGGTGGTGACAGTGTCGGAGGAAAGAAGGGGGCATATTTGAGAGATGTTGCCAAGGTGAAATTGACAGGTTTTGGCAACAGATTGGATATGGAGGGAGTTTTCCATGAACAAGATACCCCATCTCATCGTTTTGCCTGGCTGTACCCCATGCCTGGAATACTCTTCCTCCTCTGCTGACTACTGACTTCTGGTTTCCTTTAAATCCCAACTAAAATATCACCTTCTACAGGAAGCCTTAACTAACCTCTGTTAATTCCAGTACTTCCCTTTGTTAATGATCTCTTGTTTATCCTGAATATAGCCTGCTTTGTATATATTTGTTTTTGTCCTGTCTCCCTCACGAGAGTGTAAGCTTCTTTTTTTATGCACATTTTTTCAATTTTTTTCAATTATTTTTTTTTTAATGTTCTACAATCACTTCCTTAAAATTAAGATTTTATCCCCCCACACCTTTCCCCCACTACCCCTCCTCCCTCCCCATGAGAGCATACAATTCTGAATAGGTTCTACATATACTTTCCTATTGAGCACATTTTCACTATAGTCATGCTATGTAGTCGCACTAAAATAAATGGAAGAAATCATATAACAAAAGAGTGTAAGCTTCTTGAAGGCAAGGACTATCTTTTACCTCTTTGGTATCCCCAGTGCTTAGCAGACCTCCTGGCACATAGTAGACATTTAATAGATGTTTACTGTTAGAAAGCAGGGAATTAAGCATGGATTCAGTCTGAGAGGCTGGGAGATTTATGCAGTAATAAAGAAGGAAGGAAGGAAAAGGAGAGGGTTTGGGGGAAAGATAGTGAGTTCAGTTTTGGATGTGTTTAGTTGTTTCAGATGTCTAGTAGATATCCAGTTTGAGATGTCTGAAAGGCAATGAAAGGCAGTTGTAGATGAAAGATTGGAAGTCAGCAGAGAGATTTTAAGATAGTCATTGTTTCACTTAGGTCAGTTCAGATGATTTATGACTACAAAATAGTTAAATTTGTTTTATATTTAGTAACTATCAAAAAATCCATTCATACACGCAGACAAAAGAAATACTTGAAACTGTGAACATCTCTTGTTTACAATTGTTAATGTAGGTTAATTTTAGGAAAATAACAGAAACTTCCTTTTGTGCCCCTTTCAGAACTATCTTAATTTAAAAAAAAAATTATTGTTGCTGCTGTTATTACTTCTCTGCCAAAGTCCTACACCAGCGCTTCATCATGCTGTGGAGGTGACCCTTGGCAGATGGGCAGAGAAGCCCAGGCTCTGGCAAAGCTGACCAAATTAGAAATGCTTCAAGTAAGGACACAGGAATGGGCTCTGTTCCACTTTTTCCTTTTTTTCTTAAAGGACTAGCCCTGTGATTCCGTTGGTGTAAGGAATCTCCTAGTAAAGAAATCCTTTCTACCAGTACTAGTCAGCAGCAACTGCTCAGCAACTTAAAGTCAGAGAACTTTTGTGGGGACTTGGGGTTCAGTGACTTATGCAGAATCAGATAGGCCAGCACTTGAACCCAGGTCTTTCTGTCTCTGAAGCTAGATTTCTATTCATTATGCTATGGGAAAGCTAGGTGGTGCAGTGGATAGAGTGCAAGGCCTAAAATCAGGAAGATCCAACCTCAGACACTAGCTGTGTGACCCTGGGCAAGTCACTTAACCCTGTTCACCTCAGTTTCTTCATCTGTAAAATGAGCTGAAGAAGGAAATGGCAAACCACTCCAGTTATCTCTGCCAAGAAAATCCCATATGGGGTCACGAAGAGTCAGACATGACTGAAAAACAACTGAACTGATTCTATAGGAACTTGGTTTCTCTATATCTTTTTAGTTTCATCTGAGTCATTTCTTATGGTGCAGTTATGCCCATCATTTTCATATAGTATTCTTTATTCAGCTTTTCCCTTGTCATGGGATATAAAGGATGTTTCCTGATTTTTTTTTACTATTATAAATAATATTGCTATGAATATTTTTATTTAGAAAGGGTTTTTTTTTCTCCTTGAAAAATATCTTTAGGGTAGTTCTGCTATTGGCATCACTGGGTTAGTGGTAAGAACATTTTTCTAGCTCTTATTATATGTAGTTTTGTTTTCCAAAAGGTTGTATCAAATAGTAGTTCCACTGCTAGTATTAATAATGTACCTATTTTTTCCATAGCTATGTTGGCATTGACTTTTATCATTTTGAGCTATCTTTGCCAGTTTAATGAATATGAGATGATATCTCAGAATGTTTTTAAATTTGCATTTTTTTGTTAGAAATTTTAAGTAGTTTTTCAAGTGGTTATTGTATGTTTTCTCAGTGGCTCAGGCAACTTTAAGATTATAAATCGCGAAACAGTTGCCAGTAGGGCATTGAAGGGGTGGGTCTCCATATTAGGAGTTCTGAAAGTATACAGAATGTCTAAGGTCTGATTTCCACCTTCTGCTCTTCTCCGCCCCTCTTCCCCATGTGTTCTCTCAAGAGCTGCTCGTTCCAGTCTTTTGACTGCTTACCTATTAGGAAAATGGATCTTACTATTAGAATTGTGTCATTTCTTTACAGATTTGAAATGTCAATTTTGTATTAAATACTTAAAACAAAGATTCCCACCTCCCCACAACTGTATCTTTCCTTTTTTTCTGTATACATTTTTTTTTTGTCTTGCTAACTTTTTAAATGACTAAAATTGACCTTTTATTAAAACATTTCCTTTTATGTCAGTCTTTTCTTGTGCTTAGTTTTGAGGCTAAAGGGATAAAGTGAAATCTTATATGATGATTGAGTTTGGTGGTATAGGGGTTATCACTGCTTTAGATACTTCCTTCTGCCAGTGTAACTTAATCCCTTACTGCAACAAACATTTATGGAGTAGTATATATGTGTGAGGTACTTTTATAGGTGTCTAAGGGATCATAAATATAAGTGAAAAAGACAGAAGGAAAGAAAGAAAAGCTCTCCCTCACTCAAAATCAAAGTCAAGTGCAAATCATGTCATCATTTTCCTGATGTCATGGTCCTCTTCGAAAACGAAGGACAAACATAAACAACAACTTTAAATGAGATTATGATCTAGGAAAGGCTAGAGATTAAGGTATATGTAACAGAAGAGGTAATATGGAATACAGTGCCATAGTGCTTAAGATTAATACAAATCAAGTGCTATGAGAGTTCAAGAAAGGAAAGGAATCACTTTTTGAGATTGTTCCATTTTATATCCTGAATAATAGGAGAGGAATGGAAGGTAAAAAAAAAAGAGAAGGTGTCTCGTAGTCTGACGGACTGCCAGAAAAGGTCATGGCAAAAGAATAAAAGAATGATACAAAGCAGTACAACTGTTAGGGCCTTGAATTGCCTTAATTAGCATACTGTGGGCTGGATAGCTTCATGTAAATATTAATGCCATCTAGTGGCGTGCCTTTGAAATTGATCTGATTTGTGTGCTTTAATGAACTTTCAAGTATACCCTTAAAATGGTAAATTGACCCAAATAACCAGGAAGGTAAATATTCTAGGTTGTGCCTTTAGCTTAATTATAGGACAAATTCTTTTCTATAGCGTTTGTTTCCACATTGCTGACCATTGTAGTCATGATGTAGGCAGTGCTCAGTAATTTAGGTGATTTTAAGAATTCATTATGGCAACCACTAGCAGTAGTGGGTCAGTTTTTTTCCTTTAGATTTCATTCACTGTATTTCTAACAAATTAGAAATTTGTGAGTTCTGAAAGTGTACAGAATGTCTCAGGTCTGATTTCCACCTTCTGCTTTTCTCCGCCCCTCCTCCCCATGTGTTCTCTCAAAAGCTGCTCGTTCCAGTCTTTTGACTGCTTACCTATTAGGAAAATGGATCTTACTATTAGAATTGTGTCATTTCGGGGCGGAGTCAAGATGGCGGAGTAGAAAGACGCATGTTTGCGAGCTCCAAACCCACAGCCCATAGAGTTAATGTAAGAAGAGATCCCCATAAGTTCTGGATCACTGCAGGGGGGTGCGTAAACATAGTGGAAGAGATTTCCGTTCTAGAGAGCCCTGGAGAGCCGTCCCCAGGATCCATCGCACCCCGGAAAGCGGACCCCACCCCAGCGCTGCCCTGACCGGGGCCCCAGAGAAGCTGACCCGAGCAGGCTTCAGGGACGGAAGCTCCGGCAGCCGGGGAAAGTCCCTCTGCCCACAGAAGCTACAGGTCAGTGAGAGAGACGGCTGGCTGGCCGAGGGGAGCGGGGTGTCTCCGTGACTCGGGCCCCCTCGGGAGGAAGCGGCAGAGGCGGGGGCGGCGGCAGAGGCAGCGGCGGTGCGGCTGCGGCCCGGGACTCCCCCAGCAGCAGGCAGGATCTTCGTTACTGAAAGTCTCTGCATAAACAACCTGAGGGAGCTGAGCCTGGGAGACAGCCCTGCCCCACCCCGCTCCATCACTGAAGGTCTCTGCGTAAAGCCCCTGAGGGAGCTGAGCCTGAGATGTGGCCCTGCCCCCACCGCAGCACCAGAACTAAAGCTCACATTGATTAGCAGCCGCACGGTGCGGAAAGCCCATTTGAATCTCAGACCCCAAGCACTAGCTGGGCGAATCTAGGCAAGGGTGGACAGGAATCTCAGAAGTCAAGTAACTGGCTGGGAAAATGCCCAGAAAAGGGAAGAAAAATAAGACTATAGAGAGTTTTTTCGAACAGATGCAAATGATCCTGACTTTCGGATCTGACGACGAGGACATATTCTTGCCATCAGGGAAAGACATGGAGGGCGGGGCCTCGGTACCACAGACATCCCAGGGGGATGTCGGGTGGGCTCAGGCCTTGGAAGAGCTCAAAAAGGATTTTGAAAAGCAAGTTAGACAGGTGGAGGAAAAACTGGGAAGAGAAATGAGAGAGATGCAAGAAAAGTATGAAAAATGGGTCAATACCTTGGTAAAGGAGACCCAAAAAAATGCTGCAGAAAATAACACCTTGAAAAATAGGCTCACTCAATTGGCAAAAGAGGTTCAAAAAGCCAATGAGGAGAAGAATGCTTTCAAAAGCAGAATTAGCCAAATGGAAAAAGAGGTTCAAAAGCTCACTGAAGATAATAGTTCTCTCAAAATTAGAATGGAACAGATGAAGTCTAATGACTTTACCAGAAACCAAGAAATCACCAAACAAAACCAAAAGAATGAAAAAATGGAAGAGAACGTGAAATAATCTCATGGGAAAAACAACTGACCTGGAAAATAGATCCAGGAGAGACAATTTAAAAATTATGGGACTACCTGAAAGTCATGATCAAAAAAAGAGCCTAGATATCATATTCCATGAAATTATCAAGGAAAACTGCCCTGACATTCTAGAACCAGAGGGCAAAATAAGTATTGAAAGAATCCATCGATCACCGCCTGAAAGAGATCCAAAAAGAGAAACTCCTAGGAACATTGTGGCCAAATTCCAGAATTCCCAGCTCAAGGAGAAAATCTTGCAAGCAGCTAGAAAGAAACAATTCCAGTACTGTGGAAATACAATTAGGATAACTCAAGATCTACATTAAGGGATCGAAGGGCGTGGAATAAGATATTCCAGAAGTCAAAGGAACTAGGACTGAAACCAAGAATCACCTACCCAGCAAAACTGAGTATAATACTTCAGGGGAAAATATGGTCTTTCAATGAAACAGAGGACTTTCAAGCATTCTTGATGAAAAGACCAGAGCTGAAAAGAAAATTTGACTTTCAAACACAAGAATGAGAAGAAGCATGAAAAAGTAAACAGCAAAGAGAAGTCTTAAGGGACTTACCAGAAGTGAACTGTTTACATTCCTACATGGAAAGACAATATTTGTAACTCTTAAAACTTTTCAGTATCTGGGTAGTTGGTGGGTCCATACACACACATGTACACGCATGCACGCACACACACATACACACATGCACACACATACAAAGACAGAGAGCACAGATTGAATTGAATAGGACGGGACCATATCTTAAAAGAAATTAAGGTGAGAGAGAAATGTAGTGGGAGGAAAGAGGGTGAAATGGAATGGGATAATTATATGTCATTTAAGAGGCAAGTAGGAGACTTTTTAGTGGAGGGATAAAGAGGAGAGCTGAGAAAAAAAAAACAAAAAACAAAAAAACAAGACGTTTACCCTCATCACATTTGACTAAAGGAAGGAATAAAATGCACACTCATTTTGGTATGAAAACCTATCTTACAGTATAGGAAAGTGGAGGAGAAGGAGATAAGCAAGGGGGGGATGATGGAAGGGAGGGCAAAGGGAGGAGGGAGCAATTTGAAGTCAACACTCGGGAAGGGACAGGATCAAAAGATAGAAGAGAAACAATGAAGGGCAGGTTAGGATGGAGGGTAATTCAGTTAGTCTTACACAACACGACTATCAGGGAAGTCATTTGCAGAACTACACAGATATGGCCTATATTGAATTGCCTGCCTTCCCAAAGGGAATGGGTGGGGAGGGAGGGATGGGGAGAATTTGGAACTCAAAGTTTTAGGAACAACTGTTTAGTATTGTTGTTACTACTAGGAAAGAAGACATACAGTTAATGAGGAATAGAAAGTCATCTGGCCCTACAGGAGAAAAGAGAAGATGGAGACAAGAGAAGGGAGGGATGACAGAAGAGAGGGAAGATTGGAGATAGGGAAAATTAGATTGCTTGCGGTATTGGGGTGTGGGGAGGGGATAAAAGGGGAGAAAATTTGGAACCCAAAATTTTGTGAAAATGAATGTAAAAAGTCAAATAAATAAATATTTAAAAAAAAAGAATTGTGTCATTTCTTTACAGATTTGAAATGTCAATTTTGTATTAAATACTTTAAACAAAGATTCCCACTTCCCCACAACTGTATCTTTCCTTTTTTTCTGTATACATTTTTTTTGTCTTGCTAACTTTTTAGTTTGTAGCCTTTTGCTGCTCCGTATGAGATAGTGAGATGCTTCCTCAATTTTTTCCCCTCTTTTTTTATAGGAATGATGTTTTTAAGATTCATTGGTTGATGGCAGCCCTCCCCTTCACAAAATCTTTGTCGCTGGTGTTCCACGCAGTATGTATAATATATTTTATGTTCATTTTACAATAGCACCCTTCTTTTGTAAGTGAATAGGAAGAGTGGATGGGTAAATTACCCTGAAGAAAGAGGGCTTAAGTGGGTAACAAATATAAATAGAATCCCTTTTTAGTGAAGATCTTCATAATTTAATGCACATGACTCCTCCAGATAATAAAACTTCTTTGCATACCTGTAGCACAGCATCTCTCCTAAATGCCTTCTGAATCATTGATTTTTGCTATTTCCTGAGATGAGAGTGCCATCTACTGAATTATTTCCATCATTTACTGTGATTCTTGCTTGCATTTTCATTGTTCTGGCATGCAATTAATGGTAAGACAGAACCATTTAGTTTGCATTTTAATATGTTTGCTGTTGTTTATATATAAATGAATTTTTTAACAATTGAACCATCAAAATTAAGCCAATGCTTTGTGCATATAGGATGTGTGTGAGTCAAAATTAGACTTTGAGTTGGATTTTTAATGTCTGAACCCTATAATAACCTGGAAAAAGAATTGTTGATTAATCCACAGATATTCCTTCAGGGCCTTCTGGGTGCCCATAGATCAGTGTAATGCCTGCACTTCTTCAAAGTTCAGGACTGCTGCTGCATAGATACATTTTTGTGTTGGGAATTTGTCTATTTAAGACCTCAGAGAAAGGAAATGCAAGCTGTGTTGATATTCTAGTTAACCTTTTAGGACCTACATAAGAGTTCTTTGTCTGTTGATCTGGATAATATAAGGCATATGACTTGCAGGTTGTGGAAAAAATGAATTTCTTTTCAAATTAATTCGTACCATAGCTTATGATTCTTTTCTATTAGGAAAGATAAGCTTAGAAACAAACGTTAGTTACTTTTCATGTGTGCTAATCTAGATGTAGGTCAGATGATTCCAAGAATGTGTTTACATTTCTTTAGTGAGGGCTTGTGAGGAGGTTTACTGAGAGATAGTCTCTGAGTATCTTTAAGAAAAGACAGCTATCTCTTTTGAGTAATTTACACTCACCTGCCTGAAGGTCTGTATGGTCCTTTTTGATCCCTTTAATTTATGTGAGTCTTTAGTTATGTAACACTCTACCCTTGCATAGGATTTATGAAACTGGCCTGACATTTTACCAGTGTAATCACATGCTGAATGTGACCAGTGAAATGACATTGTATTGAGAGAGTAGAATATTACAATAGTTAAATTACCTATGTGTTATTTTAAGTGGAATTATGTATGTAATGGGATGGGATTCTAAGTGAAGACTTGGCTTGGATTGACTGTGATCTGTGATTTCAGATTGATTACCACTACATCTCCTCTCAGGGATTTCCAATAGAAGGTTGGGCTGTTGTTTACTACATCACACACCTGTAAGTATCCATTAAAATAGTCCATTAAATACTGATGCTATGAAATGCCGTGTAAGATTCTGCCATAAACATGATTACCCATTTATGTGGCATTTATGCTTACTCTTTGTCTTAGTGAAGAAAAGTTGTCAGTATATTCACCAAATAGTTACCCAGGCTTGAGAGCTCATAGGATAAGTGGTAAACTCATGGAAGAGTGCCAGATCCTTGTGCTACTATTTTGGGGCTGCTGGATAAAATGAGAAAGTGCATAATAATAATAAGAAGAAAGTATCAAGGAGAGTCCACCATTATGTATTTATCTCTCTTTCTGCAAAAAACCATGAAGTAATGAAATGCACTTTAAAATATTATTGGACACAGTGAGACTTATTGGCATTTTTTAAATCTTCAAAATTTCTTTTTCAGATTGAAAGGTGCACTATTGTTCATCACTATTGCACTCATTGGTACTGGCTGGGCTTTCATCAAACACATCCTTTCTGATAAAGACAAAAAGATCTTTATGATTGTCATCCCACTGCAGGTGAGACAGCTCTGCTTCACCACTGATATCCCTCGAAGCACTGGTTTACCAACCTCTAATTTAGAAATGCAAATTTTACTTATTGATTCCAGTCTTGATCTGGATAAGAAAGTAAGGGAAGATACTTTTTGCACTGACTTAGACTTTTAAATCAACTTCTGATACTAAAATACCAACTTTTAATTCTGAAAATGACTGAGCCTAGACGCATATGTACACAGAAGCTGTATGTGAGGTATGGTATTCTAGGAAGAGTATTTGGCACATCAGTACCTACAGGTTTGGAAAGCAATTTGATTCTCTGGCTGTGAATGTTAGTTGCAAGACAAAGTGAAATTATTGCTTTAACAGATAATTAAGTTTGTTTTTCACTTCTTAATTTATATAATAAAACAGTAGATATATAAGTTTAAGATTCACTGAACCTTAGTGAAAGGACTTTTGAAAGAAAAATGTGAGAAAGAAATTGGGAGTTAGGAAAATACTACATTTCAAAGTACTTTGTATTTGTAGAAAATGAAACAAATTTTAACTTGAATCATAGAAATAAATCACCTCTAATCCATTTTAAAAAAGGAACGACACTTAACAATTTTTAAAATAGCACAGTATATTTACATTTGTAATTTGGGGAAGTCAGAGCAAAGTCAAGAAAGATATTCTAGGGCTGTGAATTTTTCATGATTCTAAACAGTTATATAACCACTGTATCTTAAGTAATCTGGAAAATTTAAATTGTAAATTTCTTCAGACCATAAGCCACTTCATGATCTTTTGCTGCTGTCATAAATCTCCAAGTTGAAACATTATTCATAGGAAGTGAAACTACTGATGGCAAACTAAAACATAGTCATAAATTGAAGAATAGAATGCTCAGACAAAAATTAATCAGATAGAAAGAGCTGGCCTGTTTCCAGAGTGGCTGGAGCAGTGTCATCTTTAAGCTCTTCGTTTCACACTCTTGCCATCTTTTTACTCCAGAAAACACTGCATTTCTGGCCGCCCTCTCGTGCTGGTTGTTCTCTTCTCTCAAGTCCCTTAATGCATTGGACCAGGAAAAGTAGTTGGCATACTCCTTGTTCCCACTGTGTCACTTCCATATTATTTATCCGACAGTATAATTCAGCATCAGTGCCTTTGAGGTTCACCGCGTCCATCTGTATCATCTAGTCTAAAGCCATCTTCCCATAATCGTATGGAGTCCAGATCCCTCTCCCTCCCTTCTCAAGGATTACCCGTACCTAGCTTAGGGTCTTCCTCTCCATCCTGAGTGCTGTCTTCATGCATGGGAACTTTAATGATACACATTTATGTCCTCTCAGGTATCCTGACCTCTCAGTTCATAAGAATCCTCCCTTTATCATCGTTTACAGATTCAATCGATCCCACCCCCACGCACACACCTCAATTCTATTTTAGAGTTCATCATGATCCATTATTGTTTTACTTCCATAACTTTTAACCCAGGAATTCCTCTCTTGCTTGGCTTTATTGTTCCTAAAACTACTCATCCTACTAGAGTTTCCAGTCCCTCCATATCATCCTGTTCTCCTTCCCTGTTTGGCCTCACTTCTTCTCTTCACAGTCTTGACCCAATTTCTTGTCGATCAGTTCAGTTATACATGTTCACTCTTGACTCTTTCCCTTTTCCTGCTGCTGTTTCTGTCCTGTCAGTCCTTAATCCTGGATTACTCTTCCCTCCCTCCTTGAACCTCTGTCCTCCATCTGCCTTCTCCACAGTGATGAGTTAGTTGACAGGAATTTGTTAAGTACCTAATATGTTTTAGACACTGTACTAGGTAATAGATGAATGAAGATATACATGAGAAAGCCCTTGCCCTCAAGAAATTTATGTTGTGTAAGGGGAGACATCATGTATGTATACAAAATAAATATAAGTACTTCCACCACCATTTCAACTGAGCTTTCCCTGCCATGCAGCAAAGGGTTTGTTTTCACTTGAGTAATATTCTACCCCACCCCACCATTAACCCTTCCAAATCTTTTTGCCTGTCTTGAAGCCTCCAATGTTTCTTCTATCTTCTGTCTTCTTAGAGTAGGAAGTCTCTGTGCCTTTTCTCCTTTTTCTTTTTATGCATGCCTTCTTGGAGATCTCTTCAACTCCTGTTGAGTTCATTTATCTTTATACAGGTGTCTTTTCAGATGAGATTTGTATATCCAGCTTGAACTCCAGTCATGCATTGTTAGCTACTTACTGCTTATCTTTTCCTAGCTATGCCATAGGTATCTCAAATTCAACATCATCTGAAAAAGAGCTCATTATCCTTATCTCCTAAATCTGCTTCTCCTTCAGGCTTCCCTATTTTCACTGAGAGCATGACAATTCTTCCAATCACCCAAATTCATAACCTCAGAGTCATCTTTGACTCTTCACTTCTTAATATCTGTTCAGTTGCCAAGTCTTGTCAATTCTACCTCCATAACATTTCTCCATCCACCCCCTTCCATTTATATAATTACCACATAGTATTTGAGGCCCTCATCACTTAGGCTGTTGCAATAGCCCTTTGATGGGTTTCTCTGATTTCATTCTCTCCCACTCCAAATTACCCTTCAAACAACTGCCAAAATAATCTTTCTAAGGTACAAGTCAGACCATGTCACCCTTTTGCTCAACAATTTTCAGTGGCTTCCATTTTCCTCCAGGATAAAAGTGCTTTACAGTCTTGGCTTCTTTCCTTTTCAGCCTATTTCAGGCTTCCGTTTTCCAAAGTTGACATGCTTATATCTTTCCTCCCTGCATTCTGATGAGCTCTTCTTCAGGCCTGCAGTGTACTCCCTCTTCATTTTTGCTTTTCAGAACCTTGTCTTCAAATCTTACTTCATGTGCCATCTTCTGGATCTTCATGATTCTTCTCCCTCATCTCTTGACTCAGTAAGCTCTTTGAGGACAAAGTATTTTTCATTTTGTCTTTGTATCCTTGGCACTTACCACAGTGCCTTGAAATGAATTAAAACACACTTTTTCATGGGAGGGAAGAGACAGGAGTTTTGGAGCTATGATTTTTATTTTGTCCCCCTCTTATGTCACTAATATCACAATTTTCACAATATCAAATCTAGAGGAACCTCATCCAAAAATCTGAGACCCATGGAAAGGTCATCCTGGTTCTGTATAGTGTAGAAGTTGTGACCTTGAGCTATAAAGTGCCAGCTGCTCACCTACTGAGAAGTTTAACATGAACTAAGGCCCAGTTTGTCCACAAACATTGGATGGGGAGCTAGAGGAGTAGGTGTCTAGTTCTCCTGTTTGGCTACTGCTCTTGGGTCTGCTCCTTTGCGTGACCTTTCAGAATTCAGTGACTCATCATGTTCTGCAGGTCCTGGCAAATGTAGCTTACATCATCATAGAATCAACTGAGGAGGGAACAACCGAGTATGGTTTGTGGAAAGATGCTTTGTTCTTGGTGGATCTGCTGTGCTGTGGAGCCATACTCTTCCCAGTGGTGTGGTGAGTAACCCAGGAGTGCCCCATCTGCAGCTTGCAGAGTCTGAAAGTCTGTGCTCATCTGGACAGTCACAGTTATCATTGACAGAAGGCTGAAAATGCAGGCTCATTAGTGACAGAGTGTACACTTCTAGATAAAACAGCTCCATTAAAGAGCATTTTCTTGCCAAAAAGATAAATGAAATAGATAAAATAAACTAAAGATGGATTTCAGCATGGAAACTTCTTCAGCTTGGAAAAAACTACCTTCAGATTGGTTGGCTTTCTCCTTAGTACATGGGGTAAAAAAACAATTAGCTTTTATATTTGTTTCTTTTAATTTGCTGTGATTTAAAGACTATGCCGTAAGGTAATGATAGGTATAATGTTTCATGTAGTTAAGTAAGTGATCTTTAGGTTACTCCTGGGTAAGGTTCAAACACTCAGCAAGCATTTATTGTCTGCTCAGTGTGAGTGTCTGTGCTAGGTCCTGAGGATACGAAGACAAAAGATGAGAGTATCTCTGAAGGAATTTATGTACACACACACGCACACACATGGATTTCAGGAAAGGAAGCCTTCATAGAAGGTGCTTTGGTTGTTTCAAGAAGGAAATGAGGCGTTCTCTGAGATGGAGATGAGGAGCAGCACATGCTTTCCAGCCACAATTGATGGCCATACAGATATGGAACATGGAGTGTTGTGTGAGACGAACAGAAAAACCAACTTTAGTTGGACCCCATAAAGTACAGAAAGGGGAGTAATGTGTAAGGACACTAAAAAGGTAGGTTGGGTTTAATTGTAAAGGGCTTTAAAAACCAAAATAGAGGAGTTCATATTTCATATTGAAGGTAGTAGGGGTTCACTGCAATTTATTGAGTAGAAGAGTGACAGTCAGATCTCTGTTTAAGGAAAATCCTGTTGGTAACGGTGTTGAACATGGATCTGAGTGTGAAGAGACTTGAAGTAAGAAGACCAGTGGGAAGCTATTGGTATTAAAACTGGTGAGAGGGGATGAGAGCCCAAGCTTAGGTGATGTCTGTATGAATAGAGAGAAGGGATCAGGTGTGAGAGATGTTGCAGAGGTAGAAATGGCAAATTTGCAACTGATTGTTTATGTAGGATTAGGGAGAATGAGGAGTTGAGAATGATGCTAAGGTTGCCAACCTAGGAGATCTGAAGGATGGTGATACCCCTGACTTACATAGGAAGAACAATAGCAGAGAGAGTTTGGCAAGAAAGATAAAATGAGGTTTTTTTGGATATTTTGAATTTAAAATGTCTCTGGGATATTGTTTGTGATATCCAAAAGGCAGAAGGAACTAGATGAGTTCAGTTCCTGAACTGGATGTGAGACTGAGGCTGGTGATGTTGATCTGTGAGTCCTCTGCATAGCGATGACGATAAAATAGGTGAACATCAGTGAAGTCGCCAAGAGAATACGGGGCTTAGAGCAGAGACGTGGGCTGCACCCAGAGTTGGGGGGCCTGGTGGCTGATGGAGGAAGCAGCTTAACTCATTTGATTAGAGCATGGTGTGAATGAGGCAGGGGTGACACTTCTGTGGTGAGCTTAATTCTTAGATAGGTTATGTTCATTGTCTTTCATGGACCTGGTCTGACCCCTAGCCAATCTGCCTTCTGAAAGATTGCTGTTAATTTCAAAGATAAAATGTGAAAGAGTATATGAATCCATGCCAAGTATCTTATAAGCTTTACAGTGCATTTTGCCCCCATCACTGTTACCTTAACACACACATTAGCTCCGAGTGCTGATGCTGGACCCTTATGGTCACAGAGAAATTTGTTTATTACTTACCTCTCTGGCTTCATTTGTGCTGCCAGGAATCTTTCAGGAAGGAGCCATGGAGTTAGAGAAATAAATTTCTTGCTGCTAGATTAACATTTTTCTTTCTTTTAAATAAATACCCTGGAAATTGTTTTTTATTTTAGTTGTAAGGAGTTTTTTTTTTTGGTCCAGACCTATGATTTCATATGTGTAGAGAACTCCCAGTGAGGAAATTCCCTGTACTAATGTATATGTGCAACTATTTGGTGCTTATTGTCTCAGATAGCTGCTTGGGGCACTGAGAGGTTTGTTGACTTGTTCACATCACACAGACAAGATAGAGTAGAAGTGGGTCTTGAATCCAGGGCTTTCAGGCCACTTTACATCTACTACACTTAAAGTATCAAACTCACAGAAGCAAACACTCCCGGTGCTGCCAGCAGATTAAAATGTAATTCTAAAATATTTTTTAAAAATAAATAAAGCTACACTATAGATACTGTTAATTTGGGGTTTTGTAAGCCAAAATGCAGCCCATATGAATCCATTTCCATTTGAGTTTGACACTACTGCATTATGACATATTCTCAAAAATCCTATAACATTGGGGGAGGAAGGATCCAAGGGTGTAATCACTGAATGCTAAAGAATTGGTGTTGTCATAAAAACATTTACTCTCTTTTATTCTTTTTATAAGTGAAGAGTGCCAGCTATGTGGAGATCATAATCCAGAAAAAAAAAAAAAACAGTGCCTGGTCTAATTAGAAATAGTACCGTATTGGTGTATTTAATTTAAAACTTAGTTATGAAAATTAGCTGCAGGTGAATAGAGGTGAATGAGATAGCTACTAAGACCTTAGGAAAGGAGTTAAGTGAAGTTTTAACTGTGAGAAGAATAGAGCACTAAGATATTATCTGGTTAGTAAACTATTAGGCTTTGCTTTAGGGTAGCTTCTGTCACTACTTAGTATGTCCATTCTGGATATGAGCTATGATGACTTATTCTCCCCATTGGTAAATGTTAGATTATCTTAAGGTCTTCTTTTAACAACAGTTTTTTAATTAATTATAATCTCTTGGTTTGTTTTTTTTTTAAATCACATCCTGGCTCTTGGCAGAATTTTTCCTTCACTATTAAGCAGGCCCAAATGGTCAGTTGCTGACTTTCCTAACTAACCAGCAGAGGGCATCTCCATGTCACTCAAACTGCGACACTGTATTTGGTAAAACGATTCTGTGAACTGATTTCTTATCTTTAAAATGATGAGATGAGATTAAATTATTTTTAAGATTCCTTCTAGCCATAAATCTATACTCCTATGATCCTACTAAGAATGATCATGACATATAGATAGAACTACAATATACTTTTTATAGAAATAAAGGAAGACTTCACTGATTAGAGAAACATTTCCTTGGTTCATGCCAATCTAATAAATATGACAATACTAACTAAAACAATTTACAGTTTTAGTGACATGTCAATCCAATTACCAATTGATTACTTTATGGAATTTAGCACAATAATAACAAAATTTATTTGGAAGAATATTGAATCCCAAGGAAAATCATGACAAAATGTTAAAAAGGACCTAGCATTACTGGGTTTTAAATTATGTGTTAGTAATCATGAAATCTATTTGGTATTCATTTATTAAAATAGAAAAAATAAGTCAGTGAAACAAGCTAGAACAAGAAAGACTCAGAGTCTAACAACACAGTAGCCCAGTGATTACTAAATCTAAAAACACCATGAAACTACCATTGAAAGAGTCTACGTTTGACTTGAACTCTGGAGAAAGCTGGAAAGCATTTTGGCAGAAAATATCTCGTGCTTGCATAAGCTTCTGATAATTGACCTAAACATAAAAGATCATGTCATAAAAAAATTAGCAGAGAATGATAGGAGGTACTTTTCCAAACTATGGCTAGGGGAAGAATTCCTAACTAAACAAGGGATGCCTTCCACATGATACCTTTTCTTATCTCTCAGCGACTAGTGTGCTTCCCAGCCGAAATTTACTTTGTATTTATTTTGTTTACATATTTATATACATGTTGTCCTCCTGGTGACAGCACATAAGTTGCTTAAGGACAAGAATTGTATTTTATCTTTGTTTCCCCAAAACCTAGCAAAGTGCCTGGCACATGTAAGCACTTAATAAATGATTGTAGGTTTACTGATTGCTTATAAATGATACAATATGTAGTTTTTATTATATAAAATAATTAAAGCTTGGTTTGAACAAAATCAGTGCAGCAAGAACAAGAAGAGAAACTGTTAAGTGGGGAAAAGAATCTTATATTATACATTTTTGATAAAAGTCTGATATCCAAGGCAGATTGACATAAAAATATAAGACTATGAGCCATTCCACAGTAGGTAAACAATTGAAGGATTAAATAGTTTCAAAAGGAGAAATGCAAAAATGTAGCAGATCATGTTTGCATATGTGTAGGTTGTAGTGTATTATATTTTGATTCATTATGTGATTTCTTCCATTTATTTTAGTTCGACTACATAACATGACTATTGTGAAAATGTACTCAATAGGAAAGTATATGTAGAACCTATACAGAATTGTATGCTGTCTTGGGGAGAGAGGGGGCTAGTAGGGGAAAGGGGGGCGCAGGGGGGATAAAATCTTAATTTTAAGGAAGTGATTGTAGAACACCAAAAAAATAAAAATAAATAAATAAACAAAAAAAAAGGAGAAATGCAAGTTATCAAAAGCCATATGAAAAAATGATAGAAGTCCCTACTCTTAAGAGAAATGCAAAGTAAAGCATCAAATTAGGTGAATGATACAAGATGGAAAATACTGTTAGAGTGCTATGGAAAGAAAAGCATATTAATTCACTGTTGGAGATGTGAATTGATCCATTTGTTTTGGAAAACTATTTGGAATTTTATGAGAAAATACTAAACTATTTATATTCTTTGGCATTAAAAGACAGCTGAACTCAGATTAAAAGCAATATTGACCTTGATTCCAGGAGATAGGAGATGAAATATCAGCTCGTCCTCTTGGTAGAGTCTGACATGGTCTCTTTTTGTATAAAAAATAAAAATAAAACATTTTAAAAAATCATAATTGGGTTCAGCAAACTATGGTCTGCAGCCTATTTTTAAATGCAGAATGGTTTTTTTTTTTTTTCATTTTAAAAATAAAGTTATGCAGGCCCTGAATTTGGCCCTTAGGCTGTATTTTGTTGGCCCCAAATTAGAAAAATGATATAGATAGATAAAGTGGGCCCAGGTTTTATGGAAGTCTTTCATGCCATGGAGATGTGTGACCTTAGTGACAGTTCATTTCACTGGGTTCAGACCTGGTTTAATGGCTACAACCAAAGAATCTTTGGTTCTTTGATGGTTAGAATTCTCTTCGAAGGAATTCTGGCGTCCCACAACTTCATGGTGGGCTTAGTACTGTTTAACATTTTTATCAGTGATTTGGATAATAGTATAGAATGGCATGTTTATCACATTTTCAGAGGACAGAACATTGAAGCTAACACATTGGGTAGACAGTTAAGGTTCAAAAAGATCTTTACCATTTAGATCACTGTGTCAAATCCAATGAGATGAAATTTAATATTATCAAGTATTGGGTTTAAAAACAAAAATCAGCTTTACAAGTATAAGATGAGAGGCCTCACTACACAAGAGTTCATCTGCAAGTTTTACGAGGTTTTTGCCTGCAAACTCAGTATAAGTGAACAAGGTGATATAGTATGTAGCCAAAAAAAGTGAATGCAATGTAGGCTCTTTTAAGACTCACAGAAAGTCAAGAACAAGGGAGGTGATAGTTCTGTTCAGCTCTGTCTCCCCCTAGTCAGACTATATCTGCTGTGTTAATTTTCAGGTGCATCATTAGCAGTAACCTTTCTAAGTTGGAGAGTGTACAGAGGAGGGCAGCCATCATGGTAAAGGTCTTCAGAGTCATGTTGTGTGAGGACTGGTTGAAGGAAATAGAAATGTTTATCATACAGAAGGAAAGACTTCGAGAGGGGAACTTGATAGTTGTATTCAGTGGCTTGAAAGACTCTTGAATACTGTGTAATTGCTCTGACCAGTCTTGGCCCCTGAGAGGAGATAAAAAACTTTTTCTTGGAAGAGTAGGAGTTGGTGTAGTGTTGTATATGCTGTTAGACTTGCTGAATCTGTCAGCTGGTTTTACTTCATTCTTTTTCTTTGTTCCTTGGGCAAGGGAAGAGAGTTTGTGTTTGAAGCTTGACTGTCATCAGGGAGGGCTTTTACACACTTGGAAGTTTGAAATAGAAAAAGGCTTGGGGGAATATAATTAGATGCTGTTTGATGTCTTCCTGTTCCAGCTTATTCTCTGCTTTGGTGACTGTGGACATAGCATTTTATATCCTTTTAACTCTGGAATCTTGTTTTTTTTAATCCTGTCATACTAAAGTTGTTTTAACTATGTTTTTTGCACAGTTGCTTATTGCATTTAAAACAGTGAACTTGCTAGAAGCTTAGCCTACAATATGGTTACATCCAAAAATGCCTCATGCATAAACAAAACACATCAATAAAACCATTTTGGTTTGGTTTTTTTTTTTAAAGAAGAAATAAGATATCTGATGTAAATTCACTGGCTGCACTGGCATCCATACAGTTTCCAAAGGCAGGACGACCTGAGTTCAATTCTGAACTCAGACACAGCCTGGCTGCGTGACCTTGGCCAAGTCGCTTAATGTCTGTTTGCCTCAGTTCCCTTAACTGTAAAATGAAGATAATAACAGCACTTACAGCCCCAGGTTGTGAGGTTCAAATGAGATAGAAGTGCTTCCCGCAGTGCCTGGAACATAGAAGGTACTACATCAATGCTTCTTTCTCTCCTCTTCCCCTTCATCAAGAGGACCTTCAGCACATACACACTCTGCTCCTCACTCCTTTAAAAAAACAAAAAACTCAACCTTATTTGAAGGGCTAATTAGAATTTATTTGTCCCCAGTGGGCAGAATGAGGAGCCAAGGTCCTCTATGTACAAAAATATTTATAGGAGCTCTCTTGGTGGTGGCCAAAAACTGGAAATCAAGGGGATGCCCATCGTTTGGGGAATAACTGAATAAATTATGGCATATGAATGTAATGGAATACTATTGTGCTATAAGAAATGATGAACAGGAAGACTTCAGAGAGACCTGGAAAGACTTATATGAACTGATGCTGAGTGAAAGGAGCAGAAGCAGGAGAACTTTGTACACAGCAACAACCACAGTGTGTGAGGAATTTTTCTGGTAGACTTAGTACTTCATTGCAGTGCAAGAACTTAAAAAATTCCCAATGGTCTCTTGAGGCAAAATGCCTTCCACATCCAGAAGAACTATGGAACTCGATCTCAGAATGAAGCAGACCATTTTCTTTTGTATTATATTTTGTTTTGTTTTATGATTTCTCCCATTCATTTTAATTCTTGAATGCAACATGACTAAAGTGAAAGTGTATTTAATAGGAATATATATGTAGAACCTATATAAAATTGTATGCCGTCTCAGAGAGGGAGCAGGGAGGTAGAGGGGAAGGAGAAGGAGGGAGGGGAAAAAAAATCTAAGCTATGTGGAAGTGATTACAGAACACTAAAAACAAATAAAATCATTTAAAAAAAAAAAGAATTAGGAGCCAAGGAGAGAAGTTGCAAAGAGACGGATTTAAGCTTGATGTAAAGAAAACCTTCCCAATGCATAGAGCTCTCCAAAAGTGGATCAGGCTGCCCCTAGAGTTAATGGGTTTGCCCTCACTAGAGGCTTCAAACAAAGCCTGGACAGCAACTTGTCTCATATGTAGTAGAGGAAATTTGTATTCACATATGATTTGTATTAGATAGTCTCAGAGGTCCCTTCCAGTTCTAGAATTCTGATTTCAGATTCATTCTTTCTTTAAAGACCATTTGATCCACTCTCACTTTATTTTAGAGATTATGTATTTGAGGTTCAGAAACATTAAAGAAATTGCCCCAAGTTATTCAGTTAATGGCTGAGCCTGAGAAAAGAAATGCTAACTTGTGCTCACTGAATGTTTGTTTATTTTTAGGTCAATAAGACATTTACAAGAAGCCTCAGCAACAGATGGAAAAGGTAAGTTCATTTATTTTTGTGGCCTCTTTCCTGATGTTTGGAACTCCATTAATTTAATAAGTTTGAGACTGTCCTATTGATATTGAGTGGCAGAGTGTGAAAAACTATTTGTTAACAAACTCGTGTCCTTATTTAGTGGCAACCAACTCATTCCTAAAATGAGTGGTTTTGGTTTTCCAGTTGCCTAGCAAGCTAAGTTGGGTTAATGTTTTGTAGAGAAGCTAGTATTCAAGATTCCAGGGACTTAGCTGCATGTGGGGGCTGGGAGGATTACTTACAGAATGACTCATTTCATCTCCCTACTTGAGTGTGATTTTTCACCTCAAGCTGAATTGGGAGCACAAAATCCTGTCCCTGAGTGGGGAGAGATAACACTTCCTTGTGAAAATGAGTGGCATCACTTCCAGCCTCTGGATTTCAGATGGGTGTGTGTAAAGCAGTCCTTCCTGCTATTTTGCTTCACAGTTGATTTAACAAGCTGCAGAAATAGATATGTCCCTATTAATTTAAAATTATGACTTGGATAACCAGAAAGGACCTTCAAAATTTGATTTTAAACAAGGAAGCCATTAACCTTTGTATTTTTATCCCTTAAATTTTTTGTAACCTGTTTTGATTTTCTTTCCTTTTTAAATTCTTTTCCAATTACATGTAAAAACAATTTTAAAAATTTGTTTTAAAAAATTTTCTGTTCTAAATTCCCTCCCTCTGTCACCTTCATTGGGAAGGTAAGCAATTTGAGAAAAGCTTTATATATTTATATAGTCATGCAAAGTATTTTTCTATATTAGTCATATTGTGAAAGAAAACCAAGAAAAATAAGGTAAAAAGGTAAAAGAGTAGTCTTCAATTTGCATTCAGATTCCCCTTTTTACCTCTGGAGGAGGAATGGCATTTTTCATTGTAAGTCCTTCAGAATCGTCTTAAATTATTGTATTACTGAGAATAGCAGGTCTTTCACAGTTGATCATCATACAATATTGCTGTTACTGTGTACACTCTTTTCCTGATTTTGCTCACTGCACTTTGTATCAGTTCATGAAAGTCTTCCTTGGTTTTCTTTGAAAGCATTCTGCTCATTATTTCTTATAGCACAATAATGTTCCACCACAGTCATATACCTCAGCTTGTTCAGCCATTCCCCAATTAATAACCATCCCTTTCATTTCCAATTCTTTGCCACCACAAAAAGAACTGCTATAAATATTTTTATACATACAGATCGTTTTCCTCTTTTTAAAAAAAATCTTTTTTGAGGGGGGTGGAGCCAAGATGGCGGAGTAGAAGCATTCACATATGCTAGCTCCGAACCCACAGCCCATAAAATACCTGTAAAAAGAACTCCCAACAAATTCTGGAGCAGCGGAAGCTGCACAACAACAGAGTGGAGGAGATTTCTGTTCCAGGGAGCCCTGAAAAACAGACACCAAAGGTCCATCGTGCACCGGACCCAGAGCGGAGCCCAGCCCTGCCTTGGCTGCATGGCACCGAGAGGAGCAGCTCCAAGCAGGCTTCAGGGACGGAATCTCCAGCAGCCAGGCAGGTCCATCCACCCACAGATGCCAAAGGTTAGTGAGATCCTGTCTGGCTCGCCAAGAGGGGAGCAGGGTGTCCCCATAACTCAGGCCCCCTCAGGAGGCAGAAGCAGACAGGGAGCTACCAAAGCAAGCAGGGGCTCGGATCCATTGTTGAAGGTCTCCGCATAAACCCCCTGAGGGAATTGAGCCCCATGAGGCGGCCCTGCCCCAACCCGAGCAGCCGAACTTAATCTCACACTGAATAGCAGCCCTGCCCCTGCTGAAAGCCTTGAGGCTAGGAAGCAGCATTTGAATCTCAGACCCCAAGCACTAGCTGGGTGGATCTAGAGGCGAGGTGGGTGTGGAAAAGAATCTCAGACGTCAAGTAACTGGCTGGGAAAATGCCCAGAAAAGGGAAAAAAAATAAGACCATAGAAAGTTACTTCCTTGGTGAACAGATATTTCCTCCTTTCCTTTCTGATGCGGAAGAACAATACTTACCATCAGGGAAAGACATAGAAGTCAAGGCTTCTGTATACCAAACATCCAAAATAAATGTTCAATGGACTCAGGCCATGGAAGAGCTCAAAAAAGATTTTGAAAATCAAGTTAGACAGGTGGAGGAAAAACTGGGAAGAGAAATGAGGGAGATGCAAGAAAAGCATGAAAAACGGGTCAACACCTTGCTAAAGGAGACCCAAAAAAATGCTGAAGAAAATAACACCTTGAAAAATAGGCTAACTTAATTGGCAAAAGAGGTTCAAAAAGCCAATGAGAAGAAGAATGCTTTCAAAAGCAAAATTAGCCAAATGGAAAAGGAGGTTCAAAAGCTCACTGAAGAAAATAATTCTTTCAAAATTAGAATGGAACAGATGGAGGCTAATGACTTTCTGAGAAACCAAGAAATCACCAAACAAAACCAAAAGAATGAAAAAATGGAAGATCATGTGAAATATCTCATGGGAAAAACAGCTGACCTGGAAAATAGATCCAGGAGGGACAATTTAAAAATTATGGGACTACCTGAAAGCCATGATCAAAAAAAGAGCCTAGACATCATCTTTCATGAAATTATCAAGGAAAACTGCCCTGATATTCTACAACCAGGGGGCAAAATAAATATTGAAGGAATCCACAGATCACCTCCTGAAAGAGATCCAAAAAGAGAAACTCCTAGGAACATTGTGGCCAATCCAGAATTCCCAGGTCAAGGAGAAAATATTGCAAGCAACTAGAAAGAAACAATTCAAGTATTGTGGAAATACAATCAGGATAACACAAGATCTAGCAGCTTCTACATTAAGGGATCAAAGAGTGTGGAATATGATATTCCAGAAGTCAAAGGAACTAGGACTCAAACCAAGAATCGCCTACCCAGCAAAACTGAGTATAATACTTCAGGGGAAAAAATGGTCTTTCAATGAAATCGAGGACTTTGAAGCATTCTTGATGAAAAGACCAGAGCTGAAAAGAAAATTTGACTTTCAAACACAAGAATGAAAAGAAGCATGAAAAGGTAAACAGCAAAGAGAAGTCATAAGGGACTTAGTAAAATTGAATTGTTTACATTCCTACATGGAAAGACAGTATTTGTAACTCTTGAAACTTTTTTCAGTATCTGGGTAGTTGGTGGGATTACACACACACACACACACACACACACACACACACACACAGAGAGCACAGAGTGAATTGAATAGGATGGGATCATATCTTAAAAAAATGAAGTTAAGCAGTGAGAGAGAAATGTATGGGGAGGAGAAAGGGAGAAATGGAATGGGGCAAATTATCCCTCATAGAAGAGGCAGGCAGGAGACTTTTTAGTGGAGGGAAAAAGAGGGGAGATGAGAGAAAAACGAGAAGTTTACTCTCATCACATTCGACTAAAGGAAGGAATAAAATGCGCACTCATTTTGGTATGAAAACCTATCTTACAATACAGGAAAGAAGGGGAGAAGGGGACAGGCAGGGTGGGGGGGATGATGGAAGGGAGGGAAATGGGAGGAGGGAACAATTTGAAGTCAACACTCTTGGGGAGGGACAGGATCAAAAGAGAATAGAAGCAATGGGGGGCAGGATAGGATGGAGGGAAATATAGTTAGTCTTACACAACACAACTATTATGGAAGTCATTTGCAAAACTACACAGATATGGCCTGTATTGAATTGCCTGCCTTCCCAAAGGAAATGGGTGGGGAGGGAGGGATGGGGAGAAGTTGGAACTCAAAATTTTAGGAACAACTGTTGAATATTGTTCTTGCTACTAGGAAATAAGAAATACAGGTAATGAGGAATAGAAAGTTATCTGGCCCTACAGGGCAAAAGGGAAGATGGGGACAAGGGAAGGGAGGGATGATAGGAGAGAGGGCAGATTGGTGATAGGGGAAATTAGAATGCTAGGTGTATTGGGGTGAGGGGAGGGGATAAATGAGGAGAAAATTTGGAACCCAAAATTTTGTAAAAATGAATGTAAAAAGTTAAATTTATTAAAAAAAAATCTTTTTGAAATACAGATCTAGTAGTGGTATTGCTTGGTCAAAGGGTATAGTTTTATAGCCCTTTGAACGTAGTTCCAAATTGCTTTCCAGAATGGTTGAATCAGTTCACAACTCCACCAACAGTGCTTTAGCGTCCTAATTTCCCAAGTGCCCTCCAACATTTGTCATTTTTCTTTTCTGTCCAATCTGATCGGTGTGAAGTGATATCTCAAGAGTTGTTTTAATTTGCATTTCCTCAGTCGGTAGTGATTTAGAGCATTTTTCATATGACTATAGATAGCTTTGATTTCTTCATCTGAAAATTGCTTGTTTGTATCCTTTGATCATTTATCAATTAGGGAATGGCTTATAGTCGTACAAATTTGACTCAGTTTTCTATATATTTGAAAAATAAGGCCTTTAACAGAAACAATTGGTGTAAAAATTTTTTCAGTTATGATTACTATGTATTTCCCTCCATCTTGTTTTTTCCCTCTATGTCCTTCTCTCCCTCTCCTTTCATCCTGTCACTCCTCACAAATGTTTTACTTCTGACCACTGTCTCCCTCAATCTGCTCTCTCCTCTATCAGCATGACTCCTTCCTATCCTACTTGTTATTCCCACTTTGAGCCACTTCTGATAAGAGTAAGGTTCAATGTCCACTGCCCCTCCCCCACAAGTCTTCCCTTCACCATTAAAGCTTTTTTGAACTTCTTTCATGTGAAATAATTTACCCCATTCTACTTCCCCTGTCCCTTTTCTCCCAGTGCACCCTTCTTTCTCATTCTATTATTATTTCTTTAGGTATCATCCCATCAGAGTCATCCTTCTTTCTCATCACCCCTTAATTCTATTATTTTAGATATCATTCCATCATAGTCAACTTATACCCATGCTCTCTATGTAGACTCCTCCTAACTAACCTAATAATGATAATGTTCTCAGGAGTTATAAGTATCATCCTCCCATGTGAGAATGTAAACAGTTTAACCTTATTGAATCCTTTATGATTTTTCTTTTTCCTGTTTATCTTTTCATGCTTTTCTTGAATCTTATATTTGAATGTCAGATTTTCTTTTCAGCTCTGGTCTTTTTGATCAGGAATGCTTGAAAATCCTCTGTTTAATTAAATATTAATTTTACCCCCCAAAGCTTTATACTCTGTTTCAAGGGCTTGGTGATTCTTGGTTGTAATTCTAGCTCCTTTGCTCTCTGAAATATCATATTCCAAGCCATTTAATCCTTTAATGTAAATGCTGTAAATCTTTTGCCTATGACTCTACAATATTTGAATTACTTCTTTCTGACTGCTTGCAATATTTTCTACTTGACCTGGGAGTTCTGGAATTTGTAATATTCTCTGGAGTTTTCATTTTGGGTTCTCTTTCAGGAAGTAATTGGTAGATTGTTTCAGTTTCTGTTTTACCTTCTTGTTCTATGAGTGTCAGGCAGTTTTCCTTGATAATTTCTTGCAAGATGCCTATGTCCTTTTTTTGGTCATGGCTTTCAAGAAGTTGAATAATTCTTAAATTATCTCTCCTCAGTCTATTTTCCAGGTCATTTTTTTCCATTGAGATATTTCACATTTTCTTCTGTTTTCTGTTTCTTGAGGTCTCATAAAGTCATTAGCTTCCACTTACCCAATTTTAGTTTTTAAGGAATTATTTTCTTCAGTCAATTTTTGCATCTCCTTTTCCATTTGACCAATTCTGCTTTTTTAGTTGTTTTCTTCAGTCAATTTTTGTACTTCTTTTACTGCCAATTCTTCTTTGTAAGGAGTTCTTCTCTTCAGTGAATTTTTGTGCTTCTTTTACCATTTGACCTAGTCTTTCTTTTTTTAGGCAATTGAGGTTAAGTGACTTGTTATTGACTCCTTTTTCAGAATCTTCTTGCATCATTCTCATTTATTTTTCCATGTTTTCCTCTGTCTTTTGCTTTGATTTTTAAAATCTTTTCCGGCTCTTCCAGGAATTCTTCCTGGGTCTGAAACCAATTCATATTTTTCTTTTAGGCTTTGTATATAACTGTTTTGACTTTGTTGTCTTCTTTGTGTTTTGAGCTTCACCGTCATCATAGTAACTTTCTGTGGTCAGGTTCTTTTTTTGTTTGCTCATTTTTCTGTCCTATTTCTTGATTTTTAATTTTATGTTAAAGTTGGACTCTGCTCCTGGGGTTGAGGGGGCATTTTCCCAAGCATCAGGTTTTTCATGTTCCTGTTTTCAGAGGTAGCTTTGGGGGGGGTCTATAAGTTTTAAGTTCTTTCAAGGTAGTGTGATCTAAGGAGCGGTATGGTCACTCCCCTCCCACCAGAGCTTGTGCTCTGGTCTGTGAGTGACTCCAAGCCCTCTTTTCTGTTCTGGAACTGTGACCAGGGTTCCTGCTTCTTTTCACCCTGGAACTGTGGCCTGTATGAGCAATGCAACAGAGTCCAGCTCCCGGTGCCAGCAGAGGGTCAACTGTATCTCCTTCTGATCAGTTCTCTGATCTCTTTACTGTTTGTGGGCTGGCGGCTTCAGAAACTCTTCTTCCGGTTCAGTCACTCCCAAGGCCTGCTGCTGGTTTGTCGAGGTGTTGCCTACAGTAGACTGAGCTCCACTCTTACCCTAGTAAAACAGATGTTTCCTGCTGACCTTCTAAATTGTCTTGGGCTAGATTTCTTTCACCCCATCTTTCTGTTGGTTCCACCACTCGAGTTCATTTTGAATAGCTATTTTAAAGTTGTTGGGAGGAGAATTTAGGAGATCTCAGCCAAGTCCCTGCCTTTATTCAACCTTTATTCTTGGCGCTGCCCTGTGACATGTTTTAAAATATATATACACACACATATATATTATTTTTAGTACGTACTTTTATCCTCTTCAAAACTACAACGAAGTTAGAGTACTGGGAAATGTTTCCATCATTTCTTTTCTGTCCTATGCACTGTAGCCTTATCTGTGACAAGAACTATTCATAGGAAATGTCATTCCTTGGCTTGAAACCCTGCAGCACATCAACTTCTTAAGGAGTAAAGTAAAACTACCTTAAACTGGTACTCAGTCTAGCATATTTTAAATCCTGCCTCAGATATTTGTCAACTGGATAACCCTGGTCAAGTCATTTAATTCCTTTGTACCTCATTTATAAAATGAGCAGGTGAACTCATTGGCCTGCAAAGCCCCTTCCAGATCTGACCCTGTGATCCTATGAATCTAACTTCCTCATAGTACTCCCTTCCACATATCCCACAATCTGGATTTACAGTTTTCTCACACAGGTGTCATGCTTTCACACTGTTCCCAGTGCTTAGAATGCTTTTTAGCTGTTGTTTAAATTTTAATTCAGATGGCATCCCTCCAGAAAATCTTCCTTGATTCTCTTCAGACTTTAAATGTCATTTTACTTATGCCTTTTTACTTGTAAATATGTAATACATATTAATGTATCTATCATATTCTCCTGTTACACTGTGAGTTCCATGATGGTAGCATCTCCATCAATACCACAGAGTCCTACACATAATATTTGTTGAGTTGACTTTTATTACTATAGGTGTTAGGCTCATAAATTGGCCATTCAAGCACCAGAGCACAGATTCTAGTCTTTTTTCAATTATAAACTTTGACAGTAGCCATAAGACTGCACATATGGTAACATTGGTACTGCTCCTTAATGTATACTGATCTCTCATTTAATGGAGTTACATTTGTTTATGTGTAAATTTGTTATTATTATTAACAACTACATCATATTATTGATTTGTTTAGTCTTGACAGCTGAAACCCTTAGATCTTTTTCATATGAAGTATCGCCAGTCTATTTCTTCCAAATTAAATAGCTCTAATTTTTTTATTTTTAAAATAAAATTTTTTATTGATATCTTTTGGTTTTGTATTACTTACATTTCTCACTGTATCCCTCCATCTTCCCCCTCCCAGAGGGCCATTCCTTATAATAAAGAGGGAAAAAAAAGCCAATTCAGCACAACTAAGAAATATACTTCAAATGTTTCACATTATCATATACAGTGTACTATACCCATAGTCACCTCTCTCTTTGAGAAAGTGGAGAGGGTTGTCTTCTTATTCCTCTTGTTTCTCTCTAGGGTTGTCACAATTTCTCAGCATTCAGTTTTGTTTTTATGTCATTCTTTCCATTTATATTTTGGTCATTATATATGTTGGTTTCCTGGTTGTGCGTACTTCATTTTCCATTATTTCATATATGTCTTTGCATGCTTCTTTGCATTCACCATGGTCATCATTCTTACAACATATTAATATTCCATCATATTAATGTACCATAGCTTGTTAGCCATTTCTCAGTTGGTAGACATCTACTTTGTTTCTGGTTTTTTGCTATTATATAGCGATATATGCAGGACCTTTCTTTTTGTCATTCACCTTCTTGGGGTATATCATTAGCAGTGAATCTCTGAAACAGTGGATATTAACATTGTAGTTTCTTTCTCTGTGTTATTCCAAATTGCTTTCCAGATTGGTTGACCCAATTCATAACTCCACCAGTAGTGAATAGTTACATTTTGAGAGCACAGCAATAGTCTTTTTACATGAGGCAAATGAGCAAATCTTAGAGCTGGATATGCTTTTAAGGTCATTTAATCCAACTCCCTTATTTTATTGATGAGGAGGCTGAGGCCCAGAGAGGAGAGATCAGAGCAGTGTTCGAATGAAGACTTGAACCCGTGTTTGGCTCCATAGCCGGTGGTTTTCCACTCATGTTACTGATGATTAAAAAGTAAGATTTTTCCCTCCTCAGTTTTTCCTTGTTGAGTTTAGGTGTTCAGAGTTTCTTCTGACATCCATCTCCTTTGTTCCAACTCTGATTAAAATTTTTTAAAATCCTGAGAAGCACTTTTTTTAGTTGATGAAAAATAATGTCTGTTTTTTCTTCTCATCCTCTTAGTCCCACTGTTTTCCTTGCCTCCCCTTCATCTCTCCTTTTCCTGATTTGCTTTCACAGACCCCTTTAGATTAAGCTCCCTGTATTCTCTTCTTGCTTTCATCCCTGAAGCACATTGAAAGCATAGGACAGTCATTTGTAAACAGCATTTTCTAACTTTTTGTTAATGTTTTCCTTCCATTAGCCACCAGCAGTTGGTCCCAAGTACCCAATAACATTTCACTTGATCTTAGCCAGAATGCCAGGAAGTCATCCCCAATAACATTTGATGGCACTTTATGTTCTACAGAGATTTCTGCTTGTGGATAAAGCTGTATTCTGTGCTATTTCTGGTTGAGAGAATCCCTGGAGGAGATAATTGCTATCCAAGATCCTCAGGGAAGGGAAGCAGGGTTGAACAGGCCTCCATTGTACTTGTGGCCTGGGGCAGTACTCTACAGTCAGCCTGGCAGTTCATGATTTTTCCACAAGGTGACAGCATGGGTCCCTATTGAGCAGTGACCAATTTTGAAAGGAGAGGTAATATACAGAATGAGAGAGAATGGAGAGGCACTACAATGACAAAAGTAGTACTTTGTATCATGTACTGCAAATGAACTGAGCCCGAACTGTAACTCTTCCATCTATCTCTGATTTCTTACCTCTTCACCTCTGAAGTTACAAAGCAGCTTACATACTTACTATCTGGAAAGGGTATTTAGATGATAATAGGTTAGGCTAAGGTAGATGCTGTAAACTGGACAGGCCTTTGGTTTTCCTGGTTTAATCTTTCTCTATCCAACAGGTTGTTTCTTCCTGGTACCTCCTATTCTGCTCCATTTTTGGAATCCTATCTACCCTGGAAGTTTCTATACTTGGAATATTGTAGGCTAGCCAACTTCAAGTTTCCTAGCAGAGTTGGAAACCAAGTTATATCTGCTTGAATGGGATCCCTCCTCTTGCCATAAAATACCAGAGCACCTCTGGTCCAGGACCTGTTCTCATCCCCTTACTCCCCAACTAATTCCTGAGTGGTCATGGCTTGCAGGTTACTTGAGCTGTCCTGAAGCACTGATCGAGGAGTCCTAATGCTTCATGGACTCCTTTTTCCTACCATGAATTAAGTTATCCTACCTGAGGCTTCCTGGTGATATACTTTCCCCATCCCACTTGGATGGTGTTTTTCTCTCTTTCAGTGGAAGGAGATTTGGGGTTTACCCTAGTTTGGAGCTACCCATCCTAGCCCCATTGAAATAAGAAAATTGAGGTACCATCCTTGCTTAGATGTTGTTTCTGGCCCCACTGTAAAGAGAGCGTCAGTAGGCTGCCCTTGTACCCTTTACTTGTCCTTGCTTCTCATTTCCTTGGATGCCTCCTTCTTTGCCACATGGCTTTTCCTTTTTAGTCTTTTCTTAAATATGCCAAATATAAGGGTCTGTTGCTTTTTAGTATTGATTGGCATGTCTAATTCTTTGGCAGAGCTCTTGGACTCTCACAGATGTTATATGTTGGTTCATGGCAGTACATTTATGTTGCATGTTTTTGTATTAGTTTAGAACTTTTTTGATCAGACACTTTAGGAGACTGTTAATACTTTGGAAATTTTTAGTCAAAGAAGCTATGCTGCGCTCAGCCTAAGATCTTCTGCTGCTTGGGAGTCCAGGGGAGCATCACAAAACAAAAAAAAATCTTTGGTAGAATTAAGTTTTTAAATTGAATATATATTTCTGTCTTTGAACTAGTGTGATATATTGTAACAAAACTAAATTAGTTATGCCTATCTGACTTCAGGCTCTTAGATCATGTTTTAGTTGGCTTATCTGTTCAAGCTTTCAACAGTAGAGCTGTTGTAAAGGTCTCAACCTCCCCTTATTAGAACTCGAAGTAGATGGATCCATAGCAGTATTTAACCTTTTTTATGTCCATGGACCCCTTTGGCTGTCAGGTGAATTTTAATGGATCCTTCTCAGTAAAACGATATTTTTGAATACATAAAATAAAACATATATTTTAAAGGAAACTAGTTATATTGAAATATAGTCATCAAAACATTTTTAAAAGCAAGTTCATTGACCCAGGTTTAGAACCCCATATCTAACATAGCCCCTCATTATATAACTGAGGAAGCAAAAGATTAAAGAACTGAAGTGATTTGGCAAGGCCTCTTCATGGAACTCACAGTTACATGTGGCAGAGCCAGAATTTGAACCTGGGTTTTGTTTCCTGTTTTACTTGAAAGTATTGGGCTCTGGAGATAGCATGGACCCTTGGGCTTCAAGTTCTTATCCTCATTGCCTGTCGTGATAAAGACTTTCCGCCTGAGGTTTTGCTTTTTACTTCAAGTATGTCTAGATTCTAATAATAGTGATAATTATTTATTACGTATTTTTACTAATTATAGTAATAATAAGCTTATTTTTATATAGTACTGCAAATATTATCTAATTTGATTCTTCTAATAACCCTGGGAGATTAATATATCATTATCCCTATTTTATAGATGAGGAAAGTAAGGCAGAAAAAAGTTAAGTGACTTTCCCATGGTCACATAGCCTGTAAATGTCTAAAACTAAATTTGAACTCAGGTCTTCCAGACTCCAGGTCTATCACTGTCTGCTGCTAGCTTCTAACTTTTATATAATATTTAGGAATTGCAGAGCACTTTACATATATTATATCATCCTTGACTCCTTACTATCTCTCATTCCCCATACCTCGTCTATTACCAAAGCCTTTTGCATTTACCTTTTGCCAAAGCCTTTTGCATTTACCTTTTGCCAAAGCCTTTTGCATTTACCTTTTCGACATCTCTCAAGTATATTCCCTTCTCTCCCCTGGCCCTGCCAACACTCCAGTGCAGGCCCTTATCACCTTGATGAAGAATAGATTGGTGGATCCTAGTGTCCTGAAAGAAATTCACATGGACAGTCTCCAAGTTAAACAAGGGCATTTATTGGGATAATGCACCCAAGCAGGCCTGCTGCCATGTGGGAGGATAGGTGGCCAGCTCCAAACTGCCTGGGATGTCTGGTAGTTCAGAAGTGCTTTTATCATGCAGATAAGCAAAGAGAATAGGAAAGGGGAGGGGAAGACTTGTTTTGGAATCGTGGGTACTTTGTGAAAGTCCATGGTGGAGGGCTTCAATGCATAGTCTTCTTTGCACTCTTCTAGCTGATCGCATCCTACATCTTATCTCATATCTCAAATCCTGCATCCTGCTTGCTTTATCTGCCTCAGGTTCTTTCTACCTCATCAGCCTCATGGCTGGACTGCTGCACTAGTCTGCTGGTTGGACTCCTGGCCACAAGTTTGTCCTCACTCTAATCTATCTTCCACTCAGCTAAAGCAATCTTTCTAAAGTTTAGTTCTGACCAGGTACCCCTCCCTCTTATTGAATAGCTTAAACTCTGGGGGCTCCCTATCACCTGCACGCTCAAATATAAAAATCTGTTTGGCATTCCAAGGCCTTCATTGTATGCCCCAGAAAACAAACACACACACTCACACATTCTCTTTCTCTCCCTCACTCCCTTCCTCCTTCCCCTCTCCTCCTCACCCCCCAGTCTTTTTACACCTTATTCCTTACCATGTACTTCTGTGGTCCAGTAACACTGAGCTCCTTGTTATTTGTGAAACAAGACAATTTATCTCTGGACATTTTCTTTCATGGCTGCAATTCTCTCACACCGTAATGCCCTCCCTCCTTATTTCCAGCTCCTGACTTCCGGGCTTTTTTCATGTCCCTGCTAAAGTTCTACCTTCCCTCCATTGATTATCTCCAGTTTATTCTACTATGTATGGCTTGTTTTTACATATTTGTTTGTATTTTGTCTCCTCCTTTAGACTATGAGCTCCCTGAGGGCAGGGCCTATCTTTTGTCTTTTTTTTTTTTTAATCCCCAGCATTTACCACTAGGCCTGACACTGTGTTTAATTAGTGCTCTTGGCTGACTGACTAAAGGCAAATTTATGCTTGGGTGGAAGTTATGTTTCCTGGTTTACTAGCTGTAGTTCCTGTAGATTCTTTATCATACAGACTTAACTTCTGTGATGCATATTCTAGGAGAAGTCTTGATTGAGACTGCAACCTAGTTTCCCAGTTTCCACTATTTATTGGCTATTATTACACTAGAGCCTGGAATAATAATAGCCTTTAAATCCTGTAAAATCCCTTCTCATCCAGATTTCATTACCTTGTAAGAGTGGCTTGGTAACATAACTGTGAATTCAATAAGCAGTTTCTCTACTACTGGTCATTCATTTTACCTCTGCCATTGGTGAAGAACATAAGTCCTTTCAGGAAATATTCTGCCATTTAGCTTCTAGATAACCTTCAGAAGTATTAAGTAGATTGAGACTGACTAACCCCCAGGTTTATGGATTGAGTGGGATTTTTTTTAAGCCTTTGCAGTGTTCTGAAAGTAAGCCCACACGTCCACCAAACAGTATTCATTATGTACTATTTTCTTGACATCTGAAAAGCAGTTATTAGGTAATAAACCCTTGAGCTTAGCATGCTCATGATGGCTATGTAACAATAATAGAAACTGACTCAAAGACTGCTTGGTCCTTTTTCTCTTTGGCCACTGTCACTGTGGAGCTGACTACAGACTTATGTGGCCAGATGCTGGTGGCTATTTAAAATTCCCATTAGATCTGAGGGACTCATGCCAGAGAACTGTTTTATTTCAGTATGTTCCTATCAATGACCACAGTGAAAAAGTATTTGTGGGAATGAAGGAAAATGATTTTTGTTTGCCTGATGGCCATGGCCTATCTTCCTTGGATAAGAAAATAGCCTCTACATATACTGATTTTGGGGGGTTTTTTCTTTGTTTTTTAAATAGATATTTATTGCCATCTTTTGTTTTTACATCACCTACATTTACTTTTGTATCCTTTTCCCTCCTTCTCCCAGAGAGCCTTCCCTTGTAGCCAAGAATTTTAAAAAGAGAGAGAATAGATATGCAGCTATACTAATGAACACATTGAGAAAAGCAAACCTTTTTTGCAGTGTTCCACACCCATGGACACTCTGGGCAGGGGGAGAGGAGGAAAACAGGGATGTCTTCTCATATCTTTTCAGGGATCAAGCTTGGTTCTTTATAATTTTGAGACATTAAGTTTATATTGTTTTATAATGGTTATTATTTCCATTTATGTTATTATTGGCATTGTGTCCTTGTGTCTTGGCTCTGTCTCACTTCACATCAGTTCATATAAATCTTTCCATGCTTTTCTGTATTCATTATGTTCATAATTTCTTACAGAATAGTAACATTCCATTACTTTCATGTATCATACTCTGTTCAGTCTTTCCTTGATTGATGAGCATCTGATTTGTTTCCAGGTCTTTGCTATCACAGAAAATACTGCTATAAAGATTTTGGAGTCTAAGGCACCTTTTCTAACACATTTTTGATTACTAACCTTAGGCGGTGAGTCTAATTATTGAAATTCAGGGTTATTGTGAGGATTAAATGAGATAATATTTATAACAAGTGCTTAGCATCAAGCTTGGCACACAGTAAGTGCTATATAAATGCTTATTTCCTGCATGTAGTTAAGAAGGCACTAATATATTCTAGGTACATCTGTGGCTTAAAGCTCTACCTATGTAGGGCCCTTTCAGATCTTTGTCTTCATTTCCTCTGATTTATTCTTGCCATCCTTTCCACTTCTAGTCAAAAAGACCCCTAGACCTCTACCTGTTTTTTAAAAAACGAGGTTAACATCACTGCTTTGAGATATTTATTCACCTGCTCACTTGTGAATTTTTCTTTTCTTTGAATGAGTCAGATGCTTTGCTCTTTGCTCTTCTTACTGCAGGTTTTCTGGCACATCTTTGGATTACAAATGTCTATCTGAGCTATTGTTTATAGAAGTCCTTTCCCTGCATTTGATTGAGAACTTCTTTGTAATTATAGCTTTGTAAAACCTGTATTATCACTTAATTTTCAAGTAGCAGTGAAACAATTGATTCTATTGACATTGAAGATTTTTGGGAATATAGGTCTCATCTAAGTAAGCTTTAGATACTGGCTTCAATAAGGGAGGGATATTCTTATGAAGTGTAATAGAAAAATGTATTAATATTCCAGTCATATTCAGATCATGCTTTGGAGGCTTCGTAAAGACAAAATGATGTATATTGGGGTGTAGAAAAACTCTTAATATTTTATGTTTCACTTAAAACTCATGAGACAGTTATCTTCCCCCACTTCCTTCAGTGTTGTGTTATAATGTAAAGATTCCTTTGTTTAGCTTAGTATAGAACAGAAAAATTTCTCAACTGCTGATTTGTGTGTGTGAGTAGTGCTTTGAAACTTGGTGCAGTCTGGTCACGAATGGCTAGCTGTTTCCTTTAGGCACTGCACCATGTCACAGTCAGCATTGCTACTGAACAGAATACATTAGGACCACAGCTCCCCAGGCATTTTTCTTTATGTACAGTGGAATGAACCTTCGAGAGAAAGATAGCATCACCCTCTTCCTGACCCCTCTGGAAATTTGTCACATTGTTCTACCATATCTAGACCTCACCAACTTTGTACAACTGAAAATTTTTATAGATTTTAAAATTTTTCATACCCTGGTACTCTGATCATAAACATCTATGTTAAAATCAACAAAAACAGGCAAAACAAATAAATACAAAGATCACATTTGACTGCATATGCAACAGTGTGCTCCTGTGCTTCACCACCTCTCTACTGATAGGAAGTATGTTTCTTCACTTCTCTGGACCCAAAATTAAGCTGGTCTGATTTTACTTCTGTCATTTGCTTGATTGGGGGATATGCATAGTAAATTCACTGACTTTCAATTCACAGGGTGTCACATAGCACTTATATGACTCAGATGCCATCTTGTAGACCTGCTTAAATAGTTTGGTTTTTTTTATAAAGCAAGGCCCATTTTTTCACCATGCCAACGTAAGAAAAGCATTACTTATTTCTCTTTTGAAACATGAGCTTGAATGGCTTAACCTAAAGTTACTAAAAGAATCAGTATTGATTCCAGATCTATACTCATAAGTTCTCTATCCTGTTATTACTCTGTAGTTTCTAGATTGGAGCAAGAAGTAATAATACATTGGGTTTTTGTTGGATGTTTTGTTGGTTATTCATTTGTATTCATTGCCTTTGAATTATTCCTTTGGCTGATATGTGTAAGCTGTAGTTGCTTTACTTGCCTAAGCTGCTGTTATTAACTAGCTCTTCTTAGTCAGTTAACATAAGTATTCAGGGAAGGTCACATTTATTCATGTAAGAAAGTTTTGTGCTTGCTGCCCAGGCTATGCCTGCAGACTATGATCTTTTTCATTTTCAAGTATGTTACTGAATTGTAAGTAAGGAAAGCAAAGTAAGAAAGATTATGGAAATTCAGATTATAGTTTAGGATGGAATATTTGACTGACACAGCTCACAGTGTTGTAGGTGCTGGCCATGTAGAGTAACTGGAGATATAGAAGGTCAGTGCTGAATCTAAGAATATTTTAGGGCAAGTAAGACAGATCACTATTTGAAGATGACTTTGCTAGAGAAATTTTAGAGGAAAAGGTAGAGAAAGGTTTAATTCTGTCATAACTGACAAAGGATTTTACAGAATAAGATTGGCTTAAAAGATCATAGTATCTTTACTACTGGCACAAGTACTTTTCTAAAACCACATAGTGACCAGAACTTCAAGAATAATAGTGTTTCAGTTTTCCATTCACCCATGGGTTAATAATTTTTTGTTTTTGTTGTTCAGCCATTTCAAATTTTAATCCTGTTCGTCTCTTCATTCCCCATTTGGGGTTTTCTTAGCCAAGATACTAGAGTTGCTTGCCATTTCCTTCTCTAGCTCATTTTACAGATGAGAAACTGAGGCAAATAGGGTCAAATGACTTGCCCAGGGTTACAGGCAAATAGGGTCAAGTGACTTGCCCAGGGTTACACAGCTAGTAAATGTTTGAGGATGGATTTGAACTCACAAAGATGAGTCTTTCAAATTTGAATTTGAAGATTCGAAGACCAGTGCTCTATTCACTGTGCCACCTAACTGCCCTTAGTAGTTTTGTAAGGGGTCAAATATGAGCACTGTCTCTTCTCCCATTGCTAAATTTCCTTCCAGGATCTGCATTTTGGGGATGGACTCAGGTTGCTTCATCTCCCTCCCCACTGTGCTTCTGATGCAATGCAATTATCTACCATAACCTTGCTCAGGTACCTTCACTTCCCTTTAATTAGTTCCTGTTAACAATTCTTCCTTCCACAGCACTCATTTCTTTAAAAAATATTTTTCCCTCTGACACTCTCATTTCATTGATAGAAACATTTTAAAGTCTTAAGTTTTTTTTAAACTCTCTCAGAAACTCTAATTGAATTTGTGTCCAGGCTGTGTTTTGAGGCTTTGTTTGTTGAAGCTTTCTGTTGAGTCAGGAGTCGTCCTTTTCTTCTGGGTTTGTGTCTTGAATATTTCAGTAATCATAATGTCTTTTTAATATTGGAATTCCTTTTTCTTTTTTTTGCTCATTTTTTCAACCTACTCTTGTCTTCAGGTTAATGTTAGGCCTGGGCTTTGCACTTCTAGAAGGAAGATATGCTGCTGCTTTCTTGTTGTTCCAAAATCTATCCTAGGGATAACTCAAAGAGGGCACTGGCAAGGTTGCAGTACTCTCACAGTGGTGAGGTCCAGGGCAAAGTCTGATTGCTGCCCCCTGGTCTGAGCTCTTCAAGTTTGACCTGGTTTGGCTAGATTCAGTCACTGTCAGCTATATGGAAAGCTCTATTGCTTCATTGTGACAAAACTTCAGGGTCCCCTTTGGTCTGGGATTCTAGCCTAGTTACCCAACTCTGTAGGCTTCCAAATGGGTTAGAAGCTGGAACAGAAACCCCACTCTGCCCCTAGGACCTAAGCCATATTGCTAATGCTTATTTCTGAATTTGGTCCTCTCTGGGTATTCCACTCAAGACCCAAAACTGCCCTTCACCCTGGACTGCCATCTGTAAGTGCAAGTCCCATCCTCATTCTGCCCTGGATCTAGGTAGTGGATGACAAAGTGAATGACAAAACTGTCAGGTAGCACTTATTCCTGTCAAAGTCTAGGAGTGCAGAAGTGCACTGTTTTGGGTCTGGGACCTCCTTTTGCCTTGGTGCACGGCCTCTTCCTGTATTGGAGGGCCCTCTGCGTATGGGCGTTCCTAACCAAACACTCTCCCCGGTGTCCACAGACCTTGAATAGAAAAATGATTTACTGTGACTTCTTAGATTTCCCCATTAGTATTCGGTCTGGGATTTTCTAGATTATTTGGTGAAGTTTTGAGGAGTAGTTTTCTGTATTGCTTCCTGCTACTCTACCATCTTGGCTCCCCTTTTTAGTTAGCCTTAATAAATGGACCACTTAGTAAATAAGGACAATAAAGACTAGGCTTTACAACATGCTTATCACATAGCCAGTCCATTGACTGCGTGGCTAGTTCTCTATCGACATTGTGACTTCCGTGTATAACATATCTTACTTAAATCCTCTGAGGACTCTTTGAGCAGTTTTGATTTTTAAAAAAGTATCATCTAGTTATTAAGAGACTTGTGGAAACTGAGATAGAAATGCTTTGCTTAGCCATGAGCAAAGAACACTACCTTTTCTAAAAACTGGAATGAAATCTGTTCCAAAATGAGAAAGTCTTAACATTAGTCAGTAGATTTAGATTTGCGTTCAGTCTATCTAATTCTTTCCCTTCTGGTTATTTTCAATCTGTCATCACTTTCTGGGTTTGAATCATGATTCCATATGAAGCAATACCTGTAGAGAAAGAGGAGAAAGGAAGGATAATGTGGAGAATAGGTTAAACCTTGGTAGTTTCCCTGCAGATCCAAGGAAGAATGTATGTGGAATCCCTTCTCCTGCCTTCCACCTCTCCCCTACCACCAGCAGCAGTAGATGTCTTTTGTCTTTGTATACTATATGAATTGTTCAGCGTTACTTCCTTGAAGTGAATACATGATGGTGACTGAGCATTGGTAGTCTTGTGTTTTGAGTCACTGCTGTGTTGCATCCTATCCCTAGGGTTCTAACTTTGTCAATCCCTTCACTATGTCTTTAGTCATTCTGTAATCATTTAGGAAATTCCTGGGGGATATGAAGGAGATTGCCTCTGCTTAGGAAATAAGGGAGAGCCCCTCACCTCTTTAGCACACACAGGCAGAGTACACAGTGAGAAGGCTGCAGGCAGGGGTCTATCTGCTTGCCCTGATCTGAGGGGGAAGAGAGAGAACCACAGAGAGATGATCACTTGGAGATGCATATTTGTGCTTCAACACAAGCAGCAACACAGCAGTAGCTCAGGTCAGGTCAGGCACTGACCCTTTAAACAAGGGTTTGAAGAGGTGGTGGCTTTGGGGATGTTTGTGCTTCCCCCTTGTGGTAAGATCCTGTGGAACTAAGGTAAGGCACTTGGACTTACACTCTTGAGGTTTTGTGGTGGTGGCTATTAGAGTTTTTGAATACTATAGGAAAAATTGTGCATATGGCCCTCGGATGTTTGAACTGAAAGGGAATGTTAGTCTAGGTCATCTCTTCATCTTACAGAAAAGGAATTTAAGGCCCTAGGAGGCAAAGTCAGGTTACATGTACACAGTGAGGCTGTGTCAGAATCAGAATTGACTTTGGTTAATGTTCTCCCCTGCTATTGATTTAAAGCATTATTTTCCCTTTCTTGTGGTAGGACCAAAAATGGCAATCATCTCTCCCTCCCCTTTTTGTTCCCACTTCCCTCCTCCCCCAATTAACAATCCCTTTGGCACCTAGCTTTAATGTTTTCAAAGGAATCGTTTAGCAGGCAATGCTTTGTAGCTCGAGTGAAGTCCTCTTGTGAAGAAGAGCAGTCTGCAGCTCAGGATTCCAGCCCTCTGATAGCTACCTCACCGACTCATTGCTCAACCCTGGGGAAATGTCACATGCTGCCGAGCTAGGAGGAGGAGCACTCTGTTTTCCCTTCCTGCACGTGAGACATCATCTTCCATTGCCTGCCCAGCATCCTGACTCATCATGTGCCAATCAGAGCTATTGGCACCCATGGTGCCATGCCTCCCATGGATTACCCAGGGCTCTGAATGTCTCCAGTTCATGATTTTTTCCTATTTACTTTTATAACCCTGAATTTCAACCAGGTTTGACAACCAATGTTGGAACATAAGGACACAAAATTTAGATCTGATCTCAAATCCTCTCAATTTTCACATAAGGAAACTGGCACAGAGAGGTTGAGGTTGCTTGTCCAAGGTCACATAGGTAATAAATATCAAATTCAGGGCCCATGACTGGGCTCCTCATGCTCCTTCCACTGCATGCCACAGTCTCTTATGTCATACTTAGTCCTAACCTACATAACCATTCCAGTCAATAACCACTTTACTAAAATCTCAGAAAGTGACACAAGGTCCTGTCACTTGCTGTGACTGCCAGTAGCAATCACCTTTCAGTTACGCCTAGTACATGACTGATGAGTAAAGACAGAAACTTCTGGTAGTTCTCTTTTTCTCCTCTGTCCCAACAAAAGTACATTTCTTAGAAACAAAACTCAGGTTATCTAGAATGTATAAGTTACCCTTTGAAGTGGCATAGCTCTTGTTTAAGTTGACTAATCTTAATTGACACTTGTGTCTGAATTTTCCTAATGTTTCCATAAAGTTTCACAGACTTCTTGGCTTCAGAGGATTTCCTAGTTATGAGAACAGTTGACACAAGCCTTTGGTATGTCATAATGAAGACATTGCTCTGGACAAGGAAAGAGATGAGGGTAGGGGGTAGGATTCCTTTTCCATTAAACCTCTGCTTTTAATTCAGTAAATGGATAGAAATAATGATTCCCAGTATCATTTTTTGAAATGAACTTAATGTGCTTGGAAAGTACTTAGAAATCCAAGCATAATATATAAATAAGTGACACTTTTGTGTGGAGTAGCAGTTTCTGAAGTGAAGCCAGCCAAGATACATACAGGTCTCATTTGTCAGATTTTTCAGACTAAGCAAAATGGAGCAGGAAAAACGCAAGCATTCAGAAGTGGACGAATTGCTTCTCTTTGTCTTACAAGGTGAAGGGAAATAGGTGCAGCGCGTTGCTTTCTTTGGAAAGGCCTCAGCACATTCAATAGATAACTAAAAATGTTTATGTAGGGGTAGTTTGGGAGGGTGTTAACTATTTCTTTGTCCTCCTGAAAATCTGAATATTGAGATGTTATTTTCCTTCCATGAAACAAAATAGACTAAATGATAGTTTATAAATACTTGTAGGTATTAAATGATGGGAGAATCAGAGAAGTTAAAAAAGTTTTAAGGGTAAGGGTAGTGAAGAGAGCCTCTGTGGGTGAATGTATTGTTAAAACAGTTTTCATAAAAGCAAATGTTCATGTGTATGTCCCTCTGTTCTTATCTATTCCCCAAATCCTCATCTTCCCTGTCTGAGCTTTCCTGTTACTATTTGGGGGCACCATCAGTTTCCCAGTCACCCAGATTCAGGATCTCGTTGTCATCTTCACTTCTCCTTCTCCCTATTCAGTCCATTGTCACATCTTATTGTGTTTGCCTTCATAACATGGCTCATACACAGTGTCTTCTCTCCACCCATGCAGCCACGTAACTAGTTCAGACCCTTACCACCTCTCCCCTGGACTTTTGCAGTAGACTTTTGATGGGTCTCCCTGCCTCAAGGCTCTCCCCGCTCCAATGCATCCTCTACATAGCTGCCGAAATTATTTCCTAAAACCCAAATCTGACCATGTTACAGATACCCCTACCCTCAGTAAACTCTAGGGGCTCCCTACTGCCCTTGGTCCTTCCTACCTTCCCAGTCTTCTTAGACTTTACTTCTGTCCACATGTTCTGCAGTCCACACTGGGCTTCTTGCTCTTCTGTACACTCCACAGTCCATAGCTAAACTGTGCCTTTTCACTGACTGGCCCAGCATGTCTGGGATGCTTTCCCTTCTCACTTCTACCTCCTAGATTCCCAGAATCCCTAAATTCTTCGACACTTCAGTCCAATTTGAACATCATAAAATGCAAAATGGATAATTTTGATTACATTAAATAGATAAGTTTTTGCATAAACAAAGCCAATGCAACCAAAATTAGGAGGGAAGCAGAAAACTGGGAAAGGATTTTTACAACCAATGTCCCTGATAAAGGCAATATATAGAATTATATATCTGAAATATATAGAGAACTGAGTCAAATTTATAAGATTAAAAGTCATTCCCCAGTTGATAAATGGTCAAAGGATATGAACAGGCAGTTTTCAGATGAAGAAATTAAAGTTATCTATAATCATATGAAAAAATGCTCTGAATCACTATTGATTAGAGAAATGCAAATCAAAACAATTCTTAGGTATCACAATCTTATCAGATTGGCTAACAGGACAAAATAGGAAAATGATAAATACTTGAGAAGATGTGGAAAAATTGAAACACTAATGCATTGTTGGTGGAGTTGTGAACTGATCCAACCATTCTGGAGAACAATTTGGAACTATGCTTAAAGGGATATAAAAATGTGCATACCTTTTGACCCATCAATGCTACTTCTAGGTCTATGTCCCAAAGAGATCATGAAAATAGGGAAAGGACCCACATGTACAAAAATATTTATAGCAGTTCTTCTTGTGGTGGCAAAGAATTGGAAGTTGGAGAAATACCCATCAGTTGGGAAATGGCTGAATTGTGGTGTATGAATGTGTGTTATAAGAAATAATGAGTGGAGCAATTAGGTGGCAGCGTAAGTGGATCACCAGCCCTGGAGTCAGGAGGACCTGAGTTCAAATTCGGCCTCAGACACTTGACACTAACTGTGTGACCTTGGACAAGTCAACCCCAAATGCCTTGCCTCCCCCTCCAAAAAAATAAAGAAATGATGAGCAGCCAGACTTCAGAAAAACCTGTAAAAACTTGAATGAACTGATGCTGAGTGAGGAGAGCAGAACCAGGAGAACACTACGCTGTAACAGCCATAGTGTGCAATGACTAACTTTGATAGATTTATCTCTTCTTAGCAAGGCAAGGATCCAAGACAACTCCAAAGGACTGATGGTGGAAAGTGCTGTCCACATCCAGAAAAGAACTATGGAGTCTGAATGCAGATTGAAGTATATTATTTGCTCTCCCCTTTTTTTTCTTTTTGTTTGTTTCTTCTTTCTCATGATTTCTCCCATGGGTGCTGATTCTTCTTTACAACATGATTAATATGAAAATAGGTTCAGTATGAATGTATATGTAGAGCCTATATCAAATTACATGCTGTCTTGGGAGGAAGGGGAGAGATAGGGAGAAAATTTGGAACTCAAAATCTTATGGAAGTGAATATTGAAAAGTAAACATAAATAAGTCAAAAGAACTAAATAGGAAAAAAAAAGACAGCCCAATTCCCACCTTCTGCAGAAGGCCTTTTACAGTCTCACCCCCTGCTGGTGCCCTTAAGGGTTACCTTTCTACCCTGTGTGTATCATGTGAGTGGGTGTGTGTGTGTGTGTATATATGTGTGTGTGTGTATATATGTGTGTGTGTATATATGTGTGTGTGTATATATATGTGTGTGTGTGTATATATATATACATTTATATGTGTGTGTGTGTGTGTGTGTACAATTTTTTGTATGTTGTTTTCTCCATTAGATTAAATAAATGCTTGCTAGCCATCTTTTAACTCACATCCCACCTTCTTCCCTTTTCAGATTACCTTCTTTTACTCTGTGTATATATCTTATGGTACCTCATTATTTACATATTGTCTCCCTCATTAAAACATAAATTCTTTGAGGGCTGAGAGTATTTTTACATTTGTATCCCTAGTGCTTAGCACAGTACAGGGCTCATAGTAGGCACTTAATAAATGTTTGTTGTTGCTTTGCAATTCCTTAATTCCTGAGAGCTCTGATTCTCTTAAGGACTTTCTGTGCTTTAGTACCAGGCAGATAACTTCATCAGTTCAGCCAGGCATTCAAATCATGTTTTTGAATACACTGCAAGTTGATTAGTGCTAGGCAAAAAGGAGAAATTTATTCTTAATATGGTTAACAGTTTCTCCTTTTTGTCTAGCACTAATCATCAGCCATAGAAGAAATAAGAAGGAAAACGTTCCTTTCTTCACCACCAATTCTCATGTGCTTAAATTGAGGCAATAATTGGATGCTACTTATAAGAATTAATTTATTTATTTCAGTAGGATTTATGATGAATTACCAAGCTAGAAAAAGTGTCAGATACCCTATTTAGTCATCAATATTTCTTAATGATAGGTGAAGATAAGAAAGTTTGTTGTCTCTGCTGACTTTAGACACTGATTTTGGTGGGACTTAGCCAGAAAAGTAACCCAACTGATGTGCTTAAAAGGGTTATCACAGTTGTGCAGTGCAAAAGGATCAGAGTGGAAAACCTAATTGAATTCTGCAGAAGGCACAGATGTGGTTAATTGGAATCGCAATGTCAGCTATAAGAGATACTTCCAAATGGTACATTTGAGTCAGTTTGAGCCAGTGCAATTTGAGACAGAATTTGGGAGTTCAGGTACTTGCTTCCACTATATTCCCTTTATCTTTATGATACTTACTTGTAGTGCACATTGCCAAATGAACAGAAGACCTGGGGCATGTAATTTTTACAAGGGAATGCTGATCTGTACCAGAGTTGAACTCTGTTTTCGGAGAGGTGATTGCAACCACCTGATTTTAACTTGGCTATGAAATAAAATAATGATCCCTTTCTTTTGTTCCCTTCTCTTGTAGCTGCTATTAATTTAGCAAAGCTGAAATTATTCAGACATTACTACGTATTGGTGAGTAAGAAATCTTAGCTCTGTAAATGAAAACAAAGTTGGGAGAACAAAAGTACTATGTTTTTTAGGTAGGCCTTAAGTTTCTACCCTTATATTTGATTTTAAGAAACCATGAGTCATCACTGAATCTGTATGCTTAGAATTTCATTTTTTAATGAAATTAAACAAACATTTTTCTTTTTATTGAATAAAATAGCAGATACCTGTTACTTGTCATTCTTATCATTAAGAATAGAATATCATCAGTCAGTATATTAAGTGCCTCATCTTTGTCATATGCTGTGCTAAGATTTCGGGATACAGGCAAAAAGGAAGCAGTCTGGGCCCTCAAGAAGCTTACGTTCTGTTAAATAAAGACAATACATGTATAACCATGGAAAAAATCGATAAATAAATGCAAGATGATTTGGGAATGATGAAAAAACAGTAGCAGTGGAGATAAAGAAAGGCCTCCTGTAGAAGGTGGCATCTGAGCTGAGCAGAGATGAGGAGGAAATGCCTTCTAGATAGGGGAAACAGCCAATGCCAGGCCATCGAGATGGAAGAGGGAAGGCTTTTTCTCTAGATTTCATAGTGCAGTTAAAAAAAATGCATTCCACTCTCTGCTAAAGAACTTTCATTCTTTGAGAATAGAAAAACTATTTGTAGCAGGTTTTTTTTTTAAATCTTGAAAACAAGATAACAGATGAGAAATGGTTCTTAATTATAGCATTACAAACAGAGCTTGCTAGAAGTCATTCAGTTCACAAATTTTTCCTAAAAAGATGAAATTCCAGACCCTTTGTGGGGGTGGCAGGCAAGAGCCTTCTAGAATTGGTCTACTCACTCTGAAAGAAGTGTTTTATGAATCTTTCTATCACACCATCTGTGATTTTGGCTTTGTCAGCAGCTGCAAATAGTTCACTTTTCCTTAGCAAATGTGAGAGTTGTAAGGCAGGGTGGACGAACTATGAACCAATTTGCTGTATTTGTTATTTAAAAAACCAAGTGTGGAGATTAACTGTTTCTCCTCTTGACCCAAGTAATGGAGTAGGACCTAGCAGTCCTACTAGAACTTGATAGTAGGACCATCTCTAAATACATGTTGTATTTAACTTCAGGTTGTAAAGTCAGGGGTACCTCACCAAAACTTTGTAAAACAGGAACATCTAAGACCATACAAACCCTCAGTTTACTCCCAGTGAGATTGGATGATTGTGTCAGGCAGTGTGGTTAAATCCATATCACAGTAAGGTGTTGTTTAAGTATTCCTAGAGCAGTGGTCATAACAGCAAGGAAAAGAATTGAGTATTTTAGCTGTCCCCGAATGTGTCCCTCACATGTGAAGCATCAGTGTGTTTGATTAGGAACGTGAGGGTCTGAACATTTAGATTCTCTTTTGTGTTGTTTTGTTTTCCACTGTCACTGTTGAAGAATCATTACAAATATATCTCTAAGCCTGGGAATTGAAATGTATCTCTGGGGTAATGAAGCCAAAGAAGGCATTATTTTCTGCTGAACAGAGAGCCGGGGTATTATTTGAATGAGATGGCAAGGGGATCATTTTGGAGTTCAAATTGACCATACTCAAAATGTTTTGCACTCTTCTCTACTTGCACTGTGATGACCACTTGTATTGTCTAGAGATAATGAATTTATCATTTCAAGTATAACAGCCACAAAATCAATTCTTTTCTTTACTCTCTCACCTATATTTATTAACTGACATTATAAGCCTAAAGTGATATGCTCCAAATAGCTTTCTGTAGTTTTAAAGGCATTTGAGTAGAAGAGAATGATGGCATGAATGCAATGTTGATTTTATTTATTTTACCTTTCCCTTTTTCTATAGATTGTCTGTTACATTTATTTCACAAGGATCATTGCAATTCTCCTCAAACTTGCTGTTCCATTCCAGTGGAAATGGCTTTACCAGGTATGCAGTTGGCAGGAGGAAGTATATCAGAATTCTAAGTACTTTAAATAAATGAGTGTAAAGCCATACTCTTCTCTCCCCCACACACACACACTTAAGAAGCTCTATATTGTTCTCATTACCTGAGGGTAAATTGCTAAGTTCTTCTTTTTCTAATTATCTTCAATTAAAAACCCCCTTTTGTCCATGGAAGATGCTGGATCATATGGAAAAATTGAAAATAATTTTATTATTGATTTTTTTTTTTTTAGTTTATAAAGATTTTGGCAGGGGCGGGGAGGAGGGAGAGATGGACCTTTGGCAGAGAAAGAAAACCTAGCATGTGCCCTTTAAAATTAAAGCTCTTCTCTCCCATGTACTAAAATGGTTTTTTCCTGTTTGTGGATTTATTTACATAAAGTAGCCTTGATCCCTTGCCTCCACCAGCTCTAGTATCTTTTTTAAAAAAAAGAAGTTTTTTTTAATTGGTGGGATTGGGAAGGCAGACCTCTCTTTCACCAGTTTAGGGAACTCCTGGTATGAAAATTCCCTGCATCGTTGAATAGCAGTAACTTCTCTATAACCTAGTCCTAGAGATTTGCGTGAAGCTGAGAAGTTAATTGATTTGTCCTTGATTACACAGCATATAGCTAGTATGAATCAAAGGCAGAACTTGAATTCAGGTCTTCTTGACTTCAGATCCAACTATCCATCAACTATTCCTGCACTGCCTCTCATCATACCATAAAGTATAAATTGATGTGTAAGGTAATTCCTGAGGGATCTTCTCACTTTGAGAAAGCAACAAACACTAGACATGGTATTAGGAAACCTGAGTTCAAAACCTAGTTCTGGCACTCTCCTATCTATATAATCAAGTTTCTAATCTCTTTTTACTTCAGTTTCCTTACCTGTAAGGTGAGGATACTAAGAATATGTTAACTCTTTGGAGCTGCCAAACAATTTTGAGGGAGATTTATTTTCCTTTAAAAAGTATACCTCATGTTCATGTTTAAAGTAAGTGATTCTTATTTCATTTTCTTAGAATAGTACTGAAAGTTGAGGCTTTGGCGAAACTACCCCCAATAAAACTGCTGTGACCAGTGAATTTTGAGTCTAGTGGAAGACTCTCTCCAACTGTGGGAGAGGGTATTGTATGTGTTATGTTGTTTAATTCCAGTTCTGTTCTAAGTATAGTTCTTGGCTAATTCCTTTATGGGGGGTGTCGTTCATCTTGCAGCTACTGGATGAAATGGCAACTCTGGTGTTCTTTGTTCTTACTGGTTATAAATTCCGCCCAGCATCCGATAATCCCTACCTGCAGCTGTCTCAGGAAGATGATGATTTGGAAATGGAATCTGTGTAAGAAATCTCTGTCCTCTTTAAAAATCTTTGTTTTCTTTCTTTGTCCATCTCAGTCCTCAATTGATACAAATATCCAAGTGTGAATTGATCAGTTTTAGATGCACCTGAGGTAAATTTCCTCCATGTTTGACAAAAAGAAATAGATATTCAGAGCCCAGTAGTGTGAAGTATCTGCCAAGCATTGCACAGTTTATTCAGGAAAAAATAGAGAGTGCCACTCTTTTAAGAATGGTTGACATGTTTAAGCTAGTAGTTCCTTTTAGTAAGTAATGTAATGTGTTTCTGATGACAATTAGAACTTGGAATATACCTAAATATGTTTGGCAGGTTCAAAACCATTGTCAATGAATGGAAGTTCATTTCAGCTTCTGACTTTAGGAGCTGGTGACTGAAAGTTCAGAAGTCCGTTGTTTGTATTAAATCAGCTAGTCTTGCTTATTTACAAATACCATTTGTCATCATAAAGTTAGTTCAACATTTCTAATTCATGCATGAGCATTAACTTCATACAACTGTCAAAGTGGACTCTTCTGTTTAATATAGCAAGTGACTTTAAAGCTTTCATTTCAGAATGGAAATAATTGTAATTCATAGAGGAATTCCAGTATGTAAAATTTCTAAAATGGAAAGAGAGCTTTGTTAGTCTTTAAGGAAGTAAAAGATATAGACCTCAGAAGGTACATCAGATGGTGTATAATCCATACTTGCATGCTAGATCTTAGTTGATTTGTGGATTTGTGGCAGGGGGTTAGCCAGAAGGCAGCCATGTTTACATTTCCTTTTATTTTACTTGTCACATCAACAAGCATTTATTAAGTGCTTGCTATGTGCCAGACATTCTTTGCATGCAATGCTGGAAGCATTTTGACTTTGCACTTTAAGTGATGAGAAACAGCCCATACATGATTATATGTAATCCAAAAGATTACAATATGTGATGACTCCCTTTATATTTATTACCACTACCAGAAAAATAATTCAAAGGGCGTGTTGTACTCATGGGTCAGTAATACCACTTTTTTCAAAGAACAACCATTTTTCTCTCCCTTGATTCTGAATGAACCAGCAGTGAGGAGAAGCAAGTAAGACAGTAACAGGAAATATATTTGCAGAATTAGCAAAATCCTGCTAAGTGGCTTTCCTGTTAAGGACCCACAAACTGGAGTCAATTGAATAAGTAGTAGCATCTGCAATCTACCATGTTGACAGAGTTTTTATTAGACCTTATCTCTGTGGCAACATCTGAGAGAAGAAACTATCATCTCTATAATACATTTTCAGGTTGCACCTTCAAGTTGAATGTGAAAAAAAAATACTCTATTGGAGTAAAGAGTTGGGAAAGGGAATTATAGGGACTTTATTCCATATGCCCTGTTACTCACTGAATAATAGTGCTGGAAGAAGCATCTACTAGCTTTAGGTTTCTTAACTTGTTTGTGATGAAACTTGAGTTTCTTGAGGACATCCTTGTATCTTCCTTTTGTTTGTTTCCCTTTGCCACTTTTGGATGGGTAGAAGTGTAGGTGTGATGATAGATTCCTTAGGAGGAGATGTGAATGTTCGTGTAATGTGATGGTGCAAGGGCATTAGTGGTCAGAAAGCTAAGCTGTGATTGGACAGAGAGGAGGGTTAGTGTGAACTAATATGTTCTGGCAAATTCACAGGAGAAACACGAACTCAGGTGTATTTGAGTCATCATTGGTATTTGTGGTGTCCCAGTTGACACTCCAGATAAAACAGTACTAACCACCAGAGTATTCTGCTAAATAATTTTAGGTGACTTTTGTAAGCCATTCAGAAAGTATTTATTTGACTACTCTGGACCATTCTTAGTGAATTTTTGCCTTTCAGTAACCTAAGGTTTTTTTCTTACTTGGGATTATTAGATATCTGGATTTGAATTTAGTATGTTCCAAGAGTTCAGCTCACAGGAGGTTCTCTGAGCTTTGATATAGTGATCTACCTTAACTCACTCCAACATAGGCCTCTGCCTCTTAGGAAGAGAAAGTCTCTCCTTTTTAAAAAAGATCCTTGATACTATAACTGCACAGTTATGCTACTTGAGAGCAGGAAACTACATATATACATATATATATGTATATATGTATATATATGTATATGTATATATATGTATATATACACACACACATACATACATATATATACATACACTGGCTGTTGGGGGACAGGTGGGAGATTTTTGGTATTTGGTCATTTTAGGACTTTAGCTTGTGAAAATGAGGTCTGTGAATGAGAACAGCTGTCTGTCCCTCAATGCATCTTAATAGTTTGTAGTTAATGAGCCTGAAGAACCTTAAATAAGAAAAGAATTCAGCTGCTTCCCCCAAAAAAATAAATTAATAAAAATTGTTCATCTGGGACAGCTCTCCCAGAGTTACTAAGAGTTCCTTTGTTGAAAGAATTCTATGAATTTATTAGAGATGTCACAGCAGAAAAGGCCTGAATTCAGGTTCAGGCTATCAGTGCAGTCTCTATTCATCTGAAAGAGACTGAAAAGGCTAAATACAAATTTTCTGTGAAGGAGAAGCAGCCCAGAACTATTATTTCTCTTTTCTAATTAGGAAAATATCATTTCTAGATGACTTCTGTCTTAATATCCTAGAAATAACTCAAGCCAGAAGCCACCAGAACTTCATCTTCTAGAAGGGCGGAACACTTGTTGAGAACCTACCAGCTGCAACTCTCTTAGTCTGCAAAGATTTCAAAATTACCTCATCCCTATATTCTAGACACTGATGTTCACTTATGGACCTAGTGTAGTATAAGATAAAGTAGAGCAGAGGATACAGGTGATCCTAAATGCTTTAAGAAAATTTGAGTAGGGAGAGAGCACTTCATCGGAAAAAATAAGGAAAATGAGTATATAAGTTTAAATAAGTAAACTGAGGCAAAAGTCTATTCATGTCATTGAGGTAATTGAGGGAATAAGAATACCCAGGCGTTAGTGCAAATTGAGTGAACCACACTGACTTCATCTCATGAATCAGCATTGTCAGAGCTGAGGAATGTGGCTGGTCCTGATTTGTAATGCCAATTGGCATGTGTTGCTTAATAAATTGATTTACTTGGGAGTTTGAACCTTTTTCCTCAGTCATTTCATTTTTTACTTGCCATATCACCTGTGAACTTGCCAGGACACATCAAAAGAGAAGGTGTGTATTTAAGGCATGAGAGAAGGTCCTGTGTAAATACACAGAGGCAGGAGATAGCAAGGAACTTCTAGCAGTGCATTTTGGCTAGAATATAAAGCTCCCCATAAAGTGAGGAGTTCTAAAAACACCAAAAGTTCTTTCTTGTAGGAGTTGTTATTCTAAGGGAATAGAGCACTTGTTATCATTATATCAAAAAAAAAGCAAAGTATCTTTTACCAGTCAGTTATAGTACTGCCATCCCCCTATGATATTCCCCTTCAGATGGGTAAATTGGTAAAATTTTCTGTACTCACTAGAAGAAAATAATCTATGTGGGGCTATGAGCACCTCACAAGATAATCAAAACCCTAGTATTTAGACTTGGCCTAAGCAGATTATTACATACGAGCGCTCCACAGCTTTTACGTGGTTGAGGTTCCTAAATGACCAGATTTGGATTTTATTTGAAGAGAAGAGCCCTTCCAGGGGTTCATCTCCTTTGTGACAAACAACCTCCTGGAGGCTCTTTGAGCTGTCATTTGTTGAGTGCTCCCCACTCCTTCTATTCCTCTGACCTGAGCTTCATTCACAGTTTTGGGAACTTTTTCCTCTAATAACATTTTTCCTTTGTGGTTTCTCTCCTACCTCCTTCCTGAAATTTTGCACTACAAGTTCCTGTGACTGTCATATTGCTGTGACATAGTCTTTTTGTTGATATTATTTCTGATTATCAATTTATAAATATTTCAAAGGAAAGCCATTGGTCAGGAAAAGTTATATAGACACTTCTTTCAGTCATGCCAGTTGTTGGAAATCCTTTCTGTTCCCTAGGAATCATTTGCCTTGTATGCAGTTATTAAACTACCAAACCAAATATATTCTCCATATGAGGATATATAATGATGGCATAATTATAAGTCACCCTGATTTTCAGTCTTAGTCCCCTTCTCTTACTTCCCCTCTTTCTCTGGGCTGAGATTCAAAGATGCTTCTAGTTTTCAGTAATGGAACTTGTCATTAAAAATTCAGTAAGTTAAAAAGTATTGAATGCAATTTTAATTACTAAACTCAGTAGCCTTTACATTTACCATGCATATTCATGGTGATCTGGATTATTTCAGTCATCCTGTGACTAAGACAGTGGAGGAGGAAATGATGATTTTCTTTGCCACAGCTGGGAAAGTGATCTCCTTAGAGTTCTGCTTCCACACTACCATTCTCAAGACTACTATTAACCTCTTGCTGCCTATTGATTTGATTTTTTTTGAGAAGTGGAAGCTGGGGAATTGAGATATGATTTTGTATTCTATTAACTATGCCAAGCTACATTTAAATCCAAAGGACATTCTGTGTTCTGTTGTAGAAACAGCTACGTTAATTACTTAGGCTGAAACCAGTATTGGCTGTAACATGGTGAAATCCCGATCACCAGACCTAGTCAGGAGGTCTAGATTCTAATCTTGGTTCTTCTATTAACATTTATGTGGCTTTGAGCGAACTTCTTAACCATCTCTGGACCTTATTTTCCTCATTTGTAAAGTGGAGGCAGTAGGGAGTAATGATGTAGTAGATAAACCTCTAAAGTTGTTTCCAACACAACAGTTCTGAGATTCTACAGTAGGGGTTTCTTCTTTAGATACCAGCTTTACAATGACAGTTATTATGGCTTATCTATTAATTGAATCATTTGCACAGTGGAGAAAGCACCAGGCTTGGGAGTCGGAAATACCTGAGGTCAAATTTGGTGACCACTGGACAAGTTACTTCACCCTATTTGCCTCAGTTTCCTCATCTGTAAAATGACCTGGAGAAGGAAATAACAAAGCACTCTAGTATCTTTGCTAAGAAAACCCCAATTAAAGTCACAAAGACATTTTGACAAAGTAGGTTATCCTTAGATTGTAAGGGAAGAAGGGAGAGAAGGTAGAAAAAAAGAAAAAATTTTCCATGTGTAGCACCAGAAACTTGGCAAACAGAGCTTGGAGTATGCACTGTTTACTTATATGTCAGCATGTGTTGATCTTATCTTTCTTTTTTAAGCCTTAGGTACTTTTTTATTAATCTGGTTATCATAACCTAAGAAAAACTCAGTTCTCAGTAGGGAAAACTTTAGATTGTATTTTGTTTCTGAGTTAAGTACCTGGGGGCAAGTGAAGAAAGTACACTAGATATCAATAGGTTTGTTGTATGTTATTTGGTGATATGATTGCAGCATTTCCCGGTGTCCCAGTGAGTATTTTAAGCAGAAGCAACATTGTATGTATTCTGTTGCTCTTAGAGAAATGTGTGAACTCTTTCTGAACAAGGTTGGCCATTACATGTGAACCAGCAGAGAGGAAATGATAGTGAGTTATTATCAGTGTAACTTTTTTCTGTTCTTTAGAAAGATGTCTGTAACCTGCAGGCCTGTATTCATTATTGCTAGCATCTACAATAAGATTTTTAGTTACTTTATTACCAAAGATAGAATTAATATAGGAAGAACAGGTTGCTTTGTAGGATACTTTTGCCCTTTCTTCTATAAAAGATTAAGTGGTCTTGGACTGTCAACACCTCTGGAGAAGTAATTCTCTCCCCTTTCAACATTTCTACTCAAAATCGTGATGGCTGCAACCCTCCACTCCAGGTGACTGGCCTCTGCAAACTTTAGCAGTGCAGCCTTCCCTCTGTTGGGCCCACAGATTTTGTTAGTTCAACCAACACTGTTTAAGAATGTTTAGGGAGCAGAATAAGCTCAAAGTGGATATATTACTTAGATATAAAAGGTGATATCACACCTTTTTGTGGATTGTGGAATGTGGAAAAAATTACCGTTTGATTTATGGATAAGAGAAGTGTTCATGACCAAACAAGAGATAAGATCACAGGAGGTAAAATAGATAATTTTATATTACTAAAATTAAAAGTTTCTGCACAGACAAAACCAATGAAGCCAAAATTAGAAGGAAAGTAGGAATCTGGGGGGGGAATTTTACAGTAAATTTCTCTGATGAAGGTCTCATTTCTCAAATATATGGAGAACTGAGCTAGTTTTGTAGAATTGAGAGCCATTCTCTCCTTGATAAATGGTCAAAGAATATGAACAAGTAGTTTAGGATCCGATATGCCAAACCCAGGACCTCTTCTTGCCTTGGTCCACCACCTTTCTTGTGCTCCACGTGGTAAGTTTCTGCCAGACACCATCCTCATTCTCCACATATATCTCTATTTATGCTGACCTGGGCTGGAAAAATTATGATTATTTTTTTTTCTTGGATTTTGTGATCAGGATGTGTTTGATTCATTTTCTAGATGATTGGAGGAATTAGGGGGTAGGAAATTGTTATATTTCTTCCTACTATTTCACCATGTGGGCTCCACCTTCTTGCAGCTATATTTCTTAAATACCTACTCTCCCAGACTGTTATGCCTACTATATCACAAGCCATTTTAATCTTCTAGGAGTTGGCATTTTTTTCTCCACAAAGATTCTTTATTTTTAAAATTTCATCTTTAAATTTTTTGGTAATTTTTATTTTCATTTCCAAATTCTCTCCCTCTCACTTCCCCCCACTCACTGAGAAGGTAATTAATACAATACCCATTATACATATGAAGCCATGTAAAATATATTTCCTCATTAGTCCTGTTACCAAAAAAAGGCAAGAAAAATAAAGAAGCGGAGGAAGGAAGTGGAAAAAAAACTTCCATCTGCACTCAGAGCTCATCAGTTCTCTCTCTGGAGATGGATTTTTCATCATGAGTACTTTGGAATTATTTTAGATCATTGTATTGATGAGAGGATCTAACATTTCACATTGATCATCATTGCAATATTATGTACAATATTTTCCTTGTTCTGCTCACTCCACTTTATATCAGCTTGTGATATGGTAGGCATAAAAGTTTTCAGAAGAATAAATTAAAACTATCATTAGTCATATGAAAAAATAGTCTAAGAAATAGAAAAATTAAAACTAAAACAACTCTGAGGTACTATCTTACACCTCTCAGATTGGCTAACATGACAGAAAAGGAAAATGACAAATGCTGGAGGGAATATGGAAAAAAGGGACAGTAATGCACTGTTGGTAGAATTATGAACTAATCCAACCGTTCTGGAGAACAATTTGGAAAAATTTCCAATGTAAAACTGTATCCTTTGACTCAGTAATATTGCTACTAGGTCTATATTCCAAAGGAAAGGAAATATGTATAAAGGGAATACGACCCATATGTACAAAAGTATTCATAGCAGTTGTTTTTGTAATGGCAAAGAATTGGAAATGAGGGAATGAACCAAACACATCCTGATCAGAAAATTCAAGAAAAAAAAAATAACCATAATTTTTCCAGCCCAGGTCAGCATAAAGAGAGAGATTTGTGGAGAATGAGGATGGTGTCTAGCAGAAACTTACCACATGGAGCACAAGAAAGATGGTGGTCCAAGGTCCTGGGTCTAGCATATTGGACCTAAGCTTTCCTAGGGTACAAGAACAGGTGCCAAGTAGCAGCTGTCACTCAGTACCCTGTTCCAGGTCACAGCTCTAGAGAGGACTGAGAAAGGGACCTGCTCTTAGGAGTGACATTCTAGGGTGAAGAGCACCCAGGGTAGAAGCAAGTAGTAGCTGTCTGCCTCGAGTCCAGAGCAGGAATCCTAGACCAAAGGGAAACCTAAAATTCTGTCACTGAACCAGCAGAACTTCTCAGTTGGTAGATAGTTGATTGTTTCTAGAAGCAGTCTAGTGGAACTTGAAATGGGGGAAGCTTGCAAGTTTGTATCTTCAAGCTAAAACAGGTCAGGAACTTGCAGAGCTGACCTATGGGGTGGTAGTCAGGCTTTGTCCTAGATCTCACAATTTTGGGAACACTGAAGTTTCCCAGCTAACGCTATCACTGAGCTCCTGAGTTGCAAACTATTCAGCACCTTAAGAAGCGGCACCAAGACCAGCCCACATACTCCTTCCAGAAGTCCAGAGAGTCCGGCCCTCACGTCAAGTTCAGAATCAGAATGTAGGCTGGAAGAAGAAGCAAACAATCTCCCATAAAATGCTGTTATTGTGACAGGGATGCTCAGAGCACAAACCTGGAAGGAGAAAATGACCCCAGAACACTGACAATCAAAACCACAAAGATAAACAAAACTTGGGCAGCTTCAGCTAGAATTTCTGGAAGCACTGAAGCAAGAGTTGTTTGTTGTTTGTTTTTTAAGACTTCAAAAGTTTTTCCAAATGCAACCACTCCGCTAGAGGAAAAAATTGGAAAGAAATGAGAACTGTGAAAGAAAGAAATAGAAAGGGACGTGGCAGTTTGACAAAAGAGATAAAAAGCCTGGTCCAAGCAACAAACTGCCTGAAAATTAGAAATATCCAAATAGGAGTCAAAGATTCCATGAAAAAGCAAGAAATATTAAAGCAAAGTCAAAAGACTGAAAAAAAATAGAAGAAAATAAAAAAGTGTTTCATAACAAAAACATGAAACTAGAAAATAGATCAAGAAAAGATAATTTAAGACTAATTCACTGAACTTCTTGAGAGCCATGACCAAAAAAAAACCAAAATGTCTTAGATATCACATTTCAAAAAATCATTAAAAAAAAAAAAAAAACCTGCCCAGATCTTTTAGAAATCTCCTGAAAGAAACCACAGAATGAAAACTTCCAGGAACATGGTAGCCAAAACCCAGATCTTCTAAGTGAAAGAGAAAGTACTGTAAGCTTAAAGAAAAAATTGAGTACTGCAGAGATACAGTCAGGATCCCACAAGATTTAGGAGCCACTACTATAAGAATGGAAAATTTAGAATATAGTGTTCCATAAGGCAAATATAGTCTTAAAATGTTACCTAGCAAAAATGAGTATAATCCTTCAGGAGGGAAAATAAAGTTTTAATGAAATAGACAGCTTAGAAGCATTCCAAATGAAAAGACCAGAGTTACACAGAAACTTTGAACTGCAAGAGTTAAGAGAAGCATAAAGAGGGAAACATGAGGGAATGGTTATCAGGGACTACATATAGATAAACCATTTATATTCTAATATGAAGAGATAATATAATACATGTGTCCCTTCTGAACCTTATCATCATAGGAAGTTATAGAGGAAATCTAATTAGAGGGGCCTGGGAGTGATTTTGTTGTATCTTGCTAATCTTCAAAGAATAAATGGAAAGGGAGAGGTAGAGAAGAATATAAGGAAAAATCATGTTACATAGTCAGGAGGTGCAAGCAGAAGACTATGCAAACAAAGATGATGGGATAGGAAGAAGCGGGGGAGACTTGAACATCACTCACCTCAACTGGTCATGGGAAAGAAGAATACACACACATACAACACACACACACTCACAAATACATTTAACCCTTTGGGGAAATAGAGGGAAGAAAGGAGATGAGGGAATAAGAGAGATAAGATAGGATAAGGGTGGGACTAGTACTAAACAAAGCTAACAGAATATATGCAAAAGCATAGCTTCTCTTATTGCAGTGGAGAATTTAAAATGAGAGGAGTTCCCATCAGTTGTGGGAATGCTGAACAAGTTATGGCTTATAAATGCTGTTGTGCTGTAAGGAGTGATGAAGGGGATGGTTTCAGAAAAACCTGGGAAGACTTGTATGAACTGATGCAAAGTGAAGTAAGCAGAACCAAGAGAACAGTTTGTGCAGTAACAACAGTACTGTAAAGACAAATGACTTTGAAAGAAGTAGGAACTCCAGTTCCAAAGGACTAACACTAAAACATGCTACCTACCTCCTGATAGAGAGGTGAAGCGCTCAGTGCACAATGTTACTTTTCTCAGACATAGCTAATGCAAGAGTTGGTTTTGCTTGACTGTATATCTGTGACAGAGGGTTGTTTTTTTTCCTGCTTTCTCAGTTTGAGGCAGGGGTGCAGGAAGAGAAAGGAAGCAGATTTTGCTGACTAAATTTAATTTTTAAAAGAAATATAGCAGTAAGGATGAAAAGAGGAAAAGACTGGCTTTCTTTTTTTTAATTTTACTGATAGACCTAGGCTTTACTTGTGCAAAAGTCATAGATCTCAATACCTCCTGTTCTTAGGTGAAATAAGATCATGTGGTACTTGGGGTCCCCTGAAGTGAATTACACAAAAAGAATTTATTAATCTAATAATTTGACTTCCTATACAAGAAGCTCCTGTTTGTCAGTGGTGAATATGCCTTTATGCTACTGTAGAGATTATATTATGGAATGTGCATTCCATGCCATTTCAGTATATTTTTAGTTTCTCAGAATCCATGCTTTTCAGCTACTCTGTTAATGTTCTACTTCACTGAGTCCTAAAACTTTTCTTCTACTGTAGTCATTTGGCTTGATGGCCTCTACGTTTTATGACCCTTAGCTTCTTTAGCAGACTTAGTTACATGTGATTTTATTAGTATATAAAAGAGTTACTTTTAGGTCCTCCTCTGCTGAATTCAAAGTTCTTATTGATGTCAAATCAGGTTTCATTCTTATCTATAGTATCAGGCTTTTATTTATAGAGGTCAGCTGCTACCATGTTCAAGATCATACAATAAAAGAAGAAAACCAGAATTATAGGAATAAACATAACTTCATACTGTCAGTCTGTAAGAAAAACCTTTGTACTTTCTGGCAGAGTTGGCAGTGTGGATTGGAAGCAAACTTATCACAACAGAAAGTTGTTTCACACTTACATTGAGGCAGTTGGTGAAATCCTGATCCAGGGACTAGAAGAATTTTCTACACTGCATGTGTTATAGTATTCCTAATATTAAGAATCACTATGCCTTTACCATCCAAGCTAAATGGTTTTCCTGTCTTTAAAGCTGTAAACTTTTCCTTTCAAAGTATTGTTCTAGGTACAGGTTGATCCCAGGATTATCATTGCCATGTAAGGTGACAATATAAATATTCCAGGATCTGTAAGGTATAACAGTTCAGGAATGCAAAATTAGGAGATGAGACTCTAGCGCTTGTGAAGAAATCTGGACCTAGTCTGACCTTGATGTTCTTTCTTTCTCTGGACAATCCCAACAAAATTCAATGAAGCACAGGGAGTAGGTGTCAGTGATAGATTAGCTGTATTAGTGCTGGACAGGGCTTGTTTCTCAGAGTGTTTCCATTGGACATATCAGTCAGCTTCAAGGCTGGGCCAGGCAAATCACTTGATTTCTGGGAGGCCCTTCACAGGGTCCACTGGTTCTGTTGGTTGATCTGCTGGACTCCCTGGGTTCTCTCTTAGATTAGCAGCTATAATTTCCATCACTTGTAGCCTCAGGCTCAGCTGAGGACTGCTTTGCTCTTCTAGAAAAAGGCAGAGCACAGTAGTCTATGATTGGTTGAAGCCTCTCTAACTCTGCTCCTTTAGGGCTTCACTTCTATTTGCTACCTTCCCATCAGGGAGTTGAAGAGGTGTATAACCTTTCCCACTTCACTGCTCTTCCTGGTCACACCTGAGTTACACTGATGAGAGATCTCAACTTAACTTATAAACATATAGTACATTTTTTTTAATTAAAATATTTTTCAATGAGCAAAAATTGATTTTGTCTCCCTCTTACCTCCACCATTAAAAAAAAGAAAACTTGAAACAAACATACCTAATCTAGCAAAACAAATTGCTTCATCAGGCATTTTCCATAAATATCCATCTCATTCTGCATCTGGAATTAGGGGTTGGGTAGCATGCTTCATCGTTGGTGCTCTGGAATCAAATTGGATTTGATTGCATTTATCAGAGTTCTTACAGCTTTCAGAGTTGTAGGTTTTTATAGTATTAGGTTAACGTGGCATAATAATATTCCATTATATTCATATGCTCAATTTTTTTCAACCATTCCTCAGTCAATGAATGCCCATTTAGTTTTTTGTTCTTTGCTACCACAAAAAGAGCTGCAATAAATATTTTTGTAAATAACTCCTCTTTTTTTAAAAAAAATTTCTTTGGGCATATAGACCTAGTGGTGATATCACTGAGTCAAAGAGTATGCATAATTTAATAACTTTTTGGTCATGGTTCCAAATTACTTTCCAGAATAGCTGGAACAATTCACAGTTTCATCAGTGGTATATTAACATGTTTGCAAGAGCCAAAAAAATTGTTAAAACCATACAATAGGAAATTGGTGGACTGTTAGTCCTGATCCCATGAAAAACTCTTTGGGATACTTGAGTACCTTTCCCTTATCATGGCCTCCCACTTCTTTATGTGTCTTGGTTATGTGTTGTTTTCTTTTAGGCCCTTAAACATGCCTATTAAATTAGTCCATAAGCATTTATTAAGTAAGCATCTTCTAGAAATTAGGCCCTGTGCTAAGCATTTGGGATACAAATACAAAGAATAAAACAGTTCCTACTCTGAAATTATCTTAAATTCCAGTGATGGAGACAAGAAGTATGTGTATACATCTATACAGCAAAAATATAAAGAGAATAAATGCAAATAAATAAAAAGCAGTTAAAAACAAGGTAATTCAGAAGAGAGAGCCTTGACACAGGGATCAGGAAAGTCTTCCTATAGAAGGTATTGCTTGAACTACTTCTTGAAAAGAGAGACTCTTATGAAGCAGAGGGGAGGAGGGAGTGCATTTCAGGCGTGTGGGGTAGCCATGCAAAGACCTGAAAACCGTTTGGGGAGTTGTGTTGTGGAACAGAGAGAAAGCCAGTTTAGCGCATTTCATAGCAAGGGGTGGATAGGAGTTGTGTCCAAAGGCCAAAAAGATAGATAGGGACCAGATTGTGAAGGGCTTTAACACTAAACAGAGGAGTTTGTAGTTTATCTTAGAGGCAATAGGGAGCTAACAGAGGTTATTGAGCAGAGAATTGATGCGATCAGATTTGTCCTTGAAGACAAGGACTTTGGAGGAACTCGGGCAGGGATACCATGTAGGCTGCTGCAGCTATGTAGATGAGAGTTGATAGAAGTGCCCATGTGATTAAAGACAAAGGGTCAAATTTGAGAGATATGGGAGGAATAGTGAGATTTGGCACCTAACTAGATATGTGGGACAAGAGAAAGTGAGGAATTTGAGGATAATGCCAAGGTTCAGAATCTAGAACATTCATCTAGCACAAGGGTTTATTGCTTTCAAAAATGTACATATAGAACAGTTGGAAGGAGAGAGAGAGACTATCAAAAGAAACCATTGCCTGAAGTTTTCTTACCTGCATACTTCTCTTTTTAGGGTGACGACTTCAGGAGTGATGGAGAATGTGAAGAAAGTCAAAAAGGTGACAAATGGATCTGTGGATTCCCAGGGTGAATGGGAGAGCACAGCGTGATGAAGCAGACTTTGAGAAGAGCACTTTCACAAAACTTTTAATTTATTAATAGTACTGTCAGTGAACAGGAGCAGCCTACACCTCCCAACATTGATCCAACAAAAGAGTGTGACTGGGAGCAAAATATCACAGAAACCTCATTTCTTCTTCTGTACTCTAAGGAAACTGGATCTATTGCTGCCCACAGGAAAGTTTGAACTTTCCTCAAGGTGGGAATGATGTGGGGGGAACACAAAGGAGGAGAAAATGAGGATTTCATTTGTTTTAAATTTTTATATGCACATACCTTTCCCCCCTTTCTGTTAATGACTAGGTATTCGGAAATGTATTTGGTTCTGTTCTAGACTGTGTTATACCAGTGGAAAGACTCTGTGTGTGTGTGTGTGTGTGCGCGCACGCATGCGTGCACGCGCGTGTGTGTGTGACAGAGACAGAGAGAGAGAGACAGCAAGAGAGAGAGAGAGAGATATTTGTGATACAAATCATTGAACATGAAAACTGTATTGGACAAGGGGAACAAAAGTGAAATGAAAAGACCCAGTTACTCTGGTATTCTGGCAGGATCTTATAAAAGATAACAGTTAAATCATTGTGGGAGTGGCATAAGGAAGATAATGAAATTAAGTGATTTTATAAAACAAAGTAGGCATCAATTGGGTAGGAACACAATTGCATCTTTAAAGCATTTATCACAGACCCAGGAGTTCTGGGCATGGTCCTGAGGGCTGCCATTGATTCCAAGTATGGCCTTGGGCAAGTCCTCTAAGTCACATCATTTGTAAAATTGGATGGTGCATTAGTAAAGTGCTTTACCATCCTAGGACTGTGATGCCATGCTCAAGATGAAGGATTACCTTCTTCCTCTGTGATGCAGTCCAAGGAGAAGAATGTGATTTTCCTTATTAAGAGGGGATCTGCTTGGAGCTTGCCACACTATAGCTGTCTGTTTTACCTCAGGAATGAGAGGGAAAGTCATAGGTCTGAAATTCTTTGAATTAATTTTTCTATGAAGTTTCCCTTAGACCATTTTCTGTGCCCCATAGAACACTAACTCCTTTCTCTCTTCTCTCGGGAGCAATACTTCTTTTCCTCTGTTTCACAAAAAAGTGAAGGGTGTGGCGCATCAGGTCACAAGCCATGTGGTTAAGCTGTGGAAGTATCAATGGAAAGGAGTTGAGGAAGAATCATACATACATAAGTAACTGCAAGTGAAAATTTATTCTTGAACACTATTGAAGAGAAAGGGAAATTTGGGGACAGTATGGATTGTATGGGTAAGAAGGCTATTAAAAGGGTTGTGTCTGTGTAAACCTAAAGTTCTTCCTGATTGCTTAGCATTAAACAAAGGGACTCTCTGGTCCCTAGTTTTGAGTCCCATTAAATGAACCTCTCAGTGGAATCTTTTACTTACGGGCTCTGACAGTGGAATTTTTTTTTACTTGAGAATAGAGGAAATCTACTAATCACCTTCCAAGAATGCTCTTAATGATGATTGAGTGAGTAGCCACCTGAAAATAAAAGTATTTTAACTCATGGTGGTTTTTTGGAAAATGGATGGAGGGAATAATTTCTGTGTTTTAACCAGATACTTAGGAACTCCTGCTGGCAACTTACAAGTTTCAAAGAAGGCTGCATTCATGAATGTGCTTAATTTGAATAATGTTGCTGTGAAGGGGTCTGTTAATGAACCCATGAAAAGATGTTTGCTTGTCTCTAGCTGCTTGGGCACATCTGTGGATTAGAATCTTGAAACTTCTTGTATTTGCCATTCACTGCTCTTACCTTCACAGAGCAGGCTGCCTCATCCTGAACAGTGGAGATGAGAGCTTTGGGAATTTTTGAATATTTCAAGAACACTGAGAATTGTGTCTGCAAAATATAAACAACTTGGGTAGGCATAGAAAACAGAAAGATTTTTGATCTGGGCAAGTGTGTTTCTCAAACATTTTTCCTCCCCTGACAAACTTTCTCTGCTGAAGTGGTGATGGAGGAGCATATATATTAATGCCTGGAAAAGATAGATTAAAGAACATGTAAAATAAGCCTCTGTCAGCCAGTTGATGAAACGTAGTTTACTTCTGCTAGTTCATCCTTCTCTGTCCCTGAATGAAGTATCATCACCATGATCTTTGAAACAAGCTGAGCATAGAACAAGAATCATCTTAAGTACTGGTCCTCCAGATCTTTTAGGAAAGGATTTTCCGTAAGGAAGAGACACAGAAGATGTGTTGAATGTTTAGATGTACGCCTTCTCATTCAGTCATCTCTTGAAAGATCACTTTAAATTGGGTGGCAGAGAGAAAGACTGGAAATGAATATTTGGTCGTTTTGTTCTCTTCCTGCCCCTCCCCCTTTGTTTCCTGTACCGAAATAGCATAGATAGTTGACTTCAAGATTTTCACATCTCTGGGGTAGATCCCCTGAAACACACTTGGGTACTCCATCCAGAGTGCCACGTGTGCTATTTCTCCAGCAAACAGTTGTCTGACTAAAGCTATGAAGGGCTGGGGGAGGGCATGTCCTCAATATTTATATACATGATTTTAAAAATATGAGTGAGAGACGGTGTGTGAGAGTGCATGGATACATGTACTCAGTCAGTACAGCATTACTACCTTCTGTTGTGCTGTAATGGTAACACTGTTGCTGCTGTCGTTGCTAGCAGGAGCAGAGCCTTTTGGGTATAATTAGCATGTGGACGTTGGTCTCAGGTTTCTCTTTGGTTAAAACCATTTATTAACACTCTGTATGTACTTCCAGGCTTACTCACTGATCTGACTTTCTGTGGCTTTGTAACTGAGCAGTGGCCCCTCTGGAATCTGAAACGGACAAATAAAATGTGTTAGCTTTTTAAAAAATAAAAGCCAGACTGATCCACAACGATTGGAACAAAGAAATTGTTTTCCGATCACCAAATGTTCTAGCAAGAAATGTTCATCAGTGGACCTGATGGGCTTTGGTGAATTACAAAAATGTCTGGCGTAGGAACAAAATACTTTAAAATTGCCTCCCTTCTTTCTAAAATTGAAAAGATAGATTCCGTATTTTATAAAATAAATCCATTTTCATGCCCAATACCAAAGCTATTACTTTTAGCTTGTTCTACCATGAATAAATGATTGATTGAGGCTCTAAAATGAACAGATTTGCCCAACAGTTCCACCAAATTCAGAAACTCCCCCTACTCCATTGTCATTTTAAGTGTTCATTTGAGCCAGGAGTAAATCCTTTTAAGTTTTCAGATGGTAGCCTAAAAGGAGTCTACACAGACAGTTCTTTCCTACCCCATGTATTTCTTCCACATCTTTACCTAGTACAAGCCTTAGCTTCCTTCAGAACTCAACTCATCTGCTACGTTCTACACAGAGCTTGTAATTCCTGTCTGCCTGTGCCAAACATCTCCCCCTCCCCCCAAATAAAATTACATTTTATGGACAAGGCTGTGAAATTTCAGGAAATTGAGGATCCCATTTTTGCATTTCAATAGACTGTGCCTCTATTGCTAGAAAATTATTTCCTGGACAGCATGAACAGGAAATGTTCTTTTAATCCTGGCCTTCCACTCTGGCCAAGTACTCAGTCTAGCTCCTGGTCGTTTGGTGCTAAAATTTGAGTTGCAGTCACTTTCCCTTGCTGAATAAGACCCTGAGGAAGTTCACACTGATGGATCATCTTTGTGATTACACCTACTCTGGTGTAAGGATTGCTTCTTGGGCCATGACCTTGGTGAATTTGGTATCAGCTTATCAGGCTATCCTAGTGAACCAAGCCTAAACATAACACTACCTGAAATTCTCTTTTCCATTCCATTTTATTTAAAACTGGCATGTGACTGGAAGGGAAGTCATGTTGAATTTCCCTTCTAGTTACTAGATGATTAGACTGTCATGATCTCACTTGTTATTCTTTAACCTGACCTTTTCTCCCTCCTGCCGGCTTCCTCCTATTGATTGCCCTGTTCCACTTTGACAGAGACTGGGAGAGTATTGTTAAGATTTTGGTGCATTGCAGTATTTGTTCAGTGCCAACTGTGTGAAAGATGTATTTCCTGAGCTAGGAGACTCTTCATTGAAAGAGTACATACTAATGATGCTTCATATTGTAACCTATAGGATGTACCTCCCTAAAATACAATGCCCTGTTTCCTTTCAAAAATAAATTACTATCATGGCCTCAAGGAAGATATACAGTATTCCCAATTATGAAAGGTTTTCTGGCCATCTTCCTTTATCTACAAAATATTCTCATTGAGAAAATGATCCTGAGTTAACAGACAGGCTTTGAGGACTACTGGCCCCATTCCATGCACAATTGCAAAAAAAAAAAAAAAATTGCCTTATTCTCTCCAGCCAAGCTGTTGATTTTCAAAAACACAGATTTTGGCAAAATCTACACTGATCTTCCAAATGCCATGCCTCTCCCAAATATCTTAGGACAATGTCTAATCCAAGAACTGTGGTGTAGAGTGTTTGAGTTGAATGTATCTGAACTGTGCCTCCTTCATTTCATTTCCTCCTGAGGAATTCAGCATTACTGATCACCACTATATAGAAGCTACCACACCTCAACTCATAGGTCTCATGGAACTTCAGAAAATCATTAGTCGGTAATACACCAAATGTTCTTTTTCAGAAGATCTGCTCTTTACTGCGATACCCCCTGGGGTGTTCTTGGCAGGGTATACTTCTTTAAAATCAGCTGTCACTTGAGCTGATACTAGTCCTTGTTGCCACCTGTAATAGAGTTATCAATAAGTAAAGCAAAAGGTTCTCAAAGTTCCCCAGGGTTCTCTTAGCAATAGTGATGTGTCTGTGCCATCCCCACTAGACTTAATGTTTCATGCTCAGCCTTGATGCAAAGATATCTCCTGAATTAATTACCAAATGGATACACCGTATGAAGGGAAGAGTTGGGGTAGTTTGGGAGTGGGAAGGCAGCTGCATGATTTTTGGAATTTTGACTATAAAATGCAGTTAGGAAGCTTGGGGGAGTCCTTGAGGAAAGCAATAAATGTCAGAATGATAAGGAAAAAATTAATTTGGCACAAAAAGTAGGCTTATTACAAGGACTGTTTCAGTGTCTTGTAATGAGATTCTGGCTACTCAAAAAACCAGAGAAGGGTTAAGGAAACAGTGTTGCTGGCTAGTGAGAGCTGTTACTTCTGACTTTATTGTGTTGTGACCTGGCTCAGCTGCTTCCAAGCAGCGTATTTACCCTAAATTGGATTTGCTTAGCTACATGACCTCCAAAGAACCCAGGTAGGGTGTTTAATCCAGGAGCAAATTTCTGGGTGCTTGCAGACAATAAAGCGTACTTTGATCTTCATTTAAAGTTAAGGTTCAGAAAGAGATTTTTCAGTATTTTTTTCCTAACATTATTTAACAGATAATTATGGGGTATTTATATAATGAGTACAGGAGAAAAAATATAAATCAGGATACTGTATGTAACTTGTTTTCTTGCTTTGGTGCAGATGTGTAAAATAAAGACTCCATGACAAAATGTACATTTGTAATCTCAGGAGAACTTTTGATAAATGACTCCTGCCTCAGTCTCCTGGACTCTTTCTTCCTTCTCCCTCATAATTTTTTTTTCTTTTGTTTTTAGATGATCGAGTTTCCTGTTTTCCAAAGCTTTCCAACTGTTCTCATTAATAGTAATGGTGACCTACTAAAGAAATCCAAGCTAAGGCATAACAGTATCCATAGCACTTGTCATTATTGATAAACTCACTCATGATTTGGTTGGCTATATATTGGAAATGATTTGGATAGGGACAAAGAATAATGGCATTTTCACCAGGATTTATTCGCCCATTGCTGTCGGGAGACAACTACAAAAAGATGCAGGACTAGTCCCAGTACGACAATTGGCATGATGCACCATCTTGGTAAAAATGTGGGCGTGGAATGTGCTTTGGTTTTCTCGTCCCTTCAAATTCAGATGGCTCATTTCGTTCTCAGCTACTTCACATTGGAATTATATATTTCAGCCCCCTGGTGAGGCCTATAGGTGATGACTTGCCCAAAGTCACACAACTAATTAGTAGCACTTAAAAAAACAGATCTTATTCCCAATCCATTGCCCTTTTTGTTACTGTATTATGCCATTTGCCTGTGACCTTCCCACCTATGCATAACAAACATACATGCCTGCCCCAAAGCCTGTCAATGAGGTCATAACCCTTCCTTGGAATAGATGGGGAAGATGAACTATGAGTGTACCTCAGCATGATCCTGAAAAGGATGTGAGAATCACATTTTTTATAAGTTGAATCACTTTGCTCTTGAGGCACTTATCTCTATCTCTGATTGATTTTTCAATTAGCAGGGTCTTCTAACACTGTTACTCTTCCCTCCACAGACTCTTCCATGCAGCTGTGATGAATTCCTTGGAAAAGTGACAAAAATAGCCTCAGCCTTCACCCCTCCCCTTTACCGTTTTGTACATTTAAGTGGGTGTTAGGGTTTCCCAGCACAAGCAAACCTGCACATGGTGAATGGTAGGAAGTCTGCAGAAGGTTCTTGGATTCCACGGTGGCAAGCTGTTGCATGGCCTTTGGGGTGGGTCATAATACTCATTCTCCTATAAGGGATGCCCTGCCTTCATTTATACTCTTTATTTTCAGAATAGCTAGAAAATATTCCTTGCCCCACACATTTCTATAACCTAATTAACTTTTATTTTTAAATCCAGTTGTCTATAGTTGTCAGTCTATGATTACTTTTCCCCACATTTCATGTCCTCCGTTCGTTGTCTAGCACTTTTCATAGATTCACTAATCTGAAGGGTTATTTAAATCCAAATAGAGTTGTCCAAGAAGCTGGGTACAGACTAATCTGCTTCCAGCTGCTTCCTCTAACAGGCTTCCATCAACAGCTGTTGTCAGGAACTTGGAGTTGTCAGGGCCGGAACTTAAACCCCATTCTCCTGACTTTTAAGCCCAGCTCTGTTAGAGGTCCTTTATTAGACACTAGGGATACTACAGAATTGAATAAGCCATGGTTTCTTCCCCTCAGTCAGTTTCAGTAGGTTGTTATCCAAATGTAGGTTTTGTAAAAGCAAAGTAACTGCTCAGTGTGTTCAGTGGCTTCCAAATTTCTGTTGCTTTTACTTGTTCATTGAAATTCAATAAGGTAGCATTTATAGAAATTTCTCTTCTGTAGAGTGATAACATAGATACCACCAAACAGAAAACTTAAAAATTTCTCTACCAGAGAAATAGAGGCAGCCATCACAAGCAAAAATAACTATGACCTTTCCAGGAAGGTGCTGTCTTACATCTGGACCCATATCAGAAATTATGTTTCACCTAAATATGACATTCAGCCTATTTCTTATTAGAACAATTAGTCACCATCTTTATCTTCTCAACCCTTTCCAAACATTTGAGGATCCTCATTAAATTGTCCCTGGGCCTTCTACTGGCTAAGTTATTATTGAATTGCCTTTGCAAGTACCTTGCCCTTCTACTTAGTGTAGATCAGTTTTACAAATTGATAGTAACTCGTTCATTTAGACCACATAACACTCGATGTCCATTGAAGGTTAAAAAAAACATGTTCTGATAAATTTTATGTGGCTCTCTAGGTGTTAGTGCTTCCTCTAAAATCTCATTAATTCAGAATTTCTGAGAAATCAACTTGGACTAGGACAAAGTGGACCTTTTTCAACACCTAAGGAAGAAAGGATTCACTCAGCAGATTAAGACCAGGAACAAAAGACAGCCTATCACAGGAGAAAACTGGAGTAGGAGTCCGAAGAACTCAATTCATATCTCAACTCTTCTGCTTGATATAAATAAATGAAAAGCATTTTCTAAACCCTTACTATGTGCCAGGAACTAAAGTGCTAAGTGCTGGGGATCCAAGTGAGCAGGACCATGAGAAGGTAAGCAGGAGGCAGTAATGTGGTTTAAATAAGGCTTGGAAGGAGCAGGGGGACCTGCTTCTGGACAAGAGGAGACAAAGGAGAAAAAAACATAGCACCTGCTAATGTGCTGGGCACAGTGCTGTTTACAAGCATTGTCTCCACAGCAGTGCTGCTGGGTAAGTGTTTTTATTATTCCCATTTTACAGATGAGGAAATTGAAACCAACAAAAGTTAAGTGACTTGCCTAAGTGACACAACTAGTAAGTGTCCTCTGAGGCCTGGTTGGACTCAGGTCTTCCTAAATCCCAGCCTAGTGCTCTCTATCCACCAAGGTTTGGAGATGGCCAGGAGATGATATGAAGACCTGATTTCCTGGGAAGGTAACACTACCTGTGTGACCTCAGAGGAGTCAACCTCTCTGGGGCCTCATTTTCCTCATCTGTAAAATGGGAGTTCAGGAAGGTAGACTAGATGACCTCTAAGGTCCTTTCAAGCTCTAGTTTTCTCATCCTAAATTTTAGGAGGCCCGCTGTACCCATTTGAAAGCCGGAATTGCAAAGCTTTTTAGTACATACGAGAGTATAGATAAATCTTATTTGCTCATTAAGGCCCACAAGTTTATAGACTTGAAATTCTCTTCAAGTTTGAGACTAGTTTAAATGGAATTTCTAATAAAACTGATTATTTTATAAACTAAAAGTAAGTTTGGTTTAAGGAGGAAAATATATTCTGTGTTGTCTATAAGATAAACATTGTAGGGAACTGGGAAGATTGTTTTGTTTTTTTTTTTAATAGAGTTTAGCTATCTTCATGGGTAGAAGGAAGTACAAATTACCAATAAGACAGTGGTTCCATAAAAGTATTAGAGATGAAACATTATTAATGCAGTGTATACTGAATCAGTGATCTCCAAGAATACTTTTCCATTTTCTTTTAAAAGAGATCGACATCTGTTGGTCTCTTAGATTCTTCCATGGGCATATTAGACCAATGAGATCAGAGATGGGAAAGAGTTTGAACTCTTGGGAGGAGAAAGATGTCTCTATCCAAGCTTGTGTGGCGGTAACATCACTCAGTATGTGTGTCACACTTTTTCCCTTTTTTTAACTTTAATTTTATTTTTTGTTACATTTTAAGTTCTGAACTGGCTCCCTCTCTTCCTCCCCACTGCATCCTAGAGAAGGCCACCATTTGGCACAGATTTATAGGTCCTTTATAGCTGATGGGAGTACGTATAGTACTCAGAATAACTTGGTTCACAATTATTCTTCTAGCAATATTGCTGTAACTGTATACAACATGGTCTTGGTTCTGTTAATTTCATTATTTCATGCATGTCTTTTCCTTGTTTTTTTCTAAAATCAACCAGTTCATCATTTCTTACAGCACAATAGTATTCCATCACAATTTTATTCCACAAATTGTTGAGCCATTCTTAAATTGATGGACATACCCTCAATTTCCAGTTCATTGCCTCCACAAAAAGAGCCACTATAAATATTTCAGAACATATAGATTATTTTCCTTTTTCCCTGATCTCCAGACCTAATAGTTTTGGATCAAAGAGTATACACAGTCTTACAACTCTTTGGCTATAATTCCAGATGGCTTCTCAGAATCATTGGATCAGTTCACAAAATTAACATCTCATACTTTTTCCTTTTCAAAGTACTTTTCCATCTATTACTCATCTCATTCTATCCTGATGACAGATGTGTCAAGAAGGGAAGCTATGGATTATTATCACTACAGGTGATTTAAGTATTTGTGTTTTATACATAAAGGAATCTGAAACCCAGAGGAGTTCAGGGGCCAAACTCGTACAGTTAATTAGTGGGGAGGCTGGGACCAGAACCTAGAACTCTTCACTCTGTAAGTCACAGTTCTTTCTGCTCATAGAAGGTACCTCCCACAGAAAGTAACTTGTTATATAATACGACTCATTGTGTGGATTGAGCAGAAAGAACACTGGACCTGGAGTAAGGAGACCTGGGTGTGAATCCTGGCATTGACATTTATTAGCTGTGTACCTTTGGAGAAATCACTTCAACTTTCTAAGCCTCAGTTTCCTTATTTGTAAAATGGGGATAATATGACCGCTACTTTGCAGAGCACCACCCCACCACCGTCCTGCCAGCCCCCCAGCTTCACGATGTTGGAGGCCTTCTTGACTCTTCCCTCTCCGTTGATGCCTCCCCCTTCATATCCAAACAATTGCTGATCCTTGTTGAATCTTCCTCTGCTGCCCCCTTGCAACCATCTTTTCTTTTCACCCACAGGACTCTCACCTCAGTTCAGGCCTTCGTCCTCTCCTCTGGGCCCCTGCAGTAGCATCCTAATTCACCTTTGCCTCTTTTCAATTGGTCATCCACACAGCTGCCACGATGATGTTCCCAAAGCACAGATCTGACCATGTCATCCTGATGAGGTCAGGGAACCATAATGTTGAGGTTTGGGGTGCTTGGGACGCCAAAATAATGACACCCCAGGTCTTACCAAATGAATTTGGCTCCAACCTTCTTTCAGCTAAAGTAAAACAAAATTGATTCAAGATTCGCCATGTTGGGTTGACTCTTAAGAAGCTTAACCGTTTGTAATACTTGTGGTGACAAGCCAGATAGAATCTCAGCTAAATAGAATCAGAGCTGGATTGAATCTGAGGCAAGATGGAAATTATATACAGTAAGACTGTGGGAGGCATCTGGGGTGGTCTAGTAGTCTGGGAGGACGGTCTGGGGAGAGATCTTGTTGAGACTGGGGTAACTTGTGATATAATCCAGGGTGGGAAACCGCCCGAGGCAATTTGGAGGCATCAGGCAGTACAGGGCTTGGGTGAGAAGCATGTGGGCCAATCCTAAAGTAATGGACAATGGAGGGCCAGGCTAGGTTAAGGGTAAAGCTGGGTATAAAAAGCCAGATTAAATGGGAAGATTCAAGGAGGTTCCCAGAGTCTGTACCCCATCAATCCCTGTACAAAATTCTTTAATGGATCCCTGTTTTCTCTGAGTGAAGCTACAAGTTCTTCTGGCATTTAAAGGCCTTCGAAACCTACATCGATAGTCTGATTACACAATTCTGCCCATCATGAACTGGACATTTCAGCCATAGTGGCTTATTGGCTCTTCCCTGTACCTGATATCTCCTGCCTTCATGCTTTTGTCCATTCTGTTCCTCATGCTTAGAATGCTCTCCTTTCCCATTCCCACCTTCTAGAACCGTATTTATCTTGACCTCTCTGCAGCCTTTCACACTGTCCTTCCCCCTCTTCTCCTATTCCTTAGGTTTTCTGGACGTCACTCTCCATTCTTCTACCTATCTGACTACTCCTTCTCTGGATCCTAATCCAGATGAAACCCACTTACCCTGGGTGTCCCTTAGAGGCCTTTCCTGAGCCATCTTCTCCTTCTGTACTACTTCAGTTGGTGAGCCCATCATGGCCCTTGGATTTAATCATCATGTCTAATGCTAATGACACACACCTACTATGCAGCCCTAATCTCTCTGCTGACTTCAGTCTTTCATCTTCACTTGCCTTTCAAACATCTCAAACTAGATGTCCAGCAAATATATTAAATTTCAACATGTCCAAAACTGAATTCATTATCTTTTCCCCTAAAATCTCCTCTTTTAGAAACATCCCCATTATTCTTGAACATGATCTTCCCAGTTCCCCAGGCTTACAACCTAGATGTCATCCTCAGCTGCTCACTATCTCTCACCCCTCGTATCCAGCCTTTTACCAGGGTTTGCAATATCTCTCAAATACACCCCTTTCTCTCCTCTGATATTGCCACCATACTGGTACAGGCCTTTATCACCTCATGCCTGGGCTATTGCAGTCATCAGCTGGTTGGTCTGCCTGCCAGGTCCTTCCTCACGCCACTCCATCCTCTTATTTAGCTGACAAAGTGATTTTCCTAAAGTGCAGGTCTAACTGTGTCACTCTCCTACTCAATAAACTCCAGTAGCTGCCTTTCACCCCCAGAATCAAATACAGATTACATTATATACATGTAATAAAATTACATACAAAATACATTTAAAGTGTTTCATAATCTAGCCTCCTGTCCCTTCCCCAACCTTTCCAGTCTTCTTACACCTTATACCCTGCCCTGCATACTCTTCAGTCCAATGATACTGATTTCCTTGCTACCCCTCAAACAAGTCACTCCATCTCTTGGCTCTGGGCTTTCTCTCTGGCTGTCTCCCAGGCCTGGAATGCTCTCCTTCCTCCTCTCTGCCTCCTGGCTTCCTTCAAGTCCCAGCTAAAATCCTACCTTCTACAGGAAGCCTTTCCCAACCCTGCTTAATTCCATTGCCTTCCTTCTATTAATTATTTCCTATTTATCCCATATGTGGTTTGTTGGTAGGTACTCACATATTGTCCCCCTTATTACATTGTAAGCTCCTTGAGGGCAGGAATTGTCCTTTGCCTCTTTTTGCATCCCCAGGCACATAGTAGGTGCTTAATTAATGATTTATTAATTTGTATCTTCAGTGCTTAGTACAGCACTTGGCACATAGTAGGCAGTAATGCTCACTGACTGACTGGCTAGACTATCCAGCTCACCCCAAGGCTCAGTTCAAGTGCCACTTCCTATGGAAGGCCTTGCCTTCCTTTATTCCCCCAGTTGTATATATTTTGAATTCACTTCCTTGTATATATACTGTTTCATCCCAATAGGACAGTTACTCCTTGAGTGCTAGTCTGCTTCCTTTTTGTCTTTGTGTCCACAGTGTCTGAATGCTCATTGAATTGTGTCATTCAATGTTTGATGACTGAGTGTTGGTGACAGGATTCCAATATAGGTCCCTTGACCCTAAGTCCAGGGTTCTTTTCACCACGGCACATCCCTCCTTGCCCCAAATTAACTCCATATGGTAAATCCTAATATATAATAAGGTTAGTGCTATTTCTCTTCAAATGCTAACCCATCATCAAAAGAAGGGTCTAATACCTCTTCACTCAAAGTTATTGACATTAGAAAGGGCCTGAGCAATCTCTAATACAATCCCCATATTTTATGAATGAGGAAATTACTTTCCTGAGGTTACACAGCCCACTAGTGGTAAAACATGCTCCAGAACTCAGGTCTTCAGACTCCTAACCTCAGGTTCTTTACGCCGCAACTCTGCCTTGTGGAGACACTTGGTAAGAAGCATCAAACTACCCTTTTTCTGAGTTTGAATAGAAGAACTAGGGGGTCAGGGGAAGGTGAGACCCTCATATTTGCCGGCAATATAAATTCAGATTCAAAAGTTCCCTCCATATTGAGAGGAGAAAGGGAGAAATGGAATGGGGCAAATTATCTCTTACAAAAGAGGCAACCAAAAGCTTTTTCAAAGGAAGGGAAGAGAGGGCAGGTGAGAGGGAAAGTGAAGTTTACTCTCATCACATTTGGCCTAAGGAGGGAATAACATGCACACTCAGTTTGGTATGAAAATCTATCTTCTGCTACAGGAAAGTAGGGAAGAAGGAGATAAGTGGGGTGGAGGATGATAGAAGGAAGGGCAAATAGGAGGAGGGGGTAATTAGAAGTAAACATTTTTGGGGAAGGACAAGGTCAAAAGAGACAATAGAAGAAATGGGGGGTAGGATAGGATGGAGGGAAATATAGTCTTATACAACATGACTATTATGAAAGTCCTGCAAAACTACACAGATATAGCCTATATTGAATTACTTGCCTTCTCAGTGGGGATGAGTAGGGAGGGAGGAAGGGAGAGAAGTTGGAACTCAAAAATTTTAGGAACGAATGTTGAGAATTGTTTTTGCATGCAACTGGGAAATAGGAAATACAGATAATGGGGTTTAGAAATCTATCTTACCCTACAAGAAAAGAGAGAAGATGGGGATAAGGGAAGAAGGGAGGGGTGTGATAGAAGGGAGGGCAGATTGGGGAAAGGGGTAATCAGAATGCACAGTGTTTTGGGGTGGGGGAGGGAAGAGATGGGGAGAAAATTTGGAACTCAAGATTTTGTGGAAGTGAATGTTGAAAACTAAAAATAAATAAACATTAAAAAAAAGTTCCCCCCACCCCGCTTTTGCATCCCAGGCTTTGACTTTGTTTTGCTGGGATTGCTTCTTTTTCCCCTATGATCCAAATCTTGTAAAATTCATTACAGGGCAGCCACATTGATTTTTAATAATGTTTTGCCTCTGTATAACAAGTCTCCAAAGGCTTATTCCCATATTATTCTAAACATTTGAAATTGAACAGCCTCTTGCTTTTTCTGCTTCTGTTTAGGAATCCAGCAGTAGTTGACCAGAGCTTATATCAGGAGTGGAGAACCTGCAGCCTCGAGGTTACAGGTGGCCTTCTATGTCCTTGGGACATAAGAGTTTCCTGGGGCAGAGAAGTCCCAAAGTAGTGCCCCCACTGCTGGGCAAATGAGAAGACATTGGCCTTGAAACCTTTGAAGCAACTGCCTCTTAGTTTGTCTCAAACACAGACATTTCTTAAGTAGGTAATGGAAGTGTCTCTTCTTTACAGATGAGGAAATTGAAGTTTGAAGCACTTACATAATTTATCCAGGGTTGGACTAAGTGTTAGAGCTGAGATTTGAATCTAGCCTTCCTCATTCCCAAGTCTGACCTTTCTATTACATGGCGCTGTTTCTACAATGTCCTATCTTCGCAGGTTTTTTTACCCAGTGGACATTTTGTGATCATTTGTGTGGTTAATTTGTCTAATGCTGGCAAAGGGACTCTAAACCTGGCTAAAATGGAGAGAATTCAGGGAAGGAAAAAGATTAGACTCAAAGGTCTGGAGAAATGGGCTTGAGAGAATCTTCCCAAATCTAAGGATTATGTAAAGATAGCAAAAATCTAGGAAGGTGTTTTAAATGGAACTTATATTTAAAAAAATAGAGGGACTGCCAAATCTCAAGTATGTTGCCCCAGGAAAAAGACCCTGCCTTTCCTCTTCTTCTCCCCCTCCCAACTATTTAGACAGAGTGCTAGACCTGGAGTCAAGAACAGAATTCTGATGTGACCTCAGATCCTTACTGGCTGCAAGGTCCTGGGTGAGTCACTTAACCTCTCTCTGCCTCATTTTCCTCAATTGTAAAACAGTGATGATAACATCCACCTCTCAGAGCTGTTGAGAAGATCACCTGAGATATTGAAGTGCTTGGCACAGTGCTAGGGACAAGGTAGGCACTTAATGTTTCTGCCAAAGAGGACAAACTTAGGTAGTTCTCTATCACCTGGCCCTTAATGTACAGGGTTTTCCAAGCCCTTTCAAACAGCCATTATGTAACTTAGGGGTATGATCTCTGCCCGGCTGTGTAGTGGTAAGAGCACTGGATTTGAATTCAGAGGAACAGGGTTTCATGAAATCTCAGTTGGAAAAGACTCCAGAAGCCATCTAATGCCAACTGTGCCTGCATAAGGACCTTCTGTACGACATTGCCAGACAAGTGACTGGTCCAGCTTTCAACTGAAGACCTAGTGGTCTGAATACCAATTCTGTCATTCTGTGACCTTGGGGCCTCAGTTTCTTTATCTGTAAAATTAAAATGTTTTCCTATGTTACTTCTAGAGTTATTTTTGGCTTCAACCTTATGTTCCTTTGATTAATTAATTGGGAACAACAGAAAATAATACTGTAACAATCTCCCCCAACTTCTACTCAGATTCACAAGTTGGGTCTCAAAAGGTGGCTGCTACCCTAATTCTAATCATTGCAGCTCATGAACCCCCACTGGTGTGCTTCCCATTAACAATTAACCAGTAGACTCATTCAGCCCTAAGAAAAGGTATTTATTCAAATGCCATAGCAGGAACAAGTTATAAAATATCCCCCTACCTCCCTATAAGGTTGGGAATATATTCTCCCACAAAGAAACAGCATCCAAGTGAAAAAGAGACTTAACCTTAAGAGTACAATGGTAGTAGGGTCGATATGGCAAAGACAACTCAATTCCTGCTATTGTGGGGCCCAAAAGTCCTTGCTCTCTTGATGTAGAGGCTGCATACAACTCCCTTCTGTACAGTGTCTCTGCTAGATGAGTTGCCCAACTGTGTTCACAACAGCTCCTCTCCATAACCCTACTCTCACCTTGAAAGTGCTTCCTCTTACAAGTGATAGTCTTTCTAATATCTGTCTGTGGTATATTTCCCTGCTCTCTGGTTGACTCAGTATCTCCTACTGGTCTGAGGGGAGGAAAGTGAGGCTGGTGACCTTGCACAGCCCTGCCATGTCATCATTTCTCTGAAGTCATGGTCTTCTTCAAAAACAAGGGAAGAACACAGACCTGTGAGTAGAGAGAGATGCCAGAATGGGAACCCAGCTAGCTCAATAACTCAGCTCATCCACTCCCTTCTGTCCCCACCCTGCCCCTTCCTTCTCCTCTCCAAAGGAAGGTAAATTTGGATGGCTGGAGGCTGCCCAGTCAACTTGGGGTTTACTGGTTAGATTTCTTTAAGTCTCTCTCTCTCCTTCCTTCATTCTTTTCTTTCTTCCTTCCTTTCTTTCTTGTCTTTCCCCAAACCTTAAACCTAGTGCACTCTGAAGTCCACAGACTGCACACCAATAGGTCCCTCCCCGAACTCCACTTAATGGCTGTTTTCTGAATCCTCCTGACTTCAGAGTGATTATCAATAGTAACTGTTGCTCTTTCCCTCCCAGCTTGATTTACTTAATTTTTTTCTTTTGCTCATTAAAGTGACCACTCCCTGATTATTTCTTAGAGAGGCTTTATTCACTGAATTTATTCACCTATCTTACTCCAAGTACCTGAATAGGCGAAGGACTCCCATTGCATCCTGGGCCATCTCCAGTCATCCTGATGAATATCTGGTCACTGGATCCAGATGGCTCAGGAGGGGAAAGTGAGACTGGTGACCTTGCATAGCCCTTCCTCACTCAAAACAAAGTCAAGTGCCAGTCATGTCATCATTTCTCTGATGTCATGGTCTTCTTTGAAAATGAAGGGCAGACCTGCTGGTCCAGTAACTACCATGACATGGCCTTTTGGCATTGGAAGGGGTGGGTGGGAGAAGAAAAAATCCTCTCCCTGCTTTGTTGCCTTCCAGTATTAGGTGCAGGGGTTTCCTCCTGATCAGTTTCCACATCTTTGTACTCAGACTCATTCAGGACCTCCTCATTTAAAACCTGCTTGCTTAGCCAATCCATTCCCTTCCTGACCCAATCAGAGAAGTCAGTTTAACATTTCATTAATAGCTTGTGATTACACTCTGAGCCTTCTGGGATAACATCAACTGAATTGGAAGAAGGGAAGAAACCATAATTTCTCTTCCTTAATACTGCGTTATTTTTAAGCTATTTACCTTCTGAATGAGGGGGTTATTCATAAAATGTCGGAGCTGGCAGGGCCATTATCCGTTTACCCCTTATTTTACAGAATGGAACATTCTCCAATAGAGAGGACAACTAGATGACACCACGTGGTCTATTAGAAAGAGAATTGAAGAGCCAAAAAAGCAGTGTTCTAATCCTAGCTCTGCTATCATATCACTCCTTCTATGACCCAGGAGGAAGTTACTTCCACTCCTGGGCCTTGGTTTTCTCCTGTATAAAATGAGGGAGCTTGTTTGGTGTTCTCTAAGCATCAGTCCAACTCTGATATTCTGTGCTTTACTATAGATCTGGAACTGTGAAAATAATCCTAGGGGATCCCTCTTTACCAATGGAAGGGTCAGATCATTTATAACTTTGTTGCTGTTCAGTCGTTTCAGTCATGTCTAACTCTTCATGCCTCCGTTTGGGGTTTTCTTGGCAGAGATATTGGAGTGGTTTGCAATTTTCTGCTCCAGCTCATTTGACAGATGAAGAAACTGAAGGAAATAGGGTTAAGTGACTTGCCCAGGGTCTTAGAGCAAATGTCTGAAGCTGAATTTGAATTCAGGAAGATGAGTCTTTTTCACTCCAGGTGGAGCACTCTACCCACTGCTGCCCCTGGATAATTTATAAACTACTTGTAATTTGGAGTCATCATACAGAGACAACCTCAAACAAACTGAATATAAAGAGCGTGTTGCTACACAGGGAATCAGAGGATGGTGAAGTTGAACACTCTTGGTTGCAAACCTTCCTAACACAACCGCCTGAGATGCCAGTTCTCTGGTGTAATGATGAAATCCATTGGAATTCCTGTGTCCCTGGGCAGGGGTCAAGGAGTGCTGAGGGATCAGGCTGCTGCTGAGATAGTCAGGAGACTGCAAAATGGAATCCTTTCTCCTGGGCTCCCCTCATCTTCCCCAACTCACACAATGCTTCCAGCCACAAGAGCTCTATGGCTCACCATTTGCACAGCACTTCTAACCCTGCTGCTGTCTATATTTAGCCTGGATATGGGCAGGTTTTTTTTTTCTCTATATATTCCACTTGGTTATATGAGATCTCAGGCAGAACTGCTGGTGTGGCTTGTTTAAAAGCCAAGTGCTTTCTTCTTTCCCAAAGATAGGTGCCTTCCTTGGGAAAGCCTTCCCTTTCTTTTCCTCAGGGGTATTAATAAGTTTGCTACAGGATTTCCTTGGTTCCTGACTCACCTGTTAGCACTTGGCCTTACCTCAGCAAGCTAGTGAGGGGTAGAATCATGCACTTGAACTCTAGTTTTTCCCATAGGGAAGCATTTTGTAGTATTAGTTTCATTTTGCAGTCTGGGACAATGCTGCCCCCCAAAAAAGTTAAAATTAGGTTCAGGGCTAATTTTTTTTTTTAAGTTATCAAGGCCCCATAACAAGTTATATTAGCATATGGCTAAACCCTAAAACTCTCTACTCTTGAAATTCTGATTAAGTGCCGAATTTTCCCTGAGTGCCAGGATGTCTTTTCTTCCTTCCACTAAACTTGGGGGAATTAAAACGATGGCTGGGATTGGGAGATGGGAAGAGGGAAACCTGGCATTTGGGGGATTTTCAAGCCAGCCATGTTTCTTTGGGAATTGGATGAACTTAGGGAAAGTCTTTTTGGCTTGTAGTCAATATCCTTTAATCTGTATTCCTGGACCATCTGCTTGGAAAATGCTGAGACCCAGCTCCTAAGCAAGATCGAACTTGGTCCTTGTTGCCAATTTCCACAGATCAGAGGAACATCTGGAGCCCAGGGCTTTGCCAGGGGGGATGTTGTATACACAAGGATATACATACAAACGCTTGGAATCCCTGGTTCCCATCAAGGCTCAACTCAAAGGTTACTTCCTTCAAGACGCATTCCCAATTCCCCAAATTATTAGTGTTCCCCACCATCTCTATCCTGAAAGTAATTCTGCCTTGGTTTTGTGTATCTCTTCCTTCACAGGGTTTTCACTGATTTCCCTAGCTGCTAGTGATCTCTCCAACTATTCCTCCCATCCAAATTACTATGGTATATAATATAAATGTGTATTCCCCAGGCCTAAACTGTGTCTGGCACATATTAGGGGCTTAATAAAGTTTAATGATTGTTTGATTAATTCAGTATTGTGCTCAACTAGTGATCTTTTCAGCTCCTATGGGTTCAATTAGAGATGTCTCCCAATTCTATATATACAGCCCTAGTCTATCTCCTGAGTTCCAGTTCTGTATCATCAACTGTTAGCCATTTTGAACTGGATGTCTCATAAGCAACTCAAATTCAACTTGTCCAAAACAGAATTAATTATCTTTTACCCCAGATTCACCCCTTTCTTAACTTCCCTTTTCCCATGGAGGATACCCTCATTTTTCTAGTCACCCAGGTTTGAAACCTTACTGTTATCCTTGACTACTCACTCTTCCCTCACATATCCAATCAGTTGTCAAATATTGTAATGTCTGCCTCTGCATCAGCTCTCATACACATCCCCTTCTGTTTTTTGCTCATACCACCACCACCACCTTAGTTCAGGACTGCATCGCCTCCCTTCTGGAATAATACAGTAGCCTCCGATTTGGTCTTCCTGCTCTGAGTGTCTCCACTCCAATTCATCGAGCCACACAGCTATTAAAGTGATCTGACCAAATCTCACCCATCCCCTACCTTCCTTCATAATACATTTAGTGACTATTGCCTCTAGGATCAAAGACAAACTTCTCTGTTTGGTATTTAAAGCTCTTTATAGCTTGTTGGTATAATCCAAAATGAGAAAACTATCTGACTTTTGGCTTAGCCCTGGTAGAAATGGATAGTGAGCCCACCTGTGATTTAATAGTCATAGGAAACTCCCAGATGGATAAACCCTCTCTACCGGTTCAGGTCAATACCTTCTCTGCCACCTTGATAGTCTTAACTAAGAAGTTAAGTAACTTGTTTAGTGTCCCATAACCTAGACTATGAATCTACCTCAGCTCTTCTTTTCTCTTTTGAGGCCTACTATCTACCTATTGTATCATACAACCCTATTTTTGTTTTTGTTTTAAGTGCCAGAGCTATTGCCTCTGAAATAAAAGTTCCTTTTGTGCCTAGTCAAGCCTGTGATACCTAAGCAAAGGCTTGGACAAAACATTTTCTTCCAGTTCTAAGACCTCTGATTTACCTGTTTAAGAGCAGCTAATAGTCTTTAGGCTTTCTTAATTTCTACAACAAGGGAGATAATGAACCTGCTGCCCTCTGCTTTGGTCTCACATTATGTCAGGTATTGTGTTCAGTTCTGGGAGTCATACTTTCAGAGGGACATTGACAAAGTTGCTTAGTATCTGAATTGATAAAAGATCTGGGAAACCATATCTAGCTTAAGGGTGGACCTGAGAGTAAGTTTGATAGGAAATCCTCCCTCCCCTCAGGCTCTTGTCACTGTGTAAGGAGTAGAAATGAAGCTCTTTTACCTTCTGGGTTTTGCCTTAGCATAGACCAGCACTTAGAAAGTACTTGGTGAATATTTGTTGAATTAAATTGAATGTTGGACAGTTTTTACACATTAATGACTAGATTTGCTAGCCTGTAAACGATTATGACACTAAGGTGAGGGATTCTTGATCTAGGCTAACTTAGAGGGATGAGAGTGGGCTGTGGTTCTCAATGTAAGGTCCAAAGTCCTCTGGGAATCCTCAAGGTTCTTTCAATAGGTTTATGAGGTCATAACTATTTTCATGATACTAAGATATTTGATTTCTAATATGGCTAATATTAACAGAGATAATCCTCATAGGCAAAAGGTCTTTGGGGGAGGGGTATTCCTCAACAATTTTTAAGAATGTAAAGGGATCTCAAAACCAAAAAGTTTGAAAACTATTAGTATGGGGGATGGAAAAGGTGATGCCTGACTTCAATTGTAATAGTGGTTGCTCATATTTTATTTGTGTTGTTTAACCATTTCAGTCGTATCTGAATCTTTGTAATTCCATTTAGAATTTTCTTGGCAAAAATACTGGAGTGGTTTGCCATTTTCTTCTCCAGCTCATTTTACAGATGAAGAAATTGAGGCGAAAACTGGGTTAAAGGAACTGCCAAGGATTATGCAACTAATAAATGTCTGAGGCTAGATTTGAACTCAGGAAGATGAGTCTGCCTGACTTCAGGCCCAGAACTCTATCCATTGCTGCTGAAATATTGCATTTTAGAGAACTGTTGTGTGGAACAAATATTAGACCAGCGCTGCTTGGCTCCAGTGGTCAAAACAAGGATTAATGGTTTTGAGATCTGAGGATGCAGATTTCATTTCAGCGTAAGGTAGAGAGCTTCCTCACATTTAGAATTTTCCAAAGACAAAACGAGCTGCCTCAACAGAATGAGCTCCCTGTCTCTACAAGGGTAGAAACATATACTATGCTGTATAGAAGATTCTTATATCATGGAGAAAGTTAGATTCCACAACTTTTCAAATTCCTTCCTTTTTTTGAAAGAAAAAAATCAAATGAAGACATGCATTTTAGAACAGCCATCGTGAAGATTTATTTTACTTGATTATGCATATTTGTTACAAAAACTTTATTTTACTGTGTTGTCCAATTTAGGGGGGAGAGGGGAAGAGGGCCCGCAAGTAGAGAGAGTTAGAAGAGCAGAGTAAGGGATAGGCTTGCCTAAAAAAGAGAAGAGAGTCATTGAAACAAGCTTTTGAAACAAATACTGAGAAGAGAATAAAAAGAAAGTCAGAGAGATCATAAACAAGCATGACAGCTTTTTTCTCTTTTGATCTGGAGATTTTTCTTTTTTTCTCTTTTAATATTTTGTTTTTTTCTAATTGCATGTAAAAAAAAATTTTAACATTCATTTTTTTTTTTTTTTTATTTTGAGATGGAAAATGCTGTCCTCATCCAGAAAAAAAACTATGGAGTCTGAATGCAGATCAAAGCATACTATTTGCTCTCTTTTTTTGTTTTGTTTCTTCTTTCCCTGGCTCCTCCCATTGGTTCTAATTCTTCCTTACATGACCAATGTGAAAATACGTTCAATGTGAATGTATACGTAGAGCCAGTATCAGATTGTATGCTGTCTTGGAGTGGGGGGAGAGAGGGAAGGAGAGAAAATTTGGAACTCAAAATCTTATGGATGTGAATTTTGAAAACTAAAAATAAATAAAAAATTTTAAAAAAAAGAAAAAAATTTGAGTTCCAAATTCTCCAAATTTTCTCCCCATACTTTCTTTCCACCTTCCCTGAGATAGTAAGCAATTTGATATAGATGCATGTGAAATGATGCAAGATGTATTTCTTAGTCATGTGAAAGAAAACAGACCAAAAAATATGAAAAAAATACAATGAAAAATAGTATCCTTCGATTTGCATTCAGATTCTATCAGTTCTTCCTCTGGAGGTAGATAATATTTTTCATCATGAGTCCTCTGGAATTGTCTTAGATCTTTGTATTGTTGAGAATAGCTGAGTCATTCACAGTTGGTTGGCATACAAGATTACTGTTACTGTGTAAAATGTTCTCCTGGTTCCACTCACTTCATTCTGCATCAGCTCATTAAATTTTCCCAGGTTTTTCTGAGGACACCCTGCTCATCATTTCTGATAATGATTCTGATACAAAAGTATTCCATCACAGTCCTATGCCACAATTTGTATTCTATTCTATTGCACGGTTGATGGGCATCCACTCAATTTCCAATTCTTTGCCACCATAAAAGCAGCACAGCTTTGAAAGTAACATGTTGAACTCATATACTTGAAAGGAAAATCTCTTCATGATAGAGATTTGAAGTTTCATGTGCAACCATCTCTATTCATCTGTGTGTGCGGGACTATTCACTTTGATGTTTGTTCAGAATAAAAAAAAAGAAAGTATTTTATTGCACTGTGTTTGAGATCAAATAAATAAAGGAGGAGAAGGGAAGAAGCATTTATGTAGTACCTCCTATATATCAGCCACTGTGTAAAGCATTTAGGTGTTATCTCATTTGATCCTTACAACAACCTTGGGAAGCAGTGCTATTATTTTTTAAAATTAATTATATATTTTTAGTCCACAAGATTTTGAGTTCCAATTTTTCTCCCCAACTGTCCCCTCCACTCAGCGCAAGATAGTATGTATTCTGAGTACCCCTTCCTGCAATCTGCTCTCCCTTCTATCACACCCCTCACCTCTTTTATCCCCTTCCCTTCAATTCTCTTATAGGGTAAGATAGAGTTCTGTACCCCATTGCCTGTATGTCTTATTTACCAGTTGCATGCAAAAACAATTTTTAACATCTAAAACTATGAGTTCCAACTTCTCTCTCTTCTTCCATCCCCACCCATCTCCACTGAGAAGGTAAGCAATTCAATATAGGTTATATATATATAGTCATGCAAAACACCTCCATAACAATCATGTTGTGAAAGACTAATTTATATTTCCCTCCATCCCATCCTGCCCCCCATTTATTCTGTCCTCTCTTTTGACCCTTTCTATCCTCCTCAAAAGTATTTACTTCTAATTACCCCCCTCCTGTTTGCCTTCCCTTCTATCATTCCCCATCCCCACCCACTTATTCCCTTCCTCTTTACTTTTCTGTAGTGTAAGATAGATTTTCATACCAAATTGAGTGTGTATGCTATTCCCTCCTTAAGCCAAATGTGATGAGAGTAAGGTCCACTCTTTCATTCTCTCCTCCCACCTCTTCCCCTCCATTATAAAAGCTTTTTCTTGCCTCTTTTATGTGAGAGAAAATTTACCCCATTCTATTTCTCCCTTTCTCCTCCCAATATATTCCTCTCTCACACTTTAATTTTATTTTTTTAGATATCATCCCTTCATATTGAACTCACCCTGTGCTCTCCTCCTATATGTAAATAATCCCTCCAACTACCATAATACTTATGGTTTCTCTTATGATTTCTTTCTCTTATGATCTCTTTCTTATTTACTTTTTCATGGTTCTCTTGATTCTTGTGTTTGAAAGTCAAATTTTCTATTCAGCTCTGTTCTTTTCATCAAGAATGCTTGAAAGTCCTCTATTTCATTGAATGATCATTTTTTTCTCCATGAAATGTTATATTCAGCTTTGCTGGGTTAGTAATTCTTGGTTTTAATCCTAGCTCCCTTGACCTCTGGAATGTCACATTGCAAGCCCTATAATCCCTCAATGTAGAGGCTGCTAGATCTTGTGTTATCCTGATCTTGTTTCCACAATACTCAAATTGTTTCTTTCTGGCTGCTTACAAAATTTTCTCCTTGACCTGGGAACTCTGGAATTTGTCTATAATATTCCTAGGAGTTTTCCTTTTGGGATCTCTTTCAGGAGGTGATTGGTGGATTCTTTCAATATGTATTTTATTCTCTGGTTCTAGAATAACAGGGCAGTTTTCCTTGATAATTTTTTTAATGTTTTTAATTTATTTTTAGTTTTCAACATTCATTTCCACAAAATTTTGAGTTCTGAATTTTCTCCCTATCTCTCCACTCCCCCAACCCCATAATGCCTTGCATTCTGATTACCCTTTCTCTCAATATGCCCTCCCTTCTATCACACCTCTCCCTTCCCTTATCCCAAGATGGATTTCTATACCCCATTACCTGTATTTCTTATTTCCCAGTTGCATGCAGAAACAATTCTCAACATTCATTCCTAAAACTTTGAGTTCCAATTTCTCTCCCTTCCTCCCTCCCCACCCATCCCCACTGAGAAGGCAAGCAATTCAATGTAGGCTATATATGTGTAGTTTTGGAAAAGACTTCCATAATAATCATGTTGTGTAAGACTAACTATATTTTCCTCCATCCTATCCTGCACCCCATTTATTCTATTCTGTCTTTTGACATTGTCCCTCCCCAAAAGTGATTACTTCTAATTACTCCCTCCTCCTCTTTGCCCTCCCTTCTATCATCCCCCACCCCACTTATCTCCTTCTTGTCCCCTTCTCCCCTACTTTCCTGCAGTGTAAGATAGATTTGCATACCAAATTGAGTGAGCATGCTATTCCCTCCTTAAATCAAATGTGATGAGAGTAAGCTTCACTTTTTCCCTCTCATCTCTTCCCTTTTTTCCTCCATCGAAAAAGCTTTTCCTGCCTCTTTTATGAGATAATTTTCCCCATTCTATTTCTCCTTTTCTCCTCCCAACAATATATTCCTCTCTCACCCCTTAATTTTATTTTTTAGATATCATCCTTTCCTATTCAACTCACCCTGTGCCCTCTGTTTATGTGTGTGTGTATGTGTGTGTATGTATCATCCCTCCAATTACCCAAATACTGAGAAAAGTTTCAAGAGTTTCAGATATTATCTTTCCATGTAGAAATGTAAACAGTTCAACTTTAGTAAGTTCCTTATGATTTCTCTTTCCTGTTTACCTTTTCATGCTTCTCTTGATTCTTGTGTTTGAAAGTCAAATTTTCTATTCAGTTCTGGTCTTTTCATCAAGAATGCTTGAAAGTCCTCTATTTCATTGAATGACCATTTTTTCCCTTGAAATACTTATTTTTGCTGGGTAGGTGATTCTTGATTTTAATCCTAGTTCTTTTGACTTCTGCAATGTCATATTCCAAGTCCTTTGATCCCTTAATGTCAAAGCTGCTAGATCTTGTGTTATCCTGATTGTATTTCTACAATACTTGAATTGTTTCTTTCTAGCAGCTTGTAATATTTTTCTCCTTGACCAGGGAACTCTGGAATTTGGCTACAATATTCCAAGGAGTTTCTCTTTTTGGATCTCTTTCAGGAGGTGATTGGTGGATTCTTTCAATATTTATTTTACCCTCTGGTTCTAGAATATCAGGACAGTTTTCCTTGATAATTTCATGAAAGATGATGTCTAGGTTCTTTTTTTGATCATGGCTTTTAGGTAGTTCAGTAATTTAAAAATTGTCTCTCCTGGATCTATTTTCCAGGTCAGTTGTTTTTCCAATGAGATATTTCACATTATCTTTTATTTTTTCATTCTTTTGTTTTTGTTTTGTAATTTCTTGGTTTCTCATAAAGTCATTAGCTCGATTTGCCTCATTCTAATCTTTCAGGAATTATTTTCTTCAGTGAGTTTTTGGACCCCTTTTCCATCTAGCCAATTATATTTTTTAAGGCATTCTTCTCCTCATTGACGTTTTGGCTCTCCTTTCCCATTTGGGTTAGTCTATTTTTTAAGGTGTCATTTTCTTTGGCATTTTTTGCATCCCCTTTCATGATTTTCTTGCATCACTCTCATTACTCTTCCCAATTTTTCCTCTACTTCTCTTACTCAATTTTCAAAATCCTTTTTGAGCTCTTCTATGGCCTGAGAACAATTAATATTTTTCTTGGAGGTTTTGGATGGAGGACCTTTGACTTTGTTGTCTTCTTCCATTTATATATTTTGGTTTTCCTTGTCACCAAAGTAAGATACTATGGTCTGATTCTTTTTTCCAATTTTTGTTCCAAACATTGACTTGACTTTTGAGTTTTTTGTCAAGGTAGTTCTCTGCTTTAGTGGGGGTGGAGGGGCATACTCAGTCAGTCACTCGATCCCCCCACAATCTATGAGCCTAGAACTCTGGAAACAGCTGCTTCTGTTGCCCCTTCCCCTGCTGCTGTTGTGGCTGCTGAGGGTTTATCCACCTCCTCTACTGCCCTGGGGTTGTGTTAGGACCACTTTACTCTCTCACACTGGTTTTTTCCTTTGACCTTCCAATTTGTCCTTGGCCTTTTGGGGCTGTGAAAATTGCCACAGATGACAGTGATTTGGTGCCTCCTGAGGCTTGCTCAGGTCTGGTCTGTACTGGGGCAACCCATGCTGAACTGTGCTTGGTAAGTGCTATTATTATCTCCATTTTACAGTTAAAGATACTGAAGGAGACAGACTTGCTTATGACCAACTAGTAAGTGTCTGAGATTGGATTTGAACTCAGGTCTTCCTGACTCCAGGCCCAGCCCCTGCATCAGAAGTCAAAAATTAGGCCCCACTCCCTTCCCCCACTGAAAATTAATCATCTTATACTTCAGTCAATTAAGAATTGACTTCATATGTTTTCTGAGTTCACTAATCTGATAAATTAATTTAGGCAAATGTGCCAGTGGGAAAGAACTAGGTGACCACTCTCAGGTAACCAGTATGCACTTCTCCTTCTGTTTTTTTAAATTATTTTATTGATGCCTTCCCCCCTCCCCAATCATCAGATATTGCTGTCTCTATCTATCTATCTAGCTAGCTAGCTAGCTATCTAGCTATCTATCGATATATCTATATATATCCCCAATTGAATTCTTCCTTTTAACAAAGAAAAAGTTAGGTAAAAACAACTAATATACTGACCTTGTCTCCCAATGAATATATGCTGCCCTACAGTCACCTCTCAAATGAAGGGAAGAAGGTATGCTTTATTATTTGTTTTCCAAGTCCATTATTGGCTTTTCAATTACTCACAGTTTAACTACCTTCCAGAAATCTTTTCCAACATTCATTCTCACAGAGGGCTTTTAGGACCATGGTCTGATTAAAAAAAAATCTTACTCAAGGAAGTGACTCTAGTGACTGGAATCTCATATGAGGATAGAGTATTTAGGAAGCAATTCTCAGTCTTCCAATCTCTCCATCCTTCCAGAACAGTCAAAAGCTGCCTTTGGTTTGGTCCAAACAGCCTCAATGTCTAGGGAGTCTTAGAAATGTAGAATTGGAAGGGAGCACTGGCATCATGTAGAGCATTTTGTAAATAAGGAAACTGAGGCCCCAAAAGACTGCATGATACAATGGGAAGAGAATTAAATTTGGAGCTGCAGGAGGGATCAAGTCCTACCTCTAATATATAATAATTGCATATCTGTAGTGCCCGAGGGAAATTTCTAAGACTTCTAAGATTTGAATGAAATTTACACTGTGTGTTTTTCCTTCATTCTTGAAGAGGACCACGACATCAAGATGATGACATGACTTGCAGTTGACTTTGTTTTGAGTGAGGGAGGGCTGTGCAAGGTCACCAGCCTCACTTTCTCCTCCTGAGCCATCTGGGGCCAGTGGCCTGATATTCATCAGGATGGCTGGAGATGTCCCAGGATGCAATGGGAGACCCTGGCCCTTTCAGTCTAAAGTCTTACAGCACTGTCTCTTTGAGTGAGATACACCCATTCAATGAATTGACTTAAGTAATTGCCCCTTTAATAAAAAAAAATCAAACTAAGTTACTGGTGAAGAGCAGCCAGGAATTCCTTTATATTCATGACTCTCAAGGCCAGACCCCACCCCCTCACTTCCTGACTTTCTTCCCCTCTTCTCTTGGCTCTTCTTTCCCACCTGGGTTTCAGGATGTCATGCTCCTGGTTCTTCTCACCCCTATCTAATAGCACCTCTTTCTTTGCAGGATCATCATCCAGTGCAATTATAGCCCAGGGTCGTGTCTTCTTTTCTCTCTGTACACTCACCCTCTTGCCAATATCTCTCTGCAGATAATCCTCAAATCCAACCGCCAGCATTCATCTCTCCTCAGTTTTCAATCTCAGGTACATCTCCACCTGATTATTCCATGGGCATTTCAAACTCTACATGTCCAAAATTGAGTTCGTTATCTATCTGCCTTTACCCACCTATGATAGATAGGCCAGGGTTAAGGATCCACCTAGCCTCCAACATGGGTTGGGCTTGCTTTTCCCTACAAGGTGACAAAGCTTTCCCTAGGGCCTGATAGCCGAAGGTTCAAGGGTTACTTCCCTTATTCATCTTCATAGTAACCTCTGAAAGTATTGATGTGGACTCCTGGTCACCTAATGAGACATCCTATCATGTTGGGGCCTTTTAGACTTGACCTATGTATGTCCCAAGACTGAGAGGGAGGGATCACACCCTGGCCCCTGACCAGAAGTACTTACATGTGGAATTGAGGAGGGGTGCTACTCAAAAGTACTGAAGTATCCTTGTAGAATAGTCTTTCTGTGCTAAGGCTAAGTAAGCCTACTTTTTGTTAACTGACCTATGAGTGCCTCATTTTGTTCCAACATTGAACTTGAATTACCAGGATTGCAGCCTCCGTCAAGCCCACCCCTAATAATCCCCTCTCCCAACTTCCTATTTTTGTGTGACCCCCATCCTTCCAGTCATCAGTCTTTGCAAATTTGGAATCATCTTTGACCTTTTATTCTTTCTTACATCTGTTATGGGAGAAATATCTCCTCTCTGAGTTCATGTGGTGGGTTAATGCTACCAAATACATATTTACCACAAGATGGAAATTGTAGAAGTAAAAACCTAGCCTTTTTAAAAATTATTATTAAGTTCAAGCATAGACTCAGACCTCAGAGAAAACCTGAACAACCATGAGGATTCTAATAGGTAAAATTATGTCAGAGTGACAGAGAAATAATTCTTTTAAATAATGTAATCTTTTACATTCCTTTTAGTCCATCAAAATGAAAGAGAAGATAGATCCATATTTCCTTCAATGTCATAAGAGTTTAACAAATTTGGTGAAATAGTCATAATCTCACACATCCCCTAAAGAAACAAACTTCCTCAAACAAACTCTATAGGTAAAATTTAGCCAGGTTACAGATTAAACTACATTTAGTGGGTTCACAAATAAGGCTAATTTTGAAGAGGATTTACTCATGGTTTAGGATTCAGGGATATTTGAAATTCTTCCTCCAGTTTCTTATCTAAGGAATGTTTAAGGCACTAAGTACATTTTCACATCCCCTGGGTCAGGTTTTGGTCAGATGAAGTTAATATTAACCAAAGATGCAAGAGGAATAAAAGGAAATAAAAAAATTCCCATAATGCTTCCTATTACTTGGCAAGACTCACCTTCTGTGTGTGTGGCTACCACCCTAGGGCAAGTCCTATCACTTCTCACTTGGATCATTGCAAGCCTTTTAGTTGATTTCTCTGCCTCCAATCTCTAGGCTCCCCAAACTGTCTTTCAAATGGATATGCCTCAAGTGCAAGTTTAGGTCACTCCTTTGCTTAAAAAGGCTACAATAAAACGTAAACCCTTCTGTTTGCACTGACTACATCTGGCCCTTCATAGTCTGGCTCCCGCCTATCTTTTGGGGCAGATGTTATTTTGCTTTCCCTCTTACCAAGGTATATATTCCTGGCAAACTGCTTGCTGTTCCCCAGGTATGACTGCCTGACTTTCACTTTGCATAATGTCATGCCTGGAATACTCTCCCTCTTTATCATCCCGTTTGACTCTTGTCCTTGAAGCCCCATCTCCTGGCACAGTGCCTGGCATGCTGTGGGCTCGTAATACATTTGTTGGATTGAATTGTATTTGTAAAAAGAGAGGTTTGTCCTAGATCTCTTACAAAAGGTCCCCTCTGTTGTAAATCTATGATCTTAGGAAATGAAGCAAACAGAGGCAAGTGCTGCTAGCCTCCTGGTGATGTTAGCCCAAAGCCCCTGCTTTGGGGGCTGTCAGGTAGGGGAGAATAATGTTTCCCACTCTGCTTGATTCTGCCAGAGTCAGTGGGAATCCCCAGTGCAGGCAAAGGAGGAAAGCACTGATTAGTTCACAACAGCCAGGCCCTCCCTAGGTTTCTCTATTTGCATATTAATTAGTGCCCTGGAGGCAGCTAAGAGACTGCAGTCTTTAAAAATGTACTGGAATTTAGCAAGAGAATTGAATACCAAATTAACAGGGGCACCATCTGCCCTGCCTCTACCAATCCTGTCCCTTAGCTGGTGAAATGCCCTCCTCAGAGAAAAGAGAAAATCACTGTTAACTCTCAGTTATTCACAGGTAGTTCAACTGCATGGTTGATTATAAATAGCTGATTTCCTATACAGGCCTGGCTTGATGGCACCTGGTAAGCCCTGAAGCTTTCAGTCACATCCTCCTTCTGCCTCGAGGGAGAGATGTGCTTGAATGTACAAGATCTTGAGAGCTGATAGTTAAATTTTTAGCATGAATATTTACGTCACAGAAATCAGCAGAGACTGCAAATCAGGACTTTATTGATTGAGCTTAATAAAGTGATGGAGAAAACATTAATAATGCACATTAAACTTAAAAATGTGTCATATTTTCATAGAGATGGTTGTGAAACATTTACTAGCACAGTCCTATTTTATGGAGTAAAGCTCTGTAAACTAACCTTGAGATCAGCTTCAAAAAACATGGGAGACTCTGCCTGTATAGTCAAAAGAGCCCAATGGAATGGTAATCAGGACACCAGGGTGTGATTTTAGGCTTTCCCACTTGCCTAAGAAAGTCAGAGAAATCACTTCCTCTTCTAAGAACTCAGTTTCTCTAAAGGCAAGAGAGGATCTTATTACAGCTGGGATGCAAAGTAGGTAGCACTGGACCTGGAGTCTGGAAGAACTGAATTCAAATGCAGCTTCAGATTCTTACTAGCTGTGTGGCCTTGGACAAGTAACATAACCTCTGTTTGCCTTAGCTTTAACATCTGTAAAAGGGGGATAATAATTGCCCCAATCTCCCAGGGTTGTAGTGAGAATCAAATGAGATAACTGGAAAGGGCTTAGCATAGTGCCTGGCACATAGTAACCACTATATAAATGTTAGCTATTATTATTACATCACAAGACAGCCCATTCATTCCACTTTCAGAGAATTCATCTGGCCCAGGACCGACACCACCTGCCCATTTGATTCCTTTGCTTCCACATGCAAAGAGTGCTGGGTTGTAGGTAGTGTCTGTGACAGCAATGACCACAACACACTTGAGGGCTGCTAGCTAGGTTTACTCTTGATCTGGTCATACAGAAAAGACACTAAGAAGGGGTTCATAATCCCATTTTATTCTAGCCTAGTTTTCTCCTCACAAGAGTTGCTGATACAAACTCCTACAGCACTTCCTAATCACCCTTCTCACAAGGGCTGACCAGAAGCCGGATACAACTACTCCTCTGTCTAGATGGGGTCAGTCCAGACAGGCACAACTTGTGCACTCCCCTAAATCCCCCCAAGCCTCAACAGGGGCCATTTGGAACAAACATAGATTCCTCACTATGAGAGGTCTCCTCTGTCTCTCAGAGGTCTCCTCTTTCCCTAAGCCTTTATGGGCCCAGTCAAGACACAGATAGCATTCCAGCTTGTGCGTTCAACCCTAAGGGTTCCCCATTCACTGAGCAGGGCCCACTTATTTTATAGGGCTTTTCAATCTATTACTACTACTACTACTTTTTAGGGTAACAAGAGATTGTTATGGCCATGGATCCTGGGAAACTAAACTTTAAGAACAAAAATCCTCTTTATACTACAGTATCAGGACACCTTGCTTCCAGGCTCAGCTTCTTATACACTTACTGCCTGTGTGATGGGGAACAGGTCACTTCTCTTGTTTAAACTTCAGTTTTCTCACCTGTAAAATGAGGATAAAGATGATAGTGCTACCTCATTGTAAAAAAAAAGTACATCTCAGATCTTAAAAGTACCATAAAAATGAGTGTTATTTATGAATATGTAATAAAGTCTTTTCATAAATTATTTGTGTCCCTAGTTCTTAGCTCAGTGCCTGTCAAAGAGTTGGCATTTAACAAATGTTTATCGAGTTGAATTGGATATGCCACTCCACAAGTCTTTAAGACCAAGTCTGCGGAGCATGTTTAAGGCCAGTGTTGGGTGTGGGGGCAAGACTGAGAGGGAGGAAAGACAATTTCCCTCTCCTTTTCTTTTTAACCTGGCCTTGCGAAAAAGCTGCTGATGGATGGTAGGGTTAGGTGGAGGGGAAAATAATATTTCTACCCAAGGTATGTCAAAGAATAGGTTTTCTCCAGTCTCAGTTTCCCAGCTGGCAAAATAAGAGTTAGACTAGATCGTCTCTAAGGTTGCTTCTACTCTGCTGTCCAGTGATTTTGTGATTTTTGAAAATGACTTCTAAGTAGTTAAGGAAATTAGACATTGACATTTGGAGACTGTGTAAAGGCAGCATGGCATAGTAGTTGCAGATTGTTGGACCTGAAATCAGGAAGACCTGGGTTTGTCCTTGCCTCAGAATGTAGGAGCCTGGGCAAGCCACTTAACCTTTTAGGACCTAGGCTTTCCTTATCCATAAAATTAGGATAATAATGGCATCTAATTCATAGGGTTGTCCTGAAGCCAAATGAGATAATGGAAAGAAGGCACTTAACAAACACCCCTTGTTATTAATTGCTACATAGAAAGAGGTAATTAGGGTGACTCCTGAATCCATCAGTGTAACTATAAGAATTTTACCAACCTTAATGTGCATCCATACTTGGCTTACTCCTAATTGATATATTCCAAGGAACCCGTGGTCTGCTTGCCCTAGTTTCATGTATTTGCTAAGAGCTCCATTTCCTTCTGTTCAGTCCTTCAGTTCAACAAGCATTTATTTTTCTATTTTTTAAATTAATCAGTTGATTGATTTTTGGTTTTCAACATTTACTTTTATAAGATTTTGAGTTCCACTGTGTCCAAAGGCTGTAAAAATGTGCACACCCTTTGACCCAGCAATATCGCTTCTGGGGCTGTATCACAAAGAGATCATAAAAATGGGAAAAGGACCCACATGTACAAAAATATTTATAGTAGCTCTTTTTGTGGTGCCAAAGAATTGAAAATTGAGAGGATGCCCATCAATTGGGAAATGGCTGAATAAGTTGTGGTATATGACTGTAATAGAATACTATTGTGCTGAAGAAATGATGAATAGGCAGACTTCAGAAAAACCTGGAAAGACATATATGAACTGATACTGAGTGAAATGAGCAGTCAGAAAAACATTATACATGGTAACAGTCACAGTGCTTGAAGACTGTTTTTGATAGACTTAGTCCTTCACAACAGTGCAAGGACCTAAAACATTTCCAAAGGACTCATGATGCAAAATGCTGTCTACATCGAGAGAAAAACTATGGAGTCAGAACATAGAATGAAGCAGAATCTTTTCTCCTTTGTTTTTCTCATGGTTTCTTCCATTCATTTTAATTCTTCTATGCAACATGACTAATGTGAAAATGTGTTTAACAGGAATGTATGTATAGAACCCATATACAATTGCATGCTGTCTTGGGGAGGGAAGGGGAGGAAGAGGGAGAAAATTTGGAACTTATGGAAGTGATTGTTGAAAACTGAAAACAAATAAATTAATAAATTTGGGGAAAAGATGAAAATAAATAAGATTTTGAGTTCCAAATTTTTCCCCTCCCCTTCTATCTCCCCAAAGTGTCAAGTAGTCTGATATAGGCTATATATGTACAATCATATTAAATGTATTTCCTCGTTAGTCATGTTGTGAAAGAAGAATCAGAATAAATGGGAAAAACCATGAAAAAGAAAGAAAAAAGAGAGAGAACATAGTATGGATCTGCATTCAGACTCCATAGTTGCTTCTGGATTGTGGACAGTATTTTCATCATGAGTCTTCTGGAATTGTCTTAGATTATTGTATTGCTGAGAACAGCTAAGTCTATCAAAGTTAGTCATTTCATAGTGTGGCTGTTACTGTGTACAGTGCTCTCCTGGTTCTGCTCACTTCACTCAGCATCAGTTCATGTAAGTAACTCTTTTCAGGTTTTTCTGAAATCCACATCCTCACTATTTCTTATAAAATAACCATATTCCATTACATTCATATACCACAACTTGTTCAGGCTTTCCCCAGTTGATTGACATCCTCTCAATTTCCAATTCTTTGCTACTACACGAAGAGCTGCTACAAATAGTTTTGTACATGTAGGTCTTTTCCTCATTTTTATGATCTCCTTGGGATATAGTTTCCTCATATACCTAGTAGTGGTATTGCTGGATCAAAGGGTGTAACAGTTTTATAGTCCTCTGCACATATCAAAAAGCATTTATTAAGCACCTACTATGTACCAGGCATTGTGTTAAAGGTAAAAAAATAAATCTATAGTCTCAAGGAGCTCAGTATAATACAGGAGATAACATGCAAACAGCTATTTACAAACAAGTTAAATACAAGATAAATGGAGGATAATCAGCAGAGGGAAGACACTAATGTTGAGGAAGATTAGAAAAGGCTTTCTATAGGAGGTGGGGTTTTTAAAGTCAGAGAAGCCAGGGAAGAGAGAGTCTTCACCCGGGTGGGAATTGGTGTCAGAGGACAGAAGGGGCAGATGTGAGATGGGGAATTTTTTTGGCTCTACTTATACATTCATATAAGAGATGTTATAAAGGTAAAATCAACAGGAATTGGCACTAGATTAGATGTGAGGGGTGGGAATGAGGGAAGAGTTGAGAGGGAGGATGTAAGTTGTGAGTCTGGGTCACTGGGAGGACAGTGGTACCCTTTACAGGAAACAGGAAATTGGAAAGAGAAGAGGGTTTGGGAGGGAAATATAATGAGTTAACTTTTGGCCATGTTGAGCTTAAGATATTTATGGGACACCCATTTTGAGATGTCCAGTAGGAAGTTGGAGATGTTAGAGTAGACATCAGAAGAGAGGTTAGGACTGGATCAGCAGAACTAGAAATCATCAGCATAGAGATGATAATTGAATCAATGGATGCTAAAATGGTATAGAGGGAGACGAGAAAAAGGCCCTGGACAGAACCTTGGGGTTCACACATGATTAGTGGGTATGACCTTGATTAGTGGGTAATGAGGACTGAGAAAAAGTGGTCAGTTAAGATGAGGAGATCCAGGAGAGGTTCGTGTCAGGAAAACTTGAAAAGAAGAGAATATTGAGAAAAGGATGACTGATGGTGTCAAAAGCTGCAGAGAGGACAAGAATGTTGGGGATTGAAGAAAGACCATTAGATTTGGCAATTAAATCATCAGTAACTTTAGAGTAAACAGTTTGAATTGAATAATAAGGTCAGAAAGCCATACTAAAGAGTCACAAAGAAAATAGGAGAGAAGGAGGAGGAAGCATGAAGTAAAGATAGTTTTCTCAAGGTGTTTAGTCATAAAATGGAAGAGAAATATAGGATGATGGCTATCAGTGATAGAGCAGTTTAGGTAAAATATATATATATATATATATATATATATATATATATATATATATATATATTCATGAGCCACTTAAGTTAGTCTGTGGTTCTAGTAGAGTGGACAAGCTTCCAGTTGGACTTCATACATCATGATACGTCCCAAATCAGAACATAGAGGACCTGGGTGGCTATAACATATGTCTTCACATGCCTTTTTTTTTTTTAACAGAGATAAATTTCAGCTAGGTAGTTTCACTGTGAGAGGGGATTGTGTTTGTCTTCCCTCATCCCAGGAGAAATAGGACCACTTCTTTCCCCCATTGAGCTTTGAATTCCCAGTTGGCATATTTCCAGTCACCGCCATTCCCAGAGGGATTTGGTATATCCCTGGGACTGATATTCCTCTCTGTGTTTTACCACATTATCACCTTAATATGCATGTTTGTATATATGGATGGCTACTAGAGATGTTTGCATTTTCATAAAGTTGACTCAAGAGAATACCTCTCCAGAGGGATTTTAAAGTATCTTTTACCTAACATTGTAGTAGTTTATATTTATATGACTCTTTGAAGTGTTCTATACATCATTTTGATTGATCTTCACTATAGACCTGCTAGGTAGATAGTTTAAGTATTAAACTGATTTTAAGGATAAAGAAACCAAAGACCTAATATGCTTTCTGCTGCTAGACTGCCTGTAAGGTACATGCTCCCAGCTTCATTTTTTAACCAGTCATTGATCTATTCTCAAGATTCATCTTCATCAGTTTTAAGGAGATTCTTGGTAATTAATGGTTAAAATAAATATTGTTCCTGCCAGATGCCAATGTTGAGCATATCTTGTTATGTTTTGTAACATGGTTGTGAATGTTTTCATTAACATAGCTGGAGCCCTTTGTTAGTGCCCATTTTCATCTCCATTTCTAATCTCTACCACACTTGAAAATAAGAAAGTTTGACTCTTCATGACCCCATTTGGGGATTTCTTGGCAAAGACACATTTGAGTTTTTCTTGGCAAAGTGGTTTGCCATTTCCTTCTCCAGCTCATTTTACAGATGAGGAAACTGAGGCAAATAGGATAAAGTGATTTGCCTAGGATTGAATTGCTAGTAAGGGTCTGAGGCCAGATTTGAACTCAGGAAGGTGTCTCCACCTAGCTACCTGAGTAAAGCACCCTATAAGTGCTCTCATTATCTGTAAAGTCAAAGAATGGAACAAAATTACCTCTAAGAGCACTTCCAGGTCTAAGTCTATGAGCTTATTTCTTCTTTCCATTCACTGATATGATGGTTTGTAAGTATTCTCCAGTCATTTGTTGTACATTACTACCTTCCCAACTAACCATAAGCTCCAAGCTCCTCTGCAGGTGAGAGATATAGAGAGGGGTGTGTGTGTGTGTGTGTGTGTGTGTGTGTGTGTGTGTGTGTGTGTAAAGCATGGAGGATGATTGCCTCTGTGTGTGTGTGTGTGTGTGTGTGTAAAGCATGGAGGATGATTGCCTCTGTGTGTGTGTGTGTGTAAAGCATGGAGGATGATTGCCTCTGTGTGTGTGTGTGTGTGTGTGTGTGTGTGTGTGTGTGTGTGTAAAGCATGGAGGATGTGGAAAGGGCAGCCCTGGCCTGAATTTGGGGATGGGGGTGGGAGTGGAGCAGCTCCTTAACCTCTTCTGGCATTCCTGATTTCTCTTTCTCAGTAACATCTGGCTAATCTAGGAAAGAACATGTATCTAGAGGTGCAACATAAAGTGACATAAAATTATTTCGTGGATTGACCTTCCCCAGTCCCTCCCCAGGAGCTGTGGAAGGGTGGGAAGAAAATCAGATTAAGGAGACAAGAGCACAGAAAGAACAATTTACCCTCCTACATTCTTTAAGGTTTACAATGGTGAAACAGATGCAAGTGTTATTTCCTACTGTACCGAGGAGAAAACTGAGGAATCAAAATGTGATTTGCCCATTAGTTATGGCAACTAATAAGTGTCAGAAGATTTTAAGTTGCTCGGAAAAGGGGGGGAAGGGTGTCTTTTTATTAGAGGAGGAAGGAAGAGGAAGGATCAAGGGGAAAGGGGAGAAAAGGGAGATGAAAGGATCACAGATTTAAAGCTGGAAGGGATTTTATTAGCCTTAGAGGTCATTGAGTTTAACGGTCCCCGCTCCCCCTCCCCCAAATTTACAGACCAAGAAACAGTCAGAGAGGTAAAGTGACCAGGGTCTTGTCCAGGGTCACACAACTAGTGTCTACGATGGGATTTGAACTCAGGTCTTCTAGACTGCAAATCCTGACTAGCCATTACGCCACAGGAGAAGAAAAGAAAAAGTAAAAGGAGAAGACTGGAAAGAGGAATGCTCAGGGTAAAGGAGAGGAAGGAAGGGGGGAAAGGAGAAGGGATCTAGTGGATGGGTAGGAATGAAGGGAGGAAATGAAAGGGGCGAGTGGGTACGGATGAGGAGGGGAGAAGCGGGGCAATAAGTAGGTAGGGAGAAGGGGAGAGGACCCCGCCCTGCCAGCACGGAGCAGCCGCGCTGACTGACGGCTTAGGGTTAACACCTCCTTCTAGGCGGCCGCAGAGCCTGGACTAGCTGGTAAAGGCGGGGAGGGAGGAAGAAAGAGAGTGAGAGCGAGGGGTAGAGAGGGCCCGCGGTAAGGAGCATGTGCTGGGGAGTCCAGTAACCAGGGACAACCACAGCAACAGAGCTCCCTTAGAGGAGGAGGAGAAGGAAGAGGAGGAGGAGGAGGAGGAGAACGAGGAGAAGGAGGAGGAGGAGGAGAGCAGCCCCGCGCCCCCGCGCCTCCGGGCCTCCTCCAGGAGCCAGCGCACAGGGCAGAGCCCCGCGGGCGGGCGGCAGGATTTGGGAACCGTAGGTGGAGAAGGGACGAAGGCTGCCGCCCCCGGCCTGCAGAGCCAGCTCCCCGCGGGCTGGGCATGTAAAAGCCTCTCCGGATCTCTGTTGCCGGCCTCACTCCGAGTCCCTCCGGGAGCCCAGGGCGCGCAGAGCTCCGCGAGCTGGGACCTCGGTCAGGACCGAGAGCGCTGGAGACAAAGACACCCTAGAGCCCCCCGCCCCTGTCCCCTGCTCCGAGCCGGTGCAGGGCCGCCTAGGACGAGCCCCCGCGGCGGGACAGGGGAGAGCCGGCTGGGCCTGGAGCCGCTCCGGGGTTTATGCCCTAGTCGGTTCGGGCCCGGCGGGGGACGTGGCCGCAGAGGATGGGGAAATCCAACAGCAAGTTAAAGCCTGAAGTAGTAGAAGAACTGACCAGGAAGACCTACTGTGAGTATGGAGGGTCTTCCCTCCTCCTTCCCCATCCCTCTTCTCCTGTTCCCACATCTCGTCCCTTCCCCAATCCCCAGTCTTTCCTTCTCCCTTCCCTTCCCTTTCCTCCCTCCTTTCCCTTTTCTCCTCCTCTCTTCTCTTACCTCTTCTCTCACCCCCATTTTGCCGCCCTCCCCCATCTCGTCCTCCTTCCTTCTCGTCTCCTCCCATCCTTATCTGTTACCCTCCCCACGCAGCTTTTTTTCGTCCTCCCTTCCATCCCTTTCTCCTTATTCTTCCTCGGTTTTTTACCTAGTCTCCTCCTCACGTTAATCCCTTTTAAACACCTACCCTTGTCTAGCTGCTGTGATTTAGGAGATGGGCTATGGGGGCATCTTTTTCTCCTGCTTCCAGCTTTCACACCTGGCCCCATTGTTCTGAAGTCTGATGCTGCCCCGCAGTTCTGACCAGGGTTGGGCCATGTGCTGTTGCTGTCAATTGTATTTTTATGTCTTAGTTTTCCCCGTCAGGCATTCCCCAACACTCCTCACACCTCAGGCCTGGGCACAGTGTGTCCTAGAAGGCCCACTTTGCTATTGTAAAGTAGCTTCCTAATAACAAGATTATTGGTGCTGCTGTGACAGCGTGGATTGCGGAGAGAAACGGGGTGGGGTGGGAGGAGGACTTTCTCTTGTAGAGGGACTCCTGGCAGCATCAAGCTGGTGACCCTGGCAAATAGGTATTCGATTTGGGAGTAGCTCCAGAGGGTGGGTGATTCATGCATCACCGTATGCTGGCAAGGTGAGCTGACTCCTAACCCCCTCTCCTCCCAGGAGTATGTGGATGGGGGGAGGGGAGGGAAAGGAGGGTGCTCAGTCGGCTGAGTGGGAAGATTCCTTCTTAACTGGGAGAATTTCAGGGAGAATTCTTCATTGACTCGAACCCCCCTTGATCCTTTAGGGTTAAAAACTTAAAGTACTGACAACTGGGAGAGGAGAGGAAAAGTTGTCAATTCCATCCTCCAGTCTCCAGGTCTCATCTACATAATGTGTCTCTTCATGCTATCTTCATCCCTTGCATGACTTTCTAACTTTTCAGTTTCCCCTAATGAGTCCCTATTTCTATCCCTCAATTCATACCCTTTCTTTGTCTCCCTTCCCGCCCCTCTTAGACATGATCAGCAGGCTAACTGTCTTGGCATTTGAAGAGTTAATGACAACTTGGCTATAACCACCTTGGCCTTTGCATATTTCTAGCACCTTGTGCTTAGGGTTATCAATCTGCTTTCAGAAGCTATGACTTCCCTATAGGTCTCTTGGGCTGTTTCTTTTTCTTGTGAAGGCCAGATAGCTGCCCTTATGCCAGTCCTCAAGCTCCAGGCTTCTCTGCAGGAATGGCAGGCACAGAACACCTGGGTGTCATTCTCACTCACCACTGCAGTGCTGCCTCTATCCATTCCCCTCCCCCTCAAACACAGAAGGCAAGAGATTAACATCCTTCAGGTCCAGGGATGGAGGAGAGTCAGGCAGGCAGGCACCCGTGGTGCATTGCACAACCCTAACCCTCTTCGCTGCTCAATCAGACTGCTGGGCAACATGGCACTGTGAGCCCATACCCAGCCTCTGTTCCCTTTTAGCCAAGCCTAGATGCTCAGAGAACAAAGGGTCAGGTTCTAGCACCAGATTGCCTGTTGAACAGGGCTTACTCTAGCCATTTCTATGGGTCCTTAGTCCCTGGAGTTTCCACTGAGTGAGATTATCCCAAAATTAAAATTCTAGTGTTTAGTTTGTTGATGGATAAAGGGAACGAAGGGCTAAGAGCTGTGTCCTTGGCTAATGTGTTACAGAGTGGGTGGGACATTGAACTTCTTTTAACATCTCCATTCTGCTCTTTTGGATAAAGGATGAGTGGTATGGTTGATGTGAGCCAGAGGCTTGTGGTTTATAATATATGAAACAGTCTCTTTCAGTTGGGTTGCTCTCTCAGTATCTTCTGGAGGGTCAACTGGAGAGCTTTAAATTCTGGTCAAAGGTGGGGCCTCCAATGGAGGATGACAATTCTGGGTGACTTTTTTAGATCCCTTCCCCCTTTAGGGGAGAATGGCTCCCATCAGCTAAAGACTGCTGGAATTCAGGTCATCCCTCTTATAACCTGGGAACTTACATTAACTAGGCTTCTTTCAAAGTGCCCAGGGCAGAGAGCCCAGTAATTGGGGAACTATGAGATGGCCCTATTCCTTATGAAAAGTCCATGGAAATAATGTCCAGATGTCAAGAGGATAATTGTGGAAAGGGAATTCAGGGGTTATCTAATTCACCTTTCTCATTTAAATAACAATAGCTGGTATTTAACTAGTGTTTTGAGGTTTGCCCAGTACTTTTTATTTACTTATATTATTTCATTGATTCTCAAATCAAATTGAGACCTCAAGATTGTTATGGCTTGCCTCTGAGGGATAGTCTGGATTCAAATCTAGATCCTCTGATCCCAAATTCATTGTTTTTTCCTTTACCCACTCAGCTTTTTCCTTTCTTAAGTTTTAATTATTAGATGGCAGCTATTAGAACCATTCATTGTGAATAACATATGGAGATGTGTCAGGATGGGACTTGGTTTGGGATTCTTTTCCATTTTCCTGTCTTGGGGCAGAACCATGCATCAAAATCTACTCATAAAGAAGTCAAGTCAACAGGTATTTGAGGAGAATTCACCACACATGTTCAGCTCTCTGCTGGAACAGATCCAATCCTATTTTTAAAGGCCTTCAGAGACATGGAGCATTTTTGATCTGGAAGGAAGCAAGATCATAAAGTTTAGAGTTAGAAGAGACCTTATAGAACATGGAGTCCCATCCTCTCATTTTACAGATTAGGAAACTGAGGCCCAGAGTGGTTAGATGACTTGCCCAAGGTCTCAGAACTAGTAAGTGACAGAGCTTGGATTTAATCCTTAATTTCTCTCCCTCCCCCGCCTCCTCCATAATGTGCCCTCAGTATATATTCTCCTTAGGCCAAGGAGAAGCTCTAGTTTTTTCCTCATTAGGGAAGTTAGTTATATTTGATGATATGTCTGCCTGAGGGCAGCCCTTCACATCTCAGGTCAGGGGTGAGAAGTGGAGTCACTTTTGTTGCTTGTAGCTGGTCAGGGGGTATTTACAAAGGTGGGTTATGTCTTACTTACTGCCATTCCTGTGTGTCTCTTACCATCTTACCTCACAGTGTGTGATCCAGAAGGGGAAATCAAAGGTTTGCTCAGGAAACCCTCACCATAGCCTGTCCTCTCTTTCAGTTGCTTCCTTGGCAAGACCTCAACACAGACTTTTAATCTAATTTAATTTTTAATGTTTTCTCATTGTCTTTTTAAAATATAACTGTCTCTGTTGGAATCAGGAAAACCTAGTTCAAATCACCTCTATGACCCTGTTTGACTGTGGACAAATTGCATAATCTTTCCAAGTCTCATCTTGTCATCTGTAAAATGGGATTAAGACCTCTAACACGTACCTTACAGCATTGTTGTAATGTTCAAATGACATTGCATGCACAGTGTTCCAAAAAACCTTAACATTATAAAAAGTCAGTTGATATTATTGTTCTTGTTAATGGCATCCCCACAGAACCCACTATTGTAACAGTAACAAAGATAAATAAGAAAAAATGATGCATAAGTAACATTAGGCAGGATGCAAAGTATTCTGTAGGGAAATAGGTCAATCCAACCTAGACTGTTTTCCTCTTTCTTCTTTTTAGAGATTCCTAGCTTGATGGGCTGAGTAGAATTTGGAGGATAGAGGGTAGTTATGAACAGACAAGAGCTTAGACCAGGGTTTCTTTATCTGGAGTCTGTTTCTTAACAGATCCTGAAGGAAGTCATGGCTAGATTTCAGGGGATCCAGGAATATGGGTGGGGAAAAAATTATATCTTGATTTCCACTAACTTCTATCTGAAATTTATCATCTCCTTCTGTTATCAATGTAGGCAAGAAACCATTTTTTTGAGAAGGGGTCTGTAGCTTTCACTAAACTTGCAAAGGGGTCTATGACACAAGAAATCGATAATCCCCAGGTTTGGATAAAAATTCCAGCTGTATAGGTCCTTTCTCCGTTTCTCACAGCTGAATTCAACATAGTGCAATACTTGCTGCGTGGAACCAACGTACCTGATGCTAGTTTTGCAGATACAGTCCTTTTGTTTTTAAATCAGCCCACAGTGACAGCTCTGACCTCCCTGGAATAGCTGATGTTTAGAAAAAGCAGGAGACTAAAGTCGGTATTGGTGCTGGAACACAGTCACATTTTCCATACCAAGCAGGTTCCTGTCTTGCTTGAAGCCCAGTTTCTCTGAGACTTGGCCTAATTTCTTGCTACTAATTGACTAAATCATTGACTTCAGAAGGATGTTGATTTGGTAAAAAGAGCACTGGACTTGGCACTAGAAGACCTGAGTTCAAATTTCAGCTCTGTTATTTACTATGTGAGATAATACATGAACTAGCCTCTTTCTCCTTCCCAGCCTTTGCATCTGTTTGCATCTGAAAATTCAGGGGTTGGACGTCAGGGATGGGGACCCTGCCTCCGGGAGGCCACATGCATCCCCCTAGATCCTCAAGTACAGCCTGAGAATCTAGAGGGCCGCATGTGGCCTCCAGGCTGCAGGTTCCTCACCCCTGGTCACTAGGCTATGTTTAAGCTTCCTTCAAGCTCTAAATTTTATCCTATAGAATGGGCTCCTGCTAGTGGCCAAGCCTCCTTCCTGAGGTACTGGGTGGGTGAGTGAAGTCTGGATGATTATCTCCAGGAAATCCTCTCTGCTCACCGTGATCCTTAGACACTGGTAGCCTAGTGTGAGTCACTCAACTAGCATTTATTAAGTGCACAGTGCTAAATGTTGGGAATATACACAAAGGTAAATAACAGTCCATGTTCTTAAGGACCTCCCAGTCTAATGGGGAAGACAATATGCAAACAGGATATTTTAGGATAAATTGAGGGTAGTCCCAGAGCACCACAGATCTGCAGTTGTCCATGTCTTTGATCCATATTGCTAGGATACCCTTTCCTTATCCAAAACCTGCTCGTTCTTCAAGGAACCCTTCTGACCACTCCAGCTCCAAGTGATTTTTCTCTCCTCCGGGCTCTACCATCTATGCCAGCTACAATTCGTTCATAACTTCAGGAAGTTGGGAGGGAGCTTAGAGATCATCTGTGCTAAACTCATTTTACAGATGGGAAACCTGAGGGTCAGAGAGGTGAGTTGTGTTATATTCTGACTTTGTATTTGGTATTGTTTCTTCCATGCCACTCTTGTGGCCTCTAAATAGGTTGTCTGCTCCTTGTAGACAGAGATTTCATGTGTTCTAACACAGTAGGTATCCAATCTCTCCCCAGTGAAGGGCCCACAGGGCTAGGTTGTTCAACTGCTGAACGACTGACTTCCTGAATGTTAACATGGCCCAGCTGGTGGCAGCCAGAGGATGTAGTGTCCGGAGTAGGGCTACTGGGTCCCTTTTGGTAGGCATTGTGGCCTTCATGTGCGCCCCAGGAACCCAAAAAGTGACAAAATTTCTTCTCTGATCTCATCAAGCATAGATGAAACTGTTCCCCCACTCCCCCTCCCCCTTGCTTCTGACCTGTCTTTGTCCTACTTTGGAAGGTGTGACTTAAATACTGTGGCAATACTTGATTGACAAAGTGGAGGGGAGTGAGGATACTAACAAGGCGGCTTATCTGCATGATCTTGTATTTTCTTGGTGGTACCTGGCTAGCTCCCTGGTGCTGCAGTCAAAAAGAAAATGGATAGAGATAGGCCTTCATTTCTGAACACATAATTTAGGTTTTAGGGGAATTAGGGTGGCAATAGTGTGAGGGTACAGAGATCAACCTGAGGAAAGAAGGCTAAAGGGAGAGGGATATAGGGCAGGGTTGAAAGAAGTGACTTACAATTATAAGTCCTATGCATATATGGGTTTTCTAGAGAAGATAGCCTTCATTTTTAGTGACTACTAGAAAAAAGGTCATAGAAGCATAGATGTGCAGCTGGAAGGAACCTTAGAGGCCATTTACCCCCTTATTTTACATAGGAAGAAATGAAGTCTAGGGAACTTGAAGGATATGTCCAAGGTCATATAGGTAAGATGTATCTGTGGCAGGATCTGAGCCCAGTTTATTCTGACTCCAGGTCCAGCACTTTGTCTGTCATACCATGACACTTCTCTGAAGCCAGATTCAGCCTTCTTTCTACTATATCATGCTGCCTTAGTATGGGACATTGAGTCAGTCAGTCAATCAGTAGTCAAATAAACATCCTCTTAAGTTGTTACCTCTTATGTACCAGGAGGTTAGGCAGTCAGTTCAACACTTAAGAGGATCTCCTGAAAGAGAAATGTAGGTTCTATTTCTGTGAGGCAGTCTGCAGTGGTAGAAAGAACACTGGACCAGAAAAGGGTCAGAGTCCTGAGTTCTAATGTTGATGCTGCCACTAACTGATTGGGTGATGGGAAAAATCACTTCAGCCTGAGGGACTCATTTCTCTCATCTCTAAAATGGAAATAAATTACTTTTTCTTTCTAAATTTTTTAGTCCTCTTTATTGTTATCGATATCTCTAAAAACTTGAAATTATCACAGATATGAATTTATATATTCTGTTTTCATCATACATGATCAGCAAGTTAGCAAAATTGACATGTATTTAGTAAGTGGTACTTCAAGGCAAGATTTGGGAAGTGTAATTTAATCTTCTGTCCTTGTCCATTTCTTTTTTCTTTTTTATAATTTATTTCTATTTTCTACTTTCACTTATGTAAGATTTTGAGTTTTAAATTTTCTCCCCATCCTTTTCTTTCCTCCCTCCCCAAGACGGTATGCAATCTGATACAGGCTCTACTCATACATTCATATTAAACATATTGTCACATTAGTCATGATGTAAAGAAGAATTAGAACTAACGGGAGGAACCATGAGAAAGAAGAAACAAAACAAACAGCAAAAGAAATGAAGAGAATATAGTCTGCTTCCATCTGCGTTCAGACTCCAAAGTTCTTCTCTGGATGCTGATGGCGTTTTCATGAGTCTTTCAGAATCTCTTAGAGCTAAGCTTACCAAAGTCAGTCGTCACATAGTGTGGCTGTTACTGTGTACAATGTTCTCCTGGTTCTGCAATGGGAATAAATTTCTTAACCACAGGGCTGTTCTGAGGATTGAAAAAGACAGTGTAAGTGAAAATTCTTTGGAAACTAGAAAGTAATCTTCAAATTTGAGGGACTTTTGTTTAATCCAGTAGATCTCCTTCATCTGTAGTGATCTAAATTGAAAGTCAGAAGAGATGACATGAGTTGTCCAGATTTCCTTCATCACTGAAGTCTTATGATTTCATGTTCTCTGAAGGGACCCTAATGTAACTGTTGACATCTTCATGTGGAGGTATTAATAGATAAAACTCGTATTTACATGAAGCTTTGTACTAGCAAAGTGCTTTTTTAACATAGTGTCATTTGATAATGGTAGATTGTCACACGTGTTTTAGGGAAGTCCCAGAGTGAACTGATTCTCAAAGTAGAAGACTAGATTTGGAAGATGTAGCAAATAGAACCTTGCTCACGAATGCCTTGGGTTAGAATTCCCTATTTTTTGTTGGTTGGAGTCTGACTGTAACTTATCCAGTTATACTGTTGAAACACTCAGCGTTGAAGCCGGGTAAACAGAGGATACAGAAGCCACTGGGTTGGAACTGCAAATCTGGGAACTCCATTATCTGAGTCCTGCCCCTATTCTCTCAAGTTCCTCCTTGGGGACCTTCCAGCTGACTAGAAATCCCTTGGGGTTGTGGTCATATGTGTGGTTCGTTCCAGAGAAAGCATTTACTGGATTTGATGGGAGTACCATTTGGGATGTGAGTAAATGAACAAGTGGCCAGATCTGACTGCTGTAAAGGGGATGGGAGGTTATCAGGATCACTCATTAGAGTCACCCATGAGTATGACTGAAAGTACCAGCTGGCCTAGTTTAAGGGAACAAGGGTCTTATTCCATATGATCACTTCTTTAGGTCAAGTTGGCAATGTGGTATTTATCAGAGGCTTTTCAATGGTGGAGAAAGTGGGAGAGAATTCTGTTTCTTTCCATCTTCTCCTACAGTAGCTTGGCAATCTGGATAGAATGACCAATTGCATTAGAAAACTTTGGGATTTTCAGTCAGTGTACCAAATACATTGACTCACCCCGAGACCAAAAATCCTTGTTTTTAGTAGAGAGGAGACCTTTTAAAACTCCGATGATTAATAGCAATAAATCAATACTCATCATTATTGAATGTCAGAGGTGGAAGGGACCTCAGGACATAGAGTGTCAGAATCAGAAATGACTTTGGTTGTGGAATGTCAGACCAATAGGATCTTATTCTGTGAAATGTTGGAGCTAGAAGGGACTTCAGAAGATAGAATGTTAGTATATATCACTATTATTAAAATGTTTTATATTGCTTTTGTCATTTGATCCTAACAATAACCTAGTGAAGTAGGGAATATACATATTAGTTCTTGCTTTACAGATGAAGAAATTGAGTTCCTACATATTTGCTTTGCCCCTTTCCAGACGTTGTCTCTGAATGCAGAACGACGTAATAGATGTTCCATAATTGCCTTTTGACTGACTGATAAATGGCAGTCAGAAGGCTACCTGAGATATCTGGTACATCTAGATATTTTGAAGATGGGAAAACTAAGACTCTGAGAGAACTACAGACTCAGCCACAAGACAGCCAGTTGTGATGGAGCCTGGCTCTCCTGAGCCCACCCACAACTAACCTTTTTGTCCTTGCTAACTTCTAGTAGAGTAAAAGCAAGTTAATCCAATGTAGATTCAGGCCCATAGAAGGACATGGACTTCCTCATTAAATGAGACCCAGTTTGTCTTCCCAAGGACCTTCAAATACTTATGTAACTGATTGAAAGGCAAATTCTCTTTCAGGTTCTCCCACCCTTTCATTAGAATCCACGTCTGCCACTTATCCTCCTTCCTCCAGGGCCCAAAGAGCAGGGATGCTGGAGCCTGTAACCCCTTCAGGAAAGGTCTGGGGGAGGGACAGAGGATGAAGAAGGAAATCCAGAGGTATTTATATCAGAATGTGGGACATGATGAAAGCCAGAAGGGAAAAGAGAGAACAGAGCCTTCATTTTACCACTTGGCATCCAGTTCCTCTGCAGCAAAAAAATCACAGGGAAAGAAATTTTTAAAATCTTAGAATATTCCCTTGAGATTCACAGAGGGAACTAGCTAAGTTAATGCTTTGGAGCCATCGAAGACATCGTGTTGCATTTCCTCATTGCTACGTTCACTTATCTGCTAAGTGGTCCTTTTTGAACCAGGAAGGCTAATGGGACAGTTAAAGTTGGCAAGTGAGAAGGTTCCCTCTTGGAAGGAGCCTCTGGAGGAAGGCAGACTGAGGGTCCTGGGAAGGTGGTTATTGTTGGACCCTTTCTCTCATTTCCAGCCTCTTCATATTTGCCTCACATCTCCTAGTCTGCTCCTGAAGTTGTGATAGAAGAGTGGGCACTTAGGAATTGCAGCTATATTCTCACTGAAATGTGTGCAAAGAGGAGCTGAGATGGGGAGGGCTTTGAAAGCTGCGTCTGATACAGGTCATGATGTCAAAGACTGGATGTTTCTGAATCAAGGTTCTGGTGGAGGGTGGGGCAGTGATACAAAAATTCAAATCCTAGAATTGGATCTAGGATCATTTACTCAGAGCTGGAAAAAAATATTAGAGACCATCTAAAACAACTCTCCTCATTTTTAAGATGAAGAAACTGAGGCCGCAAAGTTCTGTACTAGAGGTGGTAATAGAACCAAGGTGTACTGATTTCACGTCTGAGTAATGATCAGAGTTTGAGGTTGATGGGGACAGGTGAGGGAGCTTGAACTCTTTAACTATGACCGCATTCTCCTATGCATTCATTGTTTTGGGAAAGGGAGGAAAGGAAGATGGGAAGGGACACTGACGTGGGGGCTGCAGGATCATAAACCCCATAAAGAAGACCATTTCATCAGTGTCTACTCACCAGGATATGTTAATGTATCAAGCTGTGTGTGCAACACTTTTGAGAGTGAAGGGCAGCTAGATTTTATCTAGATAGTATGGAGTCTTATCTCAATCACTATCAATCTAGGAAGACTTCTTGAATGACATAAAGTTTGCACTGAGTCACAAAACCTCAGAGTTGGAAGGGACTTTAGGAGTTTTCTAGTTCATCCCATACCTCAACTTTAATTCTAACTAGTAGTCATCCAGCTTCTGAAGGAAGACTTTCAGTAATGGGAAGCTTACTACCTACTGAGGCAGCCCATTTACTTGTGGACAGCCGTAATTAATGAAAAATGTTTCCTTATCTGTCTTTCTGTAACTTCTAGTGATAGAGAACAGGAGCTGCATGTAAAATTCGCTTAGGTGTTCCAGGTCAGTAATTGTATCTCCCCGGCCACTGTCTTCTTTTCCTTAACAGTTGGAGGATTGAAGCCCAGGAAGATCTCCACACCCAGGGTTATTTATATAGGCTTGGTGGAAGAGCTTAGGTGGGTCTGGCATTTTGATTATAGCACATTATTCTCTGAAGCATCCATTGGACTTGTACTCTCTGGTAAGAGCAAAAGAAAACATAAATAAAAAGGTCATTTTATCCTCTATGGGTCTATTTACTAAAGAGGAGAAAAATATAAATGAGTGTATATTAAAGCAAGACCATGGATCTGGCATTAGGTAGCATGTAGGAAACCTGCCTCATCACCAGGGGAACTCTGGGCATTGGCTTCATTATTACATTTCCCAGAGTCTTCTTTCTACGCTATTCTCAATTCAGTTTAATTCAGTGTATTTATGAAGTGCTCTCTATGGACCAGAAAGACACTATACTAATCCTAGAGATAAAAAAAAAAAGGCCCTTTATGGACCAGAAAGACACTACACTAGTCCTAGAGATAAAAAAAAGGCTCTTTATAGACCAGAAAGACACTAAACTAGTCCTAGAGATAAAAAAAAAAAGGCTCTTTATGGCCCAGAAAGACACTAACCTAGTCCTAGAGATAAAAAAAAAAAAGGCTCTTTATGGTCCAGAAAGACACTAAACTCGTCCTAGAGATAAAAAGGCAAAACCAAGGAGCTTATGTTCTCCTGGCTGGTGCTTGTGCTAAACACACAGATAACAGCGGCGCCTTGGTCACAGGGGAACTGTGAGTCGTTAACATGTGAAACCTTAAAGTGCTATGTAAATGCTAACAATTACTGTGATTCATTCCAGGGAATTGGGGTAAGAGAACATGGATAACCTAGAGGAAATCTAGAAAAACCTTGTGGAGAAGGTAGGATTTGAGCTTGCTCTTGAAGAGAGGTGGAGGAAGAGGTGGAGGGATAGCATTCCAGGCATGAGGGTCCAACCCCTGCCGAGGCACAGAGATGGAAGGGGGAAGAGCAAGGAGACCGATCTGGCTGGACCTGAGTGAGATTTTTACGTCTGAAGATCCCCTGCGAGGCAGGCTTCTCTAGGCCCTTGAACACACCTGTCTCTTAGCTCATTGCAGGTAGGAATTCATTCATTCAAAAATATTCATTAAATGCCTGCTGAGTATAGAGTACTGTGCTTAATGCCACAGATTGAGTTTAGAACTAGATAGGACCTTAGAGATATTCCAGGGATTATCCTCTCATTTTTAAGAGGGGAAACTGAGACCCGAAGGAACAAAGTCCAGTGCCAAGGTTGCACAGGTGGCAGGTAGAAGAGCCAGAATTCAAACTCCAGCAAGGTACCCCCTCTGTGGTTATATCCTTGCCCTTGGGACAGCTGGATGGAACTTTTCTTCACAGTTTAGAAAAGACATGAAAAAGCTCATAGAGTTCCCACTCCAGTTCTTAGCATTTAATTTATAAGAGACACAATGGTGCTATGAAAATTGCTCTGGACTGGCAGTCAGAACATAGAGATTCAAGTTCCAGTTCTTTGCTAGCCATTGGTGTTTCATCTCTCTGATTCAATTTCTTCATCTGCAGGATGACCAGTTTTGCAAGGTGCTTATGAGGAAAACATTTTATTTCCAAGTGCTGTAAAAAGTGAGTTCTGTCTCTTTTAAGCATATCTATATGGGTATATATTGTCTCCCTCAATTAAATGCTCATCGAGGGCAAGGATTATTTCACTTTTTGTCATTGGCAAAAGGAGTTGATAGACTGCCTTCTCAGAATAATATTTTTAAATGCATAAAATATGTAGAATTATAAGGGAAATTATATTAAAATTATTATTGTATACCATATTATTATATTGAAATAGTTATTTAAAAAAAATTTAAACCCCATTAAGGACCCCTGATAGATCAGTAAGGTTCTCCTGGGAACTATTATGATAAGGACAGACATCAAGCTAATAAGATAGATACCTAGATTCAGCCACCACTGACTTACCATGTGACTTTGTGGACTTCCTTTGTTCTTTTGGTCAGTCAGTCAATAAATATTGAGCTCTATGTTCCTTTGCAGGTGACTGTGATTCATGGGTACATGTTTCCTGGAGTTGCTGTGAGTGTGAACATGTAGATTTTTGAATGAGCGTGAATTTGATTATGGAGGTAGATATGAATGTATTTTGGTACATCAATATATACGGGCATAAGAATCATAGGATTTTGAGTCAGATGGGAACTAAGATCGAACCACTTAAAATTCTCATGCCTATACCTACCAGGCATCGTGTTAAGAACTGGGGTTCCAAATAAAGGTGAAAGATAGTTCTTGCTTTCTAGGAGTTTACAGTCTAATAAAGGAAAACAGCACATGTAAAGTGTACTCAGAGCAAGCATGATAAACAGCCAAGTAGGAAGTCACAAAGTCAGGTGGAAAATAATGAGATTACTGCCCTGGGCACCGTCCTTAAATGGAAGATCAGGGAGGAGTCCTACATTATCTATCTATCTACCACCCTCTCCAATCAGAGGAGTGAGCCATCCCAGGGGAGAAGGGCACAGAATTTTTAGTGGTCTTGCAAGATGATGAGATTCCTGAAGGCATAACGGAAGTCTAGAATAGCTTAGCACGTGGCAAATGGTCTTTGAGCCTCAGTTTCCCACTTTCTACTATGGGGAGAAGGAAAAAAATCCACTTAATGAGAATCCAGGAAGGCCATTGATCCTCTTACTCAATAATACTTCTCTTACTTAATAGCAATGAGGAGTCATTAGTAATTATTGATAACAAATGTCTTCTAGAGAATTCAAAGCAAGATAGTTCTTTGACTTATCCAGAGTCATACAGCCAATGTCTAGGGATACCCTCCCTGAGTACTTGGTACAAGGTAGCTGGAGGAGAATATAACCTTCTAAGAGCATTAACCTATAGAAAGGAAAGAGATGAAGACTGAGTAGAGAGGAGAGAGTTTGCAAAACAGAGAGTTTGCAAAGCTGAGATTATGGGAGGAGCATATGTCAACTGTCTCCCATCTTTGCCAGAAGAGGGAGAAATGCTAAGGGTCTAGATCTTCTAACAGTCCTGAACTCAGGCCAGCAAACAGGGTGTGGCTGTGATAGGGGGAATTTCTTTAGCTTTCAGTGAGATGTACATTGGGGGTGGGGGTGGGGGTGAGAGTAGGGCTGGCTTATAGGGAATGGCATCTTTTAGTTGAGTTCTGATGCAGTAGCTGGTTCATTCGCATCCTCTTCCTGCCCGGGCTTGCTAAGGCTCTGGGATGGGAACTAGTCCCGGGACCTAGTTGTGCAAGACTGGGCCTGATCTGTCTCCAAAGGAAGTGAGTGTGTGGGTGAGTGTGTGTGCATAGATGGGGGTACAGAGGAGTAGATGGCCCATTGTGTGTGTGAGAGAATATAGGTACAAGTAAGTATGTGTTCCTTTTGTGGGTAACTGTGATTCATAGGTGCGTGTTCCTCATGTTGGTGTGAGTACAAACGTGGATTTTTTGTAAATGCTCACATGAGTTTGATTATGGAAGTAGGTATGAATGTATTTTGGTACATGGATATATCCAAGCATAAGAATCATAGCGTTTTGAATCAGATGGAAGCTTAAGAGATCAAACCAGTTAAGATTCTCATACTTGTATGTACTTATACAATGAAACACATTCATACCTGTAGCACATTCATTTTACAGATAAAGAAACTGAGGCACAGAGAAGGGAAGAGGTTTGCCTGAGGTCATCAAGGTAGTAAGTGGCATCATGATGTAGTGGCTAGAGTCAGGAAGACCTGGGTTTAAGTCCTGCCTCCAAACACTTGACTCTAGGCAAGTCACATAGCTGCTGCCTGCCTCAGTTTCCTCACCTTTAAAATGGGCACAGTAGCAGCGCCTAGCTCACAGGGTTATTGTAAGGATCGAATGAGACAATGAATTTAGAATACTTTGCAAACCCGGAAGTGCTATTTAAACCTGAGCTGCTGCTATTATTATTGTCCTTTTCTTATCTTTCTTGATAGGTTCATATATTAAATGGTTGGACAAGTCCGCTATTCTGCAATTATCCTCTTTCATTTAATGTTCTCAGACTGTTTCTCAGATGGGTAAAGTCACCCACTTTTTGCAATCTAAAAAAAAAATGAATGAATAAAACCCTTAATTAAGGGCTCAGTATGTACAAAGCACCGTACTAAGTGCTCAGGATACAAGGAAAGTAAGACAATCCCTGCTCTCAAGGAGCTCACATTCTAATGGGGGAGAGAACATAGGGAAAGTTTCACTTGCAAGTGAAATGAAAAAGTTCCCTAGTCCTTAGGGAGTGACAGCAAAGCAGGTGATAATGGCTCTTCTCTTCCTTCTCTCTCTCTTTTTTTTTTTGAGACAATCAGGGTTATAAGTGACTTGCCTAGAGTCACACAGCTAGTGAGTGTCTGAAGTCAGGATTTGAACTCAGGTCCTCCTGTGCTATATCCACTGTACCACCTAGCTGCTGTGGTAATGTTAACTTGAATGTCATTAAAAAGCATATTGTGGAATGAATGCTCATCTGTAGACTCACCAGGATCATTTTGGGGACAACTGCAGGCAGGATCATGGGGTGACATGTCCTCACATGGTTTTAATTTCTTCAGCTAGGTCTCTATGTTCTGAAAGCTATTCATTCTAAGTAGTTTGGAAAAGCACTTTCAATTTGGTGACAACTATTAAAATGTTATTATTTAATGTTTATGGATCAGTAGTTCTGTGTGAAAATACTCCTGTTTAATATAATTTGTTGATTTGGCAAGGATATTTTGGACTTTGCATTTGTTGAAGGGAGATTTGCTGTCTGTTAGCTTTTGAAGGATACACACACACACACACACACATACACACACATGTATATATAAAGGTTGATCATTGTAACTTCTTGGTCGTGTCTTCTGAGGTATCTGGTAGATAACAAATTTTGGTAGCCTGCAGTGCTATGTTGCAGTTTCTACCCCAGAGCTGCATAAGTCTGTTCTCGTTAAAAATTCTAAACTTTCTGTAATATCTGGTGGCACTATCACCCACCCCCATGTTTCTGTAGACAGATCTGCAAGACAAAGCCATTTGTTCAGCATTTCTTGGTCTGGGCATTGTGGTTGAATTAATGGGGATGTTGTCCATGGAGGGACTTTTAGTTCCGTGCTGAGATCCTAGTCACTTAAAAGGCTCTATCTGGAGATAAATCACTTTCAGTTACATTTGGTAAATCCAGTGGCATATACCTGTTATCAGCCTTTGTTGTTGTTCGGTTGTTTCAGTCATGTCCAACTCTTCATGATCCCATTTGGGGTTTTCTTGGTAAAGATACTAGAGTGGCTTGCCATTTCTTTCTCCAGCTCATTTTGCAGATCAGGAAACTGAGGCAAGCAGAGTTAAGTGATTTGTCCCTTGGGTCACAAAACCAGTAAGTATCTGAGGTCAGATTTGAACTTAGGAAGATGAGTCTCCCTGACTCCAGACTCAGCACTCTATCCACTACACCATCTAGCTGTCCCGTCAGCCTTTACACATAGCCAATTTGTTCTAAACATGTTTTAAAATATTTTTAAACTGTTTATAATGTGTTTTTAATAGAATATCTACAATATCAATTCTCTTCTTTTTGCATGAGAACTTGTGAATCTTTATATAGTTGCCTTGGGAGAATGAGACCTGTTTTTTGTTAATGTGGTTTTGTTTGAATGCTTTTTAGATCTATTGTTTTCCATCTTATCATGCTTGAAATATATGTTAAAACTATCCAATTTGTGTTTGCTCTGCAAGTGTTCTTCCCATTAAACTTTGACTTTGGATTCAGATCAGTCCCTTAATATGCACACAGCCTCAACTTTCTCTCCTTGATACCCTTACCAAGATACGTACAAGTGTCACAGGTATTCAATGATTTAGTTTGACTTTGGGTTTCAAGCTTAAGACTTTCAGTCTCCATTCTTTTTTGGCACACAGACATTTTATACTTGTAGAGTACAAATGATATTTTGGTATTATTGGAGAAAGTTTTCATGAGATGAGGTAGGTATTTTAATGTCAGTCGGCCAATAAGAATTTATTGACTACCTAGTGTTTGCCTGGCACAAAAGACAAGCATTGCTATCAAGGAGCTTACAGATTAATTGGGGAGACAACATGCAAGCAACTGTAAAAATAAATTATACCCAGGATATACTGGAAATATCAGCGGAGGGAAAGCATGAGAATTAAGACAGATTGGAAAAGCAGCTAGGATTTTATCTGGGACTTGAAGGAAGCCAGGAAAGCCAGGAGGCAGAGATGAGGAGCGAGAGCATTCCAGGTATGAGGAACAGCCAGGGAAGTGCCTGGAGCTGAAAAAGGGAGTTTTGTTCAAGGAACTGCAAAGAGGCCAATGTCACTGGATCACAGAGTATAGGGGTGGATGGCGGAGTAGTAGAAGATATAAGACTAGAAAGATGTGATTTTTCACTGGGGCCAGAGAATCTGATATTATCCATGGACATCTTATGATTAATGAGATGACTTCTTCCTGACTTGAAAACCAAACCCAGTTATATTCAGAAGTGATTATAATGAATTCAAGGCTATGCAGAACCATGGCTGCCTTAACTGTCTCCCTGAAAGATCACATGTTTTATATTAGTTGTTCTCAACATTATTGTGATGGTGGCACATTTTAAATAGAGAATAATTTTCCATGTGGACTTCTCACTCCACTTGGCTCTATTTTTTTCTATTTGCAGTCCTTGACTAATCCATGGGTGTGGAACTGAATCAAAGGCTTTGCAATAATAATAAAACTGGCATAACTGTAATGTCACTTTTAGGAGGCTTGTTCAATAATCACCAAATGATAATGAGATGCACTTCACATCCCTGGGACTTTTTGGCATACCCTTTTTGCTCCTTGGCCAATGTATTGTTATATTGTAAGTGTTTATAGATTTTTTTTGAGTAATACAAGTTGTGACTGTTTTGTGTAAATTACATAAAGACATAATTGGCGTATATTTGGAGGGGTTAGTGGTTGCTCTCATCTTTTAGTAATAAATATGTGATGCCTCCAGTGAGAAAGATGGGATAAAGCTTGTCATAGAGAGGAAGCTGTACTTTGGCTAGTAATTCATGTACCACTCTGTAGTGTTTGAGCCAACAATTATGGATCTTATCCAGATTCAATGCTTTTCAGTTTTTTGGAGAAGTGTTCTGTCAGTCACCTCCCCTGACATTACTTCTCTTAAGTTCAATAAATTAAAAGGTCTATAAGATTATTGTTTTGCATTCAATACAACTTGCTTTTTTTGTAGTGTTGGACTTCTTTTTTTTTTTTGATCATATAGATGAGCAAAAATTCTCTAGTTTCTCTTTCTACAGGAGATTCCTTTTTTACTCTGATTTCTTTGATTTTCATTCCTCTATGATATAGATATTGATTTGTATTGAACTGCTTATTTTACTCTTTGCACTACATTTATTCCTTAACTTTTTTGCTTTTGTTTTCAGTTGTTGATTAAATGTATCAAGAATTTCTACCGTGCTTTTGTTTTCCAGTTTCCCTTTTGAATATTTCCTTTTTTGTTCCCTTTAAGTGAATGATATAGGGTTCAAATTATTTTACTTCATATACTGGCTAGATAGTGATGTAATCTTCTAATGTCATTCCAGAGGGATTTGAACTCAGGTTTTCTGACTCCATTGTATCAACGGGTACAATAAGAAACTTGCTTTTTTCCCCTAAACACAATGCTTCTGTAACTGCTGTTTTGAGGACTATTTCTAGATAGCTTCGCCTTTCCTCATGTCTTTACCAGGGCAATGGACACAGCATGTACAGGACATGAAATATTTTTATGCTTCCTGTCAAATATTTTCCTAGAAAACATTTCTTCTCGATGACTGTTAGCAGATACTGGGTTTTTTGAATTATTTCTTTTGGTATAATTTGTTCTATTAGTTGGATTCATGCCATTAAGCTCTAAAAGAGATTTTGAGAATTCCAATCAAAGTATACTCATCTTTTTTTCAAAAGATTTGAAGCTATTGGCAATTTTAAGAAATTTGCCATCTGCTTCACTTTGGGGTAGAACTTTCAGAGTTTGTGTTAAATCTAGAATTTCAATACCTTCAGGTTCTTTAGCTTTTCTCTTCAGATTTAAGGAACCCCTTAGTTTCTGCTCTAATTTCATCTAATCTGGGTTTAAGAATGAAGATATTTATTGCCCTGCATGGTTTTGCAGTATGTTGTTGTGACCCTGGGAGCTGAGGATATTTGTGATGAAAAGCAGCATGAAATACTTGCCTGTAACTGGCAAGATGTATGAAGTTTTGTTATGATGTAATGCTGCTACAATAAATTAATACCCACAACTTCAGTCTGTTCCCTGTCATTCCAATCTGTTTGTCCCACTTTTGTGGTTAATGCTGAAGTATTGTAGTCATTATGGTACTGATATTTTTGATTTGTTCCATAGTATTTTGTTTACTTGTGATAACAGAACACATGAGTATATTCACTTCATTGTCACTCATGTTAATCTGACCATTACAATAATTCCAAGTAAAATCAGCCTTTAGCCTTATTCCAAATCTATCTATTTCTTAGGTACATAGGAGCAGTTACATTTCATTGGCCTGGGCCTCAAACCATTCAATAGTATTGTTGGAACCTAATTGGCTAGTGCCAGGTTTTTATCAATGCAGTAATAGTTTCAGGGCATGGTAAGTCCCTGATAAATAACACTGTGGCTGGCATTCTCTTTTACCATTCCTGGAAAAGCATCATGGATGATGTGTTGTTTTTTGAGTTTTTCATTGTTATTTGTAGAGCCAGGTTTTGAACCCAGGCTTCTTGATCCAATACTCTTTCTGTTATATCTTTCTGCCTGTTATTTGCCACACTGGGAAGTTGGGAGTAAAGTTATATTTCAGAACAAGGAACCAGAGTGGGTGGCATTATAGATAACTTCAAGATGTTAGCGTGAGCTTGATGTCTTTGAGAGGGTCTTCAGTTCCTGTACCAAACCAGTAGCTTTTGAGATAGGGAATCATATTCAAAAGACCAGATACTAAGGAAGTCTGGAATGAGGAGAAAAGTTTCTTATTGAATGAGTTTGGACTTAGAAAACCTGGCTGTTACTCTTCACTTTTCTGGGCCCCAGAAACCACCAAATAAGAGGCTTCCTTCCAACTCTGGGTCCTATGATGAAATAGGTTGACTGGTTCTCTGGTACAGAGCATGAAATTTGGTAATTTTCTAGTTTCCCCTGTGACCCTAAACATTATGCTTAGTAAACCTTGCTGTTCTCAGGCTAGCTTGAAATCCAGAGAAATCCCCAGACAATTGGTCAGGATCCTTGGGTCTCCTACCTAGGTCCTCTTTATAGCAAAAGCCACTCCTTCCTCAGATACCTCCCCCCCAATTTACTGGATAAGGAGGGTAATGAGAATCCATTAATTTCAATAAAACACATCTTTACCAGTTAATGGCAACTTTAATATAGTGATAACAGAGGGGAGAAGTAGAGATAATTGTGTTCACAATGACTTTATTAACTGACTCTTCTGAACATTTTCCCTTATTCACATCTTCTCTTTGGTTGCTCAGTGTTCAACTGAGTTTAGAGTTTGGAATAGTGTTATTATAAAAAAAATAAGCACATACTTAGATCCTGGAAGAATTCAGGTAATGGACCCAGGGAAAATAATTGTCATTGTGACTGAAGTCATCAAATTTAATCAGCACATTGTGCTAAGCTTTGGAATGCAAAAGCAAAGATAGTCCCTGCCTGCAAAGAGTATACATTTTAACAGAGGGAGATAACCCATGGGGAAGTTGAGGGGCTATCTTGGTTTGGAAGGTTATAGAGGGGGTTGGTGGAGCCATAGCAGTGATAGAGTGATAGACCCTTTCTGGGAATCATAACAGTGTTAATTTGATTATGGTCCCAAAATTGGAAAGAGGGGGGGTACAAAGGGCGGGCACAGTGCAGTGGCTGCTGAGGGGATGACTAGGGAGTAAATGAAAGCACAGGGAGAGCTGGCCTAGGTATAATGGGCCAACAGAGGCATGCACTTATCAGGACAGCAGAGGCTCCAGGGCAGAAGTTCTGGAACTTAAAGAATTAAGTCCTCCAGTATATGGTTTCTTGTCCCTGTCAAGAGAGAGAATATACAAAATATGAAGCAGAGGAAGATCAGAATTGGACTGAAAGGCAGAAGGAAGAGATTTAGACAGAGTGCTCCAGGACAAGTTGAACAGGGATAAATACTTTTGACTGGAGGACTCAGAACGTTTTATAAAGGAGGTGGCGAGTCCTCTTGAGTCTGGGAACCAAAGGATGCTGGTGTATACATAAAGGGTGAGAACAGGAGGTCATTGGAATTGGTGTAATGAAGTGACTTCTATAAATAAATGCTCCAGTGCCCATGGCAGTATAAGATCTGACTTAGCAAGATGGGAAGGTGGAAACCAAAGTTTAGGAGGACCATTTAAAAGAACTAGAAATGATTTGCTTAGAGAGAGAAACTATAGGAAGATAAAATCATTTTCAAATAGATGAGCTCTTTGAGCTTCTGGATGATCGCATTCCTGGAAATGGTTCCATAAAGTAAAAATGACTTAAGTTTGGTCTGGCTTTTACAGAAATGCCCACAAGCATCGTGTTGAGCAGACAGTTTAGTGAAATACAAATGATAGGCTCATTCATGGTAGAGGATAAAACTTGCACTTCAGAAAGCTTATCATATTTCAGTTAAACAGGGCAATAGAGTAACCAGGCACAGAAGATTTTCACTGATGTAACAGATGCGTGCTATGCAAAGTTTCTACTTTCTTCATAATTTAAACCACATTTTTGCTTTAAGTTAGAATGGAGAGGAATGCCTTCTCCTGAGTGAGGGGTCTCAGAAGGGCTTCTTTGGGTGGTCTTAGGGCCAGAGGATGGCTTTTGGAGAAAGAGATCCAAGAAGATAACAGTAAAGTTTTCCTTTATCCTTGTTCTCACTCCCATTGTACCCTCTTCTAGAATGTTCCCTCCCTAAAATTTGAAGGATCTCTCCTGTATTTCCATCAGTTCCTTGTATTAAACTTACTTGTGATCAAATTGTATCCACTCAAATAGAATGTAAGTTCCTTGAGTTTGAGGACTGTGTCATTTTTATCTTTGCAAACCTTTCTTAAGTAGATATTTTCTTTCATTGAACCTAATACTTACTTGGCTGCTTCCTGTTTCTCATGATTAGCTTCTCTGTTGCCCATACGAAGGGGAATGGGAATAAACATTTATATAGGACCTGCCATGTTCCAAGCACTGTACTAAGCTCTTTACCAATATTCTCTCATTCAGTTCTCACAAGCAACCCTATGAGGCAGGTGCTATTATCATCCCTATTTTATGGTTGAGGAAATTGAGGTAAAGAGAGGTTAAGTGACTTGCCCATGGTTACACAACTAGAAAGTATCTGAGGTTGGATTTGAACTCAGGTCTTCCAGACTCCAGGACTAGAACTCTATCCACTGTGCCCTCAGCTATGTGGGCATTGAAAATCAAGTTGTTGGTTTTCTGGCTGTTAGAAGTTGGGACCTATTTCCTCAAAATTGGCTGGGCAGCATGAGTTCATTCATTTGAATGTTGCTTGTCATGAATGTCATAAATAATAAGTTTGCTATAACTGAAGGAAAATTGTAAGTGCAATTCACTGTGAATCAAATCTGGAAGTCAAAAACTTCCTGTGTCGCATTGGCTATCAGAGGAAGAGTGAATATGCATTTGTTCTGCGTGGCTCCGGGAAGGATGAGTGGAAGTTACAAGGAGTCAAGAAAGAGCATGGCATTTGGAGTTAGAGGATGTGGGTTTGAAATCTCAGTTTTACTACTTCCTTCTTTTGCAATTTTAGGCAAGTCACAATCTGAGTCTTAGTTTCCACATCTGTCAATTAAGGGGTTTGGGTTACAAGATTTTCAGCTTTTGATTCTGTTTGCCTAATACCATTTTAATATTCAGGGCAACCCAACAACAAAATGGACTGCTCTGTAAAGTAGTGAGCTCCTTGTTATTGAAGGTATTCAAGCAGAATTTGGATGGTGAATTTGTCAGGAACAGTTTCTGTGTTCGGTAGGAGGTAGGACTCAGATGACCTTTAAGATCTCTTACAACTCTGAGATTTTGGTTCAGTTTTAATATCGTTTCTGGAATATTTGGGACAAGATACCAAGCTTTGCAAAAGGCAGCGTCCAGGTCTTGACCAAAGTACAGTAAGAGATCATATTTGGAGAAAGCAATAGAGTTTGTTAATTGGAATGTGGACCACCCAGGCAGGAGAAGCAGAGTGGTGAAGTGGTGATAGAGAGCTGGTTTCAAAGTAACAAGAACCTGGGTTCAAGTCCTTTTTCTCATACGTACTGACTGGGTGACCCTGGGCAAGTCATTTAACTCTCTAAGGTAACTAAGTCTGTAAGTTGCTGAGCAGATACCAAATTACTTTGGAAGGGAGAAATTCCTCTTTAGGAACTTCCAACACTAAGGAAAGACAAATAAAAAACAAAGCAAAACAAATTGTGCTTAGTATATGTACTAGGCACTTGTTGAGGAGTTGGGGAGGTAGGGGGCATGGGAAAAAGAGACAGAAATGACTGAACTGGGATGAAGTCTGGGGACATATGCAGGAAGGAGGTTAGCGGTTACTTATTTTGATAGACAAGAGGCAAAGAACTCTTTTGTCAGATTGAGGATGATGATGATATATTCTTATTGTACTACTAATAACAAAATAGGGCAACTAGGTGGCACAGTGGTTAGAGCATTAGGTCTGGAGTCAGGAAGACCTGAGTTCAAATTCAGCCTCAGACACTTACTAGCTGTATGACCCTGGGGAAGTCATTTGACCCTGTTTGCCTCAGGTCCTCTTCTGTAAAATGCACTGGAGAAGCAAAATGGCAAGCCACTCCAGAATCTTTGCCAAGAAAATTCCAAATGGAGACATGAAGGGTCGGAGAAGGCTGAACAGTGACAAAAATGATAGAACACAGAGTTCACAATGCTTTAAACATCTCTTATCTCATTGATCTTCACAACAACCCTTTGAAGGATGTAGGGAAGGCATTCCTTTCCCCATTTGACAGAAGAAGCCAGGTTAATGAATAACAGAGTGCGGCTCCAACCCCACACTTGCTGATTTTAAGCCCACGGGACCACACTTGGGTCTCTGACATACTGTAAAACTGAGGAGTGTCCTGCCTTCCCTGTGCTCTCTGTCAAATGGGGAATGACGTGTTTGCCCAGACACACCAGTGCAAAACCATCAAGGGTCATAGCCATGAGCTCATATGCCACAGCTCAGGGAATTACAGAAAGAGTAATTCCAGGCCAAGGGTGAGGAGAATTTCCTGCCCATGGTCCAGGGCCTCCCTATGCCTTCTGGTTCTGCTGATGGACCGGTTGAGAGGCCTGTTCTGTATTCCAATAACCCTGTAGAGTGGGCTGGGAAGAAAGAGGAGGCAGGGCAGGGGAGTCATGGGATGTGGATTTGGGGGAATGTTTAACTCAAGTCGGAAATAGCCTTTGGAATCTTATTCTACACTGGTAGTTCCAGGGTGGAGCGACTCAGTTTGCATAGCCATTTGCACATTTCAACCCGGGTACCTACTGATCTCCCCCCTCCTTCCTTTTCCCCAGAATTGGAGGTAACCAATTAATTTGTTGTTTTTTTTAACCATTTCCTACTTTCTGAACTCCCAGGGCAGGGTTGAGGGGAAATGGATTGGACCTTGCTTCCTGCTGGGGGTTGTCTAGAAAAGTCTAGCCATTAGACTTTGTGTAATGAAGTTTTCCCCTTTTGTGATAGAGGTGATGGATAACCAGATTAACTTTATACTTGTAATATAATTTTGATGGTGATGATAATAGTTAACATTTATATGGCACTTTAAAGTTTGCAAAGCAATTTAACTTGCATGCATTTTTCTTTCCCTATCATAACCTTTCCTGTTCCTCATCATAATCACGTGAGGTAGCTGTTACAGACATAATTATCCTTGCTTTATAAATGGAGAAACTGAGCCTTAGAGAGGTTGTACAATTTGTAAGTTTTGAAGTCTGAATTGGAACTCACATCTAAGGTCTATTCCAGCTCTAGATCTATGATCTTATGCAGTTACTGCTTGTGTGGCCTTGGGTAAGTCACTTAAATTCTTTAGGACTCGGTTTTCCCATACTGCAAAATGATGGAATTATACTAAGTTACAAATGCTAGATTGTGTGAATCTCACAGTAATTGCTATTGGGTGCAGTAGATACAGCACTGGACCTCGAGTCAGGAAGACTCATCTTTCCGAGTTTAGATTTGGCCTTGACACTTACTAGGTGGGTGACCCTGGGCAAGTTGCATAACCTTGTTTGCCTCAGTTTCCTCATTTGTCAAATGAGCTGGAGAAGGAAGTGGCAAACCACTCCAGTATCCCTTTCAAGAAAACCCCCAATGGGGTCACAATGAGTAGGGCTGAAAAAACTACTGAATATCTGAGATTTTACAAGTGCTGATTATGTGAGCCTCACAGTAATTGCTATTGGGATTCAGAGAGGACACAGACCCATAAAGTAGTGCTGGAAGAGACCTCAGGCCATTTAGACCAACTGCCTTATTTTGCAGATAAGGAAATTGAAGCCCAGACACAAGTGACTTTTCCAAGGTCACAGGTGAAGCAAGTAGCCAAGGCAGCAGCTAGTGTGCTCTAGACTGGATCAAGAGTCAGGGAAGAGAATTGTAGTTGGTTTTAGACGTCAGTAGAAAAAGCAGAGGAAGCTTTTTCTGGGCCTTGTGTCCCTGCTGCCTGGAATATCTGGAATCTTTTCCTTTGCCTGGTGCCTATTCATATCTTCTTTTCACAGTTCAGGGCAGCTGCTAATTCCCAGTGACTGAGCTACATCTAGGGATGGAAGTTGGACCTAATGGAAAAGTTTGGGGGTAGGGAAAAGCAGGGGAACATGAGAGCAATAATTCTTCCTTCCTGCTCGGGCTTAAATCTGCCCCTTTATGAGACAGTTTTTTGACCTTGCCTGGGAAGGAGGGAGCTCCCATAAATTTAAGATAGAAGAGATAGACTTGCCTGTAAATCCTCCTGGACCATTCCATAGAGATACATTTTGCTTTGTAATTAGACCTTTAAATTTCTTAAGGGTGGGAATACCCTCTTCTCCCTCTTTGTATGCCCTCTGGCAGCGGACTCCTGGCTGGGTGCTCTGGAAAAATATCCTAGATAAGTTTTGTTTGGGAATCCTTGGTGGGTAATAGCAGTGGAAATATTCATGACCCATCCTGATAACAGGCAGTCTCAGTTAAACTTTGATGGGGTGCCGTTTTCACCTGTAGGATGGGTGACTTCTGGAAATGGGAAGAGAAAAGACAGTATTCCTTAATAAGGGAAATGGGGGGAGTTGTGTCTGTGACTCCCAAGAGAAGTAACAGCCCAGATCCTGGGCAATAGACCCTATTCATAAATAATGATTTTATGCTAATGAGTTCATGGTATCTGCTCCTTCTCATAAAGGCTTCCTGGGGTGCCAAGGATGGCCACAGCCTAGGTAGGAGAGGGATGGGACTCAGCCTGCCCTCCCCTTGTTATCACATAAATAGACCATCAAGATAAAAGAGGTTATTTCCCTTCCTGAGTAAGGAGGAAAATAAGCCTTAATGGGCTAGTCTAGATGTGAGAATCTTTTGTTTATTATTTCCTCTTACCACTGAGCCTAGGAGTAAGGATTTGAAGCTGGAAGGTGCCCTGGGGGACATCTAATTCAGTCCTCTTACATATTCAGAAATTTTGGCTTCATGAGAGGGAAAACGTGCCCAGGGTCACATAGGGCAGTGAGTGGCAAAGTCAGAATTTGTAGCAGGTCCTCTAGACCTGATGTTGTAAAAAATGCAGTTCCTTCCAACTGTATCACGCCTTGTCTTTCACAAAGGACTTTCTCATTCATTCTGTTGTGGATCCTGACACTAGCCCTATGATGAAGATAAGACTGATATTCTCATTTTCATCCTGTAAGACACTAGTCTCAAGGGATGTGACTTGCCCAGAATCTCATCATCTTCCTACTTTTTGAAAGGCACTCTGCTAGTAAAGAACCTGTAATTCAGTTCAGCTTAACTATCATTTGTAAACCAGTCAGTCAATCAGTAGACAGACATTTATTAATCACCTACTGTGGGTTAGCCACTGTGGATAAAGACACATATGCCTACTAGGTACAAAGGCAGGGGTAAGAATAAGCATTTATTAAACTCCAACTATATGTCAGGCACTGGGTCAAATACAAATATTATCTTATTTGATTCTCACAACAACCTTTTGAGGTAGGTGCTGTCGTTATACCCATGTTACAGTTGAGACAAACAGACATTGAATGATTTGCCAATGGTTACACAGCTAGAAAGTGTCCGAGGTTGGATTTGAACTCTGATCTTCCTGTTTCCAGGCCCAGTGCTCTATCCACTGAGTCACCCAGCTGCCTCTACTATGTATATAGAAACCATTTCTGGGGACCAGGGACCATTCTGCTTGCCACTGGGGACCTGGTGTGACTGAGAGTCTCCGATTTCCTTCAGAGAAGTAGCTAGTGAGGGCAGAGGGTCTGTCAAGGCTTAGGAAGAAGGGTTAGTGGCCACAGAAGTGTAAGAGCACTGGGTAGGAGTCAGATTGGAATGATTTACTGACTTTCTGCGCTACGTGCCTGGTGGGGGACTTCACATTGAACACAAGCTCATATGTGCATGCATGGTGCACACACAATCCTATTTACGGCCATATGTTCCCATCCTCCCTCATTACACAGTCCTCAGCTCTTTGCCCTTTCTATCAGAGAGGACATAGGAATCAGGCAACGAGAGCTGGGGCAGCGTCTGGGAAGCCACAAAATCCACTGCTTGATGGGAAATTCAGGGTTGCTGTGCCAAACCATTTAAGTACAGAACTGAGCCTGGCAGGGAAAACATGTATCTCCCTCCTCCACCTCAGACCTGGGAAGTCTTAAAGCCAGAAAGGACCTTAGAGATTTTCTAATCCATTTATAGATGAGGAGAATGAAGACCAGAGACAAGTAAGCGTGCCCAAAATCACACTGCAAGTTAGTGACAAAGCTAAGACCCTAACCGTGGTCTCTGGCTTTTTTTAAATACGCCACCACCCACACACCACGCTCCTTTGGCAAGGTGGAACAGCAGTAATTAGCAGCCTGCCATTATAACCACCAGGCAGCAGGGGAGGGAATAATTCCCTCCTTCTCCACTCCCCCACTCTCCCCACAATGATCCTGGCCAGTTTGGGCTGTTTCTTCTTCCCTCTCCTCCTCTCCCCTCCCCCAGGGTCTCCCCAGAAGAGTATCACACAGCAGGATTCACCCAGCCTCCCTGGTCCTCTTGTGCCAACAAGGAGGGGTAAGGAGCATCCGAGCTGGTTTGCTCATTGATTTTGACTGGTACCATTTAGCTTTAATTAAGATCTAGTTTCATACGATTCCGGTAAATGTCATGTCAGTTTGGGAGAAAATACTGACTGTTTCCTGCAGATCTCCACACTCTTTCCTTGGCTGAGGAAGCAGCTAAAATGGCTGGGCTGGGAAAGAGGGATTCTCATCTTCTGGGGTTAGGAAAAGGAAAATAACCAAGACTCTCTTTTGACTTCATTTCTCCACTGCTGAACACACACCCTGTTTATTTTTTAACAGAAGGAAATCTTTCCTTTTTTTTTCTTCCTAAAATGCTGCTTGAAATAGCTATACCCCCTGCCTTTCAACAGGAGTATTTTGGTCCCTTCAAAGAAAGAGGACTCAGGAGGGAGCCAGTTCTTTCTATTGAGGGCTGAAAGAATGGCTAAGCCCAGGGTACTTGGAACCCTTCTTGGCCACTCAACCTCAGGGGGAGCCACAGGGACATCCAGGCTCTTTGCAGTTGCCTGGGGTAGGTGGCAAGACCACTCCCCAAACACCTGTCAGAGATCAAAGGGTGGGATTTGGGGAAAACATGTCCACTCTTCCAGCTCTGTGGATCCAACCATTGTGAGCCCCACTTTTCTCATATGTAAATGGGGATAAAAATAGCATGTGCTTCACAGGGAGGTTGTGAGGACCCAACTAGAAAGCATAACCTAAAGTACTTTGTGTTATTTCTTACTATTGTTAGCTATCAATAAGCTCCAGGAGCCTAATGGGAAAGAAATGTAAACTTTATAGGAGTAAGGATGGGCTTGGACAGCTGTCCTGGTGGGAGCAACTGCCTCCCCTCCCCTCCCCTTCAAAGACTTCCAAATTATTGTCTGTGCCCTTCATAGGGTCATAGGGTTTGGATCTGGAAGGGATCTCAGAGGCTGTCCACTATTTTACAGATGAGGCCTAAAAAAGTAAAGTGACTTGCCCAGGACCATCCATCTAGTAAGTAGGCAGTATTTGAACTCAGGTCCTTGAACCCCAAATTCACTGCTATTTCCATTACATTATATCTGTCATTTCCCACCACAGAAGTAAGAAATACTATTATATTTAAATTTTAATGCCGTTCTGTGGATGATCTTATATTGTTTTGGGGAGTTATGTCTTTTTTTCCTCAATTAGGGAAATTAGAGTTTGGTGCTCTCTCTCCATGGTGCCACCTAGCTGCTACTATGTAGAAATTCTATCCAGAATCTGAACCTGGATTTGAGGCTGTCAAGAGACTTGGCTTTGCCACTATTTTGACTTTGGGCAAAGTTCATGGCATCTTTGGCTTCAGTGTCCTTTGCTGTAAAATAGAGGGGTTAGACTAGGTGATCTCTCAAGTCCCTTCTGAACTTAGATGCTCTCCAGCTCTCAAAGATCCTGGGCAAGTTATTTAACCCTGTTTGCCTCAGTTTCCTCATCTGTAAAATGAACTGGAGAAAGAAATAGCAAACTACTCCAATATCTTTGCCAAGAAAACCCTAAAATGGGTTCATGAAGAGTCAGACACAACTGAAAAACATCTTGAACAGCAGGATGAGAGCTCTATTCACCATCCCAGGAAACCTCTCCTGATGTGTCCCAGAGGGTCACCCCGTGAGTTAGTAAAAGAGGAAGCCCTAGAATCCAGCTGCCTCCTGAAGCAGTTCTTAAAGGGCTGATCAGGATTAGCCACCAGAGCCCTCTTCCTTACTCCCTGCTGTGACTTGGAAGCTTCCCAGGTCAAAATACTCTGGCATTTCTAAAGTCCCTGCTCCAGTAATTTTCTTCCCTCCTTCTAACCCGATAGTAAATATTATAATCCAATTTAGTGGGTGTGGAATCTGTCTCCAGGTTTCTTCTTGCATTTTCAGCCACTTGGATTTGTAAGTGGGCTTGCTGCAACCTTACAGGATAGGGAGGGTGGGAGCCAGGGGCCAAGAAGGGGAGCAGCAAAAGCTTGTCACCTAGCAATGTAATTAATAGTTTTTTCCTTCTGTTGGGTAGGGTTTTAGCTCCTCTTGACTGACAAGGGTAAGGGGTAAGATGGGACATGGCCATTGCATATACATTATCAGGTATAACCTGTAAGGACCTGTGTGGGCATGCTTCTTTGAGTCTCAGATCCTCTGACTTGTACTTTCTCCCTGTCTCTCTGTCAGTTTTTCTCACTTTCTGACTCTGAATAGATGGTATGTGCCTGACTCTGCCTGTCCCTCCTTTGTGAAATTTCCTCTACAAAGTCAGGTTAAAGTTTGGGCATGATACAGGTGCTGAGACAGTCTTTGTCTGGGCCACTACTTAGAAGCCCAGTCATCTGGTCCCTGTGGGTCTGGGGGCTTCACTGTGTTACAGAGACCTAAATGAGGATGAGACTGAAGGAGACATGGAGGAGAAATGACTGTCTGGTGTTTTGTCAGAGACTACTGAGATTGGGTGGCAACCCTCTAGTTAAGGAGTGGGGTGCTAGGGCTGTCCCTAATCCCTTTATAATACAGCCAGATGCCTGAATTAAGGAGCAGAAAGAATCTGTGCAGGAATAATGAGTTCAGGGCTGACAACGATATTCGAATCCGTCTGTGTTTCTGTTTCCTCATGTGTAAAGTGAGTATTGAACTAGATATTAGATTTAAAGTTGTAAGGGACCTTTCAGATGAGGAAACTTAAGCTTTAGAGAAATTTAGGGATTTGTTCTGTCACACAGCTGGTAAGTACTTGATTCAGGATCTGAACCCAGGTCTTCCTGATTTTTAAATTCAGTGCTCTTTCTACTTTGCCAGGTTGCCTCTCTCTAAAATCCCTAATGGCTTTAAATCTTGTGACTCCAAGACCATTTGTTGTATTAATAGGAGAAAGGAAGAGAAAGAGAAGAGGCCTCTCCTACACTTGTTGCCTTCTATCTAGCCTTTCCAAATTTAGATATGTGTCATTACTTCCTTGTTAAAGATAGGCTTCAGCAACTTGATTGTTTGGGTATGGGTAGTAGATCGGTTTTTTTGAGAGTTGTTGTGACTGAAAACTTTATCACTCATCAGTTATTAATGATTATTGTTTATCAGTAGGAATTGGCACTGGATCTGTGATTTCATTGCTATAGAGGACTCCCAGATGAGGAGACTCTCTATCAATACAGGCTGGCACTTTCCCTGCAACTTAGACTCTTAGAAAGCCTTCTAGAGCTGTGAGACGCTAAGTGATTTGTCCAGGGTTATACAGCCAGTATGTGTCAGACGTGGGACTTAGCCAGGTCTTTGAAACTCCAAGGTTGTATCTCTGTTCTCTATGCCAGACTGCTTTTCCATCAGTACATTTATGTATTACAAATATTATGAAGCACTTTGGTCTCTATCACGGTCTCCCAGGAGAAGGGTCTGTCCTCTGTTTTTTAACTGGGGGAACAGAGGCTCAGGGAGGTTAGGGTCCTTGCCCAAGGGCCTTTAGTGGTAAAACTGTGATCCGATTGGAAGATCCTTGAGGGCAAGACCATACCTAAACATCTTTGTCTCCTCTGCAGTTCCTAGCACAGTGTTGAGTCACTACGAGGTACTTAGGAAATGTTTCTTGAGTGAGAGGTGGGAGATGGGAACCTTTCAGAACTCTATCCACCCTGTACTTAACAGGGATCTGGCAGAACAAGGGAAAGAGAGATTGAATTGTAGTGTCATAAGTGTCAATGAAGCCCAGAGATGAGGACACTATATGCACAATGCCAAGATCTTTGTTGATATCAGCCAGGTGACCAAAATAACTCAAACTATCTCCATTTTCCAAGTAGAGAAACCAAGGCAGACAAAGTAATATGTTCTAGATTTAAGATGTAACACAAAAAACAGAGGGCAGTAGAAAGACTGAGTTGTGGCCTGAAAATTCATCTGGGGATAGTGCAGGCTTCGCTCCCAAATTTTTCAGTCTTTGTCCTCTTCCCATCTTGATCTTGGAAGAAACTACTATTTATCTAATCTCTTTGTGGATGTCTGATAGGAAGGTGTTTTGACTGACTCCATCCAATTTTATCCCTCTGACTACAAATCAAGCCCTCATATCACTGTACTTGTTGTGTCCAGCCCCGTCCTGGACAGTATGGAAGTCTCAGAGAAATACAAGACCCATTTCTAGCATGCTCTCATTCTAGGTGGAGTGAAAAGGTCGGAATCCAGTAAGTGGCAAGAAGACACCTGGAAGAAATGCTGCTGTAGGCTACTATACAGCTAGAGTAGGTAGGGCTTTGGCTTATAAATTGATCCATTAGGGAGCTCACTTCAGCCGCCTTGTACCAATACTGCTTCCCTCTTGGCTGGGCCCCCCTGCTGGTGAATCCTTTCTGAAATTATCTTCCATTTATACTTTGAATATCTTATATGTACAATTTCTTACATATTTGTCTCCCCCATTAAAATGTAAACTCCTTGAGGGCAGGAACAGTGTCCTTTGCCTTCCAATGTATTCACACTGCTTGGTTCACTGTGCCTGGCATATAGTAAGCACATAGTAAATGCTTGCTGACCGACACAAGAATGCACAGGTTATGTATGTCCTCATGATCTATGTACCTAGCCCTGCGATTGTTGATTACACTCCCAAGGCTGCTGAGAAATGCTGCCTAAAGCAGGATCTGGTTCAGAGTAATTTGTTTTACATAGAAATATGCTTGCAGAGGATGCACAGTGAATGGAAAATTAAGGACTCCCCTTTCTATCTCCCTTGACTCTTGGGAAGGTAAAAATTGGATTATGTGGAGGGTGCCACTCAGCTGACATGGGTCCCATTGTGACCTGTCTCATCTTGCTCATTTTTGAGCCTGCCTCTTCCAACTCTTTCCAGGCTGTTCTGGGAAGGTTCCCATCCGTTCCAACCAAAAGTGGTCCCTTACCCCTTTATTCCTAACCCCTTTATTACCCCTAGGTCTAACTCTGGCCAAGTCCCTAGACCTCAGTTTCTCCATCTCTAAAGTGAAAACATTGGATCAGGTGACCTGTAAGCTGTCTCCTAGCTCTGAATTCAAAGTCTGATATTTTGTCTGTCCTGTGGTTCAATGGCTTTTGCTGGAGAAGTAAGAGGAGTTTAATCAGAGGAGAGCAAGCTCGCAGAGGAATGCCCTTTTGCTGAGAAGAGCCTTGAGCCTGTTGTTGGTTGTGGTCATGAGGGAGAAGAGGCTGTAAAATCCACCTCTTTGGACAGCTGATTGCAGAGGAGAAAGAAACATTAAGGCCCATGCAGAAGCCAATATGGGTTTGATTAAAAGGCATTAGAGTCACGCTGAGCAGCCTGTCTGTGCCTCTGCAGCCTGTACTTCTGAGAAGGGAATAACTGAGCTTCATCTCCTCTTTCCTTCTCTGTGCCTCACAGACTCCATCTGGAAAAGGAGCTGGCTGAGTTAGCCGATTCTGTCTCATTGGGATTGGGGTGGCCGAAGTGGCTCATGAGGACTTTGGGCACATGGGTACTTATGGGAGATCACAGTTTTGCCAAGAGCCAGGACTGACCAGAAAGGGGGTAAGAGCTGGTTACCTCAACCTTTCTGGCTTAGCAAGGGTCCCAGATAGAGGGTGGGTTTGGAATAATCAAGGATCCTGGAGCTGGGACAGTGGAGGTGTTATGGGATTTAGGAGTGGAGGAGAGGGGAAAGTGGAAGGAGGTGGTCCCCCATCCTCAGGCAAAAAGTTGTCTGGTGTGGATACAAGGAGGTGTCTACAAGGTAAGGCGGTGTCTGCCTTTTATCATCAGAACAAGCTGGGCTTCACAGGGACCTTAGAACCTATCTAGGCTAACCCTTTTATTTTACAGCTGAGAAAACTGAGTCTGGGAGGTAAAGTGATTTATCCAGGGTCACACAGCTATGAAAAACAGCCAGCTAATACTTATATTGTCCTCATCTGCAAAGTATTTTCCATATGTCTTCATTTCAATCCTCCCAACAACACGTGAGGTAGATTCTATTAAGATCCTCATTTTACAGATGAGAAAACTGAGGCTCTGAAAGATGAAGTGACTTCTCCAGGGTCACTCAACTCATAAATATCTGAGTTGAGATTTGCACCCACATCTTTCTCACTCCATATCCAGCATGATGTCTCCAGTAGGCCACCCTGCCTCCATCATATAGCTACAGAGAAGTGAGGCTGGTGACCTACACAGCCCTCCTTCACTCAAAACAAAGTCAAGTGCAAGTCATGTCATCATTTCTCTGATGGCTTGGTCTTCTTCAGCTAGGAAGGATGAACACACACACATTTATGTGACCTCTTGAGAAGAGTGCTTTCTAAGCAATAGCCCTGTGAGGAAGGAAGTGTAATCATGTTTAGTGAAGTGATTCTTAGTTAGTAAATGGCAGACCTGGGATCTGAACCTAAATCCCCTGGCTCCAAGACTAGCAATTGTTTTACCCCACTGAAATGCCTCCTGCGAGGTACCTGTTTCTGCATCCCTACTGCCTGCCTTTCCTTCTGGGGAGATGAGGAATTTGGTTATCTGTGGTAGGATTTAAAGCCATACCTGGGGATGGAAGTGTACTCAGACAATGGTGAATAGCCACCTCTTTGAAGGTGGTGAAGAGACCTATAATGAAGGGTTATGTGCCCTGTTCCATTTGCCAAGTGTCCAGTCCTAATTCTGTCACTAACTCTTGTCTGACCTTTACAGGTGTGTGGGTAAATAGTATTATCTCTCTGGGTCTTACTTTCCTACTCTGTCATATGAAGAGATTCAGCTCTATCAGGAGCTCCAGTTCCCTGGATTTTCTCCTCCCAATCCCCTTTTCTGCAATAAAAACCTTCCCTTATGGTGTCACACCCCCTCCCTTCCATGGTCCCCCATCCTATTAATCAGGGAGAAGAGGTATTTGGCTTTAGGGAAATGGACATCAGACTCAACATTCGTACTGTGCTCCTGGGACCCTCTCCTGTGAGTTCCTTGAAAGAGAGAGGAGAAAACACAGAGAATAAAGCCCTTAGGAGAAATTGATGTGGAGAGGTGAGTGGTTGGTTCCAGGCTGTGGAAGGATCTTCCAGCTGCCTTTAACACTGGATCCTTCCTAGGAGAGAATGTGTATTTTGGGATGTGACCCACGAGCTGAATGGGGACAAGAAGAGTCTAGCTCTTTACCTCCCAGCTCCCTGGTGGTGGCTCTTGTGGGGTATCACCCCTCCTCTCTGTGTCTCCCCCATTGCCTTTCTTCTTTGAGAGCTAAGGGGGACAGAATGAGACTGGAAACTATTTGTATAATGCTTCAAGGTTTTCAAAAGCACTTTTCATACATTATCTCATTTGTTTCTCACAGCAACTGTGGGAGGTAGATGCTATTAATATCCCCATTTTACAGATGACAGGTAAATACAAGTTAAGGCAAGGGTCGCATAGCTAGTTAGTATCTGAACTGACAGTGGAGCTCAGGTCTTCCTGACTCTAAGGTCAGCACTTTTTCCACCACTGAGATAGTTAGCTCTCAATTTTCTCAGTGGGGTTAATCTGCTTTGAGGTTTGGCTGGGGTGCGTTTTAAATGATGATTATCTAGCCTCATCTACCTAGAAGAATCAAAGTTGTGAGGTCCTCCAAGGGCAAGGGAAATGTAAATGATGGGTACAATAATGGCTTGGACTTAAGGGATGATCAGAAAAGGAGATGGGTTAGTTATGCAAATAGAATAAAGAACAAAATATGGACAGCCTAATGCTTTAAAGACTAGAGGAAGCCTTCCTGTGACTTGAGTGGGTTTTCTGTGGAGGATTTATCAAAAGATGTGGATAGGACACAGGATGAGGAGGTATGTGGGTTGTAATCAACACTAGTAAAGAAACTACACACACTTGAGATTATCGGTACAACAAAGTGGCTAGCCCATGGCTGGAGTTGGAATGTACTTAGGGATTGAGGTTGATTTTGAATGTATGAATGAAAAATCATTTATTAAGCACTGTACGCTAAGGCAACATGAGGGCAGCTAGGTGGTTCAGGTGGGCCTGGAGTCAGTGTGTCCCTGGGCAAGTCACTTAACCTTGGTTTCCTCATCTGTAAATGAGCTGGAGAAGGAAATGGCAAACCACTTTAGTATCTTCGGCAAGAAAATCCCAAATGAGGTCACAAAGAGTTGGATACAATTGAAATGACTGCACAACAAGCAAAAGTCAATATTTATCTTTATTAGATAAATAAACCTGTTGATCCCCCAAATCACACAATATATTCCAAACCAAATAAAAATAGCTTTGAGATTTATGTCATCATTTAAAACTGAATGGCATCTTAGAATCCAGTGAGTTCACACCCTTCCCTCCACATTTTACAGATGATGAAACTGAGACTCAGAACAGTTAAACTTCTTGTTAAGGGTCACACAGCTAGCAGGTATCTGAAGTTGGATTTGAATTTACGCCCTCTTGACTCCAAATCCAGCATTCTATCCTCCCGTCTATACTGCCTTAGAGTAATGCCACAAATGTTTATTAAGTGCTGTGTTCAGGTCATGGTGCTAGGTACAAGGGGGGATTTAAGGGAGATTAAGAAGGTCCCTCACCTCCAAGAGTTTAGTCTTGTTCCTGGAACAATTTATGGATGCTGCCAAGAAACAGATTTTAGTGTGGCATGTGATGAAAAATAAGGTAAAAATTAGAGCTATTCCCAAATGGAATGGCCTCTATCATGATGTGCAGTTCCTTATCCCTGTAAATCTTTGAACAAGGGTTGGATATCCCTTCATTAAGGTTATTGTAGAAGGGATCAGAAGTTTGGAGTAACATAAAATGTGCTTTAGATATGCATAATGGCTTATTTTCTTCATATGTTGACGACCATCCATTGGCCTAGACTGGTTTTTGCTTTGAGCTCCTTGTTGGAAAGGAACTGCTTGAATTGAGGATGCTAGAGACTTTTCAAGCAAGTAGATAACGGTCCTTGGGATTAAGCAATAACTCATTCAGCAAGCATTTATCAAGTACTATGTGCCAGGTACTGTGCTAATTAATAAGCATTGGGAATAAAAGTGAAACAGCTCCAAGAGTTCCTATTTCTAACAAGCAAGACAACTGTGTATAACCAGCAGGGGTCACTGTCTGGCAAGGTTTGGAAGTTCAAGGTGCAAAGCAGAAGTGAGGATAGGTATTTATTCTTTTCTTTGATTACCCCCCCCTCCCATTTATGGAATCTTGGGAATTGCCAATCTTCCCAAAGTTCAGTTTTCTTCCCACATTGGGTGGGCCTACTCCTTAATTATCACTCTTCCTTCACTGAATGTTTTGGAGGGGGCAGGTAATGAGGAGGGAACAGTGGGGACTCTCTACCTTGTGATTTTAGCCTGAGGAGCAGAAGACTTAGATTCAGTTTCAGTTGTGTTTTGGGGCATTTGTCAAAAACAATCAATAAACCATAAAATTCTGTGTCAAAACTTAGAGCCCCCAAGCTGGGATAAAAGAAAGATCCTAGCTATCTTAGATGGAGGTCTGACTTTTGTCTCCCTTCTCTCTATCAATTTCAGCCATTTCTTAGACTGCGCTGTCACAGCCCTGTTCACAATTAAGAACAAATAGAAATAACAAAGAAGTTATAGGCAGTTCCAGTTTTATATGGGGGGAGGTCAGGGAGGAGGAGGATAGTTTCTAAGGCAATATGAAAAATTATGGAAAACTTATGGAATGGAAAAAGTCTTGCAGTAAATGCTTATAGACTCTAGGGGGGTGTTGGAAGAATAGGAAATAAACATTGCATCAGGCTGTTCCAGACATACTCAAGTTGGTGACTGAGACTGAAATTCAGGAGACAGACTAGGGCTCCAGAGTGGAGGCAGCATGGATACTGAGTAGTATTGGACTTGGACAAAGTAAGACTTGAGTTCAAATTCCACCTCAGCTACTTATAGGCTGTAAAAATCTCATTAAATCACTTAACCTTTCTGAGTCTCAGTTTCTTCATCTGTAAAATGTGGAGGGAAAGGAGTGCACACAATGATCTTTAAGGTCCCTTCTAGTTCTAAATGTATGATCCTGTGACAGATAACCTCAAAGCTGTTTCTATTTAGTTTGGAATACATTTTGTGATTTGGGGAGCAACAGATTTATCTCAATAAAGGTAAAGGTTGATTTCAGGCATTAAAGTGCATATAGTAAGCGCTTAATGAATATATTTTATTTATTCATTTATTTAAAACCGTTCTCATTCCCAGAGCACATTCCAACTCCAGCCACAGGCTATCTATTTTGTTGGGTCGATGATTTTAACAGTGTGAGTTAAGCATGTGTCTCAACATGGAGACAGCGATTGAATGCATCGATGTTTATGAGATCAATCACCAAAAAAAAGTTTAAAAATAAAAGGAAAAGACAGCTCGAGAGAGAGCCTCAGGTTATATTTAGAGTTAGTAGGCTTGGGATGGGTAATGAAGGAACAAAGTAGAATGGGATGGAGAAGTAGAAAAACAGCTAAGAAAGGACAACATAATTAAAACCCCCAAAGAGGAAGGGATCCAGGAGAAGAGAATGGTCACTAGTGCCAAATGTTGATGCTGTGGAGGGGTCAAGAAGGCTAGAAAGTGTGAAGGAAAAGTAAGAGATAAGGATCTTTTATTTGGGGAAAGCAGTTTCATGTGAGTGATGAATTCAGGAATGCAGTTTGTTGAAGCCTAAGAAGTGAGTTAGAGGACATGAAAAAGGCACCGATTGTGGAAGATTTTATCAAGGTTAGCTGAGAAAAGGGGAGATAGAGGACAGTAGCTATCAAGAATGGTAGGTTTTAATGAGGTTGTTGGGTGCCATGTTGTTCCTTTGTTTTGTTTTTAGGATAGAAGGGTCCTTGGCTGGTTTGTAGATAACAGTAAAAGACCTAATATAGTGAGAGACTGAAGATGGGGGTAATTATAGTAGGGGCAATCAGGCAGATAAAGGAATTAAGGGGCAGAGAGGGTCACTTTCTCATCAAAAGTCTTGGTATGATGGGTAGACAAAGTAGGTCAACTCTCTGAAAAGCAGACTGGGAAAATCCCTAGGCTCTGTCATTGGGCACAGCATCTGAAAATTGATGCCTGGCCTATACCTTATCTCCTAGGAATAGGTAAATGGTGGAGCCACTCCCAGCCCACCTCCAAGAGGCACATGAGGATAATTTCTTAGCCAAGAGGGGTTGGAGGGTAGTGACTGGACAGGGAAGACTCTCGGGGCCTAGCCTAGCCAGAAGTGACTTGATTGCTGTTGGCATTCTAGAAGCTGGTGCCCTCTTGGAGGCGAGAACCCCAGAGGCAGCCCTATTAATTTCATGCTTGGTTGAAAGTGATAGGGGAAGGGAAGGGACATAGCCAAACCCTAGGATGTCTCAGTGAAGAGTGGGGAAAAAACGAAAAGCAGGATCAACCAATCAGATAGAGGTGGTGATGGGGTGGGGGTGGGTGAAGGTTTGCTAGTTATTCTCACCTCCTTTGTTCCCACTGTTGTTTTTGGGTAAGGGACAATAATGATTGTGTATGTCGGGGCAGGGGGAGAACCTTGAATTTCTGAGGTTAGAATGTAGTTTACTAATTTAAAAAAATGGATTTCAGTGGGGATAGGAAACAGAATATTTTCTGTTCCGCTGAAGACTGGTACTTGCCTCAGCAATTCACATTCTTAGAGTTGCGTAGGGCAATGAGGTTGTTATTTTAAAGGGCAGGTAGGTAGAACAGGGGATAGAGCACTGGATCTTGGATCTGGAAGACCTGAATTCAAATCCAGCCTCAGATACTAGCTATGTGACCATGGGCAAATCACTTAAGCCCTGTTTTGCCCCATTTTCCTTATTTTTCCTTATTATTGTTAGCCCAGGGTCATACAAGCCAATCTGTGAATTCAACTTGTTATGTAATACTGTTTATTTTTATGTGTTACTTACTCTTCATAGATAATAAATGCTTCTTGGGTGGGTAGTTGGGTAGATACCTCCTGAAACAAGGTCTTATCTCAAAAGAATGAAGAATTGTTGGAAATTTTGATGATTTTTGGCCTGAGGCAAAAGGGTACTGTCCTTCCTTCCTGAATGGGGTCTTAAGTATATATTGTTCAGTGCCGACAATGAAAAGGTGAGCTGGGGCAGTGAGGAGAAGACTGGTCTGGCTGGAACTGGATTCAAGTTATATAAAGAAAACTAAGTCGAAGAGGAATCAAGGAAGTATAGCGGATTTAGGTTTATACTGAGCCTCGAATTAGGAAGATCTGAGTTCAAATCTAGCCACAGATGCTTAATGGCTGTGTGACCCTGGGCAAATCACTTAACTTCTCTCTGCCTCGGCTTCCTCAACTGTAAAATGGGGACGATACCTCCCAGCATTGTTGGGAGGATCCAATGAGGTAATATTTGTAAAGAGTTTAGTATTATGTGCCTGACACATAGTAGTCACTTAAATCCTTGTTAACCTTCCCAGATGGGTGACTTTTCAAAATGAGTTTCAGGAGACCCTTGTCCTCTACTTGCCAACCAGGCTTTCTTCTAGAAAAGGAAAGCAGGAGTGGGAAAATAAGTCTCAATCAACGAATACCCCCCCAGTTCTTTTGCCCCCACATTCAGCAAAAATACAGCCAAATCCCATCAGAACATGGTTCAAAGTTGGTTTAGATAGCCTGTGAAGCAAATTGAATTTTTTTGAACAGAACTGCATGCAGTCAGACTGATACACCCTTGTTAGTACAGAATATGGATGTTGGGCCTATCCCCCAATGCCAGCATCCTAAGGAATGGGATTTGGAATGAAAGAGCATAGACATGAAGCCAGGCCCTCTCATTTGCTCATCCTCACTTTCCTCATTTGTAGAAAGAAGGGATTAGGTTAGGTGACCTTCAAGGTGACTTGCTATTCTAAATCTCTAATTCTTTATTAAGAAGAATATTTTCCCTTTGAGTTCCTGTGATGTTACTGCTGCTGATTAAATATTTCTCCACACAGAAATTGTAGAGGTAAAAACCTTAACTAAGGATTTAGAAAAATAACCCTCAACACAAATTGGAGTTTCTGACAAAGCCTTTATAAAGAAGAATAATGAGAAATATTTTTATATATAACAATCCTTATGGCTTGTAAGGCATAAAGGTCACATAAGCTTAGTCAAACATATTCATCATCTCATGCTTCCTTCAATTAAGACTGAATAAACCAAGGTAGAACATATTAGTAAGCAGACTGAGTTACAGATTTTAACACTGAGTGTGCAAAATCCCCCATTTACAAAACTCAGGGGTTAATTTTTAAAAAAGTCACAGTGGGCTGAGAGAAGGAGATTTGGTTGTCACAAAGATAACCCAGGGGTCCCAAACCCAGGAATTCTTTCACTGATAAAATCTCTTGGGTGTGTCAGGAGAAGCTTTTCATCAATAAATCAAGTCCCAGTTACTTGAGAAAGCCTTGAATCCCATTTTGGTTTCTTATCTAAGGAATGTTTGAGACCTTAAGTAAATTTTCACATCCCTTGGGACAGGTTTCTGCCAGCTCAATAACCTCTTAACTAGGAAAAATGGTCCTGATCACCAGTAATAAAAAGTAAATCAAAAATTCTCATAACACCCACAGTCTTATGGTCTAGATATGAAGCTTAGCTCTTTCACCTTACACTGGCTGTGTGACCTTGGTTAAGTTATTTAAGTTCTCAGTTTTTTTGATCTGGAAAATGAACTCTTTTATTACTCCCTAACTCCCTAAAATTCTCTATCTCATTCCTCATAGCAGCCATCACAAACCAAAATAAAGCCTTTACAAATAGAGGGGGGGTGGGGAATGAATTCAGTAACTTTCGCCCACCATTTCTTCCTTTACTCCACTCTGAAAAGAAGGCGCTTGGAGCTTCTTCTCACTAAGGCTTAAGGCTAACCCCCTGTATGTACACCCTCAATCCCATCTGTCTTCTTTAGCAGATTGCCTCCACTTTTCTTCCCACTCTCTAATCTTCAGCCTTTCCTTATCTCTGGTTATTTCCTAAACTACAGAAATGTAGATCTAGGTCATACTATTACTGTTGTCCTACAACATCCTGCTTTTCTCATCTACACTTGAGAAAGTTATCCACAGTCAGTGTGGATCCCACTTCTCCTTCCCCTCGTAATCCTCTGCAATCTGGCTTCTCATTTCATCACTAAACTAAAACTGCTCTCTTCAAAGTTCACCCATTATTTCTTATTTGCCAGATCTAATGGTTTGCTGTCTTCTTTTTGGATAGTTTCTTTCCTTGAGGTTTTTAATGACACTGTTCTCCCTTGTTCTTTCTGAACTCTCTTTCCCAGTAATCTTTGCTCATTCATTGTGTTATGTCCACTAGCTGAGTATACCCAAGGCTCTGTCTTGAGCTATCTTCTCTCTCTCTCTCTCTCTCTCTCTCTCTCTCCACCTCCCTCTCTCTCTTTCTCTGTGATTCACTGTATCAACTTCTGTGAGTTTAGTCACCAAATGTATGCTAGATATATATCCAGCTCTTGTCTCTCTCCTGAGTACCAACCAGTTCAGTGGTACCAGTTGCCTGTCACACAGTTTAACTGGATGTCCCATAGGCATCTCGAATTTTGTCCAGAATAGAATTTACTCTCTTTTCCCCTCAAGCCACCCCTCTTTTATTTATCTAAGGCACCCCGATCACCCAGGTTTATTACTTTGGGATTATTCTCAACTCCTCATTCTTGCTCACTTCCCAAATACAATTACTTGTCCTATTGTTTCTGTCTCCACAGCAAATATTACTTATATTCCCATCCTCACCGTTCATTCAATCACAGCCCTAGTTCATATACTCATAACCTCTCTTCTGGATTATGGCAGGAAGCTCTTATTTGATCTTTCTGCCTCAAGCCTCTCCTCACTCCAGTCCCATCTTTCAGCTACAAAAGTGATTTTCCTGAAGGCCTGGTTTAATCATGTCATAGCTGCTGTCCCTCCCCCATCTCTCCACTCTCTATTCAATAACTGTGGTGGTTCCTTCTTGCCTTGAGGATCTAGCATAAATTCATGTTTGGCATCTCTTCAAAACCAGTCATTTCGTACCTTTCCAATTTTCTTATATGTTGCAATCCAAGTGTATTGGCCTACTTGCTATTCTGCACACAGATGCTATCTTCTGCTTTTCTTCAAGACCCAACTCATAACATCATCCCTCCCCATCCCCCCTTGCTCTACACCCACTCAGCTGCATTCCCGTTTTGTATAAATTACACATACTTAAATGTTGCCTGTTGTTTCTGCTATTAGAATGTAAGCTCTTTGAAGGCAGAGACAAAGATATGATGCCTGGCACATAATAGGTGCTTAATAAATGCTTATTGAGGGGTAGTCTAGCAAATGGTGAAGTGAAGATGTTTAGCTAGCAAACCTAATTACTTTGGAGAACCTTCCTGTATCTCCCAGAGGTGGGCAACCTTGGGGCTCTGGAGACTGATCTTTACTCCTGCTTGTTCTTTACTTCCCCATGGCTTTGTTTATAGAAGGCTGTTGTGTTGAGTACCACGTGCTGTTCATCTTTGAACCAGAAGTTCCCGTCAGCCCTACAGCTATTGTTGAGACATTGTCTAGTCTCACATAGAGCTTTGGGAATTGAAAATATATTTTCATATAATGTCAGAATCACAGAAGTCATCTAACTCCAACTGAGGCTCAGAGAAAGGAAAGGAAAGGGAAGTGATCCTTGTTTGGGTCATGTAGCTACATAGTGAGAGATCTGAGAGAAGACTGAATCAATACATTTTTGTTTTTGTTCAATCATTTTTTCGTCATGTCTGACTCTGTGACTCTATTTGAGTTTTTCTTGGCAAAGATACTGGAGAAGTTTATTATTTCCTTCTCCAGTTCATTTTACAGATGAGAAAACTGAGGCAAACAGGGCTAAATGACTTGCCTGGGGTCACATGGCTTTAGTAGCTTACTGTAACTGGGGTTAAATCTGAACTTAGATCTTCCTAGCAGCCTGAATCAATGAATACAAGACATGGATATTTCCTCTTCCCTGGCCTTGCTCAGTAAAAAGGACAGCTGGACAGGTCTCATTTATTTGTCCTTTTGATGAGAGAGGAAGGGAGAAGGTCTCTGGTGGGTTGCAGATAGTCATTGACATCTAGAAGGCCCTCACAGTAGTATTTGAATGGAATCTACAAAAGTCAGCCATAGAACTGAGGATGAGGAAAGTGTTACAGAAATCCGGCAAGGGTGAGCACCAGAGCTGTCAGGCGTTTGGGATTCCGATAGAGGATGGAACTGTTGCAGGGGGGTATGGGAAAGAGGAAGGAGCAGGTGGTTAGAACAGAAGATGAAAGCTCCTCATCTTTGGCCCCAGCTGTGGAGCAATTAAAAGCTCTCAGGTCCTTTTACAAAGCTGGGAGCAAACCTTCTAGGGAGCTTGTTTTCCTAAAGGTTAATTACTACTCAAAAGAGGTGGCTTCCCTTCTTTTTCTCTTGGGCTTGGCTGTCTGCACACATTACTGCAGCATCTCTCCACAGGGGCCAGCAGTGGGGCTCAGGGGATAGGGAGGAACGGTAATCCGGCCACGTTTGGCCTCTCTGCTGACTGCATCACAGAAGCTTCTGGAGCCACTGGGGAAAGGTCTGTTCCAATTCACATTTCAGAAATGCAGGAACATTGATGACGGGAGGACATGCTGGCGGAGCACCTGCCTTTCCAGCATCTCCCTCTTTTTGTCCTGAGCTGGACAAGTTGTCAAAAGAAAACACAAACCCTTCCCTGGGGGCATCCACTGAGACCGAAGGGCAAGGCAGTGTCAGGAAAGGAACACCATGCATACCGTGGGGGGTTATGGGGTGGGGCCGGTGAAGAGACTTGAGCTGTAGTCCTAGCCCTTGTATGACTGTGCAATTCTAGGGAATTATTTGGCCTCTCTGGATCTCAGTTTCCTCACCTACTAGATGAGTCTCCTTTCTGTCTCATAGGTGTTCTAGGATCGAATGAGATAATTCAAATTAAAGCACTTTGGAAATTATAAGGCACTATTCAAATAATAATAATAATGGTGATTATATATTATATTATTATGTATAATAATGATAATCACTATGTACTGCTCTCCTGGGATCCCTCCCAAAGTTACTCTCCCTCCTCCTCGCCACGGGCGCATACACACTAACCCCTGCCCCCACTGAGGACGGAGGAATCTGGAACGTTAGACAAGAGTTTTTCTACTCTGTTCAGATTCCTGAAGTTAGGATGCTCTGATCTCTGGGGATTTAGGAAGATCTGAGCTATACAAATACTTGTTAGAACTCTCCAGATTAAGTATAAGTATTGAGAATTATAGCCTTGGACCCTCTTCTTTTATCCCTGGTTTAGCTGTAAGATTAGTTAGGCTATGAAACAGATGGCTGGACACCTGTGGAGTCTCTTTCTTTGGAGACACAGGGGAATGGATCAGTTGACCTCCAGCATGACAGTTCTCATGTCCTTCATCTCCCTGACCCTGACTCCTGCCCTTATCCATTGGCTGTGGAGTTGGGGTGATTTTCCACACCAGAATCCTGCTGGCTTCTCTCTCTCTCTCTCTTTCTCTCTCTCCCTCCCTCCCACCTGCACCCCTCCCTTGTCATCTCATGCTTGCCTTGCCTGGACCATACCTAGTTTATTCTGTCTTCCTTTTGCCATGGTGCAGGCCTGTGCTCCCCTCCCCCTAGCCTGCATCCTCTGCCAGATGCATTTGAAACCTTTCTTTCAGAAAATTGCTTTCTTTTATTTGAGGTCTTGCCATGCTAGGTAATTGGCATCTTCTCCCGCTGCCTCGGTCTCTATTTTTATCAGCTGCTTGCACACTGACACATCTTCCCTCTGCCTCATTATCTTACTCAATTTCAGGCCTATTGCCGCTTTTAAGATTGGTTTGGAAGGTTAAGGAGCCAGCTAACCAGGAGATTCCCAGGGTAGGCTTGTCTCTGGGCCCAGAGTCAGGGGACTGTTGCCATGGTCCCAGATCATCCCAAGTCTTGGCTGCTTCTTTGACCCGGACTAGCAGCAGGTGTCCTAATCCTGAGTCCCCAACTCCCAGCAGAAACCCAAAGTTGCTAAGAGTGAGTTCTCAAATCTAAGATTCAAAACAAGATGGTCAGTTCAAAGTTATCAGCATCACAGTTGGTCTTCCTTTCTAAATTTGGTTCTTCAATTAATTTTAATCACCAAGAATTTATTAAGTGCCTGTTATGTTCCCAGCACCGTGCTCAGTGCTAGGAATACAAAAGTGAAACAATCTCTGGTTGACCTCAAGGAATTTACAACCTAATAGGGGAGATAATATCCAGGACATACACAAATTAATCTTGGAGAGGAAGGCACTAGCAGTTAGGAAGATAGGGAAGAGCCTCCTGAAGCAGGTAGTATTTAAGGAAACTAGAGGTTTCAGGAGGTAGAGGTATGGAGGGAGGGCATTGTAGGCATGAGGGAAAGCAAAGGCAAAGGCACAGTGATTGGAAATGGAGCTCTGATAATAAGAGCTAACACTTGCAAAGTACCTGGCACGTAATAAGCACCATGTAAGTGCTTTACAGTTATTATCTCATTTGTTCCTCATTAATAACCCTGTTATTATCCTTATTTTACAGATGAGGAAACTGAGTCAAGCAGGTTAAATGATTTGCCAGGGTCACACAGCTAGTAAGTGTCAGAGGCTGTATTTGAACTCAGGTTTTCCTGACTTCAAGTCCATGACTTCACCCACTGTGCTACCAATTGCCTCTGAGGATGAAGAGGAGCTAGATAGAGCACAGTATGGCTGGACCATAGAGTAAATGGAGGGGAGTTTAAGGGTAAGAACACTAGAAAAGTTGAAAGGCGCTCAGGGGTGAAGAGATTGAAATGTCAGACAGGGGAGGTGAGTCCTAGAGGTAACAGGGAGATGCTGTAGTTTATTGAGTAAGGGAGGGGAGAGCAATATGGTCAGATCTGCACTTTACACTTTGGTGGCTATGGAGAGGAGAGGTTAGATAGTCTGTCAGTAAACATTTATTAAGCACCTACTATGTGCCAAGTGCTGTGCTAAGCGTTGGGAATACAAAAAAAAAAAGCAAAAGACAAGGAGGCCACAATCTAATGGGGGAGAGAGCAAGCAACAAATATGTGTAACTCAGCTAAGTATAGGATAAGTAGGAGAATGGGAAAGGGGCTGGGACTAAGCGGGGTTGGGAAAGGCTGCTTGTGGAAGAAGAGATTTTAGTTGGAATTTAAAGGAAGCCAGGGAAATGAGTAGGCAAAGATAAGGAGGGAGAGCTTCCCAGGACTGGGAGACAGCCAGAGAAAATGAGTGGAGAGGATAGACAGGGTGTCTTGTTTGTGGAGGAGCCAGTCTGTGTCAACTGGATCAAAAAGGACATGGCAAGGTCAGAAGACTAGAATGGTAGTGGGGGTGGATAGGTTGTGAAGGATTCGGAGAGCCAAACAGAAATTTGCATTTGATCTGAGTAATGATCGGGAGCCACTGGAATTGATTGAGCAGCAGAGTGACATGGTCAGACCTGGATTAGAGTGGGGAGAAGCTTGAGGCCAGTGGAAGGTGTTGAAGGAGTCGTGGTGAGAGGTGGTGACTATGGAAAGAGCGCATATAAGAGATGTAGCAATAGAGTGAAAGGTTTGGTAACTGATCTGATGTATGGGGTGAGAATGGGGAGTCAAGGACAGCCCTGAGATGTGGGGAACCTGGGTAAACGAAGGGTGGTGGTATTCTCAGTAGTTACAAGGAGGTTCAGAAGAGATTTGGAGAAAAATGAATTTTCTTTTTGACATGAATTTGAGATGCCTTTGGGACTGAGCTGAAATGAAAGGCAGTTGATAACGCTGAACTGGAGCTCAGGAGGGAGACTAGAGTTTGATGTATAGAGATGATAACTGAGCCATGGGAGTCGATGAGGTCACCAAGTGAGAGGAAAGAAGATGGTTCAGTATAGGCCTTTGGGACTTTTGTGCTTATTCAGTCATTTCAGTTGTGTCTCACTCTTCATGACCCCGTTTGAGCTTTTCTTGGCAGAGATATAGGAGTGGTTTGCCATTTCCTTCTGCAGCTCATTTTATGGATAAAGAAACTGAGGCAAACAAGGTTAAATGATTTGCCCAGTGTCACACAGCTAGGAAGTACCTGAGGCAGGATTTGAACTCAGGTCTTCTTGACTCTAGGATACTGCATCACCTGGCTGCCCAAGAATGTAAAGAGAAGATGGTCTAGGATAGGCCTTTGGATACACCCACAATGTGTGTGTGTGTGTGTGTGTGTGTGTGTGTGTGTGTGTGTGTGAGAGAGAGAGAGAGAGAGAGAGAGAGAGACATCCAAAAGAAAGTGAGGGGCTCTCAGAAAGGTAGGAGAACCAAGAGCAGTGTTACGAAAATGCAGGGTGGGGAAGAGAGTGTTCAGCAATGTAAGATGCTATCAAGAGCTCCAGAAGGATGAGAATTGGGAAGAGGTCATTAGAATTGTCAATTAAGAGATCATTGGTTAACCTTGGAGAGGACAGTTTCAGTTCAGTGCTGCAGATTAAAAAACCATATTGCATGAGGGTTAGGAAAGGTTGGAGAAAGGATAGAAAGTAGAGGCAATGAGCATTGGTGGCTTTCTCATGGAGTTTTCTTGAGAAAGGAAGGAAATACAATGCTAAGTATAGGGTATGGTAGGATATAGTGAAGGGTTTTTAAGGATGGGGGAAACTTGGATGTGAAATTTATTTGTAGGCAGCAGAGAAGGATCCAGTAGGTAGGGGGAGGGAGAGAAAGAGAGAGAGACAGAGATAGAGACACACAGATTGACAGGAGAAGAAAGGATGAGAGTAGGGTCAAATCCGTAAGAGAAGATGATAAGGTACAGATCAAAGGCATATAGAGGAGTTTGTCTTGGTAAGGAGAAGGGTCATTTCTTTATCAGAGACTGTAATAAAGGAGGGAATATTGAGGGATGAAATTAAAAGAGTTTGTGAGATGAGGAGGCGAAAAGAAGAAACTCAAGGTGAGCAGTCTTCATTTTTCTCAGTTAAGTATGAGGTGAGACCCTCAACTGACAGGGGAGAGGAGGAATGCTATCAGAGGCTTAAGAAGAGTAAAAGAATCCATAATCATTGCTATGGTGAGTGAGGTGGAGAAGTAATTACAGAGGAGAAAGAGAATTGCCCTGCTGCAGTGAGGGCTCATTTGAGATTGGATGACATAAATTCAGCATAGTTTTATGACTTTCTCTAGCTTCATTCAACAGTATGTGAGTAGGAGTGGAGGAGACAGATGAAGAAAGTAATATCCAGGGTTGGAGTTTGGCGTGGAGGAAGGAAAAAGAACATCTAGGGCAGAGGAGGGCATAGAGCTGTTTCACCAAAGCATCAAGATTGGGAAGGGAGGAAAGTGTAGTCTGAGCAGAGTGATAGCCAGGGAAAGAACTGAGGGGTGGAGAAATTTGAAATCATAGTAAAGAAGAATGCTGGGTTCAAGAAGGCACAGGGGTAAGAAATGATGATAAGATTAAGGAAGTTAGAATTCGTGATCATAGAGGTGGAACCCTTATGAGTGATGGCAGGATCAAGCATATGATTATCTTTGTGTTTAAATACACTGAGGGGGAGAGGAGGAGTAAGTCATGGAAATTGACTTGGTTGAGGAAGTGGAACATATATGTTGAAATTTCCTAGGTAAGAAAAGAGAAATGAAAGTGGAGAGGAAGACTGTGATACAGGCTCTAACTAAATTCACTGAGAAAAGAAAGAATATCCTCAGAATAAATAGCTAACAGCCACCAGCATCTGGATCAGGTGATACATTAAATAAAGTGAATCTCAGAGATGGAGAGATTGCTGAATGGTGGTGATACAGGAAGAATCTAGAAGTGACAGTGGGGAGCAGGAATATTTTTTTTAATTAAGTAATTTATTTGTTTTCAGGTTTTTACAATCACTTCCATATATCTTAGATTTTTTTTCCCCCTACCTCCCCCACCTTCCCCTCTCCTTCCCCTCTTCCTCTCCGAGATGGTGTGCAATCTTATATAGGTTCTTCACGTACATTCTCATTAAATACATTGTTCACCTCACTCATGTTGATAGAAGAACTGTAATGAATTGGAGAAACCATCAAAACAAAACAAAACATAACACAGGAAAAAATGGTTGAGCAGGAATATTCTGGTCCTCTAGGACCAATGAGTTGTGTATGAGTGGGATATGAGCAAAGGTACATCCAGTACTTACTGGGGAAAGGATAATTAGCAATGCAGGTGTAATTCAAGGAGAGCCAGATCTTGGTAAGTGACAGAAAATGGAAGAAGTATTTGAAGAGGACTTGAAATGGAGGGAAATTTGTCCATTGTACAAAGGGCATTCCAGAGAACACGGTGGAAGAGGCAGGCAGGGTAGCAGTGGAACATTCTAGAAATAGGACTAAGGTGGATGGGTCTGAAAGAATAGGCAGCATGGATTGGAGAGTGGGTTTTTCTCTTAGTCTGGGATCCAGTATCAAAGGAATTGACAAATTAAAGGAACAGTTTGCCACTGGACTGACTCACCATTACGCCTAAGGAATTGGACATCTTTTTTTTTTAATGGTGTCTCTGTCACTTTCCAACCATTCCCCCAGCCCTCAAAATACTTCCCTTGCAACAAAGAAAGGCAAATAAAGCAAATCAACATATTGGTTAAGTCTGATTGTTAATAATAAAAATAATAGTTAACATTTGTATGGTGCTTACTCTGTGCCAGGCACCATGTTAATAAACAGCTTACTATTGTTGTCCCATTTACTCCTTACAATAACCCTGAGAAGTAGGTATTATTCCCATTTTACAGATGAGGAAACTGAGGCAAACGGAAGGTGACTCTTCCAGGATCACACAGACAGTAAGTGTCTGAAGTTGAATTTAAACTCAGGTCTTCCTGACTCCAGGCGCAAATCCCTCCCTGTGGTACCATCCAGCTGCAGCTGCCCCTAATGCATACTTCATTCTGCCCCCAATAACCCCCTCTCCACCTACCTCTCTACTCACAGGAAGGAGGAATACTTTACCAGGAATCCTTGAGTTCCCTGAAGCTATGAGTAATCACTCTGTTGATCAGAGTTCTGATGTCTATTAGTGTTGTTTACATCATTGTGGTCTTATATACCTTGTCTTTCTGGTAATATTTTCAGGGCTTTCTTTCCTGAAGGGGGTAAGGACCTGGGAGAGGGTGTTCATGCTGGCCTCCTTGACTGATTCTTGACCTGGTTCTGCTAGCTCCACTCCGAGCCTTAGCAGGCTTTTTGATTCTGGTCACATAGTTGCCTTAATAGTTTCCAATATGGTTAGCCCAAGCAGCCAATGTCAAGTCATAGAGCCTCTCTTAGTGAGAAGCCTCTGAGAGTACCCCCTTTAAAAACACATTTTCATGGATATCTTTTTGTTTTTCTAACACCTAGATCTCTTCCCCACTCTCCTTTCCAGAGAACCAGCTTACATAACAGAATTAAAAAAGAGGGTGAAAAAACAGCCCAGTAAACCTAAACAACATATCAGAAAACTGTGATAATATGTGTGGCATTCCATACCAATAACCTCCCATCTATGCAGAGATGGGGGAGGAAGAATTTCTCTTGTGAGTTCTCTTGATATGACATAGGTTGACATTAAAAGATGATCCAGACCAGATGGATGCAAAAGGAGAGGCTGGGGATGAAAACCAGAGAAATCAGGGGATGGGTATTATTAGAGAAAGAAACTCCAATGCCCCTCCTTTCCCCTCCCCCCACCCCTGCCTCAGAACCACATCCATATGCTTAAGCTGATGAGCCCCTTTTCAATTTGTCTTCCACTCTGGAGCTTAGGGTTGGGGACCAGAGAAGATAAGGGACCAGGAGATGGAAGTTCAATGGGAAGTTTATGGTAATTTGAAACTATTTAGAAATGGAGAAATGTAGGTTCAGTTCAAAGTTCATTTGAATGTCTTAGGTCAGTAGTTTTGAAAATATGCAAGTTCTACTTTAGTTTGAAAAGTCATCAGTGTTTTTCAGAAAAAAAAAAAAAAATCCCTGAATTGGCTAACCAAATTGTGATTTGTCCTTATTGTTGTCAACGCCTTATGACCCTATTTGAGGTTTTCTGGGCAAACATACTGGAATCGTTTGCCATTTCCTTCTCTGGCTCATTTTGTAGGTGAGGACACAGAAGCAAATGCAGTTTAAGTGATTTGCCCTGGAGTCACACAGCTAAGAAATGTCTGAGGCTGGATTTGGACTCAGGTCTTCCTGACTCTATCCACCCTTGCTGTCCCATAATGGACTGTTACTGTGCTGTGAAAAAGTGAAGAATTCAGGGAATCATGAGAAGAGTTATGAACTGACATAAAATGAAGTAAGGAAAAACAAGAGAACCATCTACACAGAGGCCTTTACAATGTAATCTGGAAGGCCAAATGAATCCAACTGAGTTCTGTTCATCATTTATAATGATGAGGCTTGAACCTGAAGTAGAGTTGAGAAAATGCATCTCCCTCGCTCCCTTTGTAGAAGTTGAGGACTGTGGGTGTGGAACATTGCGTACTGTCAGATGCCTCCATGTGGGGTTAGTTTTATAGAAGGGCCCTTTCCCCTTTCCTTTTTGCATTCTGTTACAAGGAGAGTGATGGGGGTATATTTGGAAATGAAAGGAATATGGAAACAAAAAAATAAATTTGTCTTTATGACAAAAATTTTTAAATCTCAAAAACAAAAATATTTATTTTAATTCTTAGTTGACTAAAGAATTTACCCTTTGGATGGCATTCATAGTTCAGCAAGTTAACCTGGAATGAGGGTGGGGGGAGGAAGTACTCAATCGAAGCTTTGGGTTCAGGGGCTTCTGGAATTGAAGCCTTCAGTGGAAGAGCCAGGGAGTTCATGCTTTTTCCTGCTTTTCCCTACCAACCTTAAACACTAAGGGAGGGCAGGCAGGACTGTCTTTAGAATAGGTTGTTGGGGATGGGGAATGCAAAACCTAGCTATCTCCGGGGAATGCAAAACCTAGCTATCTCCTGGTCTCCTTCACCTTTTATTCTCCTTTTATGCGATATAGTAGAAAGAGCCCAAGTCTTTGAAATCAGAAGAGCAATGTTCAAATCCTGGTCTGCCACTAACTATCTGTGAAATCTTGAGTAAAGCACTTGAGGACTTGGGGTTTTTGTATGCTTATCTGTCAAACAAGGGGCAGCTAGATGGTATAGTCAATAGAGTACCTGGCCTCAAGTCAGGAAGGTCTGAGTTCAAATGTGACCTCAGACACTTACTAACTGTATGACCCTGGGCAAATCACTTACTCCTGTTTGCCTTAGTTTCCTCATCTGTAAAATGAACTGGAGAAAGAAATGACAAACTACTCCAGTTTCTTTGCCAAGAAAACCCCAAATGGGGTCATGAAGAGTCAGACATGACTGAGAACTGCTGAACAACACTCTGAGAAACAAGGGAATTAGATTTGATGTCTGCAATCCCTTTTAGCCCATTGATCTCTATGATATATCTGTGTGAAAATATGTCTATCTCTACACAAACTCTCACACACACCTTTTTACTTGATTAGGAGTTTTTAGTGAGAGGAGTTGAGATTTTCTGTGGCACAGTCTGACTCTTCAAGATTCCTGGAAACTTATTGGTTAACAGCAGAATCTCTAGTTCAGGCCAGCACTTAGTAGAGATATAGAGATATAGAGATATTGAATATTGAAACTGAAAGGGGCCTCAGAACAAAGAGTGTTATAGCTATTTTCTTAGAGACCCTCTGGTCCCAGTATCCCCTTGTTATATATCAGGAAACCAAAGTGCAGACTGTTATTCAAGATCATACAGTGGCTAGGACCAGAACCCAGATTTTCTGATTCCCAATCCAGAATTATTTCCTTCCATTCTATTTCCTCTTTGAATGGGATTTGAGGAGACAGGGAGCAAGCATGTGTTTGTAGCTCCATGGGTTCATACATCATCTATGAAATCACAGATTTAGCACTGGAAGGGGCCTTAAATCAAGCCTAACCCCAATTAACAAAAGAGACAATGGAAACACAGACAGGTTAAGTGACGTGTCTAGGGTCATGAAGTTATGAAGGATCTGAGGCTGAATTTGAATAGTGATCTTTCTAACTCCAAATCTAGACTTTGGTTTTAGTAACTTTTTTAGGTTTCTAGCTCTTCAGCTTGATCAGGCTAGCTAACTGCTAGATCTCAGGGGCACGGTCTAAATGCAGAACAAGTATCCACGTCTGGTCTGGGGAGCAGACAGAACACTGAGAGTAAGGTAGGCCCTGACATTGTTCAGGCTTTAAGAATCATGTCCTTCCCCTTTGTCCAAATTTCTAGTTTCCTTGAAGACACTCTCCCCAACTCTCAAGACTGCCTACCAAATAGAAAATATTTCTAACTGGTAGATTAATTGCTATCTGCAAAATCCTGTACAAAGGACCATAAGATTTTAGATTTGGAACTGAAAGTTTGCTTAAATGTCATCTAGTTGACCCTCACACACTTTTTACAGATGCTAAATGATTTGCTCAAGGTCACATGGGTAATAAGTGGCAGAGTCAAGATTTGAATACAGGTCCTGTGACCGATGGTTGTATTTTTCTTTCACTTTAACAGGCTTCCTCCCACAGCTGTTTTTGTTTTTGGTTTTTTTTTTTTACTACCATGATGAACTTAATTGGTATCTCCTTCAAACCTAGAAGTATTCTGCTTATTAATTGCTTCCTGAATGAATTGATGAATGAGTAGAAGGCCTAGTTCCTATCTCTGAGGAGGGCCATGGCTAAATCAACATGGAGTGAGGGCAGGGTTTACAATTAGGCTGGTATCAGCTGAGCAAAACTCTGTCCCCCATCCAGAGTTTTTCCCAGTGCAGCTGCTCTTCTGGCCTCTGTCCAGTTGTGCCCCTTGGTTAGATAGCATTGTTAGAGACCTCCAGGTGGAAAGTTTGTTTAAGCAACCTTTGCCCTATTGGGAAATGGGTACAGAGCTTTTCTGTGCTCTCCCTCATCTTTGCCTCTTAGCTTTCTTTCAAGCCTCAGCTCAGATCCTGCCTTTTCTACAAAGTCTTTCCTAGTCCTCCCACTACTAGTACCTTCCCTCTACGGTTATCTCTCATTTATCTTGTATGTCCCTTTTTTTGCATGTTGTCTCCCCCATTTGAATGTGAGCTACTTGAGAACTGAGGCTCTTTCCTTGCCTTTCTCTCTCTCTCTCTCTCTCTCTCTCTCTCTGCCTGTCTGTCTGTTTGTCCGCCTCTCGCACTTGGCAGAGTGCTCAGCACATAGTAGGCACTTAATAGCTGCTTGTCAACTGACTTAAATGAGTGTTAAGGAGAGCTGATTCTCTGTTTCAGCTGATATTAATGTTGGAGAGGGCTCCCTGCATGGGTTTTTCCTTTGACTGCTATCAGATACATCTGGACAGTACTCGATTTAGGGGAAAGCTTCTGTAGTCATTAATAATAACTCAGCACAAACAAGTCATGGTGGTTACTTAAGAAATGCCTCCCTTGAACTCTGCCAAGCAGCATAACCATTCATCAGCATGGAGGGCCTTGCCCCACTGAGGCCTCTGCTCTAGACCAAACAGTGGATTGAGTTATTCTTGGGCTGAGGTTGCTCAGTGAGGCCATGTGGGTCAGTACCGTCTGGGGTAGAAGATGGTATTTCCTTTCCTGAGAGATGTGAAGTGTCTCTGAGGGCTCACTTCAGGGAGACTTAGCTATGACATATCTTGCTGCAGGGCAGGAGAGTCTGTCATGGCCTCTGTCCAAAGGGTTCAAGTACCAGAAAGACTTGATTAGAATGCTACACCACTCATAGCAATGCCAGGCTCTCAGTTCTTTGTCAGAAGAGGCCATGTCTCGTTGTCTTTGATTCTTCCACAACAGATTAAATCAGTACTTGACTGCGGATTGATTGACCCAAGGCCTGGGCCAAGAGATTAAGACCAGTAGAAATTAAAGCCCTGCCCAGGCTATGAGAGGCTAATGGAGCTTGGGGACCAGAGGCAATGAGATCCCAGTAGGAAAGGGACAACTGAGGCTTAAGAAATCTATGAAATTTTTGTAGGGAATGATGGATCATGCTCCCAGCATTGAATGCTTTGCTTGAAGAAAGTAACATGAGAGGATGCAGCTTCATAACCAATGCAGAAGCATCTGAGAGTATGAGAAGAATCTCAGTTGGTCAAAAAGCACTGATTAAGACCCTGCTCTGTGCCAGGCATTGCATTAAGTATTGGGGGACAAAAGTGAAACAGTCCTTGGCCTAGAGGAACTTATAGTCTATCCATATCCATGTGAGGCTATCCTACACACAGACACACACAAATATATATGTACACACACATACATACATGTGTATATACATATGCATACACACATGTACATATACACCATATACATATGTACACACCTTATTTATATGTGGATGTACAGCATATACCTATAAAGGTAAATTCCCAATGGATAGAAGGTAGTTTTGGGGGAAGAGTACTACTCTGAGATTTCAGGAAAGACTTCTTATAGACTGGGGCACTTGAGCTGATCCTTGATAAATACTAGAGATGCTAAAATATAGAAGTGAGGAAGGAATACGTTCTAGACATGGGAGACAACCTGGAGAGAGGACCTCATGCCAAGCATAAGAACAAGCAAAGATGGTTTGGTTTGCACTGCAGAAAGCATAGAAAGGGAAATTAGATGCAGTGAGGCTAGAAAGATAGGTTACGGCCAGGCTGTGAAGAACTAACTTTATATTTGATATAGATGATCTATTTCATGTATATATCTATATTTTATATGGATTCATATTATGTAATAACAAAAACTTGGCCATTTTATATTTGATCCTAGAAATAATAGGGAGTCATTGGAGTTCATTGATGACTGAGTTGAGGAAGTAACATGATTAGATCTGGAGTTTGAGAAAATGACAGGTCTTGGCTGCTTTTCTCTTTTAATTCTGCTGACAGCTACCTTGCTATAGCAAAGTAGAATGGGAATATTGTCCCAGAAGAAGTTTTGTAACTCTGAGTTCTAATCCCTGCTCTTGGACTAACTCACCCTGTAATTCTGGATAAGTCATTTCTTCTTGAAACAATGGTTTCCCCATCTACCAAATGAAGGCATTGAATCAGATGGTCTCTATTGTCTCTTCTAGCTTAACACTTTGAGTTTACTTAACACTCTGTGTGTTTCTTTACCCCATGTCCCCTCCTCTCCTCTCCTACAGTACAGGAAATTTGTACTTTGGACAGTGCTTGGCACATAATAGTGCTTAATAAATGATGATTGATTGATTGATTGCTAAAACTTTCTTCTTTTCTTTTGCAGTTACTGAGAAGGAAGTCCAGCAGTGGTGAGTACCTGCCTTCTCATTTCTTAAACCTTCCAGATTGTCCTTTAGGAGAGAGTGGGGCTAATATTTGCTGAAACAGTTTTGTATAGAGCAGAGGAGCAGAAAGAATGTGGGTGTTGGATACCGTGTGTGTGTGTGTGTGTGTGTGTGTGTGTGTGTGTGTGTGTACACACACATATCTGACAGGTTTCCCATTTAAGAGAAGTTCATACTGGAATCAATTTGCCTGGTCCGAAGCCTACCAATCCCCACCTATGGAGCTGAATTGTGATTTAAATGAGGCTGAGTTTTAAGAAATACCTTCTTGTTCCTTTTAATCAGGACTTTGCATGCAGTAGGTACTCATTTTCATTTTCCTCCACCTCCATCATTATTCTGCATATTGTTGACATTTAATAAATGTTCTATGTTATATTACACCGCTCACCTCTTTGCCTTTGTAGAAGCCATCTCCCCATGCCTACAATGCTCTCCCCTCTCTTTTGTCTCTTGGAATCTCTAGTTCCCATCAAACCTCATTTCAAGTGCTACCTTCTAAGGGAAGGTTTTCTAGAATTCTACTTTCCTCTTGTGATGGCTCTGTCTACAGCCTTGACAATACTTAGTATTTTTATTTTGCATACAGCTTGCATCTACTTATCTGGGTACACTTTAACTCCCTTCAGTAGGCTCTAAACTCCTTGGGGAAAGGGACTGACCCTCTTTCTTTTTTAATCTTTGTATTTGCAGTGCCTAGGGTGGTGACTGGCATTTGGTGGGCATTTAGGAGTGCTTACTGAATCGAATTGTTTATGGAACATTTCCAAGAATTATGTCCAAGATCACTGGACCTCTCTTTCCTAAATGTGTTTCCAGACTTGGGCCTTCTTATAGTTGGATTCCATGTCTGTTCATAGCCATATTTTTGGTGGAGCTCAGAAAGCTCTGGCTTTCGCTATTCTCAACCTGCTAGAGTTGAATGGGCTTATAAGAAAAGGCAGAAAATTGTCTCTCACAGAGCAAGGGATTATAAATGGAGAAGTCTAGGTCCATCAGGGTGGGGGACTGGAGGCATGAGGAATGGAGGCCTTTTTCCAGGCTGGGCTAGGGGAGGGTATTGAAACCTGTGAGCTCTCCTGGTCTGTCCTGGTAACTTCTCCAGGCAAAGGAACTGCAGGATGTGGCAGAGGGAGGTCTGCTGCTAGAATGAGTCACGTGTGTTTGGGAGGTAGGAGTTGGGGTGAATGCAGAGGCCTGAGGCCTTTGACCCTGGAATCTAGAGTAGATTTTCAGTGATTGCTGAAATCATGGCCTATATTCTCAGTATCCCTATCTACCTGGAGTGGGGCAGGTCAAGCTATCCAGTGGCTAATGATTGCCCTCAGTAACCTTCCCCTCCTGACCCTCTTCTTCCTTCTTATACACTCCATTCATGTGATATATATCTCATACTTACTTATGACAGCTTTCATTATACTGAACATTTATCTCCCATAATCCCCAGGAGGGCAGGGCCTACCTGTGTCTCTTGTTTCTCTTTATTCTCCCTATCTAAATAAACCAGAATGTAACCTAGGTTCCTAGACCATAATAAGTACTCAATGTTTGTTGAATAAATGGGAAAAAATTACTTTTCTTCCATTGGCACATGAATTAATTGGTCTAAAATGCAGAAAAGTTACAGAGATTATAGAATATTTCTTACATCTCCGAATTCAGGCCCTGTTGCTCCCTAGAGAAACTGGGCTTCTATTGTCAATTTCCCTCCAGGGATGGAGAAGACATTCCTTTGGGTACTGAGTCAAAGAGGACACTGGAGAAGTATTTATAGGGTCTGGCTTCTCACATTCAGGTTTTATGGAGGAAATGAAGGGCAAAAGGGAATGGGAAAAGAAGAGATCTGTGTTGGGGGGCAGGGATGGGTATGAGAGGGAAGCAGTGTGCCAGGGTTGCCCTGGTCCATTTCCTAAGTAGGGGTAAGGACAGCCCTGAAGATCCAAGGCCACAGGAGCCCCGGTAGGCCCACGCTGGGCAGTGCTCTAGGGAGAGATGAGACCTGAATTCAGATGAGCAGGAAATGTCTTTCCTTCCTCCCTGAGCTGTGACTCTGCAACTCTGAGGCTCTGCCTGGTTGGCTGCTCATCTGTGCGCAAAGCACAGCCCAGATTCTTGCAAAGCCCTACCAACTGAGACAGAACTGAGAGATATTCCCCATTTTTGTCTCCTCTAGGGGTGGAATGGGGAGGAGGAAAGGGTGCATATAGATAGGGTGCAGGGCTCCCTGTAGTTTGAAGTTCGCTTCTAGGGCTACCTGTTCGGGGGTCAGATGGGGAAATATTGAATACATGGTGTTTCTGAGAAATTGTTGTAGTCAGTTCTAGGAAAGAAAAAAATCCCACCCCCCAATGTCCTTGCTCCTACTTTGTCCTCCTTTAGGGTCTATAGTGCCTCTTCTCCCTGTAGGTGAGGAGGCAAAGTGGTGGAGAGAATTAAATGCTGCATTTGGAGTCAGAAAGAACCGAGTTCAAATCCAGCCTTATGAGTTGTATGACCCTTGAGCAAATTACTTTTTCCATCTGAGCCTCAGTTTCTTCATATATAAAATTTACCATGCTATTGTAGGGAATGAAATGGGATTTTCTATCTCTCTGTCTATCTGTCTGTCTGTGTCTGTCTGTCTATCTACAGCACTTCACAAACCTTAAAGGGCTAAATAAATGTTATTATTATTTTAGGGGATTCCAGCAGTCGTTACTGGACTTTTGTGAAGTACTAGAAGTGCTTTGTTAGGTCACACACACAGAGTTCATTTTACAGATGGGGTAACTGAGGCATGGAGACACATGGATACACAGCCACTTAGTGTCCAGAATTGAGGGTTTCTGTGTGTTCTTTGTACTACTTATGCTCTAGGATCTGGGGATGAGGAGTGGGGCTGGAGAAGGGAACAACATCTGTTCTTTTCCTTTTTGGGTAGCTCCTGGCTATCCCTGAGCACTGGGTCCCAAGGATGCCTTGCTTCCCTTCCCTCAGCAGAGATGCTCCAGAAGTTACTTATCTTCTCCGCATTCCCATATCCATGACTCATAGGTTTGGGAACCTGATATGAAAAAGCCTTGTCTATCCCCCATCCTTCCTCCCACCCCACCAGACCTAAGAGCTCAAGGCCTAACAGATCTAGGATCAGGGTTATACAATCCCATCTGCCTCATTTTACTAGATTGGAGCTGGCTACAAACATCTGGGCAGAGCCCCTGGGCAGGGTGGGTGGGATTAGCTCTATCCGTGAAGGCGTTTCCTTCACAGGGAAAAAAAAGAGTCTCCAAGAGCTAAGAGGTAGGGAGGGATGGAGTGAAAAGGGGTGGTGATGTGGTGTGTTTGGGTATATAAGGCATAGGCCAGTTGAGGCAATAGAGAAAAAGCAGAAGAGGCAGGAAACCTGGGTTCCAGTCTTTATTTTTTGCCTCTGACTTGCTCTGTGGTTTAGGACAAATCACTCTCTCTGAGGTTTCTTCATCTATAAAATGAGAGGGTTGGACCATGTGACCTCTAGGGTACCTTTCAGCGCTCTGATCTATGGTTCAATAACTCTGGGATCCACATGGGATTGATGAACCTCAAAGCCCCAGTCTCACATGCTGCACTCCCCAGAGAGCTCTTCAGTACTGATATTCCTTCTACCAGCCCTTCTGCCACTGGTCAGAATATATCTTGAAACTGATCACTTAGCATTAGTGACCAGTAACTACTCTGATAAACTAATCTTCATGGAACATCTTAATGGCCACTAATGAGTTAGTGCCACCCTCTGGAACCAGTTTTATATTTTAACTGGAGCCTTCCCTGGCTAATAGCTTATCTTAACCCAACAAATGATGTGGGGTGTTTCTGTGAGAAACTGGCACTGTGAGAAGCTGGTCAGGAAAAGAATATGAAGTTTAAAACACGGAGAGACTTTAGAGATCATCTAGTCCAATCTCCTTATTTTGCCGATGAGCAAACTGAGGCCAATCGAGGTAGAATGACTTGTCTGTTGCCACACAAGTCAGCACTAGCGATTCAAGTCTTTTGACTGTTAATCCAGCTCTGTTTTTAACATGCTATACCTCGATGCTGCTCCTGGGGGCAGGTGGGACTGTCACCATCCCTCAAGTACCACTGAGGGGGTGGTTGCCTAGATGTAGTAGGAGCCCAGCTTGCTGCTCAGCCATGTGCAGGCATAGCCCGGAGAGTACAACTCCCTCCCTTCACTCCTTCCCCAACCCTCCTCACATTCTCATGTACCAGCTTAGTTCCCCAACCCCAAGGGGTTTCTGGGAAAATGAAGCTGGCAGCTGGGGAGGGGAGCAGATTCCAGAGACAGTGCCAAAGCCTCCAACAGGGATCTAGCCCAGGTGGTGGGTGGGAAAGAATACTTCCAAGCATGTACGCTCTCCTGCACTCTAAGCTTCCCTCTGGAGATATATACATGTGGGGGGTGGGGGAGTGGGGGTCTTGGAAAAGGGTAGGCAGGGTAGATGTCCAAAGTGGCAGGTGCATATTTTCTTCTGGACATTGTCCCTTAGCTGCTTGAAAATTCCTCAGCCTGATCTAAGACTCCTCTAGAGGGAATTGAGGGCAGTGAGGGCCAACCTGTCTTCACCACCTGACTTCACAAGATGGGGAGGGTGAGGAATGCATTATTACCAGGGGAAAAGCTGAGAGCTCTTTAGGGGCAGCCTTCTCCTCCTTTCTCCTTTCCCCCTTGCTGGTGTTTGATTTCCCTCTCTCCTGGATCTCCCACAAGAATAGAAGCAGAAATTTCAGAAAATAATTTGTCTTTTCCTGCTGTTCTGTTTCCTTTTAATGGCCCCTTCCAGCTTTTCATGTGGCTGTTATTGTTACTCATGTGCCCACTTAAACCTGCTCGGTGATCATCAGGAGGGTGGGTGGAGTGGGCTCGTGTGAGAAGAGGAGGAGGAGGAGGACCAGGAGTTCTTTGTCAGTGTCCTTTCAAGCACCTAAAGGCATTCAGGACACCTGACTTCAGCAGCCCATGGAGCAAATCTGCACGTTCACATATTGTTCTCCTGTTGTGTAAATGGGAGAAACTGAGGCCCAGAGGATTTGAGCCACTTGCCCCAAATCTTGGAGGGAATCAGAAGTGGTAGTTAATGGAAACTAGAACTCCTGATCTGCTTTTTCCTCTCTCACTCATCCCCTTCCCCCCAAGCTCTTTCCACAAATATCTTTCCTCTGTCATAATTTCAATCTTTGTGCTAAAAATGTCCCTTGGATCATTCTGGGTTTGGCCTTAAAGCCTAGGGCTGTAATGGAATGAGACTAAAAGAAAGTCAGAGAATGCCTCTCTTGGGGGCCTTCTTTGAATGATCTACCACCCCCACCTGCTGCTAGATTTCAGCCTTGCATGAGGTTGAGATAAAGGACTGGGCTGTGGCTCTGAACTCTAATGTCTCCATTTCCCTCATCATTTCAGGATACATAAATAAATAGCATCTAAATAGTGCTTTAAAAAGTTTGCAAAACTCAAAAAATATCTCATTTTATTCTCTTGACAGCCCGAGGAGGTAAGTGCTACTATATGTACTTTACATTTGAGGAAATTGAGGCAGAGGTTAAGTAACTTTCCCAGGCTTACACAGCTGGTAAGATGGATTTGAACTCAGGTCTTCCTGACTTTAGGTCTGGAGTTCTACCCATTATTGCCACTTGGCTGCCACTGAGTATAATTGGTAAGCACTGATCAAGTGGAACCACTGAGAACAAAAACATATCTTCTGCACTAAGGAATTTAGGATTTTTGTTAGTACTTTCCCTCTACCCAGTCTATAGCATAAAATCATAGATTTAGAGCTGGTAAGGACCTTAGAAGGCCATTGAGTCTGAATTTTCATTTTCCAGATAAGGAAACAGAGGCACAGAGCATTTTGATTTTTTTTTTTTTAAGTGACTTGCTTGCATAGCTTGTATGTTTCTGAGGCAGGATTTAAAGCTCAGTCTTTCTGACTCCAAGTCCAATACCATATCCATTATGCCAGATGAAGCCTGGGATAGAAACCCCGAATTGAGTGAGAAGGCTTCCTAGGTACAATAGCTAAGAAATAAGTTTTTCCACCATTATGCTTCTGACTCTCAAGTGTTCTTGGCACTAGTAAAAGGGCAAAATACAGTTGTTAGAACTTATGGTTACTTCCTTGGTCACATACTGTGGGCTTAGGCATTCAGTCACTGCCTTGGCAGGGAGAATGTAAGGACTCTTGGTCTGAGAAGTTAACTCAGAATTAAATTCACACCATTGTACTCTGATTATTGGAGCCTTGACCTAACTCATCTCTCTGTCCCAATTTTAGCTCCTTTTCTGTCCCTGACCTCAGATACCTGTCCAACCCTTTAAGCTGTGGCTTTCGTCCCAGTGTTCTCTCTACTCTTGGTTTTTGTATCATGGATTTCTATAATTGGGAAAAGTGGAAGGAGAAGATACAAAGTAGAATTGACTAAAATTCTGAATGGAACATAACCATTTTCAGAGAAGAATAGTAGTAGGAGAAAACATGGAATACTCTACTGGAGTCATGGGACCTGAGTTCATAGAATCATAGGTTTACAGCTGGAAAACACTTTAGAGGCCATTGAGACCAACTCTTTCATTTTACAGATGAGGAAACTGAGTCTCAAAGAGAGTAAGTGACTTGTCCATCCTCCCTTCACTCACATAGCTAAGAGGCACAGAGGTGGGATTGGAACCCAACTAGTGCTGGTTCCAAGTCCAACACTCTTATCCATTATAGCATTGTTTGGTCGGTTGTTGAGTCATTTTTCAGTCATATCAAACTCTTCGTGACCCCATTTGGGGTTTTCTTGGCAAAGATACTGGTGTTGTTCGCCATTCCCTTCTTGAGCTCTTTTTACAGATGAGGAAACTGAGGCAGAGTTAAGTGACTTGTCCAGTAAGTCTGTGAGGCTGGATTTGAACTCGTGAAGATGAGTCTTCCTGATTTCAAGCTCAGTGTTCTATCCACTACACCACTTAGCTGCCTGTCCCTTTCAGTCATGTCTCTTTCAGTGACATATCATGAACTTGGGCAAATCACACAGATGATTTTTTGGCATCAGTTTCCCTTCTGTAAAACCAGAAAATTGGGCTTAATGTCCTGTAAAGCCCTTCTTATAAACCTGTCACTATCGTGTGACAATATTACAGCTTAAAGGATCTAACACTCTAGAACTCAATTGCTTTTGTCCTGTGGTTCCCTTCCCCCACCCTTTCTTTGCTCAGGATAAATCTTCAGTCTGTGACTAATGACCACCAGTCTAGTCATGGAGAATGTTACTGGAAGACGTGCAACAGGAGAGATGCCTTCCCCTCTGGGTCATGGGAAGGATGCTGAAGTTCCAGGAGCCCCAGACAACCCTGAAGTGTCAGTCACTTCGGCACTTGAGAGTCCTCTGGGTGTGGGATAGGAGGTGGGGGGCAGGCTTGGAACTGGAGGCTGCCCTGCAAGTCCTGTGTCATTCGAAGCCTGCTAATTCGGGCCTTTGCCACAACTAGACGCTGTTTTTCCTCCTCACTTCGTGATGTGCCGCAAATCACAGTCTGGTTGGATCAGAGCCAGGGAACTGCTCTCTCTTCTTTGGCTGACGTCAGTGCCTCCCCCACCCTGATCCATTTTTCTTTGGGAAGCTCCAGCAGCCTTTGCTTCTGACAGCTTGAGGGGTAGGGTGGGGTAGCATATTTAAGCCAGGGCACCCCAAAGTGGGATCCAGAACTGAGTAATCATCAGGAAATCTCCTAGGCCACTTGTCTATGGTGTTACTTCATAAATAATGTACAGATAAAGAGACAGAAAGACATAGACATTTATTAAATGAGCAAATTTAAACCTAGGGAGATTAAATGAGTTGGCCATATGAAGTAGCAGACCCAGGATTTGAACCAAGATCCTCCAATTCCAGCACTTCCCAATATTTTATCCATCCCCTAGAAATAATAGTAGTACAGTGGGGTCAGCTTCACCCATTGGACAATGTGGAGAGATTCCCTCCCCTCCCCCTCCTCCCTTCCCCTCTCCTCCCTTCCTCTCCCCTCCCTTCCCCTTCCCTTTCCCTTTCTCTTCCCTTCCCTTCCCCTTCTGTAGCTTAAGCTAATTCCCTCTGTCCTCACAGCAGGTAGGAAATCATTCTCTATAGATTAAAATTGCACTCTTGGGGGCTTAGACTGGAAAAAACAACTTTGTTTTAAAAGATGGGAAGGAGTTAGATCAAGGGTGGGGTCTGAGAAGGAAGATCGTAGGAGAAAGGTCTAACTGGGTCAGTCACTCTGACATAAAACAGCTTCTTTCATTCTAAATCCTAACAACGGCAGTCCTAGCATAAGCCAACTCTGCAAACTGAGGGATGGGAGTTGATGGGAGGATGGTAATCATATATTTCCTGAGGCCCCTCCTCCAACATTTATGTTGAACCTTTCTGAAACAAGGAACCGGAGAGAAAAATACACCAGAAAGTGAGTATTCTTTGAGAAGATAATGGGAGAACTCTCACCAAACCAGCAGTCAGGCAGAAGGCCCAGCTGTGTTTAGCTGATTGGAAATAGAGGTTATGCTTTATTATTTATTATCTGCTTTATTTAGCTTCCTCTTCTCACCTTTCTCCTGCTGGTGGCTTTGTGGAAGGCAGCCTCTGCTGCGTTAACCCTTGACAAGGAAATAATTACAGGCAGATGAGAATCCTCCAAGCTGTGTTCTGGACCTCTGGGGGCCCATTGTGGCTTGCCAAGGACTCTGTGGGCCGTTTCACAAATGGAGTTCAGTTGTTGGTGTTTGGAGCTAAGATGCAGAATCTTGTATGCTTTAATTTTATGTCAAGGTGTTACTTCTGAACCCTGGAGAACAGGGTTTCAGGGTTACAAAGGACTTAAGAGGCTCTGCAGTCCAACTTGTGTCTGAATGAGAACCCCTGTTACAACATCTGAACAAGTGGGCATTTAGACTTTGCTCTGAGGCTTCACCCTTCCAAATTATACCCTTGCATTCGCCTTTGAACCATGAATTTATTCCTAAATGTCTTCAAGGATTGTACCAACCAGAGCACAGCATGAGGGTTCCTCCTTTAAACTATAACCTCCTTGAAGGCAGGAATTATCTAATTCTTCTAAGTCTCCCTTAGCACCATACACAGGCCATATCCTATAACAAGGACTTTAGAAATATTTGCTGTTATGTGTGTATTGAATTTTTGTTTTGCAACCTGAATAATTCAATTCACCAAACCATTTTTAAGCACTCATTATGTGCAAGGATACAGGATGGGTGCTGGGAATATGTAGACAAATACAAAATAAACCCCGCCTCTAAGTGTTTTCAGTCTAATTGGAAAAGGGTGTATATATATGTATGTATAGGTCTGTAGATATAGATACATTTATATTTATATACATGGCAGCTAGGTGACATGGTAGATACAGTAGTGCTGGGCCTAGAAAGAGGAAGATCCAAGTTCAAATCCAGCCTCAGACATTAGCTGTGTGACTCTGAGCAAGTCACTTAACCCTATTTGCTTTAGTTTCCTCATCTGTAAAATGAGCTGGAGAAGGAAATGGGAAACTATTCCTAAATTGGGTCACGGATACAACTGAAAAGGTGCAGTAGCAACATAGAGCCTTTCTTCTTATCAATGGCCTCTTAAATGTCTAAGCCTAGTAATGGAATCTCTTAGTCAAAAGGTATGGATGCTTTGGCCATTTAATTTGGAGCATTTTTTTCATATAGTTGTTGATAGTTTTTATCTGTTGGTGAATAACTTCTGGTGTAGCCAGAAACACAGGTCTGCCTTCAAGGAATTCACATCCTAATAGGTAAGAAAACATGGCAGCTGACTGTGTACCTACAAGATATATGCATGATTCAAATTGGAGCAACCTCAGAGGGAAGGCTCTAGCAGTAGGTACTGGGGAAAGGGGGAGGGGAAGGGGACCCAGGAAGGCCTACAAAAGGTGGGATTGGAACTGAGCCTTGAAAACATCTAGGGAAACCAGGAGGTGGAGGGAAAGCTGAAGGGGCAGCTAGCATAAAAAGCCTGGCATGAAAATGGGCAGAAATGGAGTGCTGTGTGTGAGAAAGAACAAATTATCCAGTGTAACTGGAGTACATGAAAGGGGAGTGAAGTGTCTGAAGCCTAGAAAGGTAGGAAAGGGCTACGACCCAGGACCTTGAGGCCACACATGGCCTTCTAGGTCCTTCGGTTCAGCCTTTTGACTGAGTCCAAGTTTTACAGAACGAATCCTTTTATTTAAGGGGATTTGTTCTGTGAAGTTTGGATTCAGTCAAAAAGTTGCACTTGAGGACCCAGAGAGCCACTGTGGCCTCGAGACTGCAGGTTCCCAACCCCTGGGCTAGGTTGTGCAGTACTTTAAAAGCCTACCTTTATATTTAATACTAGCAATAATAAGAAGCCACTGAAGATTATTGAGTAGGAGGCGACATGGTCACGTCTAGGGAACATTCCCTTGGTAGCTAAGTGGAGGACTGATTGTAGTGCACAGAGACATGAGGCAGGGAGACCAGTCAGAGAGCTATTGTGGGGCAGCTTAGGTGATGTCGTGGCTAGAACACCGGCCCTGGAGTCAGGAACACTTGAGTTCAAATTTGGCCTCAGACACTTGACACTTACTAGCTGTGTGACCCTGGGTAAGTCACTTAACCCTGATTACCTTGAGAGAGAGAGAGAGAGAGAGAGAGAGAGAGAGAGAGAGAGAAGGTGATTGCAAGAGGAGATGTGGGTCTAAACTCCAGTGGCAGCTGGCTGTGTGTGTATGTGTAGAGAGAAAGGGATGTGTAGGAGCGATGTTGTAAGGGTAGAAATGTCAAGATCGAGTGACTACTGGATATGTGGGGTGAATGTGAACAAGGAGTCAAGAATGGCACTGATTGTGACCCTCAATCACTGGGAGTGTGGTGGTGCCCATTGCAATGACAGGCGAGTTGGAAAGGGGAGCAGGTTTGGGGAAGAAAGAATGTTTTAGACAATGGATATGAGAATCCTCCCAGACAGTTAAAATGAGGTATCCAGGAGGCAGGTGATGCAGGATTGGAGGCATCTAGAGAAGGGATGCTCAGGGAACTGGAAACCATTCTCTGTGAGGGTTAGTTGGTGGGACTGGGGATATTTGGGGGAAGCACAGAAGACTTTGGGGAGGAGTGGGGAAGAGCATTGAGAGGCTTGTTTGCTTGTCATCAGAGGGCTGAAGTAGGAGCACTGAGTAGAAGTGGAGGCTGCGGAGAAGTGGATTTGGACTTAGTGCAAGGAAAGAAGGGCCAACAATTTATAGCCATGGAAGGTGGCAGTAATAATCATTGCTATTTATACTAATAATATGTAACATATTAAGAATATCAATTTTATTAATAATATAAAATGACTGCCATTTATATTAATAATACATTATACTAATAATACTAATAGTGGTCTTATTATAACTGATCCTTTAAAGTTTACAGAGCTTTAAAATCCCATCTGATCCTCACAAAGACCCTGTGAGGTAGATGCGAGAGTTGTTACTGTATCCATTTTGCAGATGAGGAAAATTGAAACTGATAGAGGTTAAGGCTCTTTCATAGCTAGTTAGTACGTGTCTGAGACAGTCAAACCCAGGTTACCTGTCTGGTAGGTTGCCCATCATCGATGATCTTCAGGTGGAGGCTGGGGACTCCTGCGAAATAGCCTCTGTGGTGCTCTGATTGAAGGATTCCTGGGAAGGGGCACTGCTGTCTGTTTCCTTTACGACACTCACAGTGACAGAGCTTGATACCTTGCCAATCACATCCTGAAATTTAGAGTGTGGTGATTAAATACCCTAATTGCCAGCTTGGGTTGGGAATAATAATAACATGCTAATTCAGCTAGTTTCTCCCCCTCCCTCCCCTTCCCCTCCCCCAGACAATTACAGGAGTTCTGCTGATGATACAGGAATGTAGTCAGTTTCTCTTCTTGCTTCAGGATAAAGCAGAAGACAATGGATAATAAACTACCCCAGAGTCAGGGTGGGCAAAAGGGGGCAAGAAGAGGTGAAGAGCAAAGCTGGCTTTGGACCTCTGGCCCTGTGGGATGTCTCTGTTCCAGAGGGCAGGCAGTGTAGCCTAGGAGGCTGGGGGGTTTAGGAGATCGAGCCTAGGTTTGTAGTCATGAGATCTGGGTTGTAGTCCTAGCCGTCACTAAGTTAATACGTGACAATGAGGAAGACTCTTTTCTCTCTGAGCCTCAGTTCCCCCATCTGTAAAAATAAAAGTTTGGGTCAGATAATCCCTAAGGTCCTTCCTAGCTTTAAGCTTTCTAACTTTTAATTCTATAACCATCTTAGATTTCAGGGGTCTGAAGGGAACATGCCACAAAATACAGGAAGAATGTTAGAGTGGAAAGGAATCATCTAGTCTCCTGCCCCCATTGTACAAGGGAACAAACTGCAGCTTAGAAAAGGGAAGGCTTTGGCTCAATATCTCCTAGCTAACATTAGAGAATGAGAGAGAGAGAGGGGAGAGAAAAAGAGAGACAGACAGAGAGAGAGAGAGAGAGAAAGACAGAGACAGAGAGAGGGAGAGAGGAGGGAGAGAAAGACAGAGAAGGAGAGAGACAGAAAGACAGAGAGAGAGGGAGAGAAAGCGACAGAGAGAGAGAGAGAGAGAGAGAGAGAGAGAGAGAGAGAGAGAGAGAGAGAGAGAGAATGAATGTGTTGGATTTTTTTTCCTGTCCCTTCTCTATCACTGGAGATTAAACTGAAATCTTTGATGTACGTATTTGATTGGGAGATGAGAACGGGAAAGCTTCTGTTGCATCCAGTGCTCAGTAGAGGGAACCATTGATGCCCTGTGACCCAATCAAACAGGGGAGTAGTCCAGGTTGATGAATTAGTCTTCTGAGAAATGCTGTGGCAGAGGTGAGGCTAGAACCCTGCCTCTGTGGGGCTGAGTTCAGCTGGATGAGGTGGCTCATCACGGGAGAAAGAGTGCCCTGGGAATCTATTGCCTGTGAGTGAGGCCCAGAGACAAGGGGGGAAATGCAGGCAACATGAATGGTTCAATAAGCCCTAGATTTTAGTCCTTATTCTGCAACTTATTTTTGTGACCTTGGGAGAATTACTGCTTCTGGTCCTCAGTTTCTTCCCCTCAAACATGAAGGGATTGGACGAGATCAGTGTTTCTTGACCTTTTGGTGTTCTGAGCCTCTTTGGCAGTATGGTGAAGCCTTCTCACTTCTCAGAATAATGTTTTTAAATGCCTAAAATAAAATGTATAGGATTATGAAGCAAACTAATTATATGAAAATACAGTTATTGAAATATTTTAGTAAAACAGGTTCACAGAACCCAGGTTAAGAACTCCTGGGTCAAATGAGCTCTGAGATTCATCCTGGAAGAGGTGACTGACATTAAGCCGTTATCATCTCAATGACAACTGCCAGCCTTTATCTATATAGCATTTGAATGACCTTCTGCTTCTCTGGACTAGCTCCCCTAGTGTGCCTGGTCTTGGGTTCCTTTCCAGGAACAGGGGTTGGGCAGCAAATTAGGGGCTGTCTCTCTAGGTATGGTATGGTGTCTATAGTCTGTTTTCTCCTCTTACTTTCCACGTACAGATTAGTACTGGTTAGCCTGCCCTCAGGAAAAAGGTTCTTGACTCACATCTTTAAACAGTAAATAGGCAGGATCCTTTTACCTCAATACTCTCATGAGCCCCTTCCTTACTTGTCAGTCTTCTTGCCCTCCTCCCCTCCAATATGTATTGTGTAACTCCAGTGACTTGCTATATCACCTCAGGATCTAAAAGGAAATTCTCTGGCATTCAAAGCTCTTCAGGATCTAGCCCCATCTTCTTACACTTTACTCCCCTCCTTGTAACTTTTGATTCGGTGACACTGGCCTCTTTGAAGCTCCATGAGTAAAACTCTCCATCTCAGACATTTTCTCTGGTTGTTGCCCTTGCCTGGCATGCTCTCCCTCCTTATCTCTGCCTCCTGGCTTCCTTCAAACCTCAACTAAAATCCCATCTTCTACAGGAAGCTTTGCCCAACCTCCTTAATTATGGTCCTATTTGTTCTGTATGTGGCTTATTTGTAGATAGTTACCTGTTTTCTCTCCTGTTAGTTGGTGAGCACCATGAGGACAGGAACTGTCTTTTGCCTTTTTGTGTCCTTAGCTCTTGGCACAGGGCCTAGCACATAGTAGGCCTAATAAATGTTTTTATTGATTAATAGATCTAGAACTACTTTGTCTGTTGTCTGCTAGAATAATGGTCATTAGCATTTATAAAAGGCATTAGGGTTTAATAAATGCTTTACTCATGTTAGCTCATTTTTTCCCTCAGGATAACCCTGTGATATACTTGTGCTCTTATTATCCCCATTTTACAGATGAGGAAACAAGTAGAAGTTAAGTGACTTGCACTGAGTCTCACAGGTAGTAAATGTTTGAAAGGGGATTCTGAACTCAAGTTCTCCTAATTCCAACAGTATTCACTGCACCCTAGCTGCCTAGAAAGGTGTGGTATGGATAGCCAGAAAGATAGACAGAGACAGTGTGGTATGGTGGGGGACTCTGGTTTCCCTAGGGCTCAACTTAGTGTGAAAACCTGGGTTCTAATCTCAATTCTGCCACTACCTGGCCCATAGCAAGTCAGAAAGCAAGCAGTTTAGGACTGTTTCCATACCTATATAATGGAGATGATGGCACCCTTAGTCTTTTATTACCAAGGCTGTAGATTAATGCCATTGCAATACTAAGGAGTCTGGGAGATTTGAATCCCCAGGAGGGAATTTACAATCCATTTGGGCTCTCTGATGTGATGAGGATACTTTAGGTGGTAGCCAGGTAAATCCATGGATGGGTCCTCCTTCAGTGGGGTTCTGCTTTCTCTGCCTGACCCCTCTTCTGTTAGGCCGTCAGACCTTGGGTTACTGGCCCTTCTTCACTCCTACACAGGCCCCCAGGCCTACCTGAGCCTACTCTCACCCCAGGAACTGGGTGGGTTTCTAAGTGCCTGCAGTTAAGGGATGTGAAGATACTCTTGAGCACATTTTAAAAGACTATCTCTAGAATTATATCTTTGTAGAGCATCATTCCTCGTTTTGGACCACTGTCATGCTGACCAAACCCTTGGCTTAACCACAACCCGGAGTGGCCAGATCTTCCTATGACTTTGACTCTGCCTTAATGTCCCTCCTTGACCCAGCATCCTATGCTCTGGGGAATGTCTCAGACACTCCTGAAATATGAGAATCCTAGAAAAGTATCAGAATTTCTGAGCAGCAAGGGCCCTTAGAGGTCATCTGGACCAGTTAGTCATTCAAGGAACATGTATTAAGTGCCTGCTGTGTGCCTTGGAAGGGCAGCTCAGGAAGAACTGCTTCCTCCATGTACTGATCGTGTGATTGTGGCTAAGGCTCTGAGCTCCTCCAGTGGCCCCACGTAATTTTCTAAGACTCTAAGTTGCACATCAGGTGCTGATGAGCATTGTTACTTTTCTTATCTGGGAGGGATGTGTGTGTTGTGTGTGGCTGTGTGTGTTTTAATTAATGTACAACTATGTACTAAGCACTCACTTTGTATTCAGCCTTGAGTTGGCCATTATCAGGAACCAAAGAAGAGATAGATAGTCTTTGTCCTTGAGGTACTTCCCCTTTAATTGGAAGAAGTCTCAGATGTGTAGTTCTTAGAGAATGATACAAGACAGAATATAATTGAGCCCAAGTAAGTGTTTTAATTGGATTTGTGGATTTACATACAGCTCAAGAATATGTCTGATTTCAGAAAGCCGTGCCCTTTTTTGACAAATGCGTTTGTCCTTTTATCTCAGGTGTCTGAGAGTATCTTAGAGGCTTAGGAGAAAAGGGAAACAGGCCTTTGACATTCTGGGGAGGCTGCTCTGGGTTTCTCTGATGCCTTTTGCCAGGCACCTGTGGCATTAATGATGGAGGGTGGTCATCTCTACCCATTGGCAACCTCATTCAAGGCCCTGAGGAGTATCAGCCTCCATCCTGCCACCTGCTACCAGCTGAGAACCCATACTGTTTTCCAGAGAGAAGAGATTTCCTCTGGTGATGATGGGAAATATGCCACCTCATCCCCCCACCCTGGTAGCTGTATGGGGGTGGGGGTGGGGGGAGCAGGGGGTGAGTGATCAGAGCAGGCATGTGGGTCTGTACCAGCTGCTAGTACCATATGGACACCACCTACCAGCGGTATCAATCTTCTCATTGGAGCTTGCTGGCTGCAGAACCCTGAGGGAATGTGAGGGGATTATTAAAGAAAGGGAAAGGAAAATCATTACCTTCTATAAGTGTCCTTGTGGTCATCAAAGTAGAGGCCATGATTTAACCCCAAGGATTGTGTGAAGGTGGGAAAATGGGTTGCAGCCCAGTCTTCCTGCAACAGCCTATCGAGGAACTTGTCTCCAATACAGCTGTTCTTCTGCCTTTCACCTGTTACAGGCCAGTGCTCTCCTGCCCTTTCTCTCCAGCATCTTTGCAAGCTCCCAGCCTTCTTAAGTCAGGCATTGACTCTTCAGGACAGTTATAACCTCTGCTCTCCTACAGCAGCTATACAGGAACCATTGGAAAATCATGCTCCCAAGCCTATCCCAGCATATCTACTAGGGGAAAAATAATATTGAGGAGGAGGAAAATGATAACTACTACTACTGCTACTACTACTACTGCTACTACTACTACTACTACTACTACTACTACTACTACTACTACTACTACTACTACTATTATTACTGATAGGGGGTGTACAATTAATTTTTTTTCTCTTTTGCTTTCAAATCTAAGATTTGTTGTTAGGAATGTACTGGTTTAGAGGAGTTGAGACTTAGGTTCCAGTCTCAGCTCTATCACTAGCTAACTGTCCAACTTGGATAAGCTACTCTTTGTGCCTCAATTTCTTCATTGTCCAGGTTTTGCTTTACTTACCTCCCAGAGTTGTTATAAGGCTAAAATAAAGCAACAAATATAAAATTACTTTTTATGATGAAAAGTAGACAATATACAAAGGCTGGGTGGTATTAGAATCTTAGGATCCCGGAGCTGGAAAGGATCTTAGAGCACTGAATGGTGGAACTGAAAGAAGACTTAGATATAGGAACACAGAAAGAGCTTGGGGAGGAGGGACTTTAGAATACAAAACCTGGAACATGGGAGCTGGGGGGGACCTTAAGACATAGGATGTCAGAATTGAGAAGGAGGTTAGAATATAGAATGTTAAAGCTGAAAGGACGTCAGCGTTCATCTCAGTTAATCCCTTCATCTTAGAAATTGGGAAACTGAGGACCATGGGAGGGATGCCTAAATTGGAGGATACACTGATAGCAAGTAGCAGATCCAAGACAAGAAGCTAGTGCTCAGGCCACTTATTATCATATAAGTTGTTTCTCAGGTGCTGGGGAGATGGGGATGATGTAAAGGTCTTGTTCCTTACCTTTCTCTCCTCCTTTCCTCAGGTACAAAGGCTTCATCAAGGACTGTCCCAGTGGTCAGTTGGATGCTGCAGGATTCCAGAAGATCTACAAACAATTCTTTCCCTTTGGTGACCCCACCAAGTTTGCTACATTTGTTTTCAATGTCTTTGATGAAAACAAAGTGAGTTTTAGTGATTGATGGTGCTATGCCAGCCTCCAAGGTCCCAGGAGCCACCTCCCCCACACTGCCAGGCTCCACAGCTTCATCTCCTCCTAAAATGCTAACTCAACACCCACTCTCTCACTGCTAACTTGCCTTAGTGGGGAAGACACACATATACACACACAACCACCCCTGAACTTTCCTTTCTCTGGTTATGAGAGGCAGATAAATGTAGGCATGAAGTAAGGAAAAACTTCCTAACAATCAGAGCTATCTAAAAGTGGAATAGGTTGTCTCACGAGATAGTGATAGAGTTCCCCTACTTGGGTCTTCAAACAAAGGCCAGATGACTACCTGTTGGGGATATTGTAGAAGAGACCTCTGTTTGAGAATGGATCTGAACGCGAGCCTTTCTCACTCCAGATTCACCGTGCTGCCTCTGGTGCTCTTCTTTCCCAGAGTTCCTTTTTTATTATATAATTCTCTCTCCTCTCATTTCATACTTCTTATTGAGACTGGGTCTGAGTGTCATTCTGTCCTTTTTCATTTTTCCCGGTGCTCTTCTGCTGGGCATCCGGTCTTGTTGGATTGTGGAGTCCTTTGAGAACTTTCAGTCTGTGCCTGGAAGCTAAGCCTGCGAGGAGGTGACCCAAGAGCAGCTCGCCCTTCCTGGCCACGGCCATTACTCACAGTCCCAACACCTCCCTGGGGGATTCCCCCCCAGCACTCATACATGACTGAGAGTCAGGTGGATCTGGGTTGGCTGTGTGAGCTTTGACAGCTCCTTTCCCCTCTCTGGGCTTCCATGTTCCCATTGTAAATGGTGGACTTGGACTAGATTATCTTTAATTTGCTGTTATTGTTCAGTTCTTTAGTCATGTCCAATTCTTTGTGACCCCATTTGGGATTTCCTTAGCAAAGACACTGGAGTTTGCCATTTCCTTCTCCAGCTCATTTTACAGGTGAGAAAACTGAGGCAAACAAGGTTAAGTGACTTGTCCAGGGTCACACAGCTAGCAAAGTAAGTGTCTGAGGCCAGATTTGAACTCAGGAAAAGGAGTCTTCCTGACTCCGGCCCTGGTACTCTATCCACTGCACCACCTCCCTGCCCAGATTATCTCTAACGTCTCTTCTAAATCTAAGATTCTGTAATTCTAAGATGAGAGTGATTACTATATGTTGCTGGCCCCTAGTGACTGGGATTTCTGTGTGTGTATTTATTCTGTCACGTTCATTCACCCCTTCCTCTGATTCCTGACACTCATTTAACATAGCTAACACTTTTTCTAAGCTATTTTCTATATCAGAAATGAATAGTACTTTCCTTCAGCTTCCTCTTCCTTCATACCTTTATCTCTTTTCTTCATCCTCTTTCTCTTCTTTCCCTCCCCAACTCTCCCCTTCCCTCCATCAGACTGAGAAAGCTCAACTGATGAGTGTGTAATTCCTTCTCTTGTCAGGATGGGAGGATAGAATTCTCGGAGTTCATCCAGGCACTGTCGGTGACCTCTCGAGGGACCCTGGATGAGAAGCTAAGATGTAAGTTCCTTTGCCATCAGGTAATCATTCAGTTGGGGACCCTGCAATGTATATATTTCTCTACTGAGTATCAGGGAGGAATACAGAGAAGAATAGACAGATTCAGGTCTTTATAAGGCATACCTCCTTGGAGGGGAGATAAGACATATATCTGAAAAGATAATGGACAGCATTAGGCTGTGCAGCAAAGTATTATATGTTGAGTTCATAAAAGGGGAACATCCCTAGGAGCTGGACTGGCCACGGAAGGCTTTTTGGAGAAGCTTAAGTAAGTCCAGAGGCATGGAACGAAAGATAGCTAGAGAAGGACAAGGGCATTCCAGTCTTCCCCTTGCCTTGGCTACAAGAGACAGCTAAGTAGTATAGCAGATAGACTTAGGAAGACCATCTCTGGTCTTCCTCTGCTGACACATACTCATTCTGTGACCCTGGCCAACTCACTTAGCCTTCCTATGTCTCAGTTTCCTCATGTGTAAAATGAGGTAATTGGACCTGATGATCTTCAGGGTTCCTCCTAGGTCTAAATATTATCTTGTGATCTCTGGTAGGAGATACATCATCTGGGTATGAATCCTAGGGTACCCTCAAAGGAGAATGTGAGATTGGGAGCCAGGTCTGAGTTGAGGTGCTGCTTCAGATACTGACATGCTAGGTGGTTCAGCATAAGCCCCACTCAATTCGCCTAGGAATCAGCTTTCCTGTCCACCAGATGGGGAATAAATGGACTTTCTCCCTCTCTTTGTCTCTGTGACATGGGTGGGGGCAAGAGGAATTGATTATATATTCAGCTCATTTCCATTTTTGCTGGAGAGAAGGAACAAAGAGATCTTAGGGATGATTCCAATGTCTCCAATTTCAGGGGCATTCAAGCTATATGACTTGGATAATGATGGCTACATCACAAGGAATGAGATGCTGGACATTGTAGATGCCATTTACCAGATGGTGGTAAGAAGGGTTTGACTATGGGATGGGTGGGTGGGGCATGTAGGTAGTAAGATGCCCAAGGAGAGGATTTGGAGAAGGGATCGATTTTGTTCACATGGTTAAGTAACATCTTATATGGAGAGTCTTTCAGAAAAATAGGACCCTCTCTTCCCCTCTGAAACTGTAACTGTTATGTGATTCACCATCTGGAGAGGTAGAAGCCAAAGATCTCCCTGGAAGTAGAGAAAGTTGGTTGCGGGAGGGTATAGTCCAGAAAATGTGTGTTGTGTATCCAAAAATAAAAATAGTGGGAGTAGATACTGAGGTGAGAGAGGGGAATGCTGGCATAATGGGTACCCTGGAGCTGGGCGGTGGCAGTGTGATGTGGGAGAGTTGGCACAGAATTCAAAGGCAGAAGATCTGCCAACTTGCTCTGTGACCTTGAGTAAGTGATGCTTCCCAAGTTGGTCTCTGTTTTGCCCATGTGAGGGTTGGATTACATGGTCTCTAAGGTTCCTTGTGGCTCAATGACTCTTTGGTGCTCAGCTGGAAAAGAAATTAATAGCATCTCTTACTGCTTTGCCAAGACTGTAAAAACAACTTGCACCAAAGCAGGAAGTGGACAATATTTAGCCCCACTATTCTTATCCCTTTCTTGTTAGGGTAACACTGTGGAGCTTCCAGAAGAGGAGAACACCCCAGAAAAGAGGGTGGATCGGATCTTTGCCATGATGGACAAGGTGAGATGGTTGAGGTGTGATACTTCATCCTTCTAAATCCTTTGGACGCCCAGGGTTAAGTTTTCCTCCAGGTCAGGAAGGAGAGTAGGAAAAATAGTAACATTCAACTGGAAAGAATTGAGAAGGCTACATGCATTGACAGAATTTAGTGTGTCCTTGTTTGGGAGGAAATGGCCAAAGCAAGGTGTTAAGGAAAGAGAGGGAGAACATCATCTATATTTACCTTCCTCTTTGCATATTTCCCCTTAAGTAGGTGTCCAAAGCAACTCCTGGTTTCATAGATTTAGAGCTAGAACGGATCATAGTGTGCATTTTACCTCTCTGAAGTTTATGGAAAAGAAACAAGCTCAGAAAAAATTGACCAGGGTCACAAAGGTGAAGCAATGAAGCCACGGGGCAACTCATCTTCCTGAGTTCAAATGTGGCTTCAGATACTCACTAGCTGTGTGACCCTGGGCAAGTCACTTAACCCTGTTTGCCTCAGTTTCTCACCTCTAAAATGAACTGGAGAAGGAAAGGGCAAAGCACTCCAGAATCTTTGCCAAGAAAACCCCTAATGGCATTACAAAGACATGATTGAAGTGACTGAATAGCAATAGTGAAGCCTGGATTTTAACCCAGGTCCCCTAAATCTAAACCAAGGCTCATTTTCTTTCTACTATGATCCTCTTCCTCTCCATCTTTCTCTCTTGCATTTCCTCCTCTACCTTACAACCACCAGTGACCCCAAGCTCCTGCATCTTGAGCCTGACCAGACTGGAAGTCATGAGGTCTTGGTCCCAGTTCCAGCTTTGTCACTAGTCCTGTGTCCGACTTTCAGCTAGTCGTCTTTTGAGTCGTTGGAGTTTCCCCACCTGTAAAATAAACAGGTTGGATTGTTTCAGCTTTAATATTATATGGCTCTATGAGTTAATGAGACCAGGGAAAACCACAGGGCTGGGAATTGCAGACCAAAATATCTCCCTCTGTGGATTAGCCACAAAAGCCTTCTGTTACTATCCCAGCTTCCCCTTTTCTCCTTCTCCCTCCCTATCCTCCAGAGCAGGTCTGAGTACCACCTACTCACCATCAGGTTTAGGGAATGCAAATTCATGTTCAGGAAACTGAATCTACCAGGAAAAGATAATCACCTAAAACATCCATCTCCAGGCTGAATAGAAATGATTTGGATTTTAGCCATTGTTTGAGATTATTCAGTTGATTTATTTGTTTGAAGAGTTAAGGGATAACCGACCTTTTCCATCTCTGAATGTGAATGATCTAGTGTTTGAAGGAGCCTCTGACCCTTGATATGATACAATGAATCTGAATATTAGTCTGGTTGACAGACGCAAGACCAGTGGTTCTTAACCTGGGGTCCATGAGTAGATTTCGGGGGGTCTGAGAAGTTGGCTGGAAAAAAAATTACATCTTTATTTTTAAAAATGAATCTCTAAATACAATTTGGTATTTCCTTCAATTATTTAAAAACATTATTCTGAGAAGGAGTCCATAGGCTTCACCAGAATGTCAAAGGGGTCCAGGACATACAGAAGACTGCGGACCCCTTCCCTAGACTCATCCCAGGTTGGGTAGCTGGGGTTGGGTGGTATTTAGACATGGAAACCTCCCAATACCTTCATCTCTCCTTCCAGAATTCAGATGGAAAGCTGACACTGCAGGAGTTCCAGGAGGGCTCAAAGGCTGACCCTTCCATTGTCCAGGCACTCTCCCTCTACGATGGGCTTGTATAGTCCTAGGGCCAGAGCAGGGGTAAGTACGGGCCATGTAGGTAATATTGATCCAAGGGCTGAGAATCATTATGTACTGGAAGGAGAAGAAAAAAAGCTCAGACACAGATTGTCTGGACCCTGATTCTTCCCCAAGAAATTATGGGTTGAAGAGAGGCCAGGGTGTTACTCATCCTATCTTTCAGTAATAAGTTTAATGTCTAGCAATAGCTAAATTGCAAAGACCTCCTTCCCAGCTCACATAAATATCATTATTTTCTTTTGATTATTCAGGAAGATATAATATAAGTTCAGTATAATAATATTGTACAGTCATTTGTTATTCAGATAGATTTTTCCCCCTTTCTCTCTTCCCTGTCCTTTAAAAAAATTAATTTAATTTTTTCAGTGAACAAAGCTCTATTTCTCTTCCTCCACCCCCTCAGCTATTGGAAAAAAGGAAAGGAAAAAACAAAACCTTTGTAACAGATATATATAGTCAAGCAAAATAAAATCTTGCATTAGTCATGTACTATTATACACTACATATATATATATATATATATATATATGCACAAATATACACATATATTCATACACACATAGATGGGTAGATAGGTAGGTAGGTAGGTAGCAGCTTAGTGGCACAGTGGATAGACTACCAGACATGGAGTTAGGAAGGCCATCTTCCTGTTAGGAAGTTTGGAAGATCATCTTCCTGAATTCAAATCTGGCCTGCCTCAGACACTTACTAGCTGTGTGACCTTAGTCAAGTCACTTAACTCCTATTTGTCTCAGTTACTTACCTGTAAAATGGGGACATAATGGAGAAGGAAATGGCAAACCACTCTAGTATGTCTGCCAAGAAAACCCCAAGTGGGGTCACAAAGAATTGGACACCACTAAAACAACTGAACAACAGGAACAAATACATACATACATATATTCATACATATGTACATGCGTATATACATACATATATTCTGTCCCCTTGAGCCCATCATCTCTGAGGTAGGTGGTATCATGATTTCTCTGGAGTTGTGGTTGGTCATTGAGTTTGTTAATAAATTTTGAAGTCTTGCAAAGTTATTCGTGTTGCAATTTTGCTGATACTACACAAATTATTGTCTTGGTTTCGTCCTTTTTTTCTCTCTTCATCTTCTTTCTATTTTTTCTTCCTAATTTCCTTTCCCTTCTTCCCTGTTTCCTCTTCTCTATCCTTCTCTGTTCTTTTCCTCTTCCTTTTCTTTCTCTACTTCTTTTTTCTTCCTCTTACGCTTTCTTTTCTCCATTTTCCCCCTTCTTTCTCTGCCTGCTTCTTTTTCATTTCTTTTTCTTCTTGACCTCTTCTTTGACCTTTCCCATCACCATCATAATCCATTGAGAATTTAGAAATTTAGAAATACACAACAGAAGGGGCCTCTGCAGGTCATTTAATTTAGCATCCTGATAATAGGGCAGAACAAGGCCTAATGAGTTTTGGGGTGGACTCCCCCTTTGAACAAACCACCAAGAGCATTCTTAACAGACAACATTAAGAAGAGGGGACCTGGTGTGTTTGTAGAAAGAAGGGTCAAAAAGCCAGGCAGGGCCACAAGGCGTTTATGAAGCTCTTACTCTGAGGCATGCACAGAGTGCATCAGCGCATGCCCCAGTACAATATAGCACTCCCACTCCACTATTTTCCAAGGAGAGACACAGGCTGTGGACTAAGTGAGATTAACTAATGAGTCTAGCATCCTCTCCCTTCTCCCATCCTTAAATCTAAATTCCCTGTCTGGCAAGTCTCTGCTTGTGTCCTGGCAAAGCACCTCTTGTGAACAGAACTTCAGCTGGGTTTTTTGAGGATCTTGTGGGAACCTGGGGAACCTGGAAATCCTTCCCACCTGTCCTTGTAGAATCCTGTAGCTAGGAGGCTCCTCAGAGTCATTTGGTCCAAATTCCTGCCTTTCAGGACCCCTACATCCCCATGAATGGAAGAATAAATTCATTCAAAAATATCTCTTGGAAAAAAAAATAAAGAAAACATCTCTCGTATCCTCCCCCTTCTCTCCTCTGACACTGCTAGTGCCCTGAGAGAGGTCCTCCATCACCTTACATGGCCTGCAGGTGGATCTTCCTACCCTAAATCTCTCCCCACTCGGGTTCATCCTCCACTCTGATGTCAAATTCATCTTCCTGTGGTGCAGGTCTACATCCCCTCATCCTGTGGTTCTCTGTCACCTCCAAGATCAAATAGAAAATCCTCTGTTTGGTAGTCAAGCCCTCCACAACCTGGTCTCCTCCTCCCTTTCCAGTTGTCTTAACTCTTACTCCCTATCGCAGATTCTCCCATCCAGTGACACTGACCTCTTTGCTATTTTTGGAATAAGATATTCCGTTTATGGAACCATGGGGATTTTCACTGGCTCTTGTCTATGCCTGGAGTATTCTCCCTTCTCATCTCCACTTCGTGGCTCTACTTCAAGTCCTAGCGTGCATTTAGGGTCCATCTTCTAAGGGAAGCCTTTCCTGATGTCCCTTAATGCTAAGCCTTTCCTCCTGTTGATTATTTCCAATCCATCCTCTACCTATCTTGTTTATACATTTGTGTTCTCAAGCTGTCTCTCCCATTAGGCTGAAGTCCTCGAGAGCAGGGATTGTCTTTTGTCTTTCTTTGTATCCCCAGCACTTAGGAAAGTACATGGTAGGTGCTTAATAAATCCTTGTTGAATGAGCACTGAATGGATGAATGAACAGTCAGTCATTAAGCATTTATTAAGTACCATTCTTTGCCAGGCTCTGTGTTAAGTGCTGGAGATTCAAAGAAATGCACAAAGTAGTTCCCTGCACGGTGGTGGTCTGCTACGGAAAGACCACATGCAAACAACTATGTACAGACATGATGTAGAGAGGATAAGCTGAGTGTCATCTCAGAGTGGGAAGGCACCAAGGTTAAGGAGACTGGGAAAGACTTCTGACGGAAGGTGGGATTTTAGTTGAGACTTGAAGGAAGCCAGGGAACCCAGGAGATGGCAATGAGGAGGAAGAGTCCTAGACACATGGGCTAGAAAAATATTCATTAAGTGCTTTCTATGTGCTAGGCACCATGCTAAGCTAAGAGAACACCAATACCAAAATGAGATGATCCCCTGCCCTCAAGAACCTTTCGTTCTAATGGGTGACATAGCACATATAGGGGAGTGGTTGTTAGAAAAAGGGATCTTGGTCATTGGGATAACAGGGATGGATGGTGACCTATAGGGCAACCAACCAACTTGCCTTTTTTAAAAATGTAATTTTTTTTGTTTGTTTAATAAAAATCAATTTTCTTTCCCCCCTCACTACCCATGTAACATATACATAGTCAAGCAAAACAAATTTCCACGTTGGCAACGTCCAAAAATATATGACATGCCTTTTCTAGAAACAATGATGATATTGATTTGATTACCATGCCCAAGCAGTAGGACGACAGCTAGGATTAGGGGTATGGGATAAGGAGCAGGGATAGGGCTGGGATTGGCCCAGACCTCAAGATGGCTCAGATGGGATATCATAGTTATAGAAGTACAGGTGAGTTTGCATTTACTACTTACAAGTCAAGATAGCTCAGTCCCTGGGTGTAAGTTCCAAAGCTGAGCAGATTAACTGCCCTCTAGAGTATGGGGTCATGATTTCAGGGCAGCTTTGAGGAAGGTGGCAGGGTAATCCAAGTGGTAATCTATATGGTAACTGAAGGAGGTATAGGCTGGTTTGGGGCAAGCTGGATATAGAGGGCTAGGTAAGTTTGCAGGCCCTTACTCAACAATAGAATGTGTTTCTTCTCTTCTTAAAGGGGCCAGAGTCACTGCAACCCTCCTTCAGCAGCCCATGATGCAACTAGGTACCTTCTTAACCCTGTCTTCATTACTGTCTACTTTTCAGATGCCTGCAGATTGCCTGCCCCCCTCTGTGCCATCAGACCACCTCAGTAATGAAGCTCGTCCACTTGTCTCTCTCCAGCTTTCCTTTACGCACAGCAGGGCTGCACACGAAATGTGAGGTCCCTTTCCCCCATTCCTCCTCACCCTCCGCATCCCCTTACTGTGCCCTGAAGTCACTGTCTCCATTTGCCAACTTCTGCTTGTCGGAGGAAAAACAGCGGCGATTATCTGCAGAACAAGGACACCTACTGCATCACAGAAGAGCCTCATTGTTTTCTCTCTCATGCCCATGCTTTTATTTTTTATTTGGAACAGACATTTTTAAAAATGCCCTTCTGTTCTAGAAAATGTAGACAGAAGAATGATGATGGCTCTGGGTTACTCAGAAAAAAAAGCTCCAGCTTCCTTCCTATTGGTGACTGGAAAGATTGTTGGGAAGATAAGATAAGGCTTTGGTTCTTGGATTGGGCCAGATGTGTTTGGGAGATGGTTGATGTTTCTTTGTCATCCAGTCCTTTTAGCAGCAGAACAACCTGCGTGGCTAGGATGATTTATCATTATTAATTTTTATCATTATTATTTTTCGTGATATCAGTATTGTGTTTTTTTTGTGGGAAAGTGAGTTTTTTTATACATATATATGATCAATATCTTTATTTATTCGTTGTTAACTGTTGCTGCTGTCTGGTATGTCTGAGCCCCAAGTGTCCAGGGGCAAAACGTTTACATGTGCACGCGCGCCCCCCATGCTCGCTCAGGAGGACGGTGGCCCACGGTGGCCAAGAAGCCAAAAATACTTTCCCAGATACTGTGCTTGGTTTTTGAACTGGGGTTAGGGAGGAAATTCTTGAAAGGGTTCTATACCCATCTCTCTTCCAGATGCTTGCTTCCCCACGGCTTTCTCCTTTCCCTTATCCTTCTTCCTTTCCCCTCCCCTTCCCCCAGCATTCTTCGGCACGACTCTCATGCTGATGCTCAGAGAGAGACCCCAGCTGCTTTTGCATTCATATTTTCATTTGGCCTGGATGCCTTTCTTGCTTCTTGCTTTTGTGTCTTGGGCAAATTAGAGAAATTGAGTTTCTTGAAAGGTTGCACCAAAAAAGACTGTTTTGGGGAAAGAACTCAATGCATTCTTTTAGCAGAGAGTTTAGGGAAAGGGAAATCCATTCACAGAAGAGTGAAGAGCTGCTGTTAGCCAAAAACTTATGTATCCCTCTCCCTTTTGGGAGGCTTGTAAATGATTCCCAAATCTTCTCATTCATCATATTCCTCCCTCCCCTATCCTTCCTTTCCTGGGGAAAGACACAGGAATTTGAATATTTGTAGTCCTTACCTAAATGTTTATTGAACTGAGATGTCCTTGGGTCCAGTGGGTGAACAATTCTGGGGAAAAAGATTGCCCATCAATTCAACTCAATTGGACAATCATTTATGTAGCTCCTACTAAGTGTAAGGGTAGTTGGCCCTGAGAATATGAAGACAAAAACAAAACATTCCTGGTCCTCAAGAGGCTCACATTCTGCTGAGTATCAGGCAACAGCCTTGAATCTCTTGGGGGAAAGCTCCAACCTGTTTCTGGAAGTTGAGAAAAATAGCTAACCATGATATTCTAGAAAATGTTGCCAAAGCTTTTAGTGGGAAGGACAAACAGAAAACCAGCCAGAGAGTTCCATGGGTGATGCCATGTAACTTTCTGTTTCCTTTGATGTTTGATGAATGTCCTGCTATTTTGTTTTTCCTTTGAGTCTAAAATGGGGAGGATAGTGTGTGAGGCCTGGCTGTTCACAGCTGTTAGCACTTTCCCTTAGCCAGCTGACTGGGAGGTGTTATGACTGGCCCGTAGGGAGCATGCCTTATAAATTCGGTCCTATTGCAGTGACAATTAATGTCAATCATCCAAGAAGGAGCATCCTGGTCTTTCTGTTTATATCCCCCTACTATCCCTGCCCTGACCAACTACTACAGAGTTGGCCTTGGAAACAGTTGGCACCCAGCATGACTTAGTGGACATCTGCCCTTAACCTGAAACCCTAGTCCCACTGTGGGCAGATAACCTTGGACATTTTGGAGGCCACATCCCTCCCTCCCTGTCCATAGTTTCTTGTCCCTTCCACGCTTCTCTGACAAAGAGATCTCTTTTGGGGAAGGGGCATTCTGATTTTGGTGACTGATCACCCTATCTGAACGCTCTGCTATGTCTTCCTTTTGATATCTAGAATTTCAGAACCCACAAAGGGCTCAAACCCAAAGCTTCCCCTACAGTCACTTATCCCCCTGCCCTAAAACCCCAGTACTCCTTTTTTTGGGGGGGGTCTTCCTGCTCCCTCCATAATGCCCCTGTCTCACTGCTGTTTTGTTGTTTGAATTGCAGCTAGTTTTGATTCCTTTCCTAGATCTTCACCTCTTATTTTACTTCCAGGGAATTGAGGGTGGGATCAGAGGAATCTCATGGCTTCGTTCTCTGGTATTTTCAAGGGTCTCTCTTCTTTCTTGGGGAAACAGTATGAAAATTCTTCTTCTGCAGTTCAGGTTTTTTCTCCCCTCCCAAGAACCTCAACATAACTTGGCGAGGAGATTGGGTATGAGCAAGTTAGGGAGTAAGTCCTTATTCTCTCCCAACCAAGGAAGACCCTTCCTGGTTAAGTTTTCCTCTTTATGCCTACTTCCTAAAGAGCTCTCTTCCCTTTCTCTTGCCTGTGATGCTGGGTAAGGAATCTTCTTCAGCTCAACCTGATAACTTGTTGAGGAATTTCTTGGATCAGAGATTTGAGTAGGCACTGTTGCTTAAGTCTGTATTTCTCCTGACCCATTTTTGGGTTCTCTTAGCTCCCATAGTCATCTCTTAATATCTCTTTGTTGGGCTAGCCATGGAAAGATACTTCTTCCAGCATTCTCCTGAATACTGAAGTTTGGGTTTCTAGGGTTTCTCAATTGGCAAAGACAGCTGCGCTGGGCCAGAGAATTCTGCATGGGAGCAACCTTCTCCCTCCTAAACTCCCTGGCCAGATATTAAGGACAACATGAGACAGAAAATTACCAATGTCAAGCAGAGAGGCAGTGTCATTTATTGGAAATGAGACTTGAGTTCATGTTCCATTTCTGCCCCTTATTTGCTTTGTGATCTTGTGCAAGCTGCTTCCCTTCTCTGGGCCTCAGTTTCCTTTAGGTAAAATGAGGGGGTTGGACTAGACAATCTTTAAGATCTCTTCTAGCTCTAAGGTATCATGAGTGAGCTCTGATGTTCTATGAGGTGGGAATTTGAGCTCATAGTATCAGCACCCACAGAAAATCTAGAGTCATCTCTTGATGACTTTTCTCTAAAAGAAAAGTAACCATCAGTCAGTAGTATCTGGGTTCTCTGATAGGTTAAGAGAAGCCCCCTCCCTGAAGTGAAGGAATCAGGCCTCTCTTTTCCTTACTGTGCTCTCAAGTCCTTAGTCATGTCTGGGGCCAGATGGGCAGGGCTGGTTGTCTTATCTGACTTTGGGATTTGATTCTTTCAAAGAGAAGGTGAGCAGTTAACTAGCCAGGGTGGATTATAATTGGTAATAAGGGTAGAAATGTTTGTTTTCCTTCACTTCTTCTCCCCACCCAACCCCCTTTCCTCTTTGTGAATTAAAAAAAAAATCAGCATCTTTCTGGCCCTCTCTTCTCCAGCCACCACTGCAGTGCAGAGTTTCCTTTGGTGATATTCTCAGCCATGGCAAGAAGGGAAGCAGCCGATAGGCATGCCGTCTTGCCTCTGATTTCACTCTTTGTTACTTTTGGCATTTTTCTCTTGTGGACTATATCCACACAAGTAATTGACCCTTGACAAACTGATCTTTAGCAGATGTCCTTTCTCCGTGTTATTCAGGGTTAGCTGATGCAGGTTCTAAATACCAATGCAGTGTTGATGGAACCTAAAAATGTCCCTGATAGCTGTAAATATTTCCTGGTGATTGGGGGAAAGGGAGGGAATATGCATTTATATGGTACCTACAATATTCCAGACACTGCGCTGAGTGCTTTACAAATATTATTTCATTTGAATTAAGATTTCCCTTGGATACAATTTCCCCTCCTTGTCCCACCTCAGACTAAATCTGGCATAAGTTTCTTGGAGTCTTTCAATGGCTACTTAGGGACTAGGGCCATATATAGATGGCTTCTGAATGGCAAGATTCAGAAAAGTTGGCCTCCATTTCTGCTCCTGAATTGTTCTTGTGAATAATGCTGTGTTTTCCTCTTCTGACCTCTTTGGAAGGGATTCTGTGTGTCTTGGCTCATCAGATTGTGGTTTGAGAGGAAAGGTGGGGAGGGTCATCTCATTCATGCTTACGTACATAAGACCATTTTTGTGTCCTGTGAGACCTACTTGAGGTACCGGGGGTTAGGACATGGAACCTTGAGAAGTGCACTGCCCCTTTCTTAAGTAACCCAGACAAGTTGTTTGCTTCCCTTTTTCTTTTACTCAGTTTCCCTATCTGTGAAGTGAGGATGATGCCAATTTATAGCATGCCTTGAAGGAGGTCATGCTGAACATTAAGATAAGGATGAGTAGCAGTATGGAGTAAGTCTCTCGAAGGCTCTCCATGCCCTCTTTCCTCTTGCTTTTAGTGACATTCAGGTCCCATAAAGGCAGCACAATCCTTTCCAAGAAGCCCATTCTTATCTAGCTGGTGGGGATGTGGGTCATTCATTATTTCCTTGCTCCAGGTTGTATAGTGAAGGCCCATCTCGATGACGGATCCCCATAGAAAGCATCAGTCTAGTCTTTCCCTATTATCTTCCACCCCCCCACTTATCCTGGCTCCTGTCTTTCGCAAGTCCTCACAGATCCTTTATTTTGTGCCCCAGCCCCTGAAGGAATTTCTTCTACTTCTACTGTTTTTTCTGCATGTTGCCTGGACCCATTTCAGAGCTGCTTCTTTGGATCCTGGCCTCTTGGTCCACAAGTGACAGACATCTCTTTCAGTGATGCCCAGATGCCAGGAGGGAACCTCGAACCTCCCGGGTGGGGAAGACTAGAGCTAGTCCCATTTGTTCTCTCTAATATAGCTGGGGACAAGAATTTTAAGATTCTGGGCTATTCTTTGCTGTGTCTGCTCCTGCCCCCGCTGATCCCCAGTCCCAATCCCAGCCTTTGCCTCCCAACGTGTCTGTTTCCTATTTTCGTTGACGGTGACTTAATGAGAATTTCCTAATTTTCTAGTGATTGAATATTTAGCCATGCAGCATTTCAAATAATGTTAAGACAAATGTACGCATTATTTATACTGACATCTCTTCCTTAAGAAATGCTTTTAAGTTTGACAGATGTCAGTCTTTTCTTAAAAGGACACTGTCTCCTTGTTCTAGGAGGTGGGTGCTCATGCTCAGAAACTCCAGGCCAGGAAACAGTTTCTTCCAGAAATCTGCCTCTGCTGTTGACCTAGGAAAAATGAGTCTGAGTTTTGGAGCAGGATGCTGAGACCCATGTACACTCCCTGGTGGTAATAAATAGTAACTACACCCACTCTTCCAGGGCTCTCCATTCCTCTTAGGGATATATAAGTTGGTCAGCCAGGTGATTTCTGCTGTTTTTATGGACAAAGAAGCTAAGGGTTTGGGTGGGAAGGAGGCTTTGGTTTAAAAATGCTTTAGGCTTCTGGTTCCAGTTTTCTGACAATGTCTCTTTCAACTACTTCTCAACCCACCCTCAGGCCTGCCACCACTCTCCCCACCCTCACCCCAAGGGATGTCGGAATTAATTAGCTTATGGTCACTGTGATCTGAAGCCTTGCCCTTTTTTTTAAGATATCTGCGGAACAATTCCAATGATCGATTTTTGAATGAATAAAGTTTTTGTTGAATAATGCAGCTGGTCCCATCTTCTGTTATATAGCCACAATCAGCCTCTCTACCTGAGTAGTAGAGGGCCCTCATTAGGCCTGCTTGTTTTCTACTTTCTAGAGACGGGGTAAATTCAAGGTAGCCTTGCCTTTCGTGAACTTTCTTCCCTGTTCCTCTTCTTGGAAGATTAATGTTAGCATCAGACTTAAGATCATTGGCTTATAGGATCACTGGAGCTGAGAGGACTTCATGGGTCATCCAACCTCCTCATTTTCCACTGATATCTTTTGTAGCTAAGACAGTTTACCCTGTGGGGCAATAGTTTCAGAATATTTTGGTTCCAGCCACGGTTCTGCCCACTAGCTTTCTGTGTGACTATAGGCAGGCTCGTCATTCCCACTCTCTGAGACACATCTGTCCGATGCCAGTCCTAACCCCAGTCCTACCTACCTTACAGGTTGGTTGTGGGGATCCGCTGAGATGAGATGATGGACAGGAGTGGACCCTTTGCAAAGCTGAGAGTGACATGTAAATAGAGAGCATTATAAATTGTGGTTGTTCCCCTACTTAGGAGTTTTGTCTTGTTTGGAAACAAATCAAGTAGCTCTTTAAAAGCAGCAAAGTTTCCTGGTGGTAGGTGGGTTTTTCTTTCTTTTTTTTTCTTTTGGTTCGCTTGCTTGCTAGTCTCTGCCTTCTTCCCTGCTGGAGATGCCTTTCTGCCTGGAACCACTTGTGTGTGTGTGTGTGTGTGTGTGTGTGATGAAGATAAAAAGAGGATGTCATGGCTGTGAGCTGTTTCCAGTACCTGTTGTTACAAGCTACCAGATGTTACAGATGCTGGATAGTACAGGTGCCTGTGTGGGCCAAATTGCATGCCTCACCCCAACTGCCCCAAACCCTCCCCTGGTGCTCTGTGTTGTATGTTGTCAGTGTTGCACCAATTAAACACACTACCTGGACTGTCCTCTCTTTTCCCTTTGTGTGGACCTGTTGCCTTTGCCTTCTCTTTTTATGTTGTTTTTGTTTTGATGTTTTTAAAGGTCTTTTTTTGTGTGTGTTTTTTCCCTCTCTCATGAAATCTTTCTCAGTTCCTTGGGATGTTATCTGGGTCCAAATAGTTTCCTTCAAAAGAGGACCTGTGGATCAAGAGAAGCCAGATGCTAAATGTTTGCCTAGGTACAGAAGGAGACAGAGTGGACAGAGTCCTGGCTCTGCTGTTCATTACCTGTGTGAGCTTGTTAGTCATTTTTTCTCTCTGGGCCTCAGTTTCCTCATCAGTAAAATGAGAGGGTTGGGTGAGATGATCCCTAGAGTTCTTTCAAAATCTATACTTTAGCATGACAGGACACCGGAAACCATGTCCGCTGGCGGACAGAAACCCCCACCAGCCTAGTAACACTACTCCAAATCTCTGCCACAATAATATCACCCCAGAATATCTTACCCAGGGAAACAATATCCATACCTCACTTTGTGGGATATAGACATGTCCTGTAGCCCACAGCGGTTTGCCCATTATCAGAGTGAAGATGGTAATTGGATAGGCTCCTTTCAGCTTGACTCCTCCATTTTCCCTCTTGGTTTTGGGGTGAGCCTGAGAGTTGAGCGTCATTCTTTGCCACAGAGGATGGAGGCCAGGATTTCAGAGATGCCATCCTGTTCTTTCCCTCCCTCCTCAAGACCACACATATTTCTTTTGGATCTGTGGTTTGCCCAGCCTTATGCTATATAGGCCCTGTAGAAGCCACAAACAAGTGTGGCCCCTGTCATTAAGCAGCTATCAGTCTTGTTGGGGGATATAAGATTCACCCACAAGTGAACAAGGAGAGCTAAATTGTATGGTACAGATAGGTTGGCTCTGGTCACAATTTTCTTTCTTTGGACCAAAGCTCTGAGGGTGAATGTCTCCCTGGAACAGCTGAACCAATCACTGAACATCAAAGATTTTGCATCTGAATAAGATAAAATCAAATTAAGATTTAACCCTAGGTATAGCCTCATTCCCATCACCTGGATGTCCACTTCTTTTTTTTGGAGGAAGAGCAACCCAGAATACCACACTTTGAGCGGGGGGGGGGGGGGGGGGGGGGGGGGGGAAGGGGAGGCCTGGGTGTGTGTGTCTGTGTGTGTGTGCGGAAAGTAAGGTTTTGGTATTAACACCTCTTAGTTGCCAGAAGTTCCCGTTTTACATGCATAAAAGGGTCAACTGCCCAAGACCAGGAGCCTATATGATACCAGGCTCTTAATGAGACCCCTGGGGGAAAAGGGCATTTGTCAGGCTCCATGAACTTCCACCCCATTCTTTGTTTGATTAATCACCTGGGCAGTCCCAGTAAAGGCCCTTTCCTAACATGGAAAGGGCTCTGAAGATCCCCTATGTGGATGGCCATATATATACTTGCCCTGGGTGAAGGATCTTTGTTTTGTTTTTAAAAAATTTTTTTTCCCAAAATTCAGCTCGTCAAAAATTTGTCAGAGAAAAAGAGAGCCCAGTGTTATCTTACAAATCTTACTCTGATAATAAAAGCTTAAGAAGACAGACTTCATGGTCTTTACACAATGAGTGAAATATTTGTGAGCTAGAAGGCAACTAACAGGGTGCCACTTGTCTCTGCTTCTATCACGATTTGGGGAGCCAGTGTGGAAAACAAACGGGTTAGAGGGAGCATGGTGGGGTGAATGGCCTTGGAGTCAGGAAGACTTGGGATCAAGCCTCAACCCTGGTACATGACTGCTTCCACCTCTTGAGTATTCCAAGGAACTCTCTCATGCTACCTGTCAAAGAGCAAATGCAGATCTGTATTGGTAGAGGGAATTTCTTCACTGAGAATTGCTTAAACCAGTGAAATCACAGATCTTGCATTCCTCCACCCAAGATAAATAAATAAATACATACATTCATACATACATACATACATAAAGGGAGCCACCTGGCCTCTATAAACTAGCTTCCCTGGTTGGTATTTAGCAGAGCCCAGGATTTCCAATGACTTCCAAACAGTGAGGTTATACCAGGGATATTTAGAGTTCCACTGAAAGAACACCAGCTGGTGCCAACCCTATTGTTGCTCTAAGTAGAGGATGGGGCTAGCTATTCATTCCACAAACATTTATGAAGCCTCTACTGTGCGCTTAAATAAAATATAGTGCTACCCTAGTAGAGGCTTGATACTATTCTCTTCAAGAGGATCTCCAGAATGGTCTCAGGAAATAAGAGAAACTTTGGAAGTTGAAATAGCTGTGGGAGGTAACTGGGCCTCAAGCACCAGGAGGAGTTTGGGGGTGTCCTGTGAGAGACTGATGACCAAGACTGAAGACCAGGGGATCAGGCCCTAGAGGGCGCCAGATACTCAGAGAATGCCATCTCAATCCTGGTCCCATGTCAGCTGTCCCAGATCCCTGGGCAGATCCCAGGGAAATTTCTTTAGGAACCCAACGGGGCCAACCCACATTCTGGGCCATTTGTTAGCCTCATGGGGCTCCCTCAGGATAATCTTGATCTTTAAATCTGGGGACTAGTTATTGGTGCTTAGAGTTTATAAAGAGATTTATAGATTTAGAACTGGATAGGACCTTCAAGGCCATTTAGTCCAAACCTCCACATTTTAAGTGTGGCATTTGAATCTAGCCACAGTTCAAAGTGGAAGAGGAATTAGGATGCTGGCAGGATTTGAACCCAGGCCCTCCTGACTTAAAGTCCATGCATTCCTTCCACTATCTAATTTATAAAGTGCTTAACAGTGCCTGGTATGTAGTAATGCTTAAGAAACAATTGTTCCCTTTCATTCCTTTCTTGTTAGAACTGGAAGGAACCTTGGACTATAGAACACTGATTATGTCATTTAAACTGAAATGGTGAGAAACAGAAATGAAATAAAATGAGCCTGAGGTAGAGAAGGAAATTTGTCACTTAAGAGGTAACAGAGGAGTAGGAGAAAGATTTACTTGACTGAGTCACTTTTGCCCTTAACACCGTGACATCTGAGGCCACAGTTTCCCCATCTATAAAATGGAGGCAATCGGAGGTGATTTTTAAGGTCCTTCCTACCTTAATGTCATTAGATAGATTGGTTAGGCTTTGATTCTGTATTCCTGGGTCCTGGGTCCAACAATTTGCTTGACCTTGTCTGTTCAGCTGTAAGGATGTGAAGCCAGCCAGATATGTGTCTTTTAAATTATAGAGCAAAGAGACCAGAGTCAACAGAGCTAGCTGGGACAAGGCACTATCATGTGGAAAGTCAAAGATCTCATTTAGTACAAGGGCCAGACAGACAGTATTTTCTGAAGCAAACAGGCGGCATGTGAGAGAACAAATGATTCCACTGAGACAATCTCTTAGGAAATGGGAATTTTTAATTTTTTCTCATTATTTAGAGCCCAAAAATGTGGGGCTCCCAGGCGGCTGGAGAAGATAAAATGATGGGGCTGGGAAGTGATTAATGAAGTTCAGTTGTGTTTTTCTGTCTGATTCCTTTGTTTGTGGACTTCCAACCTCATCACGTCTCCTCTTGGCCTAAGGCTACATTCTTCCTTCTGCACCAAACAACTGCAGGGACAAGCTGTGGAGCAACTGCAGGCTGGACATTAGGAAAAAAATTGAATTTATGGGACCATGTTATCTGAGACTCATGTTATCTAGAAAAACAGACAGTCATAGGCTGCCTTTCCTTGGTCTCATGAGGAGTTGATTTCACACTTTCTATCTGAAGATAATAATAAGAATAGCTAGCTTTTATATGAATGCTGAGATTTGCAAAGTTTTTTATGTATTTTCTTACTGGACCCTCACAATAATCCTAGGAGAGAGGTACTAATATTATGCCATTTTACAGATGAGGACACTGAGAAATTAAGTGACTTTCCCAGGGTCACACAGCTAGTAAATGTCTGAGGAAGAACCAGAAATCATCTTCCTGACTCAAAATGCAGCATTCTCTCCACTGTACCACTTAGCTGCCTCAGTAGTAATTAATGAATGATAAATAATCATAGCTCATGTGGCTTGGAGAATCAGGAAAACCACTTGATCAAAGAATTCTCTGGATCTACTTGAGATTATAGGGTGTGGACTTTTATCCACACAAAGATGGGTACTTCTCATGGTACTGGGCATGTACATTAACCATTGATATCAAGAATGAGGGTCCCTTTCTGCCTTGCTAGAAGTCTAAGGCAAAGAAAGCTCCCTAAGAGAGTGAAACCTTATTCTTAACCTTTTTTGTGTCCCTGGAATCTTGGAAGTGCGTTGAAGCCTTTGGAACTCCTCAGAATAATGTTTTTAAATTGACTAACATAAAATGTATAGGATTACAAAAGAAATCAACTGTATGGAAATACAGTTACCAATAAAACCAAATTCATGGACCCCAGGTAAGAATCAGGGGAAAAGGAGGTGGGTTCCTACAAGAGTCTTATCTATGCACATAACCTCCCCCTTCCCACCCTAACCACTGGGGATCAATCAAGAGTTCTCTGTTGTTCCAGTAAGCTGATTGGACACATGTTCATCTCCACGTTAAATGTCTACCTTTGTGAGGACAAAAGTCCATCCATTTGATAATGGATTGGGAACAGCTCACCAATCAAGCTTCCTCACTCTTCACTGCTACACTCACATTTATACCCAGGTTAACTGATTCATGGGATTCTGGGAGTTGGGGTTAAGGATGGAAATCCAATCTACTTGTCCAAGGCAGTGTATTGTTAGAATTTCACTGGAAAAAAATGGAAGGGAACAAAGGTCCTTCTCCTCAGGTAGTTTACATTCTACCAGAGGGATACAATATGTAAACTGATAAGTTTATACATGAAAATTTGAAAAGGAAGAGAATACTATCACTTGGTGGATCTGAAGAACCCTTGGAAACCAGGAGCAGGAGGTAAGAAAAGAATACATTCCAACGATGGTAGAAAACCTGTGCTTGGGGGCCCAAGGTAGTATGCCAAGTTTGGGCAATGGCAAGCTGGGCATTAGGGCTGGAATGTAGCTTGTGTAGAGGGGAGGGAAGTGAAGGAAACCTGGAAAGGAAGCTAGAGTTAGATTCCTTAGGGGGTCATGTAACTATATTAATGAAAGATGAATAAGTAAGAATTTAGGATCCCCGAGTAGATTGCCAAGAAGAGAAGAATAACAATCCATGCTTATAAAGTGCTTTCCCTCAAAGGGAGTTGGTTTGAGTCTTACTATCCCCATTCTACAGATGAGGAAACAGTTATGTCAGAGAGATTAAGTAACTTGTCTGATGTTACAGACAACTACTTCTAAGTAATGGAATTAAGATAGTCAGGGGTGTGCTGGTAAATGTTTTAACAAGCTCTCAAAACAAAAGTACTGCACACTTCAAATTCAATATGTGTTAACATTTATTTAAATCTTAACAATCAACAAAAAAACCAGTCAAGCACTGATCTGAAACTTTTGCCAATTCCCAAGGTATAAATGCTCACACTGAAAATAATCAACTCTCACGAACTGGTCTGAGCTAACTGCAGCTACTTCTAAGTGTCGGAGTTAGGACTCCACCCAAATCCTCAGATCTCTCTTTGGCTCATGGCACACTGTCATTCCTCCATCTTCCTGCTTCTCTCACCATTCCCATTATTTGGACTTTCCTTCTTCCTCTGGGGGTAATAAGGCTCATCTTTTTTGTAGAAGGCTGCTTCTTTGAAGTGTTTCACAAAGTCTCACATCCCTTCTTTCCTCCCCCTCATATGCTACCCACTGGTCTGCAGGCTCCCAGAAATCTCCACTGTTTGCATCAACATTGGTTAGTCAGCCAAAGCAAAAGTAGTTTTCACCTGGAGAAGAGTCCAGCTAAAATTCGTTTATCTGGGGAGTGGCCATGAGTCATCATGTCTTCATCAGTTATCCTCTCCCATGAGCATGTCAGTACAATAAAAGTTTGTCAGATTCTCCATATGACATCTTGGAGCCTAGGGGCTGACATACAGGACTAGGAAGTATCAACTGGAATAGGTGTAGCAGGACATCTTAGCAAGGCCAGTCTCAGAGTAGTGTCATTAGGAAGGCACCGAGCTAGGAGTAAGCCATGGGATCTAATCCCACTTTGCAGGGATTCACTCTGTAACTGTGGGAGGTGAACTACTTACCCAGTTTTTTAAACCTCAGATCTTGCTTGGCATAAGGAATAAGAATGAGACCTTTCCCACTACGCTGGTTAAAATGAGACATCCCATGTGTAATGTACAGTCTGATAAAGGAACACAGCACTATGGTTGGTAAGTGGCTTTGTGACTAGTGGGCTCCTCCCAACACGAGCAATCCCATTACATGTATAAATTGACTAGCATACAGCTTCTTGGTACTGAAGGCTACAAAAACTGTGTTATCAATAGCTGTGCAAATTTAATAGGCTACAATTTAGGAAGCACATGGATAAAGTAAATACAGTTCCTGGAGCTCATGTTTTCATTCATCCTATGGGAGAGGGTGAGGCGCTACTTTTAGAATCGCAAGATTTCAGAACTGGAAACCTCCCTCAGTGGCTACGGAAGGAGTGCTGGATCTGGAATCGGAGACTGTTGTTCGATCATGTCTGACGCTTCCTGACCCCATTTGGGGTTTTCTTGGCAAAGATACTGGAGCGCTTTGCCATTTCCTTCTCCAGCTCATTTTACAGATGAGGAAACTGAGGCAAACAGGGTTAAATAACTTGCCCAGGATCACATAATTAGTAAATGAGTCTGAGGCTAAATTTGAACTCAGATCTTCCTGACTGCAGGCCCAGTGCTCTATCTGCCGTGCCCCTGAGCTGCCCTGCCATCAGACAATCTAACTTCAGATACTACCTCTTCCCCTTACTACCTGTGTGGTCTTTTTAGCTAAACTTGTCTGGTCCTCGGCTTTCTTATTTATAAGATGAGGGAGTTTTGTGAGATGGCCTCACAGGTCCTTCGAGTTTTTAATCAATAACCCCTCCAGTCAAACCCATACTAGGAAGGAATCCCTTAAGTAGTCATCTGACTTCTGCTTGAGAGAGGTCTCATTACCTCTCCTGGCAGTTGTTGTACTTAGGGAGAGCTAGAATGGTTAGAAAGTTTGTGATGACATCAAACCTAAATTTATCCCATTATGACTCCTATCCAGTGTTCTTAACTCTTTCCTTTGGGACTAAAAAGAACAAATTGAATCACTTTTCCATGTGATCAACAGCCTTTTAAGTATGTGTAACCTCAGTTCCTAGCACGGGGGCCTGGCTGTGCACTTGGCTTAGGTGCCTAATAAATGCTTTGTTGATCTCTCATATACCCCGCCCCCATCCTGCCCCATACCTCACCCCTGCATATACTTTTTTTCTAGGCTAAATATTTCCAGTATCATTAATCAGTCTCACATAGCAGGGACACAAGGATTTTCACCATTCATTTGTTCTCCTCTAGACATTCCAACTTACCTGTCTTTCCTTAACTAGGTTTTATATCAAAAAAACTGAGAGCTGGATGCTGTTAGCCTTTAAAATATACCTTACTTGACTGCTAATTAGCTAATGGAACAGAGAACATGAATAGATGCAGTGGAAAAAGGGCTGGATATGGAGTCATAGGACCTAAATTCGAATTCTGACTCAGTTATTTTCTTTCATTTTAAAAAATTAATTTTTAGTTTTTGGCATTTGCCTTTATAAGATTTTGAGTTCTAAATATTTTCCCCTCCTTTCTCTCCTTTCTAAAACGGCATGCAATCTGACATAGGCTCTAGGTGTATGATCATATTAAAAATATTTCCACATTAGTGAGGTTGTGAAAGAAGAATCAGAACACAAGGGAAAAACCATGAAAGAGAAAAAACAAAAGAAAGAGAAAATAGTATGCTTTGATCTGCATCCAGACTCCATAGTTCTTTCTCTGGATGTGGATAACATTTTCCATCATGAGTCTTTTGGAATTGTCTTATACCACTGCATTTCAGTCATTTTTTACCTATGTGACCTTGGGCAAACTATTGAGGTATAGCCAGGAGTGTGCTGGCAAATGTTTAACAATTGACTCTCCAAGGAAAAACAAGTGCACATAACACATCTATCTATCTATCTGTCTGTCTGTCTAGCTATCTATCTTATCTATTTGTCTGTCATCTATGGCAATCAGGATTAAGTGATTTGTCCAGAGTAAGTGTAGTATAAGCCAGTAAGTGTCTGAGGTTGGATCTGAATTCAGATCCCACTGACTCCAGGTCCAGTACTCTATCCGCTGAGCCACCTAGCTGCCCCCACGTGACATATTTTTTAAGTTTAAATTGCCTTAATAACCTTTTCTCCATCACTTCCTTAAGTCTAGACAATCAGCAAAACAATAAATCCAACTCTGATTTGTAGTGTTTGCTGATTCCCAAGATATAAGTGTTCACACTGAACATTTAACTATCAGCTCTCCTGAACTAGCCAGTATGAGCTGGCTCTAGCACACCTCTGGATGTGTCTGCCTTATCCTTCATATGATAGGATTATGCTACATGACCTTTAAGGTTCTTTCTGACTCTGTATCTAAGATCCTACCACTCTCTGTATCCAAGGACTCTAGTGTGGCAGGTTTTTGTGGCCTTCAAAAATTCACCAAACTCCATTCCATGTGTACATCAGGTAGCCTCTTCCTAGGCACCTGGGGTTTCTTAAGGTTCACAAGCTGAATTTTACCATCAAGATCCCCCTCTTCCCCTAGGGCTTTTTTTTTTTGTCCTTTGAGGGCATTAAAGCTCAGTTTTTAGCCACAGACCAAGAATCTAAGTGACAAAAGCCACCCCTGTAATTATGGCAACTCCTTCATCTCTCCAGGTCTCAGTTAATCAGGGTGTCAGTGTAGAGTTATGGAAAGAAAGCTAGTGAGTCAGAAGAATGGGAAATGACTCTTGGCACTGATCTTTACTAATGGTGAGACTGTGGGCAAGACATTTAACACTACTCCCCCTCTCAGTTTGCTTATCTATAAAATGGGGATGATAGCACTACCTTGCTCAAGAATGTTGGCATCAAATGAGATGATACTTGAGAAATGCTTTGTGAACCCTAAAGGTCAGTATAAAGGTCGATGTTTTCTTGCCTCCTACTTTAATGATTATACCTTTCCAGTTTGGTGGGCTTTTGCCATTTACAAAGTATTTTCAATTCATTAATTCATTTGATCCTCAAGGTAGCCTCTCCTGAGCACACAGGATTTAAACCTGGGAGGATCCTTCGAGATTGTAGGTGCAGAGATTTAGTTATGGAAGGCACTCCAGTAGTCATCAAGTCTGACCTCTTTTTATAGAGACCAAGGCTGAGAGAGGGTGACTTGGTTTCTCTCATGGTGAGGAAGGCATCATGTTTAGTGGAAAGAGTAAGTTTAAGTCTTACCCCTGACACTTGATAGCTGTATAACCATGGATAATCTGCTTGGCCTCCCTGAGCCTCAGTTTCCTCAGCTGCAAAATGGAGATAGTAGTACCTGTAGTGTCTGCCTCACTGGGTTATCTTGAGGATGGACTGAGGTAGTGTAAAGTCCAAATACTTGATGTTTAAATAATGCTTATGATAATATTTATTAATGTTAAACAATCATTATTAGTAGTAAGTTACAGAGCTAGGATTGGAATTCCTATCCACTGAAACACCAAATATGGACTTTTCCCCTTCTAGGGCAGGGTAAGAGGTCATCATCCCAATTTTTCATAAGAGAGGGATGTCTAAAAGAGTTTGGAAATGTTGAGATCCTTACCCAAATGTCAGGAGCTGGTGCCAGGGAACTGTTTGCTCTCCTCTTTTCTTTTCTCCTTTTCTTCCCTTAGGGACTGTCTACAGAATTAGGGCGGGAGGAGGAATGGGGGGGGGGGGGGGTGGAGGAGAGAGGAGTAGAGGCTTTCTCTGGGAGCAGAAAACTGATCTACATTGGATTCTATCTTCCATCTAGCCCCTGATTTTGCTCGTTAAAGTCTTGGCACATATTTGTGAATGAATGTGGGAAAAGATTCCTTGGACTGGAATGGGGTGGGGAGTCACAGAATCAAAGTTGGAAGTACCCTCAGCAGAGAGGACTTGTCTGTCTTGTTCATACTTGAAAAAGAATGCCCACCACAATAGATCAGATCCTGTAGCCCCGCTTGAAGACCTCCAAAGAGATGGAATTCACTAGCTCTCAAGGCAACCATTCCCACTTTTTGAGTACTTTAAAGGTTAGGAAGTTGTCCCTGACCTCAAGTTTGAATTGGCCCCTGAGACTTCTATCCATTGCTGCTTCTACCCTTTGGAGTCAGCAAGTTTGGTCCCTCTCCCAGGTGACAGCCCAGTGAAATACTTGAAGGCAGTCATCTTGTCCCTTCTCAACCCCACTTCCCAGCATCCTCTTTTCCAAGATAAACATCCCTACTTCCTCCAACCCTGATCCTCATAACTAGTCCATTCAACAAAAAAATAAACAGAATAGGTACTTGTCAACAGCCTCCCCAGTGCAGGAATTGTGCTAGGTTACAGGAGGCACAGGAAATGTCAGGACTTGAACTCCATAGGGGCTTAACAAACCTTTATTGCATTGCTTAGATAAGATACCCTCATTGAATTCTCTATGTATGTAACTGTCATTCAGTCATTTCAATTGTATCTAACTCTTTGTAACCCCACTTTGGAGTTTTCCTGGCAAAGATATTGGAACGGTTTGCCTTTCCTTCTTCCAGTTCATTTTAAAAATGGGGAAACTGAGGCAAACAGGGTTAAGTGACTTGCCCAGGCTCACACAGTTGAAGGCATTTTTGAACTCAGGAAGAGGAGTCCTCCTGACTCCAGATGGGGTATTATATCCACTGAACCACCTAGCTGCCCATTCTGTGTAGGAGGAGGAATAGAATAAATACAAAAAAACCTATGATAGGTAGGAAGGAATTTTAGGAAAACTCAATTTTCCTTACTTGTAAGAAGGGGATAATAGCAATTACACTCTCTAAAGAATTATTTTGAAAAGCAACAAGTACATTAACAACATAAGGGAGCATTTATCAGCTTAAGGTTTACTACATGTTTTGTTCACAACAACCGTGTTTGGTAGATAATCATTTTTCTTGTTTTATAGATGCTATGTAATCTAACAAACATGTATTAAGTACTTGTTATTGTTCTGGACCAGAGGATACAAAAACAAAAGGAAAATATGCTCCCTGCCCTCAAGAATCTTACATTCCACAGAGAAGAAAACTGGATCCGAAAGGTTTATTCAATGCACTAAAATACATATAAATGCGAGCTATTATCATAAGGAAGTGTGAACCAAGTGCTTCGTGGTGTTTTACCCTAACGCACTGTCCCGGGGAGCAGAGGCACAGGTGCCCCCTGCGATCCCTCCTCCCCTCTATGTCACTCCCCTCCCTGGCCAGCCACATTTCTGTGCTTCTTCCCCTTAATTCCCATTTCTTGGCTCCTTGGCTGAGGCTGCTTCTCCTTCAGCTGTCAGCCCAGTGTCCTCCCCTAACCTCCCCCAGCCAGAGAGGAGCAGAGCAGAGCGCAGGGAGAAGGGAAAGTTTGAGTCACGGGGGATTGGGGGTAGTCCGAGGGGAGGGGCGGGAGGCAGGCTCGTGGCCCCGCACAGAGTGGGCTTTAGGATCCGCCCAAGCTCCCACTCGAAGACTGCAAGCCCCTTTCCCGCGCGCACCAGCTGTAGCCCGAGGCCTTGCAGGGCGCAGCCCGAGGTGTGGCTGCTAGTGCTTTGCGCTGCCCTGAAGTGGGCTCGCCTCTCGGGGCTGGCATCCCGGAGGACTTTTTGGAGGGGGTGGAGGGCAGAGCTAGTCAGAGCAGTCTCGGAGGGCAGGACGGGGAGGCTCAGTGTCAGGAGAGCATCCTTTTTCTCGCTTCACCCTAGAAGCGCCTGCAAGCGTGCGCTCTCAGCGCAGGCATGACTCCCGGGGCGCTGCTGTCGCTCCGAGGACTAGGGCTGCTGCAGCTGCTAGTGGCAGCGGCTGCTGGGGTGCCTCCAGGGGAGTCTGTGCTCCCCGCCTCCGGAGATGCCACTCTGGCTTTCGTCTTTGATGTCACTGGCTCCATGTGGGATGACCTGAGGCAGGTGGTCGAGGGCGCCTCCAGGATCCTGGAGCGAAGCCTCAGCGGGCGAAGCAAAGCCATCTCCAACTACGCACTGGTGCCCTTCCATGACCCAGGTACTCTGTCCCTCCCTCCCCTGCGGTAAAGCCACCTGATGATCTAGTAACCCTGTGCTCTTTCGGTTTGAGCGTGCCATTCCCTGGAGAATCCAGCTGGGAAAGCTCAGAGGTCCCTGATTGTGCGCTCTGAGTAAGGCTCCGGCACTGTTAGAAAGACCCTTATCTCCTTTCCTAGCCTGCGCCTCCTTGCCCAAGGGGGTTCTCAGTCGTGTCTCTGAGAACACGCAGACCTCCATCTCTTTGCTTGTGTTCAAAACCTGGGGTACGGAAGCTTTGTGGTCCCTGACTGTGCACCCAGGGGAGATCTAGGCAAAATCTTCCATGGAAACCCTGGCATGCCCTCCGTGCCTGATTTAAATGTAGAAAAGGTAGCCTCTGGGAAGATTCTAGGGCTCACTCTCCTTTGACCATGCTCCCTGATATTCTGAATTGTGGACAGTCAGATGGGGGCTCTCCTGGACGGCTAGAAAATCTCTCTCCTCTACAGATGAAATTGTTGGATAATCTAAAACGGGAATTTTGAAGGGTGCCTTTTCCCTAGATCTGGGTGGTGTCCACTCTTAGCTGTCACATTTAAAATCCATTTTATACCCTATGTTCAACTATTCAATCTTATGCAAAAACAGGGCTGGACATATAGCTCAAACAGATCCCTAGTAGGGCCTATTTGAGAATACACACACACACACACACACACACACACACACAAACATTATAATATACATTAATATATACAATGGGGGCAGCCAGGTGGAGCAATGGGTTAAATACCTAGCACAGTGCCTGGTACACAATAGGTGCTCTATAAATGTAGTTATTATTATTAATCACTAATATTATTATTAAATTTTATTATTACTTTTTATACAAGTGTATTTGACCCTTGCAGGCCCCTCTATAACAGGAGGACAGAAGGGTGGGATTTGCTCTTCTCACATGGAGCAGACACTCAGGGCTCACCCAAAGGAAAAAAGTAAGGGAATATTGGGAGAAGGGAAGAAAGATATAGTCCCTTTCAGAGTTCTAACTCTTTTTCTGTGACTGATACTGATTAGAGTCCTAAGCCCAAATTCACATAGCCGCCTTTCCCCCTGGTTTTTAACTTCTTCCTCCACCCAGATATTATTCAACTTTGGCCTCTGAGCCAGCAAAACATCTGATCAAAAGCTCTGCCTTGCTTTTTCAGTCTAAGAATTTTTCATTGTGGAGTAAATCAGAACTGGGCAGGGTTATCCTTCCCACTGATTGCCTTCTTAGCATCAGAGAGCATGAGCCCAAGTATGCCCTGGGAGTCTTATGCTGAGGTTAGCCATCCATGCTCCTTGCTGTCCCCTTTTCAGTGGATTTTAACTTGACCATTAGTTAGCAAGTAAGGTCTCATGGTGTACTGGGCCCAAGTGCTAGCCATTGTGAATGATACAGAAAGAAAAAAGTGATGCAGACCTTGCCTTCAAGTTGCTTATAGTTAAATTAGAGTTGAGATATGTCCAGGAGGCAGAACACCTGTGTGTTAGAGAAGTTGGACTTGGAATCCATGGACTTGAATTCAAATCCTACCTTAGACATTTACTATGTGACTCTGGGTAAATCATTTGAGTCCCAGCTTTCTTAACTGTAAAATGAGGGTGCTGTGTTCAAGGACATCTCAGGTTCCTTCCAGCTCTACATCTATGCTCTTATGCTAGGTCAAACAATAAATGTTTACATCAGAGTACAAGTCTTAACTTTGGCCCAGCGAGCCCTACAGTAGTGATATTCTGATGAATTCAGTTTAATTCAGTTCAATAAGCATTTATTAAACTCCATGCTAGACACTGGGGGGATACAAAATTAAAAACAAAAACAGTTCCTGCACTCAAGAAACTAAATTCTACTAAAGTATCAAATCCAGGGGAGCCTCAGGGCAGGGCATTGACTTCTCCAGTGATGGTGAAAACTAGCCTGTTTCTCCAGTTCCTCAACATCTTCCCTGGCCTCATTCCTCATATATCCAAGGTAATATGGGGTAGTGGAAAAAGAGCTTATCGGTAGTCAGGAGACTGCGGTTCAAGGCTTGGCTGTGCTGTGCTCATTGTGTTTGGCTGGGCAATTGTGGGAGAGGAATTTATTGCTTTTACTCTGTTTGCTTACCTGAAAAAACAGAGGCAATAGTTTTTATGCTATCTGCTTCACAAGATTATTGTAGAGAAAATGCTTTGTAACTTGTAAAATACTCTATGATTTTCTCAAAATGTGTTGAATTTTTCTTTTTGTATTCAGACTCAGTTTTGGAAAACTCCCCATTCTGTTTCCCTTAGCTGCTCTTTCCCTGCCTATTCCTTTGCCAGGGTCACCACTTCATTGTTGCATGTAGAGTGGGAAGGGACCTTAGAGGTCATCTTATCCAACCCCCTTCACTTTACAAATGAGGAAACTGAGGCCCAGAGAAGGGGAGTCTTGCTCAAGGGCGTACAGGCAATGTGAAGCAAGTTGAGATTTGACCTCTTTCAGCTTCTCTGGGCTCTGGCTTTAGATCTGGTATTCGTTCAACTGCCTCACCCTTCCTCCCAGCATCTCCAGGCCCTAGTGCTTTCTCTTCCTCATCCCTCCCACCCCAATGCCATGAATAACTCTTGGGCATTGATCACTTCCCTCACAGAATCATAGGATCTTGGAGTTGGAAGAGCTCTTGAGTTTGGTTCTTGAACAAGAATTCTTTCAACAATCTAGTCAAGAAAGAACTATTTTAGCTTTTTCTTGAAGCCCTCCAGTGATGGGGGACTTAATACTTTCCCTTATACATTGAGATATTTTTAGTTATTGGAAAGTTTTCCCTTATATTAACCCCTTATGTATCTCTTTTTGGGCAGCTAAGTGGCACAGTGAATAGAGCATTGGGCCTGAAGTCAAGAAGACTAATCTTCCTGAGTTCAAATCTAGCCTCAGATACTTACTAGCTGTGTGGCCCTGGGCAAATCACTTAACCCTGTTTGCCTCAGTTTCCTCATCCATAAAATGAGCTGGGGAAGGAAATGGCAAACCATACCAGCATCTTTGCCAAGAAGAGCCCTCAAATGGGTTCACAAAGAGTTGTAGGTGATTGAAACAACTGAACAACACCTCTCTTCAGTCTCCGCCCCTTGCTCTTCTGTTCTCCAATCCGAACAAGTGAAGTCTTGTGCTAGATGGTGCAGAGGATAGAGAACCGGACCTTCAGTCAGGAATTCAAGTTCAGCTTTAGACACTTCCTAGGTCTGTAACCCTGGGCACGTCACTTAATCCCTGTCAATCTCAGTTTTCTTATCTGCAAAATACAGATAATAATAACATCCATGTCCCAGAGTTTTTGTGAGGAAAAAATGAGATAATATTTGTAAATCACTTTGCAAACCTTAAAGTATATAAATATTTCTTTTTCTTCTTTTTCTCTCCTCTTCCTCCTCCCTCTCCTCTTCCTCCTCCTCATTCTTCTTCTCCTCCTTCTCTTCATCCTTCTCCTCCTCCTTCTTGGCACAAATGTTTGTAAGGTGTCCCAGCTCCCTAGTATAGGAAAGAGAGAGACCTCAGAACTCATTGAGAAGCTACAAGGGAAGCCAGGAGTCTAACAGCCTCCTGCTTCAACTAATTATTCCTGATAATTAGGCATTACTTCTTTTTAATATCAATTTCTTTTTTATTATTAACTTAGTAGACATAAACATTTCAGTATACAGACAACGAAGAATTGCATATCAAATTGTGAACTTCTTTTATGTACAATTTTTTCATGTGCATGTTAAATTTCACATCATAATAACAAAAACTGCCTTGCTTGCCTGTCTTCTTATGTCTTCTCTTCTGCACAAATTTTAAATACTACATTGATGCCCTTTTCTTCCTTTTTTTTTTTAAAAATCACTATTATTACCCACCAAATTCTCCTCCCCTCCAAAATTATCCTTATCAAAAAAAAGTACTGTCCACACATTGGCTATGCTTGAAAACGTACATCTCATTCAGTACCTCTAGTTGATAGGTTTCTTTTTTTTAATTAATTTTTTTTTCAATGAGCAAAAATTCTCTCTCCTCTCCCTTGCCCATTGTGAAAAAATGAGAAGAAAACCTCATTTTTGTAATAAATAAATAAAGTCAAACAAAACAAATTCATGCATTGCCCAAGCCCAAAAAACATGGCTTGTTCTGCACTATAAGCCCATTACTTCTCTGGGTCCTGTGGTCAGGATAAGTGATGGTGACCCTCTATGACCTTTGTCTTGGATGCCATACATAACACACTTTTGGTATGTGTTGTGGATTAAAATCACTTCAATTAAACAGGCATTTATTAAGCAACTATATGCAAGTCACTATGCCCTGTGGATATAAAGGCAAAACAAAGCCAGTCAAAAAAACAAACCATTTTCTCACCTCTTCAGTCCATCTTTCAAATACCTGCCAAAGCATAGGTCAATCTCCTGCTCCATGAGCTAGTCCACTTGGGTTTAGTTTGAAAATCTTTTTACAAATTGGTTCCTACCTACTTCTCCAAGCTTATTACATCCCCCCCACCCCATGCACTCTTTGGTATAACCAAGCTAGCCTTATGCTGTTATTCATACTTGCCAGTCCATCTCCCATCTCCATGCCATTAGCTGGGCTGTTTCCAATGCCTGGAAGACAGCTTTCCCTCTCCTCTACCTCTTAGAATTGTTAGCTTTCTTTAGAGCTCAGAGCAAACAACACTTCCTATATGAGCCTTTCTTGACCCCCATGTCCTTGCTACCATTGCCTCCCACTACTATCCCAAATGACTATGTATTTATATACTTTGTATATATGTTTATTCATATGTGTACATGTTGTTTCCTCCAGAAAATGTAAGTTCATTGAGGGCAGGGATGGTTTCATTTTTTTCTTTGTATTCCCAGAAGCCAGTGCAGTGTCTAGCACATAGTAGGCACTTAAATGTTGGCTGATTGAAGGAGCTTACATGTTACTGAGAAGTTGGGGGAGGGATACAATATCTAAATAGTTAATTAAAATATAAAAATAGATAAAATTTAAATAGATAAAGAGAGCCTAAACAATTAGGGAAGGCAGGGGTTAAAAAAGGCATCCCATAAGAGGTGGAACCTCATATGAGCCTTGAAGGAAGCCCAGAATTCTAAGGGGATGAAGTGAGGAATGAAGCGAATTATAGGGAAATGGGAGGAGGAGAGCGGGAACACAGCTCTTTAGCTTCTTCTTTAGCTCTTTTCATGCTATTATTCTGTCTCCTTTCCTGGACTGCTAAGTGTCCTGAGAAGGGGTCATTCCGATTGCTTTTTTTTCTATCTTTCCCTTTCTTCCCCTTCCCCTCCTCAGAATGTTCAGTTTCAGATTCTGTCCAAGTAAGCAATCAATCCTCCTTGCTGCCTGCCTGAAGCTAGAGGAATCTTCAGAACAGAAAGTGCCCTATGTGTGTGTGTGCGCACGTGCGTGAAGGGAATGGCCGGTGGTGTGGATGGGCTCTTTGGAAACTCTCTGAGTGGCATTGTTATTAACTAGTCTCTCATGATAAAATAAAAATGGGAGAAAATCAATCCTTCATGTTAGGAGATCCAACTCTTCTGCTAGGTCCCAGGGTACAAGTCTCTTCCTTTTAGATTCAGAAGCCTGCACCAATCCCAGAAAAGTGCCAGGCACAGATACTAGTCATTGTATTGACATAGAAAGACAGGCAAACAAGGAACTGTGTCTGGTTTGTGGAGATAAGAGCTTCACTAAAGGACTGTGTTACAGCAGGCTTCTCTGTGTCTCTGCTCTCCCTTCCTCCTTCCTTCATTCTTCCTCCTTTCCTCTATTTCTCTCTCCCCTTCTCTTTTTCTCCTTCCATCTCACATTTTCTGTCATGCTTTCTCATTCTTTCTTCCCCTCCCTGTCATATTCTCTCTCTCTCTCTCTGTCTCTCTCTCTCTCTGTCTCTCTCTCTCTGTCTCTCTCTCTCTCTCTTTCTCTCTCTGTCTCTCTCTCTGTCTCTCTCTCTGTCTCTCTCTCTGTCTCTCTGTCTCTCTCTCTCTGTCTCTCTCTCTCTGTCTCTCTCTCTCTTTCTCTCTCTGTCTCTCTTTCTCTCTCTCTCTCTCTCTCTCTCTCTCTCTCTCTCTCTCTCTGTCTCTCTCTCTCTCTCTCTCTGTCTCTCTCTCTCTCTCTCTCGGTAGGGGGTTTTCAGAATGCTTGTATTGGTGAGGAGATGAGGAGTGAAGGAATGTCTGTATGTTACTTTGTATGCTCTCAGGTAGCCCCTTTGACTCTTGGATCTGAACTGTATTTCCTTGTGCTTGAAATAAGGTGGCAAGGACTTCAGGTACCAAACTAATGTCTGTGCTGGGGCCCACAAGAAGTGGCAAAAAGACAAAAATGAAATATTCCCTGCCCTCAAGGAGCTTACTTCCTTTATGAGGAGGCAATATCTGTGTATACACACACACAAGCATAAACACACACATAAAGTAAATTCAAGACTATTTTTGAAGGGTGAGAATGCTGGGGCGGGGGGAGGTCAGGAGAGGCTTTATTTAGATTTGCAGTTGAATTTTGAAGGAAGTCAGGAATTCTAAGAAGTGGGGGTGAGGAGAATGTACATTGTTGGCATAGGAGGCATAGCCAGTGCAAAGAAAGGCATGGAGAGATGGGAAATGCAGTATTGTGTGTGAAAAACAGCATGGGGCAAGGGTCTTACTCTGTTTTGACTCCTTTGGGTCCCCATTCTACCATGACTCCAGTGACCCTCCGGTAGCATTATTATCATAGGATTATATTTCTACATGTATGTATATCTGATCTTATCTCTTTCCTTCTCATTCAGCAGATTGTCCTCACAAATCATTCTCCTCACCCCTGCTAATATTCAGTCTTTCCCTCTCTATTAGTTCCTTCCCTACTGCTTAAAAACATACCCACGATACCCCATCATTACAAAAAAATCCTCACTTCACTTGATCATCTCCAGAAACTGTCATCTTAGATCCCTTCTCCCTTACATAGCCAAAGTCCTAGGAAAGCTGTTTATTCTTATTACTTGTGCTTCCTCTCCTCTCAATCTGGCTTTCTACTTTATCACTCAACTAAAACTGCTTTTTAAAATTTACCTGTGGTCTCTCTTAGTAGTGCTTTTTATTTAAAAGTAAATTTTTATTGAAATCTTATTTTTACATCACCTACATTTGCTAGTGTCCCTCCTCATCTTCCTTCCAGAGAGCCTTTCCTTTTATAATAAAGATTAAGGAAGAGGGGGTGGGAAACAGTACAAAAAGGTAACCAACTGTGAAATATATTCAATGTTGTGTAGTGTTTCATACCACAGTCTCCCAAGGAGGGCAAGTGTCTTCTTAGGGCTATTTTGGGGGGTCAAGCTTGGTCACTATAATTTTATTGCATTCACTTTTGAGTGTTTTGTTGTTCTTTCTATTTAGATGGTAGTCACACATACACATTTTCCTGGTTCTGCTTTCTTTACTTTGCATCAGTTCACACAGATCTTCCCATGTTTCTCTGTATTCATGAATACAGTAATATTCACTTTATGAATTTCATTCATGTTTAGCCATTTTCCAGGCAATGAGTATACATCCAATTCTTTACTACTACTACAAAAAGTATTGCTATATAAATACGTTGATATAGAAGTTCTTTCTTTTTGGCATTAGCCTCTTTGGGGCATATATCTAGCGGTGAAATCTTTGGGTCATGGGTATTTTGGGTATGGACGTTTCAGGCACTTTCTTCTCATAATTCCGAATTGCTTTGCAAAATGGTTGGTCCGATTCCCTGCTCCACCAACAACCTCGCCAACATTGACTCTACCCATCTTTACTAATTTGCCGCTGATTTTTTAATCATCACACCTCAAGACTTCTCATTTTTTATCTTTCTTGACCTGCTATGAAGCATCTGAAGCTTTTGGCTATGCTTTTTATGACAACCCTCTTTGTTTTCTTCCTGTCTTACTGTTGATTTTCTGTCTCCTTTCCTGCATCTTTTTCTATATCCTATTCTCTAACTAAGGATGGGGGTCTTTATCTTAGCCCATATTCTCTTTTCTCTCCTTATTCTATTAGCAACCTAATCAGTTTTCATGGGTTTAAATATTATCTCTTGTAAACTGAGCTCTAGTTCACATTACAAACTACCTATTGACCTATTACAAACTACCTATATTAAGTACCATCTGAACTTTGAAGAAAACTAGGAATGCTAAGAAGTGGAGGGGAGGATAGGATACATTAGAGGCATGAGGAACAACCTGGACAAAGGTAGAGGGATAGAAGGTGGACATCTCCAACCTAATATATCCTGAACCATGCTCATCCTATCTCCCCTCAATCCCATCCCTCTTCCGATCTGAGCTTCCTTATCTTCTTATCACCCTGGTTTACAACCTCTGGGTCATCCTTGAGAGTCATTCATCTATGAAAAGTTTGAGAGACATAGTTTCTGGGTAATCAATCATTTTATTAAGCATGCTCGTGGATAATTAATAAAAGGGGTCAATGAAATTCTCGAATTGCAAAGACCCCTCATGGAACCCACTTAACGCTTATGTGCCCTTGGCAGAGTGGGTGTGCCTGATGGTGGCAATCAACTCAGATTGGTTAACAAGTAATGGGATAATAAATATTATAATGAGAAATGAGCTTATTCTAATGAGGGTCTAGGGTTAGGGTGGAAACTGTACCCTTAAGGCCACAAGTTCCTCACCCCTGGTCTAAAAGATATGACTTTGATTACTCAGTCTTGGCTAAAGAGACTTATCCATATCATCCTATCTAGGGTAATTTCAGTAAAAGGGGAATCGACTTTTACCCAGATGTTTGATTAAAACATAGTGGGCAGAATCCATCAATTTACCTAAACTAAAATTTCTTTACTTTTTGAACAGATCTGCGTTTTCCATCTCCTTTTCAGCCATGTACCTCAAAGACTGCCCGAACAACCCACAGACTTTTTTTTTTATTAATTTTATTTATTTTCGGTGTTCTACAATCACTAATCCATAACTTAGATTTTTTCCCCTTTCTTACCCGCTACCTTCCCCCTCCCTCCCCGAAACAGCATACAATTTTATATAGATCCTACACATGCATTCCTATTAAATACATTTTCACTATAGTAACCCACAGACTTTGAAAAAACCTTGGTCCTAATTCAATAACTGATAATTAATATGAGAGAAATAATCCTTTCTTTCACCAAATAATATCAAATCTACCTCTGCAATATCTGTTACATCTGTTGCTTTCTCTCCAGACCTACAGCCATTCAAGCCTCATTAGGCTTTCCTGGTCTCTCACCTGGACTAGTGCTTTGGCCTCCTCATTAATCTCCCTGCCTCAGTCTCTCTCCTTTCCACTCTTCCTCCACACATCAATCAAAGTGATGAGTGGTCCGATGATATTATTTCACTGCTCATTAATCTCCAGGGACTCCTGATTTCCTCTAGAATGAGATACAAACTCACTTTGGCATTTAAAGGAGGCCCTTTAAGACCTGGCTCCAACTTCCTTTTTTGAGCTTATTAAATGCCACTTCCCTTCATGTATGCTACCTTCTTCTGCTTCTCACATGTGACATTCCATGTCTTGCCCCTGAGTCTTTGTCCAGTTTGTTCTTGTGCCTCTAATGCACTCCCCTCCCCTCCATCTCTTAGGATTTCTAGTTTTCTTCAAAGTTCAGCCAGAGGATGACTTTCTACAGGAAGTCTTTCCTGATCCCCCCACCAAATTATCTTGTATTTATTTATGCTTATAAATTTTTTTCCTCCCCCCAATTTCATAGAATACAAACTCTAGGAGGGTAGGGAATGTTTCATTTTTGCCTTTGTATTCCCAGTATATAACACAGTGCCTGCCACATAGTAGGTGCTTAATAAATCCTTGCTTAATTAAGATCCAGAGACAGAAGGAATCTTAATCATCATTTCCTTCAATGACTTCATTTCACAGATGAAGAAGCATAGGCCCAGAGAAGATAAATGACTTGCTTATCATTTTTTGCATTAGTTTGGACTGAGCCATATCGTGAAAAACTGGCTGCATTGCTGTATGGGGTGACAGGGGTCAGAGAATAAGATGTGCTCATCCTTGGAGTTCTGGCAGCTCTCAGATTTAAACTGGTGATCTTAATGTGATTCTTAACGCAGATTATAGGAAATAATATCAAATATAATCAATATATGCTTCCTGTAAAGAGGAGAGCTCCCCTGAGCTTTGGGCCAGCAGAAGCTGTATCTACTTGGCATGGGAAGTGGATGACACCTTAGGTCTTGGGGGAGTATTTTGCTGGGAGTTTGCCAGCATACTGGAACTTTGCTGTGCACCTGGACTCAGTGTCTTTGAAATTCCTACTACTGAGAAACCCAATTCAAATGTCCAGGGAGATTCCATGGGGTGATGTGATTTCCCAGAATCCAGCTCTACACCTTCCTCTTAGGAGATGTAGAAAGCATGTCCCTGTGGTTAGTGGACATGTGCTCTGGTGTCAGTTGGTTAGTGTGAAGCAATAAGGGGACCAAGATTAGGGGTACAGCATGCTGTTCATCATAGACAAGTAAGGTTCATACTGTTCTTTGGCCCCATATTTCTCCTCAAATTCTGGCCAGCCAGTGTATACCCCCTCAAAGGGGAGCAAAAGAGGGAATATGGATGGTTTGATGCAATCCTATACTTACCACTGAAAAAACACCCCCCCAAACATGGTATGATCCATGGACCATCCAAGGACCATCTTCTTTCTATGGACATGGATATCATATCCCATTATATATTGAGGCAGCTAGGATAAGTGCTCTGGATCTGGAATCAGGAAGATGAGTTCCAATCCAGCTTTAAGACACTTACTGGTTGAGTGACATTGGGCAAGTCATTTAACTTCTATTTGCCTCAGGTTTCTCATTGGTAAAATGGGGATAATAATATCACATCCCTCCCTCCCAAGGTTGCTGTGAAGATCAAATGAGATATTTGTCAAGTGCTTAACACAGTGCCTGCCACATAGTAGGTGCTTAATGAATACTTGTTAAATCTCAAATCTAATGTACTGTCTGGGGGACTTTCTGTGCTGAGCCAGTATTGGCTGGACAAAGGGAGAAAGGGATCCATGTTCCCTAGTACCTTTCTCCGACTCCTGTTGATGAGAATATCTTCTGTTGCTTGGGGCACTATGGCATATATTACTGTCTCTGGCTCTTTCTCCCTGAGTAATGACAGTGGGTCAGGCACCCAGCAAAACAAATGGAGCCTATGTGCTAGCATTAATTAAAGTTAAGGACCATCATCTATACTGTCTCAGCTGTCTGGGGAGTGGTTGAGAGAGTTATTGAAATGGAATGCACACCCAGAGTCTGGTGGAAAAAGTGCTGATGCTGAATTAGAGGACCTGGCTTCCTCTACTTGTTCTGCCCCTTCCTTCCTTCCTTCCTTCCTTCCTTCCTTCCTTCCTTCCTTCCTTCCTTCCTTCCTTCCTTCCTTCCTTCCTTCCTTCCTTCCTTCCTTCCTTCCTTCCTTCCTCCCTCCCTCCCTCCCTCCCTTCCTTCCTTCCTTCCTTCCTTCCTTCCTTCCTTCCTTCTTTCCTTCCTTCCTTCCTTCCTTCCTTCCCTCTCTCTTCCTCCCTCCCTCTTGGGCAAATCCATCTCAATGGGCCTTAGATTCCTTATCAGTAAAATAAGGCGGTTGAACCAATAATCTCTAAGGCATCTGCCTTCTCTGTTTCCCATGACTGATTTTTCCCCTGTACACTGTATGTACTTAGTAAATGCTTATTGATTGACTCACTGACTCTAGGACACTTAGGGTATTTTAAAATCTGCTTCAAAGGATTGTTGATTTAGAGCTGCAAGGGACCTAAGAGGTTACTGAGCCTTGTTCGGTTCTGTCACAGATAAGGAAACTGAGGCCCAGAGACGTTATCCCTTGAGATAATCTTTGTAAAATGCTTATCACTTTAAACTTTACACCATAATAGGTGCTATATAAATGCTTATTCCCTCCTCTTTCCCCTCCTCCCAAATCAGAATCACATAGTTGGTATGTGTCTGAGGAAGGATTTGAACTGAGGTTTCTTGTCTCCAGGTCCAATGATCTAGCTACTGTGCCATGATGCTCCAATTCATTGTCAAGAAAGGTTCAGATCAGGGTCAGCTTTGAAGGTTCATCCATCTTGAACTTTAAGAAAAAACATGGGGCAACTAGGTGTCACTGGGCCCTGGAGTCAAGGGGACCTCAGTTCAAATCTGTCTTCAGACATATAATAGCTGTGTGACTTTGGGCAAACTTCAATTGCCTCCAAAAAAAAGAAAAATGCATGCTTTTTAGATGATTTAATTACAGCTAAAGTAATTCCACCACTGAAGAAGAAGGCAGTTCCCTGAGGTGTGAAATTAATGTCATGACATGCATGACATGTGGCCCAGGGTTAAGAACTCACACCAGATGCAGCAGCTGTTTGACTTTAAAGTGGAAGGGACCGTAGACATCATCTAGTTCCACCATAACCCCCCCACCCCCATCCCCCAGCCATTTTGTAGATGAGGACACTCAGAATGAGTGAGCATGTGGTGACTGGCCCAATACATAGCTGAGATAGGACTTGAATTCAAGCCCTCCAACTCCAATTCCACCATCACTTCTACTGCACCAGGCTATCTCTTCAATTTTAATCTTCCCTGCACCCCTTCCTTTACTTGAAATTCCTTAAGTTGCCTACATAGGAGTGACAGGCATATACCCCTGGGCAAAGTTGGGGTAGGTGGGGGGGTAGGGGCAGATTCCCAACTTGTTTTGTAATTTTCTTACTTGATATTCTCCCTGGAATGGAGGGACAGACAGAAAAACCTGATGGCTGGCTTCATTGGTGACCTGTGTAGCCCTTATGGAATGGGAAGTCACCCAAAGGTGGCTTTTCCCACACTAGATTGTGTGCGCCTTGAGGGCAGGGGCTGCCTTTTGCCTCTTTCTCTCTCTTTTTTTTTTGGTATCTCCATCTCTTAGCATAGTGCTTTGCACATAGTAGGTGCTTAATAAATGTTTATTGGCTGATTGACAAAGGGACTAGGTGGTGTTGGCAGTGAGACTCCTGTAACCATCAGTTCACATGTGGACATAGCTGCCTGGGGAAATATCATGTCCACCTCCTTTCCCTTGTAGATAGAAGGACTCTGCCGAGCCTATGTATGCCTCCCCTTCTTTGGAGCAGGTTTATAGCTGGAAACAGTGAAGGAGAAAGGTGCCTCAGAGGGTTTTTCCCACTGGGCAAGAAGCAAGGAAGAGAGAACTCTTCCCTTCTGTTCCTAATAAGACTGAGAGGAAGCCTGGAGTGAGGGTCGAGTTGAATGAGACCTACAAGAAATGGCATAAACTCTTGGTTATTACTCCCTCAGATTTAACTAGATTTAGGATTCGTTGAGCACTCATTTAGCTATTTATTCCTCTTTCATTCATTTCATTCAGCAAAAATATCTTGAATGCTTGCTGCATAGTACAAACTAGCTCTATTTATGGTCAAGGTTCGAATCTGGTTTCTAATACTTACTAGCTGGGAGAGGGGAGGCTGGCAATGTCTGTTGCACCTCTCTTGGAGCTATCTGGAAGAAATAAAAGTGCTTTGCAAAACTGAAGGCGCCATGCTGTTTGTTCTTTTTATGTATGACCCTCTCCCGTATAGAGGAGGGGGTATGAAGCTAAGTGAGCCATGGTCCTGTCCTGAATAAGATGAATAAATTTCCAGGAAACTTACAACTTACAACTGAGTTAGGAGAGAAGTTTCACATACTCTGAACAATACAAAATAGATACATAATTAGGCTGTCAATTACACAGTAATTCATAGTTGCACAGGGTTTTAAGGTTCACAAAGGAATTTTTTTCACAAGGATGGGTTAAGTAGGTAGTCCCAGAATTATCATTCTCATTTTCCAGCTGGGGAAACTGAAACAGGAGATATGAAGTGTCTTGCCAAGGTCATATAAGTAGTAAGTGGAATATCTAGAATTTGAACCCAGTACTTTGCTTCCAAATCCAGAGATCTTTCTTCTACAACCGTCTTACCTTTCTCCTCCGTGGTTCAGGAAAGGCATACACAACCAATAGTAACAATAATAATTAAAAACAGCTAACATTTATATAATGCCTACTGTGTGCCAGGAGTTAAGCTATCCATTTAACAACTATCACCTCATTTGATCCTCACAACCATTCTGGGAGGTATTTCCATTTTATTTCCACTTTACAGATGAGGGAAACTGAGGCAAGTTTTTTGCCCAGAGTTGAAAATAATGTGTTTGAGGTCAGATTTAAACTCAGATCTTCCTGACTCCAGGCCCTGAGCCACTGAGCTGCCCCAGGCAATCCGTGTATTTATTAAGTAGCTACCATGTTGCAGGTTCAGAGAATACAAAGTTAAAAAAAAAAAAAAGAAGAGTCCCTGACCTCAGGTAACTTACATTCTATCAGGAGAGACATGAGCTACACATGTAAATATATACAAAGTAAATACAAGGTTATTGGTGTGGTGGTGGGGGAAGGGGTACCCAGGTAGGAACAGAAAGGTTTCTGTAGAAGATGGGACTTGAGCTGAGTCTAAAATGAAGGGATGAGAAGGGAATTCCTGGGTAAAAACAGAGAGATGGGAGATGGTGTGTCTGGCATGAGGCACTGTATGGAGGGCATTTTGGCTGGACTATAGAGTGCATGAAAGTGACTTATGTATAGTAAGTCTGGAAAGGTAGGTTTAAGTCGGGTTATGAAGGGCTCTACATATCCTGACAAAAGAGTATATATTTACTGCAAGAAGCAGTAACTACCCAGGAGGGTTCTAAAGCTCAGGCAGTTGATATTTCCCTCTCATTTCCCTAGAGAAGGACAAATAGGTTGGAATCCCACTCCCCGCTCCATCTCTAGAGCAGGTCCCTTCCAGTATTGTGAGGGAGTTTGTCTTGGTCTCTTCGGCAGATATTGGACCAGTGACTCTCACATCAAATCCTGCTGTGTTCCAGCGAGAATTGAGAGAACTCTATGTACAGGTAAGCCTGGCCTCCAGGCTCCTGTTTCTCAGGAGTCTTGCTTTAGCTAAAAACAATTTTTATCCCCCTCCCTCTCACCTGCCTATCCCTGCCCAAACTCCTTGGTTAATCATGGGATGCTAGAATATCTTGGTGTCTTGTTCCATCATCCTCTAAGAGTTTTGGTTGGGGTGCATATTCTTACAAACTGGTGAATCAAGACATATTTATAAGTCATGAAGGCATATTTTATTTCTAATAAATTTTTACTGGTACATTTTGTTTTTATGACATCTGCATTTCTAAATGTATTCCTTCTCTCTTCATAGCTATCCCTCATAAAAAAGAGGAAAAAAACCAGTTTAGCAAAACTAATCAAGACATTGAAAAAAATCTGATACTATGTGTAGTGTTCCATATCACAGTCCCCCACCTCTGAAAAGAATAGGGGTGAGGTGTACGAAGACCCATTTTGTGTGTTAAAACATCCTGGGTATGATGATTCCCCTCCGTTAGTTCTTGCTGAGGGCAGAGACAAGAGATGACTGGGGTGGAGGGAAGGGAGAAGATGGGGAGAGTGGCATGTCTTTGCTTGTGAAATTGTTTGAAGATAGTTAGGGAGGAGATGAATGTGGAGACAAATGTTTGGTTGGATCAGCAGAATGCTACACGAACAGGAAGATTTTGAGAGGACTCAACTGTTCTTTCCATAAGTTACTTCATATTTCCTAGACTGAAGAAGGTTAATCTTAATGCTGAATTGGGTCACAGGGTGGAGGTGATTGCCCAGAGATGAGTGTTGGTGCCATCAAGGCGGCAGTGGAAATCTCCAATCCTGGCTCTTTCATCTATGTATTTTCGGATGCCCGTGCCAAGGATTACCACCGGAAGCCAGAGCTGCTGCGACTTCTCCAGCTCAAACAGTCTCAGGTGGGCAGCAGGTTGTCCCTCTTCTGGAAGGGGCTGGAAGGGTTGGGATGGGGCAGAGCCCTGGGGGTGTGAGTGCTTCCTGACCCCAGTGGAAGTTGGGTGCCTGCTAACTGGGGCCCCAGCATGCCTCAGTAAGGAGAGGAAGCTGGAGGCCAGTAATCCAGCTGGCCAAGTGTCATGAACCCACAGGTCTGAAGCTAACCTGGTCACTTCCAACTGTGTTCTCATCCTCTTGGGCCCCAAGCCTGCTGAAGCTGAGGTTTGCAACTTTCTCCACATGGAGTTATTTTTGATAAAGACCATATTACCCCTACTCCTTTTACACCCTGTCAAAGCTTATGCAATCCATCATTTTCCTGGCATCCAGACTAGTTTTCTTCATATGGCTCAAGAGTTATTTTTCCCATTGTCTCAATATTTGGAAGTGTTGAGTTGTGGGATTTTTTTTTTCCAAGGAGGCGAGTGAGAAGGGACTGGTTCCCATCTGGATGGGGCTGTAACTGCCTTGTGTGAAGGCTTGTCCTGTGCATTTCTGCTGTCAGGTGCCCAAGAACATTATGGGCTTTCCATTGTGAACTTCCTGCACCACTCTAGGTTAGGGAGGGGAGAATGGAGAAATGGTTTCAAACAGGAAGAACCTTGAGAACCTTCCTTAATTCCCATATCCCTGACAGAGGAACTTTCTACACCAACAACATGGACCAAGAGCCAGTTCTCTTGAAGTGTGAGTAACTGATGAAAGGAAGGAGTCTATAGGTACAGATTATTTAGAAGTCACACAACTGTGGTGGACCAGATTTAGAGGCTGGCACTGGATACTACTGGTTCCTTCAGTTGGTCTGGATCTCTCCTCAATTCCCTAAATCCAGTTTTGTCTTCATCCTGAGGCACATCCCAGGTTTCCAGATATAACTTTTAAGATTCCTTTTTCCTATTTTCTATACTTAAAAAAATACCAAAAAACCTCCTTCCTACTCTTTGGTAAGAAACAAGACCGAGAGGAATTGAGTTTTAAAGCTTGCTCTACTATTAATTACCTAAGTGATCTTGGGCAAGTCATGGCCTTTGTCTGGGCCTCAGTTTCCTCATCTATAAAATAAAAGAACTAGACTCAATCAATCACCAAGCATAACTGTCAACCGTTGTGTGTGCCAGGCACTAAATGAAACAGTATCTGCCCTCAAGGACCCTACATTCTAATGGGACACCATTTACTAAGTATATGCAAAATATATCTACAAAGAAAATAGAACCGAATTTGAGGGACTAGCAGAAAGAAGGAATCAGGAAAGACCTTAGGTAGGAAATTGTGCTTGAGCTGAACTTGGAGGGGAGGTAGGAATTCTAAGAGACTGAATTGAGAAAGAACTGAATAGCAGGGATGGAGGACAGGCTATCCAAAGGCATGGAGATGGGGGGATCTCTAAAGTCCCTATCAGATCTAAATCCTCTGATCCTTTGATTAATAATAACAATAATTATAGTCAATCAACATGCATTTATTAAGTGCCTTCTATATGCCAGACACTGTGCAAAAGTCTGAGGATGTAAAGAAAGGTAAAAGACAGTCCCTGCCCATGAGGAACTCAGAATCTAATGAAGGAGAAAATCTGCAAATAACTATGTACGAACAAACTACTTATAGGATCAATTAGAAATAACCAAAAGAGGAAAGGTGTTAGAATCAAGAGTGATGAGGAAAGGTTTTTTTTGTAGAAAGTGGGATTTTTATTGAGACTTGAGGGGAGCCAGGAAAGCTAGGAAGTGGAGATGAAGAGGGGAAGCTCATTTTATAACTGAAGAAATTAAGGCAAACAGAGGGTAAGTGACTTGTCAGGGTCACACAGCTAGTAAGTTGAGGTCACACTTGAACTCAGAACTTTTGAACCCTTTATTCACTGCATCACCACAGTCAGACTTGTGGTTTAGGAAAATCAACTTGATTTCTAAGTGGAGGATGGACTGGAAGGATTAGCTAATATTTTATAACTCTTTAAGGTTTGCAAAGGACTTTGCATTTATTATTTCATTTGAAGTTCACAATAACCCTATTCTATAGGTACTATTATTATCCCCATTTTAAAGATGAGAAAACTGAAGCTAAAGGAGGTTATCTCACTTGCCCAAGGTCACAGAGATAGTAGATATTGGAAGTAGGATTTGAATCATGTCTTTCTGACTTCGTGTCTGAACCTCTGTCCTATGACTACCATTTCTTTCCTTTACCTCTTTTCCCTTTCTTTAGGCAAGGAAAACCATTAAAGTTCAATTAGCTTCAATTTTCCTTGTAAATCTTCTCATTTCTTGTTTCACTCAGTCACAAGGAATTCCATTTCTTGTTCTAGACCTCAGACTCAGTATGGGACCAACTCCCAGTCTCCTCAAGTATGAGACTGGTCATTGGACCAAGATGGTACACTGATAGTGCCAACAGTTACATTATTAGATGATCTAAAGGTTGTATGATTATTAGCCCTACCCTTTCTCCTCTTTCTACCACTTCACCACCTTCCCTGCAGCAATGCAAAAGGACCCACATACGACTAGGAACTATTTGAAATGTCTTTATTTTGTGGGTTGCCATAACCAAAGGAGACCATGGCCTCACCTATCCTACATTAGCCTCTGTGCACTTCACTGGGTTGATCCTTGGGTGGCACATTCAGTTTGTCCATAGGACTGTACATGAACCCTTTCCATCATGGTAGAACCTACCAGAGCTTTTATTTTATTGGCATGGTCTTTAAAAATTCAAGATTTCCTTTTTAACATTATGAATTTTCAAGAGTCCCACAGGTCCAGATTCCAGTTTTTCCATTGGCTTTTGACTGAGGAAAATATGGATTTTCATAGGGATTTATAGATCCTTTGAAATGAGTGGGTCAGAAACCATTGATGTGGACCAAGTCAATTTCCTTGAATGCCCTATAAGGTTCTGCTGTTGCTTTCTTCCCGAGAGCTCCACAGGTGGATAGAATTCTGGGGAAAGTTACTGCCCGTATAGATCCTAGAATTTAGAGCTAGAAATGGCTTACAGAGATCATTTAATCTAAGAAGCTGAGGAAGAGAAAGAGAGGAAATGATTTTACAGGGTCACACAGCCATGTTGTAGGAGAACCAGGAGTCAAATCCTGGTCTCTTGGCTGTAGACCTAATGCATTTTTCATTCAGTTTCATTTTTGATGTTGCCCTCTTCTAGGTGGTCTTTGTGCTGACAGGTGACTGTGGTGATCGCACTCATCCAGGATATCTGGCGTATGAGGAGATTGCTGCCACGAGTTCTGGGCAGGTGTTCCACTTGGATAAGCAGCAAGTGAATGAGGTACTTCTTGTTTTAAAGAATGATTCTCTTTGAGGAGGAGGAAAGAGGGGATATTTTGGAAAATAGAAGTAACATAAAAACAAAATATACCAATATCCTGCTATTCAATTCCATTTACCAAATGTTTCTTAAGTGCCTACTACGGTAGCACTTAACAACCTATAAGTTAGAACTCTGGGCAAGAGAATGTGGACAATGCATATATTGTTACATTGATTGATGTTTAGGTTAGTTCTGCTGCCAGAGGTTTTGATGTTTCTACAAAAAGGGTGAGGGAGGTGTTTTCTCGTATCTCTCGGGCTAAGTTTGGTTATTATAATTTGTCCTCATCTGACTTCTTTTCCTTCTTCTCCTCCTCCTTCTCTCCTTCTCCTCTCTTTTCTCCTTCTTTCCATTTACACCATTGTAGTCATTGTTTATATTGTTTTCCTAGTTTTTCTTATTGCACTTTGTGTAAGTTAGTATAAGTCTTCCTCTATTTCTCTATTTTCATCTTGTTCATTCTTTCCAATGTAAGCAGAGTCCCAAATCCACTCAGGGCGTTAATTTCCACTATTGACAAAAATGTCCTATAACAATGGATGTCAGTACTTGGGTTACACTTACAGCGCTGTAATCATTTCATTATATTCACATACCGCAACTTGTTTAGCCACTCCCTGATGGATCTACTTTGTTTCCATTTTTTTATACCAAAAAAAGAATACTGCTATAAATATCACTCATTTATTTTTGAGCTCAGGGCTTTCTGACTCCAGGGTGGATGCTCTATCTACTGCTATCTATTTATTTTTACTAGTCTTTTCAAACCAGGTATGGCAGAAGAAGGGAATTTTGTAGGACTCTTGTCTATACTATGGTCAGAGGAAAGAAGATTCTTCCCTTTTCAGGAATTGGCACCAGAGGCTGACAGAGCTCTTAATTTTGTGAGCACGTGTCTCTGCAGGCACATTGTTCTAGGTTTGGGGCTCCTTTCTGAGGTATGAGAGTTGAAATAAACTGGTTTCCAGGGCTGTGCTTAAATGACTGTCTAATTCCCCTGTGAGGGTTGTTTTTTGTAGTCTTTTACTATACACTAAGATTTCTTTTCAGTATCTCTGTTTACCCCAAGAGCTGAGTCACTAAATCCCCAAGAAGACAGAGCATATTGGCAGAACACTGGCCAGATCCCCTGCTCCTAGGGCTAACATGGATGCCCGTGCCCCCACTTCCTCACCAGTCCTGGACTCTGTAAGCAGGCACATCACAGATGCTCTTTATTACTTGTGGGTCAATCAGCAAGTGCCTGCTTTAGGCTGGCCGAAGAAACTTTATTGAAACAGAGAGCTGGAGACTTTGCTGGTGGAAGTCCCAACATTTCTGGAGTTGTCCTGGAATGTAAGCTTTGGAAGAGTGGAGGGGAAGGATTTGGTTAGATTAGTGGGCTGAAGTTAAAATGATTGCTGATTGTATGGATTAACTGCTAGACAGGGGTCTGGAACTTTTCTTTTTTCCTGGATCCTAGTCACCCGAGTTTGTTAACTTAATTGCCTAGCCCCTGCCAGATGTTCCAGGATTGCTCTGTGGGCATTCCAGTACCTTGTAAAGGAGCTTTGGGTAGTTGGGGTTGTAAATACCCATTCTGGGAGGTCCTACAGACTTTTGCTTGAGAGGCACAGTAAGGTATAGTGGGAAAAGAGTGTTCAACTTAGAGTTAGTAGACCTGGTTTTGTCCTGGCATTGCCAACACACAAAGGGTGTGACTTTTCACAAGTTGCTTTGCCTAACAATTATTTTTATGTGTAAAATGAGGATACAACAAATATTAAACTCCTGCTGTATGCATTATGCTAATTGCCAGGAAAGAGAGTTTAGATTCCACATAGTACCTGCCTAGAGTTAAAGACTGAAATTTGGAAAGGACCTTAAAGCTCATTTAACCCAACCATTTTATAAATGTAAACTGAGACCCAGGGAAAGAAGTGTCTTGCCCAAGATAAGACACAGGTTAGTAAGTCTCCCTAAATACTATTGTAGACACTAAATAGATGTGTGCTAAATGAATGGAATAGCAGGACTGATATTCAAACCCAAATCTTCCGATTCCAAGCCCAGCTCCTTCCCTATTATGTCATAGGAGAAAATGGCACTTGAAAGGCCTTTGTAAACTGTGAGGATGTACAAATATGAGTGAGTTTTATTATGATTGCTACTGGCTCCAACTCAGGGTTGAGAGAAGAGTAAATTCAGAAATCACAATTGTGCTATCATCCTGCTATTGTAGACTCCTTTTTGATTTTTCAGCGTACTGTCATAGCTGATCACTTTTTAAACTTTTCAAGAACCCTATATGAAATGAAGGTCTACTACTGGATTGCTTCTCAGCTTCTTAGGGCTAAGATCAAGTGTAATATCATTGTGTCCTGCTTGAATTCTATAATAGGTACATAATAGGTGCCCAGGAGATATTTGTTGAATGAATAAATCCCTATTTGATAGAGGGGATAATTAAGGTCTAGACTTGCTTAGAAGTGATTTGTCGAATGCTACCCAATGAATGCAAAGCAGTCCTGGGACTAAAATCCAGCTAGGTGGTTCTACTTTCAGCCCTTGGGTTCCATCCCCTGGGCCCCACTGATATTCTCAAAACAGGCATCTGATGAACCTGTTCATTCCCATGGTAGAGGTGAAGAACTAGGGTGTTTTCATGGTAGGCAAGTTGGGCATTTTAGGGTGGACCATCCTGAAGACTTGACTGGAGCTAAGCCGTCTCCCCCTGTGGAACCTCAGAGCCCATGCATGGACTGAGGAGACCCTAGCAACAGCTCAGAAGTCTAGCCTTTCTGTTTTCTGGGCAGTGGCTAAGAGACTATGCTTTCTTTCTCTGGCTTTCTGCCGTCTCCTTTCCAGCCACTCTCAGCTGTCAGATCCCCCAGGAAAAGCTGCAGGGGTAATAATTTATCTGCAGGGAGTGATGGAACAGGGGCCATCTGGCAGTGATAAGGACACTAGATTCTTTAATTCTTACCATCAGCAAATGGTCGTGCTTGACTGGTAATTCCAAAGTATCCCTGGCTCAGTCATCAGCTCTCTGAGCCTCCCCCCTACGCCTGCCCCCACCCCAATTGCCTCACCCTGCCGACATCTGGAAGACATAGACCAGACCAAATAAATATTTAGCTTCTTAATAAAGCTGCTTACTCTGGGCTCTCTCTGGATTTTGCTCCTGAGGTCTTGTGGGGATTGGAGGGTCTTGAAACCTATCACTTTCATGCATGAGAATTGTGGGGGAATTGAATTTGGCATATCTTTAAGGAGTACATGGGCCCATAAAGTCTTCTCTTGAACCCTGAATGGGGAAGGGAGATGTGTCCAGCTGGGAATGCCCGGACAGAAGCCTCTAAATTGGGCTTCTAGTCTTTCCTTCCCTCCTCCCCCACTCATTCAGTAGCGTGAACTCCTGGGTGTCTGTCTCTCCCTCCTCCAAAAAGTAACAGATCAGGCCTGTAATGTTATAGGCAGCTTCCTCTCCTCAGATTATTATTTCCTGTGGCCTCTCTTGAGGGGCACCTGCTTCCCAAGGTCATTGTGAAATCTTCTTTGTTAGGGATTCTGGGAGACTTGACTTTGACAAAAAACCAGGGGATGAAGGGAGAGATCTGGGAAAGTGAGCTTGTTGTTTCTAGGTATTTAAGCAACCATTTATAGGGACCTAGTGGATATCCAGCATGCTCTCTTTCCACTCTCCTAACAAGTATGGGCAGATTACTCTTTTACCTCTGTTGGTCTCTTTGCCTTTTTTTTGGGAGAGCCCTTGGAATCCCTTTGGGAATTCTAGTCTCTATTCTCTAGGGTCTCTTTGGGAATTCTTGGTTCGGTTCCCTACGGACCCTTTCCACAGGCTGGACTTGCTGGATGCTCTCCTGCTGCTTCTTCTGTGATGAGGATAACATTACAAGATTGTGGTGAAGATCAAGTGAGATAACATATGAAAAGCATTTTGCAAATCTTCAAATGTTCTACAAATCAGAGGAAGAGATGATACAGTTTCTCTCCTATGGGAAACTATTGAGGAGGCAAAACATTCATAGTCGTGAAACAACTGGAAAACAGTATAACGTGAAGAGTGAAGATGAGTAGTGTAGACGTTAGGAGGTTTGGAGCAATGGTATGGGCAAATAAAGCAATCAAAGAAAACTTTATGGAGGAAGACTTGAGTTGAGCCCTGAAGGGTGTATAATATTTGAATAGGCAGAGGAAAGGGCATTTCAGATCAAGGAATATAATTAATGGAGATATCAATGTAAGAGAGAGCATGAGGTGTGTGTGTGTGTGTGTGTGTGTGTGTGTGTGTGTGTGTGTGTGTGTGTGCAGGAGAGTGTGAGTGAAAAAGGAGAGGCTCAGTATGGCTGGAGGGTGGGGAGAAAGATAAGGGCAGGATCACACAATCATGGATCTAGAGTTAGAAGGGACTTCAGAGGCCATTTGGTACAGCCCCTACATCTTACAGAGGGGAAAACCAAGGCCCAGTGAGGTTAGGTGATGTGTTCAAGGTCACCCAGGTAGTATGTAACAGATGGGGTTCGAACTCAGAGTCAAGGGAATCTTTCTATTGTAGAAGGGTAGGCTGGAATCAGATTGTGTTTGGGCCTTGAATGTTGGACTTTGGACAGGAGAATGTTGGTACAGCTTTGCTTTCTTTTATTCTCAGCTATCATGTCTTACTCCAGGGGTGGGGGCCCTGTGGCCTTGAGGCCACATGTGGCCTTCTAGGTCCTTGGGTGTGACCTTTTGACTGAGCCCAAGTTTTACAGAACAAATCCTTTCTAGAGGATTTGTTCTGTGAAGTTTATATTCAGTCAAAGGGCTTCACTTGAGGACCTCAAGGTCGCAGGTTCCCCACTTCTGACTTATTCCTTTCTCACTCCCTATTCAATCTGTTACTTTCAAGCATCTTGGCTTTGAAAACTGTGACCAGGAAAGGCCTCAGATCTGTAGAAACAGAGAGGGAAGAGATTTCTTTTATTTATTTATTGAGGGAAGAGGTTTCTTGAGTTTATTTACCTCAATCGCTCTCCCTGTTGCAGGTCCTGAAGTGGGTGGAGGAAGCCATCCAGGTCTCTAAGGTCCACCTTCTCTCCACGGATCATGAAAATGAAGGAGAACACATCTGGAAGATCCCAATTGATCCCAGTCTGAAAGAGGTCACCATCTCCCTGAGTGGCCCTGGCCCAGAGATTGAAGTGAGAGACCCACTGGGTATGGAAATGCCAATGCTAAACTCATCTTTTCACCCTAGAATGGGACATGGTAAATGTGGGGCTGGGTGGAGGAGGAGAAATAATATGGAATGGAGGCTTGGAAACTCTGCTAGATGTGGTAGAGAAGTCCTTGGATCATGGCTTTCAAATGGTTGACTTTCTTTAGATTGAGGAAGGAAGAGGACCAGAAGCCAGTCTGGGCTAGCGGATAATGGAAAGAGAATTGGGTTGGGAGCCAGAGGACCTGGGGTCATGGCCTGTCTTTTCCATTCACTACCATTGGGACAGGCTCTTCACTTAATCCAATCCAATAATTCAATAAACCTTTAAGTGCTTGCTACGCCCCTTTTGGCTTTAGTGCCCTCATCTACAAAATGAGAGTGTTGGAACTGACTACCTGACCTCTGAGGGCCTTTCCAGTTCTAAACTGTGTATCCAATAATGATTTAAGAAACATTAAGAGCCAAGTATGGAAGAGTCAAACAAGGTGCTTGTTCAAAAAGATAATATGTGGCTAGGATTGGAGTTCCTCCAGAGTCTTACTTGGGTGATTCAAGGGAGGGGCTTGAATGTGGGTTTGGTGGAGGAAGACAGAGAAGACTTGAGTTTCCAGCGTATGATAGAGAACCTTCAGTGGTGAGGCAGGAACTACTGTGAAAAGGTATATAACCTGCAAGAATCCTTTCCCAACCTATCAGGGAGGGTCCCAATTATATTCAAGAGAAGGATCATAGCTCTCGAACTGGAGGACTTCTGAGACACTCTGAGGAGAGCCCATCTTGCCCAACATCCTCATTTGACAGTTGAGGAAACTGAGAATCAAAGCGGCTTAGGGATTTGCCCATGGTCACACAAGTAACAAGCATCGTGGGAGGGTTTTGAATGAAGGGGCCTCTGACTCCAGAGACTTTTTCTGTGGTATCCATGAGTTTTCTTGGTTCTTTTGGCTTTGCTTAGGAAGGATTCTTCAGAAAGAAGAAGGACTGAACATGCTTCTAAACATCCCAGACTCTGCCAGGGTGGTGGCTTTTAAGCCTGAGCACCCCGGCCTTTGGTCAATCAAGGTAGGGTAGAGGGAGCATTTAGGGTGGGAGGAGAGACTGGGAAAAGGAATTAGAGATGACTAGGGGAGGTTGTAGAGGATTGAAGGAGAGCATTTGAGGCCGGTTGGTGGGGAGAGAGGTAACGTACAGGTTTGGGAGTGAGAGGCTGCTCCAAAGGCTCAGCTTCATTTCCCTCCAATCTTTTCTAGGCCTGGGACAGTGGGTGGATACGGATTATGGGTCTAGGGTAAGGATACACAACTGAGTGGACTCAGGGTCTAGATTGATGTGATCCTCAATCATGTAGGTGGTCAGAAGAGTGAGGGTGGAGGTTCTATGGTTGACGTTCCCTGGGACATGGGGATGGGGGTTCTCATAGATCTATAGCAGTGGCCGCCACTCGGTGAGAATCACAGGCATCAGCAACATCAATTTCCGAACTGGCTTCACCACCCAGCCCTCCCTGGACCTCAATCATACCATTGAGTGGCCCTTGCAAGGTACAGTGGTTTTGGCATCAGATGCTGACCTTGGGGAGAGAGAGGGGAGAGAGAGGGGAGAGAGTTTGCCTTTAGTTTTTCCTTCTCACCAGAGGCAGCTATGGACCTTTCCCTTCCCTCTCATCAGAAAGTCTTATATTCCCTACTTTCTACCATAGTTTCTAAAAAAATCTGAACTAAGGATTTTTTGGTTATTTCTTGTGAATCATAAAGGGCTAATTTATTTGTTTGGGAATTTCAGGAACCAGAGCAGGAAGATGAGGGAGAGATCTGGGGTTGGGCATGCCAAACTTACATCTTTCCCTCCACTGCCCACAAAACTGTAACCCATTCCAACGGTCTTCCTCTTTCCTCCGCAGGGGTTCCTATATCCCTGGTGATCAATTCCACAGGACTACTTGCCCCAGGGCACCTAGACTCAGTGGAGCTTTCCCGTAGCTCTGGCCAGCCCCTGCTGACTCTGCCCACTGAGCCCTTATCCAATACCTCTTCCCACCAATTGTGGGTGGGACCTTCCTTTCAAGTGCCCAAGGAACGCTTTTACCTCAAGGTGAAGGGTGAGGATCATGAAGGCAATCTCCTGCAGCGCATCTCTAATGTAGCCTACAATGGAGTGACTCCAGGTAAGCAGTCACCCCTTCCCTCCTTCCCCAGCCTTGGATATTTGAGGTCTGTTTTCTTCCAGAAGATCTGTCTTCCCCACATTGTTCTCTTCTCTCCCTGAACTCCTCAAGTACTTAGCATCATTAAAAATTTTCTAAAAAGTTCTTAGAGTCTACGTGTGCTATGCTGTAGTTAGTTCCGATGATGAACCAATCAATCAACAGTCATTAAGCACTTACTATGTACTGGTAGCACAGTGGACAGAGTGCCAGGCCTAGAGTCAGGAACTAGCTGTGTGACCCTGGGCAAGTCACTTAATTCTGTTTGCCTCAGTTTCCTCATCTGTATAATGAGCTGGAGAAGCAAATGGCAAAGCACTCCAGTATCTTTGCCAAGAAAACCCCAAATGGAGTCACAGAGTCAGACATGACTGAAAAAAAAATGAGGAGACTGAGGCAAACAGGGTTAAGTGACTTGCCTAGCTAGTAAATGTCCAAAGCCAGATTTGAACTCAAAAAGATTAGTCTTCTTGACTCTAGACCTGGCACTCTATCCACTGTAATATATGGCTTCCTGTTGATTAGATTGAACTGGCCCTAATACTACCTCCCCTACCCCCAAACACACAGCTGGAGATGCTAGGGAAGCTAGTGCAGAGATGTAGATGGGATTTAAATTTCAACAGCTCCGTAGATCTGGGAACTTACAACTGGGTGGAAAGATTCCCCCTTCATCTCTAATAGCTCTTAGTGATGACAAGTCATCATTGTAAAAATTCAGGTGGTATGACTGGTTTGGGGAAAATCCGGATTCCAGGCCACCTCCAGTCCACCCCCAGCCTATCCCTTTTGTCTCCACTACTGCTCATGGGCCCCAGAAAGAGAATATGAGCTTTCTCTGCACAGCTGTGAGGCTGAGTTTCTGGGAAGGAATTTCTGTGGGGGGAATAGGAGTCTTCTTTTTTTTTCTTGACCAACATGATTGTTGGAGTTCAACACTGACTTTTGATCTTTGTCTTTGTTTAGGCATTAGATAGAAAGAGGAGGGGAGAAATATGGTTTGGGGTTTTTGTATGTATGTGTTGTTTTAACATCTGTCTGGGAAACATGGACCTTGGGAAGGAAAGTTAGATGTACATCTTGGAGCAGGATGCTCTGTCTGGAGATAAGATGGTGGTCATGCTGTGAACTGAGATCCTGAGTCCCTGGCACTTTGAGGTCTTCAGAGGAAAGGGGGAAGGGAAAGGCTTCAGAGCCTAGCCAGCTCCTGGCAAAACTGCTAGTAGAGAGAGGGGGGATGGGCTGTGGGATGCTCACAGAGATGTTGGGTAGTGGTCCAGACCTCTTATCCTCTGGGATGTGGCTGTGAGCCCATATGACTGTATCATAAGCTCACCCCACCCTGTTTTCTGAGGAGGTTGGCCACATTGTCTCACCCTAAGTGTATCTCTATGGGATTGGCTTTGGGGGTGTGTGGAGATTTGTTTCTCTGTTGGGCCATGGAGGAATGGGGTATATGGAGAAGTTGAATAACTGTCTGAGGTCCCACAATTAGGGAGTGATAAAACTGGGGATGAGCCTGGGGTTTGCAGTGTCATATTGGAAAGGACTTTGGAAAGTGGTGGAATACTAATAATAAAAAAACATTGAATAGAAATTCAGGAAATAGGGGCTGTATTTAGAATCACAAAATTCAAGAACTGTAAGGGAATCCAGTGACCATCTGGTCCATCCTATGCATGGAAGGAATCCCTATTCAAACATACCCAACAAGTGTACAGTCACTATATGACTGTGACCCTGAGCCATTTGCCTGTGCTAGGTCTCAGTTTCCTCATTTGTAAAAAAAAAATAATAGTTTTTACAGTTCCTTTCAACTTTCAGAGTCAAGTCTTACTTAGATTATCCCATAATTTTACAAATAAGAATGATGAGACATAGAAGTAACTTGCTTAAGGCCATACATTTGATGAGGGCAGAGATAAGACAGGAACTCAGGCTCCAGACTCCCAGGCTAGGATGCTTTTCTTTTTTAACCATAACATACTTCTTCCTTTCTGTTTCTCTCTGGATAATGAGGGTAATGGGTTTCCTTGGGTCTAAGGTTGGCAGAGATGGATTTGAGGGCTGGTCTTTTATCTCCTAGGCTTCCCTTGGAGGCAGCTTGGTGGTGCAGTGGGTAGAACACTGGGTCTGGAGTTAGGAAAAACTGAATTCAAATTCAGCCTCAAATAATTATTAGCTGGTGGGATGATTCTGGATCATTTAACCTCTGTTTGCCTTGTAAAACGGAGGTAATAATATACATACTTTCCAGGTTTTTGTAAGGATCAGACGATATAATATCTGTAAAAAGAACTTGGCATAGTACCTAGCACTATATTTTTATTCTTATTTCATTTTTTATTTTATTACTTGTTTATTTTATATAAACTTATTCCCTTGTCCTCCCCTAGGTTCACCATTGGTGACCATGCCCAGCAAGATCCATGGGTATCTCTGGCAGCCACTGCTCATCTCATGCTCGATCCACAGCTCGCTCCCATTTCGCCTCCAGCTGAGACGAAATGGAGTGAAGCTAGGCGAGGAGAGGCATTTCCAGTGAGTATGAGCTGGGAGTTTGGCTGCTAGTCCTACTCTCTGCAGCCCAGTGGCAGAAGATCCCAGTGCCTTGCCTGGATGGTGCTGAGAAGACTCACTGGCTCTCCATCAGGTTGTCCTCTCAGAAGGGACACAGCCAGGCCCAGAAAGGACACATGGCCCATAATTAGTGGCATCTGAATACCTTCCCTCAAGCATTCCTCCTAGATAGGCAAAAACTCCTTCCTAGGTTGAACTAAAGTTAACTGGGGTCCTCTTGAGACTGAGGCTAGGAAAAGGACAGTGGTAGAACATGTGTGTATGGGGTGATGTGGGTGAGTCTGAATAGGAGTAGGTAATTAAACACTCAGCCAGCATTTATTAAGCTCCTACTATGTGCTAGATACTGTTCTAGGTTCTGGGGATACAGAGATAATAATGAAACAGTCCCTGCCCTATCACAGTGAATATTCTATGTTTGATTTGTAGGGAGTCAGGAAACAGCAGCTGGGAAATCCCTCGAGCCTCCAAACTGGAGGAAGGCATGTATGAGTGCATAGCCGTGAGCCGAGCAGGGACAGGAAGGGCAAAAACTCAGCTCGTGGTCACAGGTTTGTACCTTTCCTCTTGCTCATGCAGGTGCTTTCTCAGAAGCAGCTCCTCACTAGCATGTCCTGTGTCCGGGTTTTGCATCTTTCCCATGCTTAGAAGGAATTTATTGAATCAGATTTGAGAACTGGAGGAAACCTTAGAGATAATTTAATCCAACTCTCTTGTTTTATGGATGAGGAAAGAGTAGAATGGGCTTTCCCAAGGATCCGAAGGTAGTACATAGCTGAAGTGGGATTCCATGTCTCCTGATTTCCAAACCCAGTGCTCTTTCCGTTGTATTTTTAATCAGCCTACCCATCGAAAAACAAGCTGCAGAGGGATTCAGGAAAATGAATTAGGACATTACTGGTAATGTCAGAGAGAATTTCAGTAGACTTGTGGCCAGAAGTCAGACTGCAAAGTGTCAAGATGTAATTGGGTGCTGAGGAAGTTGAGGCAGACAAGTAGGCAGCTCTTCCTTGGGTGGTGAAAAAGAGGAGAGATACAGGACAGAAACTTGAAGAGATGACAGGATCTAATGAAAGTGTCTTTTTTAAGATGGGAAAGACCTGAATAATTTTTTATTTTTTCCTCCAAATTTATTTATTTTTTTTCAATTTTCAACAATCATTTCCATAGGTTTTTAATTTTCTCCCCCTCCCTCCCCAAGATAGCATGCAATCTTATATGGGTTCTATATATACAGTCTTATTAAACACATTTTCACATCAGTCATGTTGCACAGAAGAAAGCATGAGGAAAAATTAAACAAAACCAAACATAACAAAAGAGAGAATAGTCCGCTTCATTCTGCTTTCCAACTCCATAGTTCTTTCTCTGGATGTGGATGGCATTTTGAACCTTGAGCTCTTTGGAGATGTTTTAGATCCTTGTATTGCTGTGAAGAGCTAAGTCTACCAGACCTAGGTCCTTGCACACTGTGGCTGTTACTGTGAATAATGATCTCCTGGTTCTGCTCACTTCACTCAGCATCAGTTCATATAAGTCTTCTCAGGTTTTTCTGAAATTTGCCTGTTCATCATTTCTCATAGCGTGATAGTATTCCATTACATTCATATATCACAACTTGCTCAACCATTCCCCAATTGATGGGCATTCCCTTGATTTCCAGTTTGGGGCTACCACAAAGAGAGCTGCTATAAACATTTTTGTACATGTGGGTCCTCTTGGAGCATCTTTTTAGACAGTGGTAAGTCTAGTAGGTAGAGAGCATCTGATGATAAAGAAAAGGGAATGTTCAATGGGACAGGCTCTAGGAGGAGAGAACAGTTTGCTTGGTCAATCTCCTAATGTTTAAGTTGCATGAATAGCAATGCTAAGAACACTTCTGAAGAGACTCTATTTTCTTTTTGGTTATTTTCTGAAGGTATCTTTCCAATTTTTAAATTATTAGCTCAAAAAGTACCAAGAGGTAACTTTTTAAGTCTTTTATTACATATTAACTTTAATTTAGAATATAAATGCCATGTAGCATCTGATGAAATCATCAGTCCTCCATAGGGTACAGCTGCCCCCAATGTTTGGAAATGATCCTTGTAAGTGGATTGAATGATTGAATCTTGGAGTCAGTCTTAAGGGACTTGAGAGGAGTTTTAGTCTAATCTTCTACCCCGTTAAGACATTCTCATTACATCATTGCTGACAGGTGTTCATCCTCTGTGTTTATTATTAGCAATAATAATTATTAAGAACATCTCATATTTCTCCAGTACTTTAGGTTGATAAAGCACTTTCTCCACAACAGTCCTGAGAAGCGTTGTTATTATCCCCATTTTACATATGAGGAAAGTGAGGCCCAGAGAAATAAAATGACTGTCTCATAGTCAGACAGTGAATTAATCAATAATCATTTATTAAGCACCTACTGTGTGTCAGGCACTGTGCTAAGTTCTGGGGATACAAAAAGAGGCAAAGACAGCCCCTGCCCTCAAAGAGCTTACAGTCCAATGGGGAAGACAACATGAAAACAAATATATACAAGCAAGTTATATGCAGAATAAATGATTGGTTGTGGTACTTCATTCTCAAAGAGGACCAAAATGACATCACCATGATAAAGTAAAGTTTCAGTGTTTCCGACTGTGGCTGATCAGATCAGTATGAGCTCAGATGCTCTACCACAGATTGGGCACAGATAGTCTGTGTGAACCTTTGGGGTGGATTCTCCAAATTTGGGCATCCTATGTTTCCTTTGAGCTGTTTCAATTCTGCTTTGCTCGTAGAGCATAACCCCTTCTCTGATGTGGGCACATCGTGCTGAGCGGTCCCTGTGCCAATGTCTCCCATGTCACACAATGAAATCCAAAGTTCTTAAGAGAGACCTTGAGAGTGTCATTGTATCACTTCTTCTGACCACCATGTGATCACCTGCCCCGTATGAGTTCTCCATAAAGCAGTCTTTTTGGCATTTTGCATTTGAACTGCATGACCAGCCCATTGGCTGTTGGAGTTGCCCTCTCTGAAGCAGAGTTTGAATGCTTGGTAGTTTAGTTCGAGTAAGGACTGAATCGCTTCCATATATAGGATAAATAAAAAATAATTAAAAGAGGGAAAGCACTGGAATTAAGAAGGTCTGGGATATGAACTCATGTGTCCTGATTCTGTATCGTTTTAGAGCTAGTAACGTAGCACTGAGGAAATGAGAGAAGAACACATAGACATAGAGACAGACATAGACATATGGATAGAGCACTTATTAGGTGTTTACTCTGTATCAGGCACTGTGCTAAATGCTCAGGATATAATTACAGACAAGCAAGACAGTACCTGGCCTCAAGGAGTTCACATCCTCATGGAGAAAGATAACAGATAAAGGAGAATCTGTTTGTAAAAGGGGGGGGGTGTATGTAAAAAGCATCATGTGGAATTGACCTAGAAACTTCTCAAATTTAAGACTAAAACTCACTTCTCAGAAAGTTCCAAGAGTTCTAGAAATAGAGTCCAAGGTCCTAGTAGGGAGAGGGACAGAATGGTAGCTGGAGTCCAGACACCATGGTACGGAGATGACTAGGAAGTGGTATTATATAGGGACCTTCAGTCCTTTGCAGCGCAAATCTTCTGTGAGGGATATCATCCCCTCAACCCTAGCCTGACTTTATGTTTTCCCACAGACCCCCCACCCCAGTTGGCTCCTCCGCAGAATGTCACTGTGTCTCCAGGAGAGACAGCCCTCTTATCATGCCATGTTCTGGACAAGGCTCCTTACAACTTGACCTGGATCCGTGATTGGCGGGCCCTACCAATCTCACCAGGACGGGTGGTACAGCTGGCTAACCTGTCCCTGGAGATCGGTGGCATCATTCCCAGCGATGGTGGGAGGTACCAGTGCTTGGCCAGCAATGCCAATGGAATAGCAAGGGAATCAGTCTGGCTCCTTGTTAGAGGTGAGCCTTCCTGTCTCCTCCATCACCCCCAATTCAAAAATAACCACAGTACGAACCTTGAGAGGTCATCTAGTCCATCCCCTTGCCTCCAGACAGTTCTTTTTCAAACAAAGGACACTTGACCTTATTTGGGGGACCTCCAAGGAAAGCAATTCCAAAGCACTACTTGATCACTTGTACCAAAGTCCAGTAGCCTTCAGTGTTGGGAAATTCACCCTGATATCTGACTTAAGTTATCCTTACTGATGGTAAAGCAAAGAGTGGCATTCGTTCTAGGTCCTACCACTGTCCTTCAACCCCTATGTGATCTGTTATAAAGCCCCCAGGGGCATAACTTGGAATTCCGAAGTCAGGGACAGGATCTAGGGATGGGCCTTTGGGTGACATGAATTGGGTCATTGGTGGGAAGCCTTCTAGTTTAGAATGGTAATGACAGTAATCCTCATCCACATTGGAACAGCTTCTCTACACACTGATAGTATCTAGCTTGACTTTATGGGAGCTGAGGATCAGTATGCTCTGATCATTATAGAGGGTGATAACTTACCTGGAGGATACCAGGAATTAGACCTGCCAGGCTGTCCTTGAGGTGAACACATCCAACAGGAATCAAACCTAGCGTGGCTGCTCCCTGCACACTGGATCAGTTATAGCAGGGGATGCTAGCCTCCTACCTGTCACCACTATTGTTACCCATGGACATGCCTTGGTTGGCCTCTGTAGCTTTTCATCTTCCTTTTTCCTGGTCAAAGCAGGGGTGTCTAGGGCTCTGGGATGGAGGACTCCCTGGCCTTTGGCTCAGTCCATTTCTGACCTTCTTCTATTGCTGCAGAGCCCCCTCAGATAAGCATCAACACAAAATCCAGGCACTTTTCCCAGGGCGTTGAGGTGAGGATCAGCTGTACTGCCTCTGGGTACCCACCACCTCATATCTCCTGGAGACACAAGGCCCAGACAATAGTGAAGGACGGAAGGTAAGGAATCGTGGGGTTCTGGGGGCATGGCTGGCCCTGTTCAAGGGCATGGGAGTCATCATGGGGAATGGGTTTAAAATCAGGATCTGGGTTCGAATTCCTATTCTGCCCCTTGCCACCTGTGTAAACTTGAGTAAGTCCCTTAACTTTCCTAGGACTTTTTATAAAATGAAGGGGTAGGATAGATGGTCTCTAAGGTTCCTTCTGGCTTTAAATCTCTGTTCCCACCTCCATGCCTGCTTGACTTTGGGACTGGGAGATGAAAGGTCTACTCTCTTCTTCTGATTCTGTGCTTAACTAGCTGTATGACCTTGGACAAGCAAGGTGACCTCTTGGTGCCTCAGTTTCCTCACGTATTATATAGGAGTAATAATGCCCTGGCCACCTCACAGAAGTATATGGAACAAATCAGATAATAGGTGCAAGAATATTTTGGAAAGTGAAATGTAATGTGGCTTTTTATTAATTGACAATATAACACACCCATACACAGTTTCAATAGCTTAAAACTGCACAAAAACTTTTGGGACATCCTTTATACACACATACATATATTTATACATACACATATATGTTTGTGTATATGTGTATGTGTGCATGTATATGTGCATGTGTATACACAAGACCCACGCACACACATATATACACACACATTCACAATGCACACACACACGTATACATATACATACAATATACACATGTGTATGCACACATAGATACATGCATACACATGTGTATGTATGTGTAGATATGAGTATGTATGTTTGTATATGTATACATATATAACCATATATCTGTGACTGTCTCTATATTCTCATATATAGACTCATAACCATTATCAACTAATCAGAAGGCCCTTGGGCTAAGCAACGGAATTGAGAAATGGTAGGAAGATCACTAAATTTGTAGGAAGAGGATCTGGGTTTGAATCCTGCCTCTCTTACTCCATATAGGTTATATGACTTTGGAAAAGTCAATTTTCACTTTTTGGGACTCAATTCAGCTTTCTGTAAAATAAAAGAAATGGACTAGATGATCTTTGAGATTTCTTCCATCTTTGAGTCCTTTGGTTTACCTGTATTACCTCAGAATACTCTCCACGCAGGGAGAGTCTAGACATGGGGGTTCTGGAGCATCTCACAGTTTACTTAACCAAATCATCCTGGTTTGGCAAGATGGAGCACGAGACTCAAGGAGTGTTGGTGTGGGAATTAGAAAATGCTATAATCTTGAGGGTTGTGGGACTGAACAAACCATCTGAAAACCTATCCGGAACCACCCAAACTTTTTTACGTGGAGGTGGAGAAGGGGCAGAGATCTGGATGGATAGGCCTGGTGAGCACATCCTCCTACCTTGTATCTTATCTGCCTGTTTGACTCAAGCATCTCCCTCCTCTCCCTCCCTCAGCTGCCCCCATCCTCTGCCTTCTTCTGTCTTGACTTCAGGCTCTTTGTGGATGACCACGGTACTCTGATCATCCAGAGTGTGGCCCCAGATGATGCTGGGAATTACAGCTGCCAGGCTACCAATGAGGTTGGCACGGATGAGCAGACAGTCACACTCTTTTACACAGGTACCAGTCTCAGAGCCTGTCTTCTATAGCATGGGGGTGGGAGGGTACAAGTGTGAAGTTTTTCCCAGTTGGAGTGCATTTAGCTTTAACATCACAGCAGCTCTTATATCTTTTCCTAGGTGATTTTTCCTTAGTTGAGTTGAAAAGACTAAGATTTTAAGGGATGAAGACATCAGTTCTTTTGCATCCTTCCCCTGTTTCTTCAGTGTCTAACTCTTCTCCCTATCAATGCCCTCTTTCCTTTTGAGGAGAGCTGGGAACCAGAATCCTTCTCTCTTTTCAGAACCCCCATCTGTCTCTGCCCTGAGACGTGTGGTGCGGGCACCAGTTGGGGAGGAGGCAGTGCTGGAGTGCAAGGCATCTGGGGTCCCTCCACCCCGAGTCATCTGGTACAGAGGCAAGTAGTAGGAAGGACGCACCTTCTTACAATGGAAACTCTGCCTGGTCTGAAAGGGGAGAGGGAAGCTGTAGTTAAGTCAAGGAATGTGGCCCCAGGGGATTTGGAGAGAAACCACTTTTTACTTCCAAAAGAGTTTTCTATTCAGAAGAATTTGAAAGAAATGAGAACGTTTATCCCCGAGAAGAGAAGACAGGGAGACATGATCTGTCTTTTAGCATCTGAAGGGCTCCCACATGGCAGGATTAGTTTTGTGCTCCTTGGCTTCAAGGCAGAACCAAGAGTACAGATTAGAAGTGGCAGAAGTGGCCTTTGGCTGCCTCACAATTAGAGCTAGCTGACTCCAAGTGGGATGGGCTGCCTAAAGAAGTGGTGATTTCCCCCTCCCCAGAGAACATTAAAAGACAGTTGGGTGACCATTTGTCAGAGCTCTTATGGGACGGGGCCTTCCTATACAGCTGCAGGTTGGCCTAGAGGCACCTGTGTGAGGGGACTTTGGAGAGGCAGCCAAACCCAACTATTCTCTGTCTCCTTGTGACCACCAATTTTAAATGAGAGACGGGGAAAACAAATGAATAAGGTCACTTGCTAAGTTACCCTGGAAATCCCATCCATGTTCACAGATTCTGAGAGATTGAAGATGTTTGTGGTCTTTGGGTGGGCCCTAGAGCCCCTTGGGCTCTTGGACTGGAGCCTAGGGCCTATCCCAGAAGGAAGCTACTTTTCTGGCTTGATCTTGACATTGAAACAATATGTGTATGGTGAGGGTTCAGACAGGGGGATGCAGGGAGAGAAAAAAATAGAGAGTAGAACCTTGGGCTCCTCACCTAATATTTTCTTACAAGTTTTTTTCTACTTACAGACACAGACCTGATTTCTCTCAAGGTTATGTACAGGGAAGCTTAGAATGAGAGAAGGGGAGCCATTTGCTTCAGGTCACTCAGCATAGCCACCACTGGCATTAGGACCCAGCAGGATATCTTGACCCTGGTCTCCACCCCCAACATGATCGCCACCTGACAATGTGCTCTAACCTAGCCCCTTCTCTCATTTTTCCCTACTATGGTACTCAGGAGGTCTAGAAATGATCCTGGCTCCAGAGGTGGCCCACACTGGGATTCTGAGGATCCAAGAAGTCCAGGAGAGGGATGCAGGCAACTATATGTGCAAGGCGGTGAATGAGCTGGGGGCAGCATCAGCTGACATCAAGTTGGAGGTTGGATGTGAGTGTCTGCCATGTAGTCCCTTTTCTCTCTTCTCCCTCTCCACTCATCCCTACCAACCAACCCCCATCTCCACTCCCCAGCTGTTTTCATTACAGATGACCTAAGCAAGTAGAGCAAAACATTATTTAGCATCTTGTCATGCTGGGCTTTGCACTGAGAAGAGAGCATTGGAGACCCAGCCAGGCACCGAGCCAGTTGCACCAGCCATAGGACAGATTAAGAGAAATGTTAAGCCAAGATGTTCAGGGGCCTGTTGGCTACTTTCATCATCAAAGATGTAAGGGCCAGGATATGTACATAACAGGAATGAGCTGGTCACTGAAGGTCAGGGGAGTTCAGTAGTTAGATTGGCTGAGTTAATGGCAGTCGTTACTTTTTCCGGACTGACTTTTTCGGCATCCGTAGAATTATGAGCTGGGATCTCACCTTGCAGAAAGAATACCTCCTAACCCTACGTTGTGGATGAGTATCATGGAAGTAGTTGAGTAAGATTGAATCATGTAATTATAGGGCTAGAAGAGACCTCAGGATATAATAGATTAGAACATAACACTGAACCAGAACCCAGAGACCATCTAATCCAAATAGGGAAACAGGGTGAGAGGGAGAGTAAAGTGTGCTGGGTTGTGCCTTTAATAGCAGGGCTGGGATTCGACCTCAGGGCTCTTGACTCCTCATCTAAGACTCTGCATTTTGTGTGATGCTGCCTTCAGTAAGTGTTTAATTCCGAGTGTGCTAGGCACTGGGAGACACGGAAGGAAAGAGGTGGTGCCAGCCCTTTAGGACCTTATGATCTGGTTGGAGAGACATGCATCACGTGAAACACTGAGAGAGCAATGCAAGGCCAATGTAATTGAATACTCCATCTGGTGAGTCAAAGCATAAATGTTCTGAAGCAGAGAAGACAGTGATCAACAGGGGCTGGAGCAACTGGGGAGACTTCAACACAGAGGCAGTGTGGTATGGTGGAGAGCATACCAGATTTGGCTTGAGGAAGACCTGAGTTCAAATTCTGCCTCTGACACTTACTAGGTGTGTGACCCTGGGAAAATCACCTAGCCTCTGTCTGCTCTGGTTCCATCATCTGTACTATGAGGATAAGAAAAGCACCTCATTGTTGTAGAATTAAATGTAGTAACGTGTGACATACTTCACAAGCTGGAAAGCACTTAATTAATGTTAATAATTATCAGCATTATTAAGAGGGAGGATCTGAGTTGGAGCCTCTCTCTCCTCTTCTCCCCTTCTCTCTCCCCTTCTCTTCCTTTCTTTCTCCCTTTTTCTCTTCTTTCTCTCCTCTTTCCCCTTCTCTACCTCTTTCTCCTCTCTCTCTTTCCTTCTGTCTTTCTGTTTTACCACCGGTCCCCCATCTCTATTTCCCTCTTTATCTCTCTCTCTCTCTCTCTCTTTCACACACACACACATTATATATATATATATATATATATATATATATATATATATGAAATGAAACATGTATATATCTCTGTCTTTGTGTCTCTTTGTCTCTCTCACCCCCAGCTCTCTCTGTCTCTTTTCTACACTTCTATAGAATAGCGTTTGCTCCTTTCTTACCCTCACATGGTTATTTGTGTGCTTCTCCTTCCTAATAGATTAGAAGTCCCTTGAATAAAATAGGAACCCTGTATTAGTCACTGCTACTTCCTCACAGGAGTCAGAAAGACCTTGCTTTAAATCTTGCCACAGACACTTACTAGCTGTGTGACCTTGGGTGAGTCACTTAACCTTTGTCTGTCTCAGTTTTTTTTATCTGCCGAATGAGGATAAAACCCGGCAGTGCCCACCTCACAGGGTTGTTGTGATACCCAAATGATATAGTTTGTTTAAAGTGCTTTGTAAATTTTGAAGCTCTAGAAAAATGTCAATAATAAGGATAATTGTCATACCACACTATTTTTCCACTAAACAATGAATGAACGAGAAATGGGATGCTAATGCTGACATCAAGTCAGGGATCTCTGATGCCAGTAATACAGAGCCCCTGCTAGGTGTGTGCTGGTAAATGTTTAATAACCAGTTCTTCCGGAAAAAAAAAATGTACCCATGACATGCTTTTAAGTTCAATTTGCATTATTAACATTTTCTCCATCACTTTCTCTAAACAATCAATAAAACAGTCAAGCCCTGATTTGTAGCATTTGCACATTTCTGAGCTGTGAATGCGCATGCTGAAAATTTAATAATCAGCTCTCCAGCTCTGGCTCTACTAGGTACCTGCCAGTCAGGAGGTCATAGGATGGAGACCTAGAAGGATCTTACAGATTACTTAACCCAATTTTTTTTTTAAGAAAGGAGAAAATGTAGGCCTAGAGAGGTGATGTGACTTGCCCAATGTCATTTATATAGTAAGTAGCCAGACCAGCCTTTAAATAAACCAAGTCTTCTGACTCCAAATCCCAACAGTAATTGCTAGCCCTTTAAAGGTCACAATGTGTTGCTTTTAAAAATTTGATCAACCCTGGGAGGCAGATGCTACTATTTTTCCCATTTTACAACTTGGGGAATTGAAGCTGAGAGTGAGTTACTCAAGGTCATGTACCTAGTGAGTGTCTGAGGCCGAATTTGAACTCAGCTTTCTCTCTGAGTCCAGCTGTCTATTGACTCCATCACCTAGCTGCCTCTGTGTTCTTTCTACTGTGGCATGTGGTCCTTGTGCCCCAGGCCATCATAATAACAGAATCTCACAAATAGTCTTGTATAGCTTATAAAGCACTCAGGGATGTTACAGATGAAGCCTAGAGACCCTGGAGTCAGAAAATCTGAGTTTAAATCCTACCTGCGATGCCCACTCCCTCAATCTGTCAACCAATAAACATTTATTATGTCTGACCTTAGGCAAGTCATCTAACCTCTCTCAGCCTCTGTTTCCTATGGTGTAAAAAGATGGTGGGGGTGGGGGTGGGGTGGTCACTAGAGGACTTCTGAGGTTCTTCAAGCCCCAGAGCATGACCTGGTAGGACAGTGAGTGTCAGGTGACTGGTGACATGCCTTGTGGAAGGCTCAGTGCAGCATGGAAGCAGTGGACAGAATTTCTTGGGCCTGCTTTTCTGGGACAGATTTCAATGTGAGGTTTCTGACGTCAGAGAGAAAGAAACAGGTGCTATAAGGTTCTGGGGCCAATGGGAAAATGGAGGATGCTTTCTGATGAGAAAGGGGAGCTCATTTACTCCTGGAGGTGGCCCAAACTTTTCTGAAGAAAAATGGGGTCAGGCACCTGCTCCCCATGGGCACAGTGGGTCCTGGCAGGAAGGGTGTGAAATCAGGTTTCCTGGCCATACAGTGGCAGCTGAAGACTAACTGCTCCTGCCAAGCTGGCAGGGACCCAGGGCAGGGAATGTAGTGGGCTTGTGTCCCATTTCCTGACACTAAGTTCAGGAATTCCAACCCTGGTAAATGTGTGTGAAGTGAGCCAGGAGGTGCGGGCCTCTCCTTTCCAGGAGGGTCTGAGAATATCCTGCTGCTTTTTCACCACCATGCCTTAAAGGACAGGTCTGCTGGATAAACTCTCTCCCTTACTTATTCTCCCTGTTGGGCCTCAATGATACAAAGATTATCTGCTGCCTTATTTCCTTTATTCCAAGGACCATCCCATAGCCAGGTCCCTAATGTTCAAGCTTACTGAAAAGCACCAGGGAGATAGCGGGGGACCCCTTATCTGGAGGGTGTAGTGGGCCTGGGGGCAACAGGAAGAATGTCAGACTCCTGGAGCGCTACATTGAAAGTGAGATTGTCTGAGTGGGAATCCTGGCTCTAACACTTTCTTTGTATATGACCTGGAGCAAGTGATTTCACAACTCAGGGCCTTGGTTTCCTCATCTATAAAGTTAAGGGATTGTATCGTATTATCTCTAAGGTATCTTTCTGCTCTGAATCTTAGGATTCTTGCAGTGGATGTGACCTGTGAGGATACTGTCTTGGACCGATTTATTATCGTAGGCATCTCTGTGGTGCAATAGATAGAGAACTGGGCCTGGATTCAGGAAGTTTGTTACTGTTGCTGTTAAGTTGTTTTTCAGTCATGTCTGATTTTTCATGACCCCATTTGGGGTCCAGAGATACTGGAGTAGTTCATCATTTCCTTCTCTAGCTCATTTTACAAATGAGGAAACTGAGGCAAACAGGGTGAAGTGACTTGTGCAGGGTCATACAGCTAGGAAGTATCTAAAGCTGGATATGAACTCAGGTCTTCCTGACTCCAGAGTGCCGGGCTTGGGGTGAGGAAGACCTAGGTTTAAATCCTTCCTAATAGCTGTAAGTCACTTAACCTGTCTCAGTCTCAGGTTCCTTATCTACAAAATGGTGATAATAGTGGTACCTACCTCGTAGACTTTTTTTGTAGATCAAATGAGATATACACACATATATACATACTAATTAGATCATGACTCTCCAGTGCCATATAGATATTAGCTATTATTATTAAAAATGGAAATGAGGAGAGATGAAATGATTGGAGCTAGGAGCCTAGTTGGGGCTAGAACCCAGGTTTCTACTTTGTGTACAGTGGTTTAATCATGAGGCCATCTGATCTCTATAAAAGCCCAAGGAGAGGAAGGGAAGGTTGTCTTTGCTTCTAAGTTTCTTGGCAGAGGGATCACAGGTGGTGGTTTACTTAGAAAACTCCCAGGAGGGTGGGGAGGAGGGAAGGATGCTGCTGCAGTTTCCAAATTCCATTATTTGCATCCTCAGCCTTAGAGTGACAAGCACCAATCAATCAGTGTGGCTATTTGCATGTGAGAAGAACTGACTTTCTAGCTAGACCTAGTCCCCAGGAGTGGGGAAACCATTTGAACAAAACTCCCAATCAGGCGAAGTCTAGACTTCTCCCCTCCCTCTTTCCCATACAACTGAGAAGTCCTCCTTCAGAGAGAGAATGCTACAAGGTGGCTGGATAATAGAGGTGTCTGGCTCCCTGGGGTGCAGGCTACCAAGGTGATTATGAGGGCCATAGACCTAGAAAGGGATCCTAGGATCAAGCTGATCAGGGGGCCTAGAGACCATATAATATAGAACAGTGTGCTCTGATACAAACTCAAGTGCTCTGATAACTCGTCCAGCTGTTACTGGATTAGCTACATGCTGTCTAGTGGATTGTCTGGTCCTTCTGTGGAAGGATTGGAGCCGCCTGAATCTGGGCCCTTAGACAGGATAACAAGAGGGCAAAAGCCATTCATTTCCTAGGCTGGTAATGGGGCAAAAGACTTGGTACAAACCACCGTTGTAATTAGATGGTAGATGTCAGCTGGTTGTTTCAAGGAAATGTTTTATCACCTTGCGTCTAGGTGCTTGGTTGATAGCCTGTCTGGGGTCTCTGCCCCTTTGTGAACTGACTTCAGGGTTAAGAAGATGCTGGCATAATAGTTGGGAGAACACTTGGCATGTTGAAGGTGGGGCTGTTGATAAGAGGTAGTGTAAGTACTCTGAGGCCAAGAGGTAAGCTGTGGGGAGTACAGCTCTGGAAGGGGGCAGGATTGTCCTCTGTTTATCTCACCGTCCTCAATGAGAGTAAAGATCTTCTCCGGGTCATAGGGGTATGGGGCAGAGACTTTGTATATGATCTCCTTAAACCCTATAATTGGTGCAGATAATAGTTTTTTTAGCTGGAACTATCCATTCAAACACTAGTTGATCTTATGTTTATATAGCACTCTCAGGTTTACAAAGCATTTCCCCCACAGTTTTGTAAGGTAGCCAGTATTAATATGATTATGGCCATTGTTTTATATGAGGGAACTGAGGCTCAGAAGCATCTCTGGTGAGCCACACAGCTGACAAATGATGGAGCAGTATTTCAGATCTTCCTAACTACAAGGCCAACCCTCTATTCACCTTGGCAACGTGCTTCTTAACCTCAACTACTTAGCCTTTGTTTTACTCTCTCATTGAGTGTGTCTCATGTGTCTCTAAGTGTACAGCGAGAAGGGCCCATGGCTTAGACACATGGAACAACTGAGGAGCCTAGAAGAGCTCTCTCTTCCAGTATCTTACCTTTCTCCTAAACAAACAGCTGCATGTGTTAGCTCCATTGAGCTCCAGGGTCCTGCTTTGGACCAGAGGGATGCTAGATAATCCCTCTGACAGCCTTCCTAAGACTGTACTGCTCCTGCCCCACCCAATTTCAGCTCCTCAGTGGGGATGGGGAATTGTGTTGTCCCTTGAGCGTCAGATTCGGGTGAGGAGTTGATGCACAGTGTCCCTGATGGAGGTCATCATGGTCCCTAAAAGTAAGTATAACAGTTTCAGCCTTAGGCAGAGGTTGGGCACTATCATTACTAATGGATACTTATACAGGAAATATTTATTGAACATTTGCTTTGTGTTGAGTGATACAGGGACAACCAGAGATGCTATGATCTCTGCCTGTATAGACTAGTTGGAGAGATACAAGATTCAAATGCACTCAACAGAGATCAAACAGGGAGTGGTAGAAAAAGCGTTATATTCCATCATGCAACCTGGTTTCAAATCTCGTCTCTGCTACTTAGTCACGGACCGTCTCTGAGCTCCAGTTCCCTGATCTATAAAATGAGCAGTGAGAGGTGAAGGGGGTGGATGTAGGTATGATTTTACTTAGGGTGCACTAGAAGTTAAGATACAGGACGAAGAGATCCGGTGTGGGCAGGATTAGATAGAGGAAGGTTTTATGGAAGAGGTAAGACTTGAGTTGGTCCTTAAAATGGGTAGAGTAGATGATGAGATGGATGGATGGATGAAAACATTTATTAAGTATTTCTTGTGTGCCAGGCACTGTGTTAAATTCTGGGTATACAAATACAAGGGGTAGCTAGGTGGTGCAGTGGGTAGAGCACCTGGCCTGGAGTCAGGAAGACCTGAATTTAAATCTAGCCTCAGACACTTACTATCTATGTGCCTCTGGGCAAGTCACTAAACCCTGTTTGCCTCAGTTTCCTCATCTGTAAAATGAACTGGAGAAGGAAATGGTAAATCACTCCAGTACCTTTGCCAAGAAAATGAGATCACAAAAAATCAGACACAACTGAAACAACTGAACAACATACAAACACAAATAAACGAGACAACCCCTACCCTCAAGGAGTTTATATTCCAATGGTGGAAGACACCACATCAAGAAGAACTGGAAATGTGGGCAGGGGGAAGGTGGTCACTTAGAATAAAAGAGAGGAGAAATAGGACATCTCAGGTGTCAGGGCAGAAAAACCGGCACATACAAGGTGTCCCAAAAATTTAGGGCTATTTTAAGCTTCATATAGTACTTTACATAGTAGCTGTCTCTTACATAGCACTTTTGCAAAACACTTTATAAATATTATTTCATCCTCGCAACTCTGGGAGGTAGGTGCTATTATTACCCCCTCCATTTTACAGACAAGGAAACTGAGGCAGACAGCGGTAAAGTAACTTGCCCAAGGTCACACAGCTAATAGGTGTCTGAGGTCAAATTGGAGCTCAGACCCCATGACTCCAGGCTCAGTGCTCTAACCATTGTACCACTGAGCTGTTGCTTTAGAGTAGCAAAGTGCTTTACACCCAGTTTGTCATTTGAACCTCCTGACAATGCTATGAGGTAAGTATATTCTGCCCCTTTTGCAGATGAGGAAACTGTGACTTGTTCAGGGTCACATAGACGATAAATGGTTGAGATGGGATTTGAAGGCTGGTCTTTTTGACTCCAAGTTTAACCCACTATCCTCTGGGTTGTACTGCCCCTTGATAGGTAATGGTTTGCAGCAGAGAAGTGGAAATGTCATGTATATGTGTGTGAGCACCAGGAGACCAATTTGACTAGAGTAAATGGTATTGGAGAGAAGGCAGTAGAAAATGAGACTTAAAGGGTGCAGGGCGAAGGCTAGTTCCTCTTCTTCCTTATTTGTGTCTCTGAGATGATTTTATAGATCATCCTGTAGCCTGGTTAACACTCAGCTTACTTCATCCTGTAGGAAATAGAAGCCAAAGAGTTTGGAGAAAGCTTTCAGAGCTGTCCTAGGGTCTCTAGGTAGAGGGATTGTAGCAAGGGGAAAGATTTTGGAGAACTGGGGCACAGAAATAGGGTAGACTTCCTGGGACTTTGGGCTGAAGCCCCTCTATTTTCTATTTCTTTCTTGTCTTGAGTCTGGAGGGAGACGAGGAATATAGAGCAACTTAATGTCATAGAATCATAAACCTAGAGCCAGAAGGGTCTTTGGAGGCCATCTAGTTTGGTTCCTACATTTTGTAGAAACAGAGGCTAAGGGTGGGGTCTAGTGACTTGTCCAAGGTCACACAGTTAGTAGAGACAGAGTTGAGGTTTGAACTTGTCGTCTATTCAAGAGACAGAGATCTTTCCATGATATCACCCTAAATGAAACCCCCTGCCCAATTGCAATAGTTTTCTGAATGTCATTTACATATCAGATGAAAAATTCCTGAATCCCTTCAGTGTGGGAGAATTTTAATTTCATGGTTTGATGGGCTATTGGGAGTTTTCCAGCAAAAGAGGAGAGTGATGAAAGCTTCCCCGTGGGGTAATTGTTTGTCCTTCATTCTCTAAGAGGACCATGACATCAGGGAGGTGATGTATTGAAATGCAAATAAATTGGATTTGAGTGAGGGAGGGATGTGCAAAGTCACCAGCCTCACTTTCTCTTCTGGAGCCGTCTGGGTCCAGTGGCCAGATATAGATCAGGATGACTGGAGATGGCCTTGGGTGAAATAGGGGACCTTGACCTTTTAAGCTAAGGTCTTTAACAGGTCTCAGGTTGACTGAGGTAATGCCCATTCAGTGATTGGGGCTTAATAAGGAACAAGGCAGAGAATGGCTTCTTTACCTCATTAAAAAAAAATTATATGGGAGGTGGAACCTGAGACTTTGAGGGTTTAAAGTTAGTTCAAAGAGTGTTTAACAAGGACCTTGCACATGATTGCTAGAGGGAGTGACAGGCTAAAATACCCACTCCCCAGCTGGGACTTCTGAAGGCTTTGTGGTGATGGTTTGTGGGGTTCTGTTATCTTCAGAGTCACGCATACTTTTGGAGGCAGAGAGGCCTTTGGGTGCTCATATCAGCCTTATTCCAACCTGGCCTGTAGATGGGGAAAGCAGATTAGCCAACCCAGTGTGTGGCCGCTGTAGCAGGGCTGAGCTGGGGTCACTAAAGGTCTTGGTTTGCCTGTCTATAAAATAAAGGATTTGAAGTAGATGATCTAAGTTATTCTTCAGTTCCAACATGCTATGATTGTATGTTAGAGTGTTCTTGGATTCCACACACTCAAGCTAGACAGGATGGTTGGGAGGGTACCAGATTTAGAAGAGACTTGGCACAATTGGAGAGCAGGTCACCTGGTTCCAGACCTGCTGATTCCTACTTCTTTCTAAGTCATCACTTCCTCTCTCCTCTTGACCTGGCAAGTCTACCCAGTTAGAAATGCAGGGTCCTGGTTAGATGTTGGGTGGGGTCAAATTTGAGAGCTAGAGGAAAGTGTGCTGGGAAGAAAGGAAGCCTCCCCTAATGGGGTCAGGATGAGGGAAACTTCAGTCAGAGGAGATGATGAAGTGGGTGGGGCAGTTGCCATTTCTGAAATTGAGAAAGTCGAGGCCATGGGGTTAAGTCCCAAGCCCTTCTGTGAGCCCTTACTGAATGTGGGATGCATGGCCAACAATTATGTAATGATCATATTTGGAACTTCTAAAATGCCTTTGAATCCAAAGGTCTTAACACATAGAGATACAATAATGCATTCCCTTTGAGGACCCAGAACAGTTAAGGGAAGTAGCAAAGCCCCTACTACACAGACAGGGCAAACCAAGGCCCACCACAGTCTGGGAAACCACCCCTGGTCCTAGGAGTTCTTTGTCTTTAACTTCACCCTTTTGTGTGCTTATTATGTGACAATGGGATGGATTACAGTCAAGTTCAGGTTTGGGCTCCTTAAGTCATTTAATTAAATTGTGGGTGGGAGAAGTTATTCTCTTTGTAATTTTTATTTTTCTCTGGGGTGAGACTGTGAAAGTTGAAAAGGCCAATTCTGAGGCCCAGGGCAGGAAGGCCTGGATTGTGGGTGATTTCGTTTCTGCTATATCTGCCTTGCAGATGCTCCTCGACTAGTAGAGTCATCTCAGAACATGGCGGTGGAGATGGGGAAGAATGCCATGCTGGCATGCCGAGCAGAGGGGCACCCTGGTCCGAGAATCATCTGGGCTCGGGAGAATGGAAAACCAATGCCAGTCCACTCTGTGCAGGGTAGTCGGGCCAGACAACTGCAGACGGGAGTGCTGTTCCTGAAGAGTAAGAGATTTTAGGGCAGTTTTCCTAACCTTTTTGGTCATGGACCCCTTTGGAAGTCTGGTGAAGTCCATGAACCCCTCCTCAGGATAATGTTTGTAAATGCATAAGATAAAAGCCATGGGATAATAAATGAAGTCAATTATATGGAAATACAGCTATCCAAATGTAACAGAAACAAATTTGCGGGCCACAGTTCTAGGGGAAGTTCAAGATCTCTATTTGTGTCCCAAGACAACAAGGAGGTCAGTTCCCAGACCCCAATCTCCCACTCTTAGGTTCACAGCTGGCCTTGATGAGGCAGTATCAAAAGTCCAGAAGGCCATAGGGAGCATGGCATGGGAGAGGCTGTATGAACAGAAACACACACACACAGACACAAATGATAACAATGGCTAATTTCTATATAGTGTAAGCACTTGCTTGCTATGTGCTGGGCACGATGCTAAACACTTAGCAGTATTATTATTTCAGATGCTTACTGTGTGACCCTGGGCAAGTCACTTAACCTCTGTTTGCTTCAGTTTCCTCATCTGTAAAATGGGGATGAGGACAGCACCTACCTCCCAGGGTTGTTGTGAGGATGAAATGAGATAAGATTTGTAAAGGGCTTAGCGCAGGGCCTGGCGTATAGTACGTTTTAGTAAATGCTTATTTCTTTCTTTTCCCTCCTTGCTTCTTTTCGTCTTCCCTTCCTTCCCTCTCCCTCTCTTCCTTCCTTATTTTCTTCCTTCTCTTTCCTTTCTCCCTCCCTCCCTTACTCCCTTCCCTTTTCCTTCTTCCCTTTATCTCTCTTCCTTTCTTTCTTTTCCTTCTCTCCCTTCTTCCTTTTCTTCCTCCCTCCCTCCCTTCCTCCCCTTCCTTTTCCCTTTCTCCTTCCCCTTCCCTCCTTCCTTTCTATATAAGGCTTCATCCCTCATATCTAAGGGTTATTCATCTGGTAGGGCTGGGAATTGGGAATAAAATTATTATTTAAAATGGCTTTCTTCCTTTTCAGATGTGACCCCAGAAGACCAGGGACTGTACATCTGTGAAGCTCATAATACTTTTGGCAAGGTCCAGGCGGAAGTCCAGCTCACAGTCATTGGACATGGTTTGCTTTAAGAGGATTATTTTGGGGGGATTGGGGAATGTGTTTTGTTGAGTTACAGCACTGCCATGGACAAATTCACTCATCCCCCAAGCACATCAAGGGGGCAATTTTCCTCCTCCCTGTCCTGGGGACAGATGTGCAATCTGCTGTTTATGGACTTGGGTGAGAATATTCAAGGACTTGTTCATGTCCTTGTTACCTAGGAACTATCCCTGAGTCCTGTCTGACTCTTTGGGCACCCCCGTGCTGATGTATCTCCTGGTTCTCGAAGAGAAAGATGGGTGGTTTGGAGAAGTAGAGATTCAGGGTGTGGGCCTGGAGCCCCCGATGGCACCCACAAGGAGAGTCGGTGACAGTTTTCCTGTTGGGAGGAGGGAGGTTAATGCAATGGATGCCTTCTCCCCACCCTGCAGAGCCCCCTCAGATTGCCAGCAGTGCCCCCATGGTTCGAGTCCTGGAAGGGCAGCCTGCATCCTTGCCCTGTGTCATCCTGGCTGGGAAACCTTTTCCTCAGCGGTACTGGCTGAAGGATAGCCAAGCTGTGAGTGCTGGGGGGGGGGGGCGGTGAGAAGGGGGGAGGAAAGCCCTGGCCAAGGCTTTCAAGAGAGAGAAAGGATTGGTCTGCTCTTGGTCTCTTCTGTTGTCAAATCCACCTATCTTTGAACTCCCCTCCACTGCCATCTTTCATCCTCCAGTTTTTGTGTATATGCGTCATCTTCTCCAATTAGATGGAAAAGTCCTAATGGACAGAGACCCTATCCCCTTCTTATTTTATGTCTCCCACACTGCCAGGGAAAGAGTAGGTGCTAATTAAATACTTACACTTGATCTCACCCTTTCCACCCTTCTTCTTGGCATCACAGAATTTAGAGCAAGAAGGAACCCCGTCAGTCATTTAATAAGCATTTACCAAGGGCCTACAGTGTTCCAGGCACTGGGAACAGGAAGGAAGAAATGAAGCAGCCCTTGTCCTCAGACAGCTTATATTCTATCACAGAAAACAGCACATATACATATAAGTATATATAACATAGAAGTAGATATTTATATATAATATTCAAGTACAAAGTAATTTTGAGAGGAGACACATTTTGCAAGTATATTTTATATGTAAAATATAAATATATATAATATATAAATACGTTATATTTATTATATGTATATATATAAATAAATAAAAATAGTAATTTTGCAAGGGAGACACTAGCAGCTGGATGGTGGCAGGAAGGTGGAGTAGGTCTCATGGAGGAAGTGACATGAGTTGCGTTTTGAAGGAAACTATGGATTCTAAGAGGAAGGAGGGCACAGTAGGCAAGTGCAAAGGCATGGTGATGGGAGCTTTCTAGTCTTAGTCCCCATCAGCGAGTCTGAGGACTCTCAGTGAGGACTGAGTGACAGAGCAGCTCTTTAATGAGTGCTTATCCCCATCAGCCACAGCTGAATGGTCGATATTCCATCCGAAGTGATGGCAGCTTCCACATTGACCGGGCCTTGCAAGAGGATGTGGGGAGGTATAGCTGTGTGGTCACAAATACAGTGGGTTCTCAGCGCCAGGACATTGAGCTGGCTGTGCAAGGTGAGTCTGGGAGTGGGGTGAGGGTGGGTCAGGACCAGACTTGCCCAAGGCACAGGATGCGATACTCTTTTAAGTATAACTGATATCATGCAGTCAGTACAATTGCAGAAGGAGGTGTTGGGTTGAGGAGAACTCCCCCGCTCCCTGCTGTTCCTGCCAAAATTGCCCTCCCCACTTCTCCCAATGCTACTGCTACTGCTGCCAACCAAGGAGATGGAGAAACAGCTGCTACCATCTTCTCCTGATTCGAAGGGGCTACAAGAGTGACATGTGATCCATGCTGCTCTCAGTAATGCCAAGTATTGTGTTTGGGGCATAGGCCAACCAGGCCTGTATCTGGTCTGCTTGGTCTTGTGAGGCAACCAAGTAGCGAGTGGATACAGGCTGCTGAACTTGGAGTCAGAGAAACCTCAATTAGAATTCTGTCTCAGACCATTGAAGGCGATGGATAGAATGCTGGGTCTGGAGAAAGGAAAACCTGAGTTAAAATCCGGCCTCAAATATTTCCTAGTTGTGTGACCCTGGGCAAATCACTTAACCCTGTTTGCCTCAGTTTCCTCATCTGTAAAAGATGAGCTAGAGAAGGAAATGGCAAACCTCTCCTGTATCTTTGCCAAGAAACCCCCCCGCGGAGTCACAGAGGGTCAGAAACCGCTGAACAATAATTCAGACTATTACTAGCTCTGTGATTGCAGTTGTGGTTGTTGAGTCATTTCAGCCATGAAGCAACGTGGAGGCTTGACTGGCAAAAAACTCCAGGCTACTGCTGCCACGAGTAGAGGCAGTTGTGTTTCCATTTGTAAAAGCTGACAAACAGAGGGTCAGAGAAAACACTAGCTGGGAACCATCGGGGAACTAAAGTCTCCCTCAACTAGAGTTGCTTTTTTTTTTTTTTAAGTGTTACCCAGCATCCAGCCTGCTGCTTCCCACTACGTCACCAATGAGGGTGTTCCCATCTCTTTTCCCTGTGTTTCAAGGGGAGTTCCCCCTCCTGCCATCACCTGGAGGAAGGTTGGTGCAAGATCTAGTTACTTTATATTGTGAGAAAAGATCAGAGGTCCCCAGCAATGGAACTGTTATCAGTAACCCCTGATGTATTTACAATGACCAAATGAGGGACACGTCAGCTAGGCAGCCAAGTGGTGCAATAGGTAGAACCCTAGGCCTGGAGGCAGGGAGACCTAAGTCCAAATCCAGCCTCAGACACTTAATAGCTGAGTGATGTTAGGCAAGTCACAACCTCTGTTTGCCTCAGTCTCCTCAACTGTAAAATGGGGAGAATAGCACCTGTCTCCCAAGATTGTTATAAGGATCAAGTGAGATAATTGAAAAGCTTAGCACAGTGCGTGGCACATAGTAAATACTATATAAAAGTTAGTTACTATTATCGTTAATATTATCAGTTAATCTCTCTGGTCTCAGTTTTCTTTTCTGGAAAAGGAGGGAGTTGTACAAAATCATTGCTGAGCTATACTCAATCTCTAAATCCTATGATAAAATTCAACGCAATGCGACAGGTATTTTTTATGGGCCAGCTACCTGCTAGGCACTGTGCTAAGTGATGTTTGTACAAAGACAAAACCAGAACAATCCTGGCTATCTGCTGGACAAGAGATGAGGATGATGCTCAGTGTAGTGTGCTGGGAGGTATACAAAGTGCCTGGGGAACTGAGGGCTCCATTTCCTGATATGACACTGATGCTATTAATTCCTTTTGCTTTAGGAAACAAATGCCTTATCCTCCCAAGGTTCCCATTACCAAGTGCTCAAGGAAGGCAGCCTGTACATCCCTCAGCCAACTGCCCAAGATTCAGGGACCTACATCTGCACTGCTACCAACTCACTGGGCATTTCTAGCCAGGAGATCCAGCTCTCTGTGAACAGTAAGTGGCTGGGCCTTCCAGGCTCTTGGAGATGGAGTTGCATATAGCATAGGGGCAAGTCTAGTGTGACAGTAGAAGTAGAGATAGGAAAATCCTGCCAGCCTTTGTCTTCTCTCTGAGCTTAGAACTTATGATCCCAAACCCCTTCTTAGAACCCCAGGAAACTACCTTTTAGGATTCTAAATTCTTCCCTTTGGTAAACCAAGTCTCCATAATATCCAGTCTTGTACTAGGCACTGTGGGTCTAGCTCTTAGAGCACTCTGGAGAATGATGCCTACTAGGGCATCAACAACCATGATATGATATAGTTATAATGGGTAGGTTTAGCACTCTAGGTCTATAAAGGAGCAAATTAAGTTATTTTCCCAGTTGACTTAAAAACCAAATCCAGCTGTGGGTTTTCAGTTGCTGAAATTTTAAAGAAATGACATGCTCTTTGTGTTCTTATGGAAGAGATAGGATAGAAACTAGGATGCTTTTTTTTTAAATTTTTCTTAGTTATAGAAGTAATTCAGGTTGCACTAATATGATCTCAGATGCACTAAGGGGGGTCTATCCTTCATCAGTTTAGCAACAATCTCTGTATCACAACAAAGTGTTTCTCACCCATGTTAATGGTTCTCTTATTTCAAGTAACACTTGATATGACTAGATTCCATGTAACTTAGATTGTTCCTTAGAGTTTATGCAAAGCAACTCTGATGCTGCCATATTAGATATTAATGAGGTAATAACATTTAACTGGGTTTGGAATGAATTAGGGAAGACATTATTTGTTGAAAGGAACTCTACATTTATCCCATCATACGAAATTTCTGGGCCCACTGGGTTTTACTTTCAAGAGCTCCTGTTTCCTCAAGAACCATCCTGGGTTTGTTCCTTTGCACCTGCCCCTTTCTTCCCCAATCTTATAAACACTCTGTTACTTTTTTCCATCATCAGCGAAACCCAGGATAATCAGAAATGAGTCACTTGATTCAGACAGACCAGTGACAATCACTGCCATGGCTGGGAAGGAGCTGACCCTCCAGTGTGAAGCCCAAGGTTCCCCAACCCCATTGGTCACTTGGACAAAGGACTCCCAGCTGCTGCCACCCATCACAGACAGGTAGCCAGTCCTGTGACTTTGCAGGGGAAGGGGGCAGAGGAGTAGGAATGTTCCTGGACTAGCACATCCAGCATGGCTAATGACTAGTGCTTCCATGGGTTGGAAATTCAGAGAAGGCAAGCCCAGAGGGGTGAAAATATTTACAAGAAGGTAGAGTTTCAGGAAAGGACCATGTGGATTAATCTCAATTTCAAGAGAGAGAAGGGTTCATAAATAACAAGGAAGCAAAACCCTTTCTTTGGCATAACATGGCCCCAGATAGCTCCAGAAACATTGTTGATTTTCTAACATCTACTTGTGAATTGTCTATTTAAAATCTCCCATGGTAGATATTTAGTGTCAGGATAATTTCCTCTTTCTACTCAGCTCACATCTTGAACCACCTTGTCCTTGTGCCTGTTATTGTTCAATTGTTTCAGTTGGGTCAGGCTCTTCATGACCCCATTTTGGGATTTTCTTGGCAAAAATCCTGGAGTGGTTTTCCATTTCTTCTCCAGCTCATTTGACAGATGAGGAAACTGGCGCAAACAGAGTTAAGTGACTTGTTCAGGGTCACACAATTGATAAGTATCTGGGACCAGATTTGAACTCAGAAAGAGTCTTCCTGATTCCAGGCTCAGCACTCTATCCCCTGGGTCACCTAGCTGCCCCAGCCATTGGACAGTTGTAGCCCAGAGAGTGCAAACTCATTCCGCCTCAAGGTCCTCAAAGATCCCCTATTCCACTGATTCTGGTAAAGCATGCCTATGTAAAACAACTCTAGCAAAATAGGAACTCACCCCCATAAGATTTTTGTAATGCACATACTGGAAAATACCTTTGGATTATCCATTATTCCGGCTTATCTGTGCCAGTGCTAATGTAGTTACTTTATTGATGAATGAGATTTTAGGTTCCTCTCTCAGGGCCAGCAAAAGGATAGGGCTAAGTCACTGAATAGAGGAAACTGACTCAGTTGGTCAGCTATCCTTGCTCTGTGCTACTACCTTCTCTATCTGTCCAACCCCTAGCACTGGGACCCAGGTTTGTGGTTTTCTCAGTCAAAAGACATTCCCCACCTGTACCTCTAAGAGCCTCAACTCTGCTATGTTCTTGACTCTCTTGACAAGGCCTGAACTGGCTTCTTGGCTCTGGAGGTGGATTTGTGAGGTGGGGGGGCAGCATTTCTCTGGCTGTGAAGAGTCACTTGTTGATCCTTTGGCTTTGCGGTTGAGGGGGCTGGAAAGGGTCAATGGCCTCTTTGGAGAGAGGCTGTAGCCCCAGCATGATGATATCAGTCATTGGCAAGGCCTTTGAAAGAAACCAGACAAGAAGGGGTTGCAGTTGCCCAGCCAGCTCCCCGCTTCCTCGATCATTTGAACATCTGTCTCCCTGGAACATCTGCTTTCGAGGGCCTTTCCAATGCTTTGAGCCTGTGCACATATACTCCTGAAAACAGCTGGGGGTCTGCCTGCCAGCTTACATGCGGAGGAGGGAGTGGGAGGGAACATCAAGCTTTTTTTTGCTCTCCACCCCCCCAACCCCCAAAACACATCTGGCTTTTAGTACATTCTTAGCTAGTGGTGTCATTGGAACTCCAAGGTAGTGGGCAGGGTTGGGAAGGGGTAACTTACACACAATTGGGAAATGATGGGAGTGGGGGAGAAGGAGATGTGCCCACCCTTGTCCCCAAAGGAGGCTCCTCTTCCCTCTGAGCTGCCTGCTCAGTCTTCAGCTGGACTAGTAGCTGGGGCCAGAACACTCTTTTAATGGTCTGTTATTGACTAGGACTGAAACATGGAACCAACAATCAAATCTGTTCATTCTTCCTCCTCCTGATGCATTAATAGATCTGTCGGGAATCATAAAATTGGTGTGGACAGCTTTGCAATGTCAGAATTCTGTCCCATTCCTTCCTTCTGCCCCTGCCACCTCTGGCATGCTTCGTTTGTCTTTCTTGATTCATTGAGTTTTGCCCAGATAAAGGAAAAGATTCCTATTTCCCTTGCCAGCCTAGAACGTATTTCCCATACGTTCATATCTCATATTTTTACTGTGCTTCTCAAAGCACTTTCCCATCTATTCTCTCATCTCTTCCTTGGTTTTTCATTTCATTTCATTCAAAGATATTTACATCTTATGCATTTTCTTTTCTTTTCACCAAACAAAGCAACACTTTCCCAAACATGAAATTGATTGTAAATTGGCTTCATACGAACACAGTAGACTCAAATTTTCCTTGTTTTTCCATCCCTCATTTCTCCCTCCTTTTCCCCCTCCTCTCCCAGTAATGTGCCTTATCCCGCTGGCCAGTTCTGATTCTTTGACACCAAGTTTTGGCAGATTTGCTGTCCCAGAAAGTCATTATCTCTAAGATCTTGAGGCTTTGCTCTTCCCCTTCCCCTTTTAATACAGTCACATCAGCACTTTCTTTTGTTATTATAACTTGCCCACTCTTTTATCCCTTAGAGTTTCAGCCAACTGGCTCAAGATACTTTTGCTATGGCATATTTAAAAGACCAGATGTAACTATGTCTCCTCCTACCCTGGGCAGATGCCATCCTCCTGAATTTCTAAAAGAAAACCCTTGGGGATGGGGTTTGAGGCATTGCAGTGCTTTGGGTATAGCAGACAGGGAACTCTAGGTAGATATCATCGTCTTATCTTCATTTCAGAAAGGAGAAAATAGCCACACAGAAAGGTGGACAAATTCCTTAAGGTCAGATAGTAAGTTAATAGCGGAGAAACTATTAGAACTTAGGACTTCTGTCTTCCAGTTTGGCCTCCTTTCTCTGTTTGTATTTTCCTCTAAGTTACTGTTCCCATATTTCTCTCCTCCTTTCATACTCTCTCTTCCAAAAAAACTACCTTCTCTAAAGTGAATCATAGATTACTGAACTGTTGTTCAGGCATTTTCAGTTGGGTCTGACTTTGGGAACCCATTTGGGTTTTTCATGGCAGACATACTGGAGTGGTTTGCTATTTCCTTCTCCAGCTCATTTTACAGATGAGGAAAATGAAGCAAACAGGATTAAGTGACTTGTCCAGGGTCAAACAGCTAAGTGTCTGAGGCCAGATTTGAACTCAGGAAGAAAAGTCTTCCTGACTCCAGGCTTGGCATTTTATCCACTTGATCACCTGGTTGCCCCAGATTGCCATGTATGACTATATTGATTAGTTATATTATGCTAGCTATTTGAGTTCCCAGGTAATTCAGTGTGTTCCACTGAAATAAGGACTGCAGTGCTGATTGGGGTAGAAAAAGGAAAAAAGAAAATGTCTGAGCTGTTGACTCAAAATTCATGTATCAAAGAGTTTTCTTAAGCATTTGTCTTCTGCCCTGCAACTGTGTGTGATAAGGGAGAACATTAAAAGATAGTTCCTAGTCTGGGAACACAGAGGATGATGAGAGAACAATGTGCAGCCATTTATATAGTGGCTTAAGGTTTGCAAAGCACCTTACATACTTCATCACATTTAATCTTTCAATAATGCTGTGCACTTATCACCCCCATTTTACAAATGAGGAAATTGAAGTGAAGAGAGTTTTGACGTGTGCTCAGGGCCACACACTGGTAAATGTCTGAGACAGGATTCGAGTCTCCCTGACTCTATGTCCAGTAGTATCCATCATGCCATCTGGACTGCCTCTGGCTCTTGTTCCAGATATGCCACCAATGTGACTGTGTAAACTATTGCCCCTCTCTGGGCCTCAGTCCCCTCCTCTGTAAAATGAGGGAGTTGGATTAGATCATCATTAAGGTACTATCCGCCACTGATAATCTATGCTTCCAATTTTCAGACAATAAGATGCAGATGGTATATTCCTTCTCATGGCATGAAAGTGACCCAGCCTTCTTGAAGGCTATGACAGTTGAGTTCTAGACCTGGAAGGCCTTCGCACGCTGGAAAGGTTTTGAAGATTGATCCAGTAACAGACTCTATGTCTGGTTTGTCACCAGATTAGTCTCAGAGGGGCTGGGTTTTTGGCCACCCAAATTCATGGAGACCATCTACCAAGTTGTCATCTGTGCTGGTGGAAAGCAGACCTACATTGGTGCAGCCATGGTGCCAACAAGTATTAAAAATCTGAAAGAAGGTCCAGACCATTAGAGGGTGCTCCCAGAACAGTGATGTTGCTATAGACTAAATAGTTAGATAGGGAAGTCTTCACAGAAGGGATGAGCTTGCCTGAGAGGGATGGGGATGTGTTGGTAGCTGTCCCATGTATGATTTTGCATATGCTTTGCATCTTTTGGCTCAGAAGTCAGCCTGTAAACTTCTCTCACTTGGTGTTAAATGAGTTATGTGGTGTGACGGAAAGAACACTGGAGTGGGGATGGGAGAGTCAGTAGGGATGGGTTCTAGTCTTGGCACTGCCAGAAGCTAACTGTATGACCTTAGGCAGGCACTTGCCTAGGCCTCAGTGTCCTTAAATGTAAAACAAGGGCCTTGGACCAGATGATCTCGAAGATTCCTTCCAGCTCTTCCATTTTGTGATTCTGTGCCTGGGATGCTGGAATGATTTGCTGTTACCAGGAGACAGTGTTTGTTTGTAATGCGGATGTGGGGCCACACAGCTGTGAGGGCTCCTGGCTCCCACCCCTGCTCCCTGTTCATCCCAGCCAAATTTCCAAACATAGCCAAGCCCAACGCAATCCAAACTGGGAGGGAGGGGAGTTGTCAGGCAGGGTGGTGAGAGAACACAGAAGATGGGCTTGGCTCTCTCTTCATGCCTCTGACTTTTTCCTCTGCCTGGGTACCACTTGGGTGATAGTAGGGTGGGGCAGAGCTCCAGGTATCAACGCATGCCCTCTTTTTTCCAGGAGAATGTTGTGGTCACCAGTTGGGGAAGGCTTCGGCTCTAGGCCAGGAACAAAGGTGATTCTATTTGGAAGGTCCCCAGTAGGGAAAGTAAGGGATCTGTCTGATGAAGCAAGTCAGGGGCTGACAGAGAGGTACGGGGGAGAAAGGAATCAGAGGGAGCTGCTTTGTTGGCTTTCACATTCCAGGTCTTGCCAAGTGTTCTCATGGCCAGCTGTTAGCAAGCTTTTGTTGAGCCATCTACAAGGCACAGACTGCTTGGAGGCATGTTGGGGAAAACCTGTTGGTGACAGGGCTTGAGCTCTGCCTTTTTTTTAAGAGTTTAGTCTTTCCTAGAAGATGGGTTAGCAAAGAGAGGCAGTACAGGCAGGTGGAAAGAGTAATGAACTTGAAAGCCAGCAGATGCAGGTTCCAGCCCCAGTTCTGCTGTAGTAATGTGGCCTTTGCCAAATCTTTTAACTTCCTTGGGTATCATTTATGAGATTCCTCATCACAGGGTAGAGTTCTAAGATTCATCCTAGCTTTGAAATTCAATTTGATGTCTCCCACTCTCTACTCTAAGACCAATGGGTGGCAAACCTCAGCCCAGCATGAGCTGAACCGTTAGACAAGTTGTTAACAATTAAAGCTACCCCAAAATGGACTGGACAGCCTTGGGAAACACAGGTTCTTTCTGGCTCCGATTAGAGATCATCTAGTTCAGTTTCCTCATTTTACGGAGGCCTAGAAAATAAAAGCGACTTGCCCAAGAGGTGAGGAGGTGCAGTGTCAGGGACAAGACTAGAAGCCAGATTTCCTAATTCCTAAGCCTGTGTTCTTTGAACTACATCATTCAGACTGAGGTAAAGGCTTGCCCTTGAAAGACAAATGTATCCCTTTCCATGAGGGAGTGCTCCGAACCCGCACATTTAAGCGCACTAAATGAAGCCAGTTGATGACTGTGGCTCTTTGCCATGAGGTCTCAACACTTACAAATTATCAGTCCTCTGCAAAGAAATGATATACTTTTTCTGGCTTAGGGGGTGTCATTAATACGGTTGATTTCACACTGCGTAATCTTGGAATTTTCCCCCTCCCAACCTTTATCCCTGATTTTTTGGGGTTAGAGCAGGGGTGAGGAACCTACCCTTTGATCGAATCCAAACAGTTTGGCTGCACTTGAGGACCTAGAGGGTCACATGTGGCCTCAAGGCTGCAGGTTCCCCACCCTTGGGTTAGAGAGTAGAAGCAATTGATAGGATCAGGGTCTTTGACTGGGGTGGCCTATCGAAGGAACGTGTGGTTCTCGATCCTGGTCAGAGATTTGCCATTTCTTATCTGACACCCCTGTTCAACATCTCAAAAAAAAATATAGGGTTCCTCCTTAGGGCTTTTATTTTCTTTCCACAAGGAATGGCCTCTTTCCATTGTTACTTCCCTAAAGTTGGGATGTATGTGTGGGGTTGCTAAGGGACAGCAAGGATCTCCAATCCCACAAAGGACCTGTGTCCTGGGAAGTGTCCAGGGCCGTGTTCCTGGGTATTTGCATCTCCATCAATGGTCGGTATGTGGCACTGGTACTCCATGGGCATGACTCATCCCTACTTCTGTCTATCAGCAAGTTTTCATCATGTGCCTATTGTAGCCCAGTCCTGTGCTTGGCACTGAAGGGGGAGACAAGGAGGCCTGATATACAGTCTCTGCCCTTAAGAAGTTTCCGGTTCAGTTGGGGAGGCAAGACACACTCTTAAAACTATTGCAAATAGCTGTCAATCTACTGTTTGGCGTAGACGCTCAAGTTCTCAGGAAATTTGGACGAGGGAAAGTTCCTTGTAAGATCAGAGTGGCTGGGGAGGGCTTTGTGCAGAAGGTGGGATTTGAGCTGGGGCTTGAATGATAGGTTCAATTTAATAGAAAGGATGGGGGGAGACAATTTCACATGGTGGGAATAGCCTGGGTAAATGTATAGAGGCAAGAATGAGTCTGGCATGTATAGAGAGACATGATGGTGCCATAAAAAGAGCCCTGGATTTGGAGGCACAGGACCTGGGTTCAAGTACCACTTTGGTAAACTTGGACAAGTCACTGAACCTCTAGAAACCTGTTTTTTCATTTCTAAATTGAGGGTAGGAGATTAGATGACCTCTCCAACTCTAAATCTTTGCTCCTAATGTGTGTGTGTATGTATGTGTGTATACACACACCTATAATGTATCTGGAGAGGAGAATGCATGTGGGGAGATTTGGAAGAGAAGGTATGATACACAATTCTACCAATTCATTTCAACAAGCACTTTTAGAGCTTATGATACATATATATATATATGTACACATATATATATATATTATATGCAAGGCACTGATGATGGTATATTTATACGGTGCTGAGAAATTTACAAAGTCATAATTAAGAACCCTCCAAGGTAGGTAGAGCAAATGATATCCCTATTTTACAGATAAGGAAACTGAGGTTCCGAGAACTTAAATGACTTGCTAAAATTGCTATCGGCGGAGGGAGGCAATTGGGAGGTTAAGTGACTTGCCTAGGGTCACACAGCTAGCAAGTGTCTGAGGTCAGATTTGAACTCAGGTCCTCCTGATTCCAAGGCTGGTGCTCTTACCACTGTGCCACCTAGCTGGCCCATGAGCTAGTAATTTTCAGGATCAAGATTCAAACCCAGAACTCTTGACTTCAAGTTTACTCCTCTTTTCTCTATCCTACACTGCCTCTCTGATGGGGATTCACCAGCCTAGGTGGGTGGTGGGTTTTTTCATCATGATGCCCTGTATCTCTCTGGATGTTGTATCTCCAGCATCAGTGTCACATAGCATCTTCCCCAAGTGGATTTCTTGTGTGGCAGGGGCATCCCAAGCACTTGTGGGGATGGGTAGTGCATGGGGGACCCAGGGCAGTTGTGGCATTGGGGTACTGGTTGTATTGGCTTATCCTCCACGAGGCTATATGCTTGGCTGTGAATGTGTTGAGGAGCTCAGGAGACAGGCTCTGATGAATGTCATAAACAGGAAATTCCCTTCAAACCTTTCAGTTTTCTCATCTGTTCTCTGTATGTTGCCATCTGGCCGTTGGAGTATGGAGTATGATTGTCTTAATTACATGACAGCTTTGAAATAAGAAATGCTTCAACAGCAGCGGGCTGGATTAGGAGGGGTTCTGCTTTCCCATTTTCAACCTGCCTCTCTTCTTTTCCCTAGCTTCCTTTCAGGGTCTCAAATGTAGGGTTTAGTTCCCCTGGAGGGGTCCTATCAAATGACTGATGGAGCTACGGTGGGCAACAGTGATAGAATTCTAGGTTAGAGTTGGATGTGGTCATAGAATGTCAATCAATAGATATTTATTAAGTGTCTACTATGCCCTTGGCATTATGCCAAGTTCTGGAAAAAACAAAAAAGGACAAAAGACAGTCCTTGACCTCAAGAAGCTCACAGTCTAATGGGGGAGACATAGATAGTTTATTAGAGCCAAAAATTACCCTAGCACACAAAGTTTTAGAATGCAAAATATTGGAAGTGGAAGTTAACTTAAAAACATAAAAGTTTTAAAAAATAGAATATTTGGAATGGTAACGATCTAGAACATGGAATTTTAGAACATAAACTATTAGAACCAGAAGTTACCTTGGAACACAGAATTGTAAAACATAAAATGTTAGCTCTGGAAGCAATTTAGAACATAAAATCCCAGAATGTTAGAATTGGACATTACCCCTTAATAAAAGAATTTGTTTTGTGAAGTTTGGATTTAGTCAATGAACCATGCTTGAGGACCTAGGGGTGGCCTCGAGTCTGCAGTTTCCCCACTCCTGCTAGAACATAGAAGTTTAGAACACAGAATGTCAAAGTCAAAAGGACCTTAGAGCTGTTTTAGTTTCCCTCTCTACTTCTCTCAAATTAGAGAGAAGAACTAGAATCCCTTGAATTTGAGAGAGGAACTAGATAGCAAATCTGAATCATAGGGAGAAGAAATGACTTGACCAGTTACACAGGCTGCCTAGGCCTAGAACCTAGGTCTCCCAGCTCCCTAGGTGGGAATATTTAAGCCAGATGACCACCAATGTTCTTTCTCTTAGTGCTTTCTACTGCCTTTCTACTGCCTCTTGCCATCATCTTCCTTTGGACTTGGATGACCTAGCCCTGGTCTCCAAGATCTGTTCATTTCCAGCGATCCCAAAGGTATTGGGATGTATGGTATGGAGCAAGAGCTTACTTGGGTTTGGAGCAATGACTAGGGTGGGGCTAGCCAACAGTACAGGGGGCATTTTTGCTCAAAAGCAGCAACTCTTTTACTTGGCCTTTTGGGAGACTTTCCCACATATATGTGACCCTTGGTTCATAGGGTGACTTTCTATTGGTGGAGATTAATTCTCCAAGTCTGCTTGGGGAGCTGGTGGAGTTGGTAAGAGTTAGAGATATCTTCCCTTCCTTCCCACTCTTCTGGCTTCCAGCTTTGATGGAGAACATGCATCAGTCCAACCTCTCTTCAGGTCCCTGAAGGGAAAGACTCTGGGAAGAAGCCAACATATAGAGGAACTGGCAGTCTTTGTCATGTCCCTATCCTCAACTTGCTATACTTTGCTGACTTTGGGAAATTTCTGCTTAGGTGAGATCTTGGACTCTTTCTTGGTTGAGCTGAGTTATCACACTCCCAGGTGAAGAGTTCATTCACCCTGTATTGTCTGGTATATATTTTCACATGTATACTTCCTTTGATTTCTGTTTCCTATCTATTTGGATAAATGGATTTAATTTGCTTTTGCTATATGTGTTCATTATGGAACTGGCATTTGGTGGGAAGTCAAACCTCTGGCTTCAACCTCCTGCTTCCCTTTCTGACAGAAATCAAAATCTTCCTTGGACAAGGGGAAGAGGAGGAGATGCTAGAAATACCTACTGTTGTCTCTCTGCAAGCCACATCTAGACAGACTCACACTACCCCTTGCATATAAAATGGTGGGCAATATTCTTACCTAAAATAGTGATTGTTCAGACTTTTCAGTCATGTCCAACTTTTCAAATCCATTTGGGGTTTTCTTGGCAAGGGCACTGGAGTGGTTTGTTATTTCCTTTACATTTTACAGATGAAGAAGCTGAGACAGAGTTAAATGACTTGCCTAGGGTCACATAGCTAGTAAGTATATGAGGTCAAATTTGAACTCAGGTCTTCCTGATTGCAGACCAAGTGCCACTTAGCTGCCCAAAGTAGTTATGGACTGGCATCATCTTTTCTTGGGCATATAGCTTCAAGGTAGAGTGGAAGAGACTTTATTTTTTATTGCAAATACTTTTAATGGCATCTTTTACATTCTGAAAATGTTTTTGCATCAGTTCTCTCATTCTCTATCCTTCTGATCACCCTGTGAGAGGAGGCAATGATCATTTATTTAGAGCTGGAAGGAACATCTAGGCACACCTTCTTATTTTCAGAATTTTAAAAATTCTGAACCTTAAAACAAAAAAAGGGCATTTCCATCTGCAGCAGAACATAGAAAGGGAATTTTCTGTAGGAAACAATGAATCTCTAATTTACGCCACTTGGTTCCCCTACCAAAAAAAGTGTATAGTATATTCTATATGTTTCTTTTAAAACTGTCCTGCTTGTCTGTGTTTTCTTATGAACTTTCTTCTATTCTCTTTTTATACTTTAAAAAAAATGGTACAACAATCTCCCTCGAAATCCTTACAACAAATAAGCAAAATCAAGTAAGATGAATCCATATGATGGCTGTGTCCCAAAATATATGCCCCTCACCCCTTGTGTCCCAAACCACCTCATTCTAAAGATGAAGAAATTGACCACACTTTGGGAAACTGTGGCCTGCAGAGGCTGGGACTTAGCGAAGAAAGCAGAGAACATTTAAAAGCACCAGGGTTTGAAACCAGGCTCTTTGATTCCAAATCTAGGACTCTTTTCACTATATTGGACTCTATGTTGGACTCATGGAATCTTAAAGCTTGAGTGGACCTTAGAAATCTCATAGTCCAACCCTTCAGCCAGTAGAGGAATCCCTTCTAGTAGTCCTGCTGAAGAGCAGTCACCAAGCCTCTCCTTGAACACTCCCAACGCTTCCCAAGGCTCTCTCCTGGGCCCCATTTTTGTTTCCTTCTATGCCTCCTTGTTTGGTGATCCCATTAACTCCCATGGGTCCACACATCTCTGTGCCAGTATTTATAGCCAGCCTTAATCTCTCTTCCAAGTTCCAATCCCACATCAACAATTGTCTTTTGGATATCTTGAATAGAATAACCTATAGTTATCTCAAACTCAATGCATCTGAGACAGAGCTCTGTCTTTTCCTCTAAACCTTCTTCTTTTCTGACTTTCCCTGTAACTGATGATGGCACCATCATCTTTCTAGTCACTCAGCTTATAACCAGTCAGTGTCATCCTCATCTCCTCACTCATACTCTTCCTACATAGCCAATCTGTTGGAAAATCTTGCCACGTCTATCTTCACAATATCATATATATGTGTATGTATGTATATATTTTTATTGTGGTTTGGTTGTTTCAGTCCTGTCTGACTTTTCCTGCCCCATTTGGGGTTTTCTTGGCAAAGGTATTGGAGTGGGTTTGCCATTTCTTTCTCCAGCTCATTTTAGCGATGAGGAAACTGAGGCAAACAGGGTTAAATGACTTGCCCAGAGTTCATTTCTCTCTCTCTCTCTCTCTCTCTCTCTCTCTCTCTCTCTCTCTCTCTCTCTCTCTCTCTCTCTCTCTCTCTCATGTAAATATCCCCTTCTCTGTACTCCCATTATCACCACCTAGAATAAACCCTCATCACTTCTTGCTTGGATGTGGCAATAATTTGCTTGAGTGGTCTCCCTTGACTCAAGTCTCTTCCCATTCCTAGCCATCTTTCATTCAGTTGCCTCTGTGTTTTTCCTAAAGCACAGTGTGGCCATACTGCCACTAGGATCAATAGCAAATTTTCTTTAAAGCCCTTTACAACCCAGTTCCTTTCTAACTTTCTGATCTCCTTACACTTTATTCCCCTCTAGTGTAGCTGCACTGGCTTTCTTCCTCCTACTCACACATAATCCTCCTCTCTGCCTTCTAGACATGCGGGCATCCTTCTAGTTCAGTTCAAATTCTAACTGAGGCAGGAGGTCTTTCCTGGTCTCTCCCCTACCCTTGTCATGTCTTCTTTCTAAGATTATTTTCCTTCTCCAATGTGTATGTTAGGGTAACTAGATGACCATGTGGATAAAGGACTGGGCTTGGAGTCTAGAAGACCTGAGTTCAAATCTGGTCTCAGATGCTTACTTGCTGTGTGACCCTGTTTGCCTCAGTTTCCTCATCTGTAAAGTGAGCTGGAGAAGAAATGGCAAACCATTCCAGTATCTTTGCCAAGAAAACCCCCAATGGGGTCACAAAGTTGGACATGAGTGAACAATAAAAACACTGTGTGATTTTGCATTTTCATAGTTATTTTCATATTTTCTCCTCCATTTTAATGTGAGCTTGTCGAGGGCGGGAGCTGTGTTTTGGCATTTCTTTGTATCCCCAGTCCTTAGTATAACACCTGTCACCTAGGAAGATCTTGCTAAATGCTTGTTGGGAACAAGCCTCCCCTTCCCAAGACAACCTGTTCCATTGCTCCCCAACTCTAATGGACCATAATAAAACTCTCTCTTACAATGAGTTGAAATCTTCCAGCCTTCTGCCCAGGTTCTCTCTAGATGGGGAAGACCCAGCGAGATTACATGAGCTAAATGAGCACCAAAGCTGGCATGAAGATCCAGGTCTGCTGACCTCTAGATCATCATTCTTTTCACTGGATATCACTTGCTTCATATAGATGGCACACCTGGATGAGCCAAATGTCCTTCATATCCTTCTTCATTCTCAGGAGCAGCTAGGTGGTGCAGTGGATTGAGCACCAGTGCAGGAGTCAGGAGAAACTGAGTTCAAATCTCACCTCAGATACTTGACACTCGCCAGCTGTGTGACCTTGGGCAAGTCACTTAACCCCAATTGCCTCATCTTGAGTCATCTCCAGTCATCCTGATGAATATCTGGTCACTGGATTCAGATGACTCTGGAGGAGAAGTGAGACTGGTGACCTGCACAGCCCTCTCTCACTCAAAACAAAGTCAAGTGCAAGTCATGTCATCATTTCTCTGATGGTATGGTCTTCTTCAGCAATGAAGGATGAACACATACACATTCTCCTCAATGCCTATCAGAGGCAGTTTTCTCCCCATTCCTAGATCTCCACTCAGGGAAGGTAAGCAGATGTGGTCTGGGATGATTTCATGTCTGTTTGTGGAAACCCCCAAGAGGAGACAGAAGCTTTTCTGGTACAGTTAGGCCTGGCTGGGAGGATCTGAGGCTGTCAAATCTTTGAAGCCTGGGTCACAGGGGCACCTCCCTGGACAGAGGCTTGGAACCAATTTTGAGAAGAATGTGTACTTCTACCCACAACATCAAGGGAAGCTTCCAGAGAGGCCAGAGAAGGGAACTCAATTCTACAAGAATTTATTAAGCGCTCCCTGTATGTAGGGCAATTGGGCTAAGTTCTGGGGATACAATTAATAAAAAAGAAAGCAAGTCTTTGCCCTCAAAGAGCTTACATTCTACTGAGGGATACAAAATATAGGTAGATAAATTAATACAAATTGATGTGAGAAGACAAAGAATGCTAACAACTGGAGAGAGGCTTTCCATAAGGAATGGTGCCTGTGCTGAAGATTGAAGGAAACTAAAGTTTCTGAGAGGTGGAGATGGAGAAAGATGTGCATTCCAGACATGAGAGGCAGCTCAGGCAAAAGTCTAGAGGTGGGAATTTAAATCCCTATTATTACCAGTGACTGTCACTCAATGGGCAACTCCTTTGCCTGCCTCTCCATTAGATCATAAACTTCCCCAGTGCTTAGCATGGTGCCCGTCATAGAGTTGATGTCTAATAAATACTGGTTGACTGACTGTACAATTCAGTTTTTTAAGGGCCCTTGAGGGCAGGAATTCTCTTTTGCCTCTTTTTTGTATCCCAAGGACTTAACACAGTGCCTGGCTAATAACTGAATGAATGAAAATGAAAAGTTTCTACCCTTGAGGAGCTCACATTTTACTGGGGAGTAAGAGATGGGGACAAATTATATGTATGTGTGTGTGTATGCATGTGTGTATATATATATATATAAATAAATTTATTATTTTTATTATTATAAATATATATGTACGTATATATATATAATAAGTTAATTAGACCACATTGGGAGCGTTCAGTTCAGTTCAAGCCATCACAGTTTAAGAAAGACATAGATGAGCTGGAGAACATTCATAAATGGACAAGTAAGATGGTGAAGGGTCCTGAACGGTGCCATCTGAGTACTGGTTGAAGGAGTATGGAGAAGAAAAGCTTTGGGGGATCATGAGAGCTACCTTCAGGTATTTAGAGCTGTCGTGTGAAAGGATTACACTTGTTCTGTTTGACCATAGAGGGCAGAACTGGGAACAATCAATGGGTAGACATTGCAAAGGGGCAAATATGGGTTTGATGCCAGGAAAATATTTCTAACAACTAAAGTTCTGCAAAGGTCAAATGGGCTGCCTTAGAAAGGAGTGGTTTCTTCCTCCATGGAGGCCTTCAAGCAGAGGTTGGAAAACTATTTGCTGTGTATTTTATAATGAGAATTCCTTGAAGATATAGGTTAGATCAGATGTCAGTTGAGGTCTCTTCCAACTTTCAAGTTCTATGACCCTCTAAATAGAAATATCAGCAACTAGAGGAATTGGCAAAGGCCTTTTGTAGGAGGTAGTGCTTGAGCTGAGCCTTTGAGGGAGCCAGGAGTTCCGAAAGGCAGGGATGAGGAGAAAGAACAAGACCGTCTTGGGAGACAGACGGAGGCATGGAGCCGAGAGATGGAATGTAGATGGGGACTGGAGAGGGGGCCGGCCTGGCTGGCTCTTGGAGTGTGTGCGGGGGTGGAATGAGGAAGAACCCTAGAAAGGTAGACTGAAGCCAGACTGTACGGGGCTTTAAAAGCCAAAATAAGGACTTTGTATTTTATCTCAGAGGAACTAGAAAGCTACAGGAATGTCTTCAGCAGGGAAGTGAAATGATTATTGTGTGTTGGAACCAGGACTTTGGCAACTGTGTAGGGGATGGATCAGAGAGGGGAGAGACTGGATGTAGGGAGACCAATCAGGACATTATTGCAATAATACAGCAAGAGATGGTGAGGGTCTGAACTAGGGTGGTGGCCATGTATTAGGAGAGAAGGCAGCAGATATGTGAGATAGCATGTAAATCGAATGGCTAGAACTAAACAAATCATTGGATTTATGGGGTGAGGAACAGGAGAAAGTTGACAATAGTTCCAAGATTGGGACCCTGGGTGACTGGAATGCTGGGACAGAAATAGGAATTTTAAGAGGAAGTTAGGTAATTAACCCTGTGTTAACTGGAAGATGCTAAATCAAGAGATATTTACAAAATTAGTACTCTGGCTTAAAGATGTTATTGAGGCAATGTATGTTGGGCCAGTTATATAGTGAGAGCAGGGATCATCAGTCACCAGTCAGCAAGCACTGATTAAGCACCTGTTATGTCTAAGGTATTATATGCGTTCCAGGGGATAAAAAGATATAAACTTAGTTCTTGCCTCACGAAGTCTTCTGTTGGGGAAGACTACATACTGATGATGGGGGAGGCAACTTGAGTGCTTCATGGGCATCCATAAAGTGTAAGAATGCCTGGTGGGAGGCCTTCAGGATGTGTTGCGTAGGTCCTTTATAGAAGGGAGATTTGGACAAAAATGTGCAGGATGAGAAAACATCAATAGGTTGAGATTTACATTAATTTAGAAGATATGGGATTATGGGATTATGAATTCATTGGAACAATGAAGTGCTGACACACTTTGTACCAAGTCCTGTCTTGGGAGCCATAAAGGGGTAAGAACCAAAAAAGCATCAAACATGATCCCTGCTTTGAAGGAGCAAGGAGAGAAGACACACATGAAAACTTAACATAGCCTATCTAATATTGTGAAGTTAATTAAGAGAGTAATTATGGTGTAGTAGATAGCACCCTAGACTTGAAGTCAGAAGGACTTGGGTTCATATCCTGTCTCCAGCACTTACTAGTTGTGTGACCCAGTGTGAGTCACTTAAACTCTCCCAACCTCGGTTTCCTCATTTGCAAAATTAGAGAGAACAAGATGACTTCTAAGGTTCCTTCCAGTTCTAAATGAAGATTCTAGCTCTAGAACTAGAAAGGACCTTAGAGGTCATCTAGTCCCACTTCCTCATTTTAAAAATAAGGAAACTGAGGCCCAAAGATGATTAAATGACTTGCTCAGAATCACACAGGCATGAGGCATCAGAGGTGGGATATGAACTCAGATCTTCTGCTCTCTTCCATTATGTCACATGCCCACCTCTGAATCTGTGGGGTATTTTTTTCTCTCACATTTGGGGTTAAAGGACTTACCCAGGGTCACATAGCTAGTAAATGTCTGAGTCTAGATTTGAATTCAAGTCCTTTTGATGCCAGGGCTAGTGATGTATCCACTGCACTACCTAATTGCCCGTTTTCTGAGTGTTTGATGGATAGATTAAAGGGAGGTGGGGTGGGGGGAAGGGTGCTGTGAGATGAGAATTCAGGGAAGGATTCCTAGAGGAGGGGGTACTTGAGATTGACCTAGAAGGAGAAATTAGATTTGGAAAAGCCAAGTTGGGAGAAAGAAGGGTGAGGGGGGGTTGGGGAGGCCAGGTGTTATTAGAATGACCTTCTGCTCACTTTCCTGCTCTCTCCCGAGCAGGCACAGCCTTCTCCCCTCGGGCTCTCTGAAGCTGGCAAAAACAAAGGTAGAAGACAGCGGCCTGTACACCTGCACAGCCTCCAACCCAGCGGGCACTGCCTCCCAGAGCTATGTCCTTGGGGTGCAAGGTAGGGCCCTTTGCCTGGAAGTAGGGAGGAGGAGGGATGAGAGACATTGAGCCAGTGTGAAGGTGATGGGCACTCTGTCGGGAGTCTGGACTGATGCCCCCAGGTCTCCTTTCAGATACATGGGTTTGGGTCTGGCTTTGGCTATTCCCCTCTCTCCACTGTTTCTCTTCATTTCTATTCCTCCCTCCCTCCCTCCTTCCCTCCCTCTCTCTCTCTCTCTCTCTCTCTCTCTCTCTCTCTCTATCTCTCTCTCTCTTCCTCTGCTTCTTCTTTGCTCTCATCTCTCCTCCTCCTCCTCCTTCTTCTTCCTCTCCCTTCCTCCCCTCCTCTTTTCACATGTCTTTCCATGTGTGAGACAGTATATGTGTGTGTATATGTATATATATAAAACTAAACTTTTGTATTTTATGTATGTATGTGTGTGTGTATATGTATGTGTCCATATAATTATGCTCATGTTCCTTCAGAGGAGGGATCATGCCTTTGTCTCCATGTATGTCCTCTAGCTTGTATGTGGATTTTTACTTGCTTGCCCATTGCTTTCTGAATGTGTGTTGGTGCACATGTGTGGATATGGGAGCACATGCTGCTGAGTAACACTTTCCAGCATCTTAGGCCGCTGAGGCTGACAGTTGCCTGGTACTGGGATTACAGATACCAATTATCACATTGTTTCTCCACCTTTGGCCCCGGAGTTGGTGGCTACTCCCCTAGCTCTTAGTATGGGTCCAGTGCCTGGGGCCCTTCAGAGCTAGGGATGGCCTGTTCTGATCTCCCTGGTCTCCTCTTGAAGAATACACTTCCCCATGGCTCTCAGGCAGCCAGGGGTCTGTCCATCCAGCCTGACTCCTTGCCTAGACTTGGGACAGTGGCATCTTGGGAAGCTGGGGGTGGTGGTAGGTGTACGTTGGTCAAGGAGACACTGTACTATAGGATTCTGTTATTCTGGTCCTTTCTCACCTGGAACAGAATCAGACCTAAGGATTGTGGTGGGTGGATTAGGGAGGCTTCCTCATTTCTCAGGGCTCTTCTACAGAAAATCAAACCTTGGATTAGGAACAAGAAGATAGATGTGTAATGCTCTACCAGCTGTGCTACATATTGTTGTATAACTTTGAGAAAGTCATTCTCCCCCTCTGGGCATCAGTGTTGTCCTCTGAAAAAGGAGAGGATTGAACTAGCTGAATGATAAGGTCTCATCTAGTTCTAAGTTCTAGGATGCTATGAGTTCAGGCTCTTGCATTCTCTGTGTCAACCACGTCCTATGATGCTGCGAGGGTTGGCATGGGGGATCTATCTGTACGGCATTGCCTGAGGCTAAGCTAAGAATGACAGTTACTGCCTTGCCCTAGCCTGTGTGAGCCATGGTGTGTGTGTGTGTGTGTGTGTGTGTGGTGTGTGTGTATGTGTGGTATGTGTGTGTGTGTGTGTGTGTGGTATGTATGTGTGTGTTTAAGTTATGGAGACCTCCATCCAGAGCTGCTTCCCAATCTTGACACCAGCTGCTTCCCTCTCAGTTCCCCCTCAGATACAGCCGGGTCCCCCACTGATGAAGGTGCTATCAGGTGAGGCCCTGGACTTAGCCTGTGTAGCCACTGGCGACCCAGAGCCTCAGCTACGCTGGTCCAAAGATGGAGTCACTTTGCCAGGGAAGGCTCAGGTTGGCCCAGCTGGTTCGATCCACTTCGAATCCGTGCAGGTCTCAGATGCTGGAATCTACCACTGTGTGGCCTCCAATGAGGCTGGAGAGGATGCTCGGGAACTGGAGCTGGAGGTGCTGGGTGAGTGAGTACTCTGAGAGGCAGCTGTATGTATGTAGCTAAGGATTTCTATAAATTCCAGGACTCAGTCCTATTCTCCCCTCATTGGAATTTTCTCTCAGAGTAGGAGGCAGTGTAAAACAGTAAAAAGAGTGACTGTCCTAGAAGCAGAGGACATACATTCAGTCTTTCTTCAGGACCTTGGACAAGCCCTTTAACCTCAGTTTCCTTATCTGAAAAAACAAGAGGGCTGGAGTAACCCTTTAAAGTTCCTTTCAATTTTAGGTCTATGATCTTCAACCTTCTGGTTGGGCAGCATAGTGTCCCAGGGACAGCATGTACCCAGCTCCCTGGTACCTCATGGCGGATGGCTCATGCAGGACACAGATTTCCATGGTTCCCAAGCAGCCAGGATCCTATCCAATCATATTCCTTGCCTAGGCCTGGGTCAGGAGCACTGTGGGGATTTGTGGGTGGTGATAGGCATACATGTGTACTATTTCTATTCTGTTCTTGCTTCTCCTGTCCCAATTACACTGAGAGTGGCCTAACTCCCTCCTCACCTTCCACCCAAACCTATTTCTGTCCATAGACCAATAGAACCAGGAGGAAGAGTCCCAAAAGTCGGAGATTCAAGATCTGTTCTTCTCTCCCAGCTATGTCTGAGGACAGGTGGGGATGAGTGACTACAGTTCTCTCCCCTGCCCTCTGCAGCTCCCCAAGGGCTAGGACAACTCATCATCCCAATCCCAGCAGAGAGAGCAGGGCAAGGGCTTTTGGAAGCCAAAGAGGCTACACAATGAAACCATGGTCATGTCTCCCTTATGGCAGAACCACCACGCTTGGAAGCCAAGGGTACTGAAACCCTGATGGAGAGAGTGGTCGGAGAGAATGCCAGCCTCCCCTGCCCGGTGACAGGTGAGACTTCCCTGGCAAGGAGACAGGGGCTAGGAAGTGAGGACAAAGCCTCATCAGCTTCTAGCCCCTTCCATCTCACTGTGTGTGACTTTGGACAAGTCCTTTCCCTTCCCTTGGGCCTTGGTTTCCCCTATTTGTAAAGTAAGAGGTTTAAACTAGATAGTTCAGACGCATTCCAGGGGGTTTCTGGGGGCTCTATGCTGAGTCTTAGATGAGCTGAAAGGTTTAAGGCCTTATCACCTTATCAGTGTCTTGTGAAAGGAGGATGCTGGTGAGAGGTGTCTGCCAAATTTTGGGGTGGGACAGGAAAGGGAGAAGAGACTGTCTTTTCTTCCACTGTCATTTTTTAGGGTATCCCTCGGGATGTGCTGGTACATGTCTGACAACCAGCTCTCTGAAAAGCAAACCACCTTTTTGAAATTTAACCTGCATCATTAACACGTTCTCCATCACTTTCCCGTCTTCTAGACAATCCACAAAACAATACATTTGTAGCAATTGTTGGATTTCTAAGATACAAATATTCACATGGAAAATTTAGCATTCTTGGATTTGGCTGTTGTATATCCCTGCTTCTCCCCATCCCCAGGGGAGCCACCTTTCCAGGAAATGTGGAAAGAGCACAGACTTTGGAGTCAGCAGACCTGGTTTGGACTTCAAGTTCTGCTACTTGTTAAATCTGGGTGACCTCTCTGTGCCTCATGTGTAAATTGAGGGAAGTGGATTGAGTGACCTCTAAAGTCCCTTCTAACCTTAGCTATAGGATCTTGTCATCCTGTTATCTAAGGTCTGTCCCCAGAAGATTAAAATTCTCCAGGTTCTCCATTTGTAAATAAACCCCCCCCAAAAAATAACACCCCTTGCTCATAGCACCACCTTGTGGCCAATAGTAGAACTCCTTCCTCAAGATAACGATCTGGTATGTGAGAACACTGCAGGGCTGGTCCCTCTGCTCAGGTGCTCTGAGTCATCCTGCCTAGGACAACCACACCCTGGAGAGCTTTCCCCTCTGACCCTAATGAAAGCTCCCATTTATAAATCACCAAGTAGATGCTCAGTTAATATGAACTGGCTCCTGGGAGGCAATTGTGGTGTGGTAGAAACAGGACCGGGAGGGGAATCAGGAGACCTGGACTGAAGTCCCTAGCTTTGTCACTTAACAGGCAGTGTGGTGTCAGGCATCTGGTCCAGAGTCAGAAGGCCTGGGCTTGAGTCCACTATTTTTGAGCAAATGATTCTGGAACTCAGTTTACCCATCCTTAAAATGGGTGGATGGAGGTAGTCAGTAGGCAATGTGGTACAGTGGAAAGTGTGGCTGCAGCTGAAGTGAGAGGACAAATGCATTCAGATTTCCACTCTGGGTGGCCTTATATCACTTTACTTCACTGAGTCTCAGTTTCCTCATCTGTAAAATGAGGAAGTTCACTAGATGACATCTAGCTCTAAATCTTTGATTCTGCTATTATATCCTCTCTCAAGTTCTTCTCTTCTAGCTTTAAGTTGAATGTCTTGGGTTCTAGGCACAAATGTAGTGAAACCTTAATGAAAGGGAATGGTGAGGGGGGTAGTAAAGTAGTAAAGTGAGGCTGGCGTGGAGGAGAACCAGGGAGATGATTGGGGAAGAGAGTTTCATACCTAATCCTGACCCTTCCCTCCACAGAATGGAGTACTGTCACTGCCCCTCACCTCCAGGTATCAACGGAGTCCCTCCCAGGGACACAGGGGACAGTGTTGGATTGTCTACAAAGAATGGGCTTCCATTGCTGCTGAGATAAATGATAGATAAAACCTGGGCTGTTATTAATACTAATGAGCATTCACAATTCATATGAGCCTTTATATACTTAATGACGCTCATAAATGATGGTGGATGAATATGTGATTAGGGCTTGGTGGGTGCTAAGCTGTGAATTCTGGGGAGCAGCCAGAAAATTATATGTATATATTATTCAGAAAATAGCAAGAGTCTGTCTGCCTTTGGGTAGAACTGGAGTCAGGAAGACCTAAGTCCAAATCCAACCTCAAACAGTTTCTAACTATGTCGGCTTGGGCAAGTCACATAACCTCTGTCTGCCTCAGTTGATGCAACTGTAAATGGGGATAATAATCGTGCCTCTTTCCATGGGTTGTTGTGAAGAGAAAATGAGATTACACTGCTAAAGTGCTTCGTACAGTGTCTGGCACATAATAGGTATTGAAGCAGGGCTTATTTCCTTTCTTCTCCCATTCACTACCATACCCCATGGCAAGCACCATGATTTATTCATTCATTTGCTCATTTGGCAAGTCTTTCCTGAGTACCTACTACATTTCAGGCCCTGTACTAGATGATGTGGAAGACATTATTATTGGGTTCATCCTTCATTATTGAAGAAAACCATGACATCAGGGAGATGATGATGTGATTTGCAGTTGACTTTGATTTGAGTGAGAGAAAGCGGTACAAGGTCACCAGCCTCACTTTCTCCTCCAGAGCCATCTGGGTCCAATAGCCTGATATTCATCAGGAGGACTGGAGATGGCCCAGGATGCAGTGGGAGACCCTGGCCATTTTAGGCTAAGGTCTTATCAGATTCTCACTTTGAGTGAGATACTCCCGTTCAATGAATAGGCTTCTTTAAGTAATTGCTCAAGAGATGGCCCCTTTAATAAAAAAAAAAATCAGACTGGGAGGTGAAGACCCTCAGGGTTCCTGGGAAAAAGAGAAACAATTACTATTTAGTAATTACATTCACTCAGTGCTAGGTGAGTGAATGTGGTGGTGGTGATTGAACCTGTTGTCCAATCTATGAGCTCCAAAGTGAATTGCGTTTAAGGCTTGGTCTTTGAGCAAGAAATCTAGCCAGTAAACCCAAAGGAAAAAAGACAGCTTTTGGCCATGGAACTGTACCTTTATGGAAGATATGGAGATATTTAGAACACAGTCCCTACCTGCAAAGAGTTTTCACTTTAGTTGAGGACTCAAACAGCATACTTCTGAAAACTTAGATTGCCACAAGGCAGCTTCTGTTATGTCCCAGATGAGTGGTACAAGTGCTACAGGATCCCAGAGGAAGGAGAGGTCAGGGTGGGCTGGGGCCAGGGGTGGGGGGGTGGGGCATCAGGAAAGGATTCAGAGAGGAAGTGGGACTTCAACCAGAGTTCTAACCCGTGGATGGCATCAAGATGGGAAGGAAAAATGACCTTGGCCTTGGACTCAATTGGTGGTCAATTCTAGTTCTGCTCTCAATTAGCTGTGTGACCCGGGGCTATCTATTCTCCCACTTTCTAGGCCTCAGTTTCTCATCTACAAAAAGATGAAGACTTTGAAATAGATGATCTGTAAGTTTCCTCCCAATTCTAAACCCTGTGATCCTATTAGATATGAGTAAAAACTTAGTGGCATTTAAAATTCAACAAATAAATATCTACTGTGTGCAAGCAACGATGTGAAGTGCTTCAGTGGGAGGTAGAGGCATTGAGAAGCCTGACTCAGTCACAGTAGTAGATTCTGATGACTCCTTTCTCTCTCCTCCCCCCTCTTCCCAGGGACTCCAAAGCCCAGAGTGATCTGGAGGAAGAGTTCATCCCCAGAGCTCCTGAGCAGTGATCCAGGCTTGTCATCATTAAATGAGAGTTCTCTATTCATTGCTTCAGTCTCATCCCGTGACAGTGGAGATTATGAGTGCCAGGCCACCAATGAGGTGGGCTTGACATCAAGGAAAGTCAAGTTGGTTGTTTATGGTAAGAGGGAAATCTATGAAAGGGCATAGAAGGAGAGAGGGCCCAGAAGGAGAACCTGAGGGGTCTGGGATAGAGAATACAGTTTTCTCATTGCCTTAATTGTTGAGGGTGTGGATGGGCTGATAGCTTGTGTGTAAAAGCTTCAGGTCATTTTAATTTACTTTTGAGATTTTATTTTAAAACCTTTTTTTGCAATTAATGGTATTTTATTTTTTTCCAATTACATGTAAAGATAGTTTTCAACATTCATTTTTAAATAAGATTTTCAGTTTCAATTTTTTCTCCCTCCCTTTCTTGCCCCCTTCCCCAAGATAACCAGCAATCAGATATAGGATATACATGTACAATCATTTCCACATTAGTCATGTTGTGAAAGAAGAATCAGAATAAAATGGAAAGAAAAGAGTAAAAATAGTACACTTTGATCTGCATTCAGACTCGGTCAGTTCTCTCTCTGGATGTGGATAGCATTTTCCATCATGAGCCTTTTGGATTTCTTGGATCATTGCGTTGCTGAGAAGAGCTAAGTCTACTGTGGTTAATCACTGCACAATGTGGCTGTTACTGTGTACAATATTCTCCTGGTTCTGCTTGCTTTCATTTAGCATCAGTTTGTATAAGTCTTCTCAGGTTTTTCTGAAGTCTAACTGTTCATCATTTCTTATAGCACAATAGTATTCCATTGCATTATCTTAAAACTTTTACTGATACCTTTTTAAATTTTAAATTTTTAAATTTTTTTGATTCCTTTAAAAGAATTATCTGGTTTGGCCCTTCCCTTACTCTGCACACGTAGTTCCCCACTTCACTACCCAGAGGGGAGAAGTGTATTTCATTATCTATCCCTCAGGCCCAGAAATGATCTTTGTGGTTCTTCTAACTTCAGTAACTTTTTACTGCTGATTTTCCTTAAATTAGTATAATCATTGTGGAGGTTATTCTCCTGGCTCTATTAACTTGACCTTGCATCTGTTCAAGTCAAGTCAGACAAATATTAAGTAAGTACCATGTGCTGGGCACTGGGCTAAGTGCTGGAGAAACAAGGAAAAGCAACCATGGTGGCTCCTCTCAAGGACCTCCCAGTATAACTGGGGAGATGACATGCAAATAATACGTACAGACAAGATATGTGTAGGATAAACTGGAGAAAACCTTAAGGGGGACTGAGAAAACTTTCAGAAGGTGGGGTTTTAGTTGAGATTTAAAAGAAGCAGAAGGTAGAGATGAGGAGGAAGAGTGTTCCAGGCATGGGGGTGGGGGGTGGCAGCCAGAGAGAATGCTGGAAGCCAAGGGATGGGTTATCTTATTTGGGACATAACCAGGAGGCCATGTCAATGGATCGAAGAGTATAGTTAGCCCTTCCCTATCTCACTTCAATATTTGGGGGTCAGCATAAGAAGTTAAATGGGAATTTGGGGGGGAGTTTTGTGGAAGTCGCAGATGATGCTCAAAGGCCAACAGATGACACAAAGCCTGTGATTAAATACTTAACCCAAATTTTGCAATAAGGTACTATAAATACCCCCATAAAAGAAACGTTTGAAAAATCAGACTTTTTCTCTGGTATTAAGGGAGGGCCAAAAAATTTTGTGTGAATTTTCCAGATTGGGTGGGTGTGCCCCTAGCCCTTGTGATGTGGAAGGGATAACTTATATGGTGATTGGGAGGCATAAGATTGGAAAGGTAGGAAAATAAGCCAAAATGGGGATTTTCTATTTGATCCTACAGGTGATAGGAAGTCACTGGAATTGGTTGGAGGGATGACATGATCAAACTTGTGCTTCAGGATGATTACTATTTGTGTGACTTTGGGCAAGTCATTTACCCCATCCGGGCCTCAGTTTCCTCATCTGTAAAATTAGGACATAATGACCTCTAAGGTCCCTCTCAATCTATAACCCCATGAGTCAACAAGGTTGGACAAAGAGGAGTAGAAGGTAGACAAGAGGTTGAGCTCCAGAAGAGTCAGTTCAGGTCAGCAGGAGGGACTTAAAAAACATCTTTACCTCCTCCCCTGCCCTTTCCTTCTTTCCTTCCCAGACATGTGTTCTTATCTATCAGTTGGGAGAATGGCCAAATTACAACGTATGGATTTAATGAAATACTGTTGTGTTATGAGAAAGCTAAAAGGTGCCATCAGAAAAACTTGGGAAGACCTATATGAACTGGTATAGAATGAAGTTGAGTAGATATAGGAGAGCAAACTACACTCTAAACACCACTGGAGTATAATGTTGAGTTTAAAACATTTTTCTGTGAAAGCCTTAAGAACTCTGAGCAATGCATTGGTAAACTATGATTTGAGAGGGCCAGTGATGAAGGATGCCACCTCCTGATAGAGAGATGATGGCCTTGGGTGCAGAATGAGTCATACATTTGTGGACATGCCCAATGTGGAAATTTCTTTTGTTTGACTTTGTATATTGTTTTGGTTTTCTTCTTTATTCCCCTCTAAATTGGGAGGTGGTAAGGAAAGGAAATAAATGCTTAAGTGTTTAAAAATAAAACAAAATAAAACACAATGAGCAGGGAAAGAGAGGGGATGCCTTTTATAGAAATAGCTCAGTAAGAAGAGTGCTAGACTTGGAGTTAGAGGACCTGGTTTTGAGACTTTGGGCCTCTCTGAACCTCAGTTGCCTTATCTGCAAAATGAAAATGTTAGACTAAATGAGCTTATTTAGTCTAGACCTAGAACATAAAGGGACATCAGAGGCTATCTAGCCATTCCCTCACTTTACAGATAGGAATCTAAACCTCAGAGAGGAGAATTGACTTGCCCAAAGTCACACAGCTAATGATTTCCAGAGTCAGGATTTGAACTCTGGGCCAGAGAAATTTCCACTGTATTGTACTCTTCAGGTCCAGCTGTGCTCTAGATCCCATGACACCTCCCTCATTAACCCTGTGCTCCCTCTCTCTCAGTGCCCCCTCACTTCCGGGAAGAGGAACAGAGAGTCAATGTGTCCACCATGGCCGGCAAGCCCCTGACTCTGGACTGTGATGTGAGCGGCTTCCCTACCCCTTCTGTCACCTGGTACAAAGATGGTCAGCCAGTGAGTATTGCCTAACCCCAGGAGGCTTCAGGTGGAGAGAATCTGGGCCTGACCCCAGGGTGATGGGGGATGGAGGTGGAATGTCAAGTCAGAATGAGGGGCAATGAGAAGAGTTGCTGAAATTATGGGGTGGCATGCAACCATTCTCTTTGATCCCAGGTCCTCTTTAATCTCCCTGGCCAGGTCTCTGAGGACAACAGAACTCACTTACCAGATGGTGCTCAGTCCCTCTACTTCCCCCAAATTCAGAAGAGTGACTCAGGCCTCTATACCTGCCAAGCTGTGAACCGAGCCGGGGTGGCTCAGAAGGATGTTAATCTCCTTGTACTGGGTGAGTGATCTCTCTCAACCTTCTTAGTGCCATACTGGGAGACTTTGGGGATACCAATAGCTCTACCTTTTCCATCCTTCTTTCTTCTGGACCCAGGTGGGATGGAGCAAGGTTCTCCTTATCTTCTGCTTGACAGGTAGTGACTAAGACACTCACCCCATTCTTTGTTCCTTGGACCTCATCCATACCCCCTACCTAATCCCCACCTTACCTCCCACATCACTCTCTCCCTTTCCCCCTCTTTGCCAGTCCCACCTTCAGTACATGGAGCAGGGACAGCTCAGGAGGTATTGCGTCTGGTTGGCATGGAGGTAGAGCTGCAGTGCCGCACTTCAGGGACGCCCCTGCCCCAGGTGGAATGGACCAAGGATGGGCAGTAAGTGACTCAGATTCCTGAGTCAGTGTTCTTTACACTGTTCCACATTCTGAGCTCCTTTGATTTCTAAACCCTCTGAAGCCTTCGAATCCCTGGGGAGTCTGCATGTGGCAGACTTAGCCCTGTGCTTTCCTCCTAGAAGGTCTGTTTGGTTGTTGGGCCTCTGTTCTGTCCTCCTGATGCCCTCTCCAATGTGAGTCTGACATCCACACATGGCTGTTAGATGTGGAATCTGCTGGGAGCAGGTGTGTGGCCAGGGGTGATTCTGGGGAGAACACAGAAACCATGTTAGATGCTTGGCATGTTCTATCCATCCTGAGGTTCAGAAAAGGCCCTGCTGCAGCCCCTCTCTCTGCCTAAGGTGCATTAGACTGAACATTTCCTCACTCTTGGTGAATTATTTAACATGCCTATGCACAGTAAGACCTTCTGCTAGAAAGCTGAGCACAAAGATTCTGCTTAGTGGTAAGAGAGGGCTCACTCACCTAAAACAATTAAGGAACTGTGCAAGACAGTGTCTGCTTAAGAACCAAGTGACTGGTACCAAACGTAAAATCTACACGAATGTCTCAGAGGAGAGAAAGATGCCTGGGGAATCATAAAAGGTTTCACGAAGCCAGTGGGACTGTAGCTCATCCTCAAAGGCCTTGAACAGAATTTGAAAAGAAGAGGAAGAGGAGGGCACTCCAGGGAGTAGGGAACAGAGACAGGAAGGAGCAAAGCATATTTGGGAGTGGCTTTGGGGGAACACAGGGTGGGGAGCCTAGAATGGCATGCTTGGGCCAAGTTGCAAAGGGACTTCTCAGTGTCTGGCCTGGGAGTCTGAACTTAATCTAATAGGTAATGACAGACCTATTTGTCACTACTGATGGGGGAGATTTCTAATCCTCTCACTTCCTAGTCTTCAGCCTAGGGCTCAGATGTCAGTCTCTTTAGTGGAAGGAGCAGTAGATTTGGAATCAGAGAACCCAGGTTCAAACCCCACGTCTTCCACTTACTACCAAAGTGACCAGCGTTAACTTTTATGGGTTTCTGATTTCTTATCTGTAAAATGAGGGGTTTGGGACTAGATGAACTCTAAGGTCCTCCTCAGCTCAAAGTCTGTGATTCTGTGATCCTTGTCCAGCCTCCTTTTCTACGTTGTTCCTGGACCTTATGCCTGTTTTCCCCTGACCCTTTCCCTAGGCCCATACCCCTAGGTGACCGTCATATTCAGCTCTTAGAGGGTGGGCAGATTCTCAGGATCCCAAGTAGCCACCTGGGGGATGCAGGTCATTATCAGTGTGTGGCCTTCAGCCCAGCCGGCCAGCAGGCCAAGGATTTCCAGCTGAGCATTCATAGTAAGTACCTTTGTCACTTTCTTATCTACCCCTATCATGAGTGGCATAGTGCAGAAATCATGCCACTTGGTGTTGGGCACATGCTTTGGGCCAGAGACCAGCCCTTCAGGCCACATTGGTGAGAGGTCCTGGAAGCTACTCCTTCCTAGCTTGGAGGGTGGTTGGCTAGGTCACATCCCAAGGGAAACGAGGGGAATGGGGGAGGAGGGGAAATGAATCCCATCAGCATCTTGTTGCATGTTGGCCTGGTCTCTGCTTTGGCATGCTTCTTGTGCTGGCACCTCCTCCATGTCACATCTACCATGGCAGCTTGGCTCCTAGCACGACTGTCTGTCTGGCACTCTAGAAAGAACAGCCCTGGCTGCCCTCCAGGTGCATGTCACAGCTCTCTATGACCTGGGCCTCCCTCTGTCCCCTCTCAGCACCCCCTACCATCTGGGGCTCCAATGAGACAGGCGAGGTGGCTGTCATGGAAGACCATGTGGTCCGCCTTCAGTGTGATGCCCGTGGTGTCCCCACCCCTACCATCACCTGGTTCAAAGATGGGGACCCCCTCCATGCCAGCACCCAAGTGGCTTATGCCAAAGGGGGGCGGCACTTACAGCTGGGGAAGGCCCAGGTCTCAGACTCTGGGCTGTACATCTGCCAGGCCAGCAATGCGGCAGGAATAGCTGAGAAAGCTGTGAGGCTGGATGTCTATGGTGAGCTGACTCCCAGGGAGGGTGGGGAGAGAAAATGGCATAAGGGTGGGGAGGGAAAAGAGCAGTGAGCTTGACAGTCAGGAGCAAGTAGTTTACTCTGAGGCCTGGCCCTCCAAAGCCTGTCTCCTCACCCTAGAGCAGGGGTTCCAGTATCAGTAAGTCCTCGGGCCCTAAACCAAACTGAACTTGCTCCTCAAGGAGCAGCTGTGGGCCTATGGGATGGAGTGGCATCAGACAACAGGGACTCATAAGGGTGGGGCTAGGGGCCTTCTGTGAACTTGGGAAGAGTAAGGTGTCCTGTTTCACCCACTGGGGAACACTCAGAGAATCCATTCTTTGTAAGAGGTGGAATAAGCAGGAAATTCATTAGGCTCAATAAAGATTCCAAAGAATTCCTGGTGGACTGGTCTCCAGGGAGCTGTTAAAGAAAGCAGGGTATTTGTGGGCCATTCCTCCCCCTGGAAACTGACATCAGCTCTGAGGTCAGCTCCCTTCAGCTTGGTCCCAGGGTCCCACAGCACTCCCTGGGGAAGGACTAGTTGTTGGCTCTGCTTCGATTTTCCAAGGCCCTTTGAAAGAAAAATGAATTTGAATTTTATCTCTTCTTGGTTTTGCTAAGTTCCCTGCTGCCAGAGTGAAGAATTTAGGCATCTGTCCCTTCTCTGTTTCCCTCTCCTCTCTTCTTCCCAGATATATGCTTTTTCTCTGTCTTTAAGGTTGGGCATGAGTAGAGATATCCTTGACGTTAGCAGATCTGGGCAATCCTATTCCACTAACTGTGACTTGGTCCAAAGGTAGAGATATAAGGCCCCTTCCCTAATATTCCAAAACTCCAGAGGGGAAAGGAGATGAGATACCTCTTTCTGACTCTGAGATTCTACAATGAATCCCCCATTTCCTCTCCAGTTCCACCCACCATCGAGGGTGCTGAAGGAGACCCCCTGGTGGTAAAGGCAGTGGCTGGGAGGCCCCTGGCCCTGGGGTGTTCAGCAAGTGGCCATCCACCACCCACCCTCACGTGGCACCAGGATGGAAGCCCACTGACAGAGAACAATGGGACATGGCTCCAGGAGAGGGGACGGGTGCTGAGACTGGAGAGTGTGACAGAGGCAGCTTCAGGGCATTATAGCTGTTTGGCCAATAGCCCTGCTGGGGAGGCAATGCTGCACTACCTGGTGGAGGTGCAAGGTAAGCGGCTCCCTCCAGGTGGCTGGAGTGTGAGTCCAGAGCACTGAGGTCATTGTTATCAGAACAACCATCCTCCCTGATCTTCATGGGATACTGGGGGCTTTTGGGGGAGGTGCCACCTTGGGGAATGCTCAGGTAGCACCCACTGGGAAGTCAGATTAATTGTCACTGATTATTTCGTTGACTGATTGGCATCGTCAAATTGTCCTGCTTTCCTTCATTCTCATCCACTTATTCCAGGCATAGTGTAGTAGAAAAAGTACTGCACTGGAAGTCAAGAGACTCAGGTTCTAATCCTGGCTCCAACCAGCTCTGTAATCCTAGACAGATCACTTGCTCCCTCTGAGTCTTGGTTTTCTCATCAGTAAAATGGGGATAATAATACTATCTAACTTACAGAGTTATGGGAAAATTGTGAAATAAGTGCAAGGTTATTGTTTACTCGTTTAACAAGAGCTAATTAAGTGCTCACTAGCTACTCTGCAGAGGTCTGGATTCTGTGAATGTGCTAGGTGAGGCGGAGGGAATATAATAAGAGAGAACAGATTGACCTTATTTCTTACACATACACAATGCTTTCTATTTCTTCAAAGATTTTTCTAGCCAGCATTTTATTTGATCAGTCAACAGTATTTATTTAAAGTACCTACTCTGTGCCAGGCACTCTGCACACAGGATACAAGTACAAAGAATGAAACAAGCCCTATCTGTAAGGGTCTTAATATCTTCGTGGTGTTCCTCTGTGGTAGGTTTGTTTTTGTTTTTGTCCAGCCCTATTGTTTCATTGGTTTAGGGAACTCTTTATGAGAAAACCCCCTCTACCCATGCTGATCAGTAACTTCCAGGTGGAGAGACTTTCTCAGGCTCACACAGGCACTATGTGTCAGAGGTGGGACTTGAATCCAGGTCTCCCTGATTCTAAGGCCAGCTCTCCATCCACTGACCACGATAAGTAGGGATGGTTATGATCCCTATTTAACTTAGACTCAGACATAGGTCAAGTGTTTGCCTAAGGTCGCGCTCTGGAGTTAGGACTCCAGCCTGGGTCTCCTGACTCCCAGTTCAGTGACATTTCCCCGTCACTACAAAGTAGTTAGTCACTGCTGTTCTTAAAGATAGTGAGATGTACACCTTAGAATAAGCTGCTGCCGTGATGTTAAATGCAAATAGAAATGGAGACACTAAACAGTACATGAGAATCCCTACTGGCCTCTTTTGGACTTGGAAAACCACACATTAACATTATCTGTGTTCTGCTTTTTAAAATCTTTTTGTGTTAAATATTTTTCAATTATGTTCTAATGTGATTCTGGCCAGACTTGAAGTCTTGTGGCCACCTGGTGTTTGATACCTGTAAACTGCAGAACAGCCTAGGAAGTGACTGGGGATTGGAGAGAGGGAGCATTTCCTGGTCAGCTGGCATCACTTACCTGACTGCATATTTTGTCCCCAGTACCCCCCCAGCTGCTGGTAGGAGAAGGCTCAGGACAGGTGACTACTATCAAGGGACACTCCTTGGAGCTTCCCTGCCAGGCGACAGGCTCCCCAACTCCGACTGTACAGTATGTATGGAGAGGTGGGGCAAAAAGGGGATATTACAAGTGGAAGAGAATTTGTGCCTCCTGGGTATCAGAAATATATTTTCTCCTAGGATTGCCCTCCTGAACCCAGCAGGTACAGAGTTGAATGGTCTCCATGGAGAGTTATTCTTGTGTTCCCCTATGCCATGAGGGTGGGAAGGGCCTACTAGGTACCCCTGGTCAAAGCAAGAAGGGTGGAGGCAGAGAACCATCTAGTAATCAGATCGTGCTGGAAGATGAAATCCTGAAAGTTTGCCCAAGGGGCCTTAGACCTTGACCACCTAGTGTAGCTTCCTAGGCACTCATTTTTGCCATTGGAAGGATACCAAGGGTGCCAAGATATGCCTCTACTGCTCCAATTAGAGAAGTGACCTTGGAATTAAGAGAACCTGAGTTCAACTCTCACTTCAGATAATTATTGTCTGTGTGACCCTGGGCAAATCCCTTAACCTTTATCTGCCTCTGTTTCTTCATATGTAAAATGGAGATATTAATAGTACCTCCCTCACAGTAAGGGCCAAATAACATAGAAAGCCTTTTGCAAACCTCATCTCTCTATAGAAATGCTAATTATTGTTATTACTTCCTACTTACCCCATTCCCACTCTGAAACATGGATTCTCAGATGGCTGCGGAGTGGCCGACCTGCTGGGGAGTTTGCTGGTGTGGACGTATCCACAGATGGGGCCATGCTACGGATTGACCATGTGGAGCCACACCACAATGGGCTCTTTGCCTGCCAGGCCACCAACGAAGCTGGCACCGCTGGGGCTGAGGTGGAGGTGTTGGTGCATGGTGAGCATTTTCAGTCTCTGAAACAGGGACCAGAGAGGCCTGATGGGAGAGAAATGGGGGCGGTCCATTGGAGATTCATGGATGTGTCTTGGCCCAGCCTGCCATGGGGTTCTAGGGTAGATGGTCCTTTGGCCACCTTCTTGGCAATCTATCTTGTTGAGAGCTGGCCCAGGGAATGGAATGCATTAGCTAGTTCTGAGGGAGATGTTTTTGGACTATCTTTCCATAAATAAAGAATGGGTTTAAAGGGCTTAGTCTGGACTGGTTTTAGGAAAGAAAAAACTATTCCCTGGTATTCCTCTAACACCTCAGAGCCCTTCTCATTGTTTCACTTAATCTTTATAATACTCCTATGATCATCCCCACTTTGCAAATGAAACTGAGGCACAAAGAAAAAGTGATTTGCCCCAGACCACCCAGCAAGATGGTGGAGATGCAGGGCATGTGGAGGGAGTCACAAGCATGATTGAGGTTTCTTGACTTTCAGACCAGTGCCTTTTCTTTTCTAACGTAGTGTAGTGGCCTGAGCAGGACAGTTAGGAGACTGAGGTTTAAATACTGGTTTGACCACTTATTGGCTGTTTGATCCTGGGCAAGGGAAGGTATTTAGCTTCTCAGGAACTCAGTGTCTTCCTCTATAAAATGGGAATAAAATATGTGAAGTACTTATCTCCTAGGCTATTGTGAAGAAATTGCTTTTGAAACCTTAAAACTCTTTTAGAAGCAAGAGACCCTTTCTAAGTGAATGCTATGTGCCAGGCACTATTCTAAGTGTCAGGGGTACAAAGAGGGCCCCCCTGCCAACCAAACAATTCCTGCCTTCAAGGAGCCCATAGTCTAATCGAGGATACAATGGGCAAATGCACAAACCAGCTACATACAGGACAAATGGAAATAATTAACAGAGGGAGGCACTAGAATTAAGAGGGGTTGGGAAAGTCTTCCTGTAGAAGATGGGATTTTAGTTAGGAGTTGAAGGAAGCCAGGAAGGTCAGTAAGGGGAGAGATGAGAAGGGAGAGGATTCCAGGCATGAGGGAGAGCCAGAGAAAATGTCTGAACTTGGGAAATGGAGGTCTTGTTCATGGAGCAGCAAGGAGGCCAGTGTCACTGGCCTAAAGAGAATGAGGCAGGAAGTAAGACGTAAGAAGACTGGAAGATAGAAGGGGGCAAGGTTAGGAAGGGTTCTGAGTGCCAAAGAGAGGATTTTGTGTTTGATCCTGGAAGTGATAGGGAGGCATTAGAGTTTCTGGAGGAGGGAAGAGTATATGACGTAGCTGAACCTACATTTTAGGAAAATCACTTTGGTGGTTGAATCCAAGATGGAGTGGAGGGGGGAAGAGACTTGAGGCAGACCAGTCACCAACAGGTTATTGCAATAATCCAGGCTCAAAGTGATGAAGCCCCAAGTTAGGGTGGTAGCAGTGTCAGAGGAGAGAAGGAGGCATTTTGGAGCAATGTGGCAAAGGTGAAATCAACAGGCCTAAGCAACAGATTGGATATGGGGAGTGAGAGATAGTGAGGAGTCAAGGATGACACCTAGACTGTGAGCCTGAGGGACTGGGAGGATGGTCTCAACATGGGAGTAGCAGGGAAGGTAGGAGGAGGGGACAGTTCAGGTAAAGATATTGATTTTGATTTTGGACATGTTGAGTTTAAGATGTCTACTGAACATCCAACTTGAGTTGTCCAAAACACAGTTGGAGATGCAAGAAGAGGCATCAGCAGAAAATTGGAGCAGGGTAGGTAAATGTGAAAGTCAGCAACAGAGAGATGGTAACCAAATCCATGGAAACTGATGAGATCACCAAGTGAAGTAGTATGGAGGGAGAGGAGAAGAGGACCCGTAACTGAATCCTGAGGGACATCTATGGGATTAGAGATTCTGATCTGGGTGAAGAGTCAGCAAAAAAAGGCAGAAAAGGAGTGGTCAGAGAGGTAGGAGGAGACCCAGGGAAGAGGGATGTCCTGAAAACCTGGGGAGAAGAGAGTAGCAAGGAGGAGAGAGTGATCAACTGTCAAAAGCCACAGAGAGATCTAGGAGAAGGAGGATTAAGAAGGGGCCATTGGATTTGGCAGCTGAGAGACCATTAGAGACTTTGGAGAGAGCAGTTTGGGTGGAATGAAAAAGTCAGAAGACTGATTGTAGGAGATTGAGGAGAGACAGGAAAGCAAGTAGAGAAGCCTGTTGCAAGCAGCCTTTCGAGGAGTACAGCCACAAAAGAAGAGATATGGAATGATAGTGGAGATGAATGGATCAAGTGAGAATTGTTTTTTTCAGGATGAGGGAGATCTGAACATGTTTGTAGGCAGCAGAGAATGGGCCGGTAGAAAAAGAGAGATAAATGAGCATAGGAATGACTGAGGGGACAATCTATTGGAAGATTTGAGCTAGTATGGGATCACTTGAGTAGGTAGAGGAGTTACAGGTTTGATAAGGAAGAAGGCAAACTCATCATGTAAGACAGGGATGAAGGAGGAGAGAGTGGCAGAAGGCACTGAACGATAAGAGATGGGGAAGAGGGGAGAAGAGGGAGCTCATGGCAAGCGACCTGTTGTTGTTTGGTTTTTTTTCTGTAAAATGAGTCAAAGTTCTCTGTTGTGAGACTCGGAGGAGGCGCCATGGGAAGTTTGAGAAAGGATGAAAAGGTTTGGAAGGGCTGCTGTGGGGAATGGAACGATGAGTTGATGAGGGAGATGTAGAAGGACTGTAGGTCCTCCCAGGTCAGGGTCTCTGGGTGACCTCGCCCCTTCCCAGGGAGGGGTGGGGAATTCCAATGCCTCTCTGAACCGTTACCTTCATTTTCTTTCTTCCTGGTGTAGAACACCCATCAGTTACCATCCTTGGGGGTGAGAACCTCACAGTCCCTTTCCTCCAGCCAGTGACGATCCAGTGTGTGGCAGCTGGGATGCCCGTGCCAAGCCTCAGCTGGTGGAAGAATGAGGTTTCTCTAGTGACCACAGGGGATAGCTTGCAGGTAGGCTCCAGCGTTCCTGAGGTTGGGCATCTTAGATGCCAGGGAGGTTCATAGCAGCTGTCTGGGCTCCTGGCCCTGCTTTGGACCCTCTAGTGGGATGGGGAGTCTGGGGAATGAACAGCAGTTGTTGGAGGGGGAAGTGCTGCTTTGTGTACCTGTCTTGGGTGGCATGGGATGGCCCTAGCTTCACGCTGGGGAATGGGAATCAGTGTAGTACAATTGAACGAGCATTGGCTATAGAGTCAGAGGACCTGGGTTCAAATCCAAATGCTGGCCATTCCTAGCTGTGTGACCTTGGACTGATCCCTTAACCTGTCTCGGCTTCATATTCCTCATCTGTTTGAAAAAAAAAGGTTGGGATAGATTGGTCTCCAATCTATCTAGCTCTCTATCTGTATTCATTGTATAACTCCCACCTATCTGGTTCCCTATTGTGGGGGTTGTTGTTCAGGACAGGTTCTCAGGAGTCAGGATGGGGCTGGCTCCAGGGCAGAGAATACCCTTCTCAGCTTCTGCCTTGTGACCAGCCCAGCACTGCCATACAGCCTGGCCCCAGAGAGGCATTGCTCACCTAGACTGAACCACAGAAGGACCAAGCTGAGCTGGCATTGCCAGGGAATGCACAGAAGGAAGTGTCCCCTCCCAGACTATTTTTTCTTTTAGATTGAGAAAGTAGATCTGAGGGATGAAGGCATCTATACCTGCATGGCTACCAACCTGGCTGGAGAGGCCAAGAGGGATGTGGTGCTGAAGGTGATGGGTGAGGAACTAGGGAGTGGGGAGCTTCACTCCCTGCCACTGACGTCTGGGCAAGGAGTCAACTAAACCAAGGGAGTTCTTGGGAAATCTGGGTTCCATGGGAGTCTGGTTTGGGCCATGAGGGTATGTGGTTAGGGGACTGAAACATTGTGCCTGTGTCTGTCTGGGTGGGGTTCTCACCTTATTTTTCCCTAGTGCCCCCCAACATTGAGCCGGGCCTAGTGAATAAGGCAGTATTGGAGAACACCTCGGTATCCTTGGAGTGCCTGGCATCAGGAGTCCCTACTCCCAGTAAGACAATCTTTTCTGAGTTCCTTGCCCAAACAACCCTATATCCTCATTAGCTGCATCTTCCTATCTGCTCGATAAGATTCGTTTGCATCCAATAAAATGAAAAGCAACATGGGACAGTTGAGCGATGAATTTACTGTTAGAAGACCTGGAGTTTAATCCTGGCTTTGCTACCTACTAGCTGTGTGACTTTGGGTAATCACCTAACTGCTCTGGGCCCTAGGTTTGTTGCTCGTCAGTTGTTTCAGTTGTGTCTGACTTTTTGTGGCCCCATTTGGGGTTTTCTTGGCAAAGATACTGGAGTGGTTTGCCATTTCCTTCTCTAGTTCATTTTACAGATAAGGAAACTGAGGCAAACAAGGTTTAGTTACTTTCCCAGGGTCACACACCTAGTGTATCTGAAGCTGAATTTGAACTCAGATCTTCCTGACTCCAGGCCCAGCAGTCTATACACTGTGCCACCTAGCTGTCCAAGCCTATGGAGCCTATCATCTCTAAGATGAGGGGATTGGACTGATTGCCCTCTGAGTTCTCATCCAGGTTTAAATCTGTGATCCTTTGAACCTTGGTGAGTCTTAGCCTCTCTTTAGTTAAGGTATGAATGAACCAGAAAGCACATCCTGACACATTGAAATGACTTAGGACCTTTATGCCAAATATAAGATGCCTCAGAGCACTCTCATCTTACTGGTTTTGTTATGTAGACTAATGGTAGGGAAGCTAGAGAAAAAGATGCGGGCTGAAGGTAGATGCAGAGACCAGGAGCTAATCCTGAGGACAGAAGCTGAGAAATCTCCATGAAGCCACAGAAATAGGTTTTGGACAAATGGGGTACCCTTTGGAACCTTTTACCCAGAAAGGTAGTATTGGCTAAAAATATAAAGATTCAGAGGTTTAGATAAATTTTTGAAGATTGATCCATCCATGACAAGCTGTTGAAGGAGACTTGTGGGTTTGGGGGGGGCATGTCCCTAACTTATCAGGTTGATGCCAACTATGGCCTTGTCCATTTTGTCTTGGTGGCCCCATCAAAGACATACTTCCAGACTTGAAAGAATATGGCATGCAGCTGTTGATATCCTCATGGGATTAGATGAAGCACTATAGAAATGTGAATTTTTATTTCCATGGATCCATGCATTTCAGGATAACTACTCTTCATAGGATCATTAATTTAGCACTAGAAGTGATCCTAGAGGCAATCACCCTCTTATTTAACAGAAGAAGAAATTGAGGCTCCCAGAAGTGATGTAATTTGTCTAAGGTTCCAGAGCTTGTAAGTGTTTAAGATAGGATTCAGATCCAGGTCTTCTTGATTCCAAGTCCACAACGCTATGCTCTGTATCACCTTGCCTCTTCCTGCATTACAAATACTTTCCTCTATACGTCAACCTTCCCTTCCATGAATTTATGGAATAATTATATCTTCAGAATTACTCTCTACTTCTCTGACCATCCTGCCCACCTGCTAAGAAGACTGATCAGGACTTTTTTGTTGCTCTTTCTCAGGAATATCATGGTATAGGGGCCACCAGCCTATCTCTCCTAAGCCTGGTGTGATGGTGTTGGCCGATGGGAGGGTTCTCCGGATCAAACGTGCCCAGCTGTCAGATGCAGGAAGTTACCGGTGTGTGGCATCCAATGTGGCTGGCAGCAGTGAGCTGAAATTTGGCCTTCGGGTTAATGGTGAGCAGCCTTGGTGAAAGAGGATGCCTTGATTTTAGGAAAACACAGCCCTTTACAGGAGACAGTGTCCTTGACCAAGGCGTTGCTAGAGGCTCCATAACTTATCCTAAAGAACTGAGCTTCCTGGCCACTTCTTGCTTGAAGCAAAGGGTCTACTATATAAATCAGAGGTGTTAAGTCCCCACCTTGCACATGTTCCCATGTGTGGCTGAACCTTATCAACATGTAATTAGAAAATACGTTTTAACATAAGTAAAAAATGTAAGAAAACATAGATAATCTTAATGTGTAGTTTTCTAAGTCACTATGTATCCTGCAGGAATTCTTATGTTTGTCTTGGAGGCCCTATTTTTATTTGTTTGATACCATTCGCTAAAGTTTTCCTCATCACCTATGAGAGCCCATGCCTGTTGAGTTCTACTTATAGCTACCCCATCCAAATCTTTTGACTCACTCCAGGTATATTGTTCATCAGTTTGTGAAGCAACAAACATCTGTTTGGCTCAACAATAGCAAACGATTATTAAATGCCTCACAAGCACAAAGCTCTGCGTTAGGTCCTAAGGAGATGCAAAGTTTATATATGATATGGTTCTTACTCTCAGGGAGATTGTAGGCAATCAGGGGAGTAAGATCCCAATACAAATTCAAAAATAAAGGGCAAGAAAAAGAGATATATGATGGGAGAAGGGGGAAGAGAGAGATAAAATGTAGGAAATTTTCTCTCATAAAAGAGGCATGCAAGGAAGAGTTTTTATAAGGGAGGAGGAGATGGGGAAGTGACAGGCAATGATTAAGTCTCATTCACATTGGAACTGATTCAAAGAGGAAAGAATATATATGTATACACTTAGTGGGGTATAGAAAGTTTACCCAGTAAGGAAAGAGATGAGGAAGGGGATAAGAGATATGGGGAGGGGGGACTAGGAGGCAGCGATTAGAAGCAAAACAGATTTTTTTGAAGAGGAATAGACTAAAAAAGAGAGAGAAGAAGAAAAAAATAGAAGAAAATAGGTTGGAGGGGGAGGTACATAGTAATCGTAACTGTAAATGTGAATGGAGTGAGTTCACCCATAAAAAGAAAGTAGATGGCAGAAGGGATTAGAAGTCAGAATCTAACAAGAGACACACTTGAAACTGAAAGATACACATAAGAGTTCAAATCAAGGGCTGGAGCAAAATCTGTTACGCTTTAACTGAAGCGAAAAGACAGGGGTGGCAATCATGATCTCGGGCAAAGCAGAAGAAAAAACTGGCATAATTGAAAGAGATAATTAAGAAAACTCTATTTTGCTAAAAAGTACTATAGACAATAAAGTAATCTAAAAAAATTACAGCAAGTTTCTCTGATAAGGGCCTCATTTCACAAATATATAGGAAAATGAGTCAAATTTCTAAAAATAAGAGTCATTCCCCAACTGATAAATGGTCTAAAGATATGAACAGGTAGTTTTCAAAAGAAGAAATCAAAGATATCTATAGTCATATGAAAAATGTTATAAATCACAATTGATTAGAGAAATGCAAATTAAAGCAACTCCAAGGTAACATTCTACGCCTCTCAGAAATGACTAATGATCGGTAAACTAATAAACTGCCGGTGGAGTTGTGATCTGTTCCAACCATTTTGATGAACTCTTTGGAACTATGCCTAAAGGGTTATAAAACTCTGCCTATCCTTTGACCCAGTAATACCACTACTAGATCTATACCCCAGAGAGATGAAAGAAAAAGGAAAAGGATCCAAATGTATAAAAATATTTATAGTTGCCCTTTTTGTTGTGGCAAAGAGTTAGTGGGAAATTGAAGGAATGGTCATCAATTTGAATATGACTGAGCAAATTGTGGTATGCAATTGTGATAGAATAATATGTGCTATAAGAAATGATGGAGATAGTTTTAAAAAAAACCTGGCAAGACCTATATGAACCGATGCAAAGTGAAGTGAGAACAACTGGGAGATCATTGTGTGTGGTAAGAGCAGTGCTGTAACAGTGATCAACTGCAAAAGACTTGGCTACTCTGATCAATACAATAATCCAAGACAGTTCCAAAGGACTCAAGATGAAAAATTACTATCCATCTCCAGAGAGAGAACTGACGAACTCTGAGTATAAATTAAAGTACAATAGTCTTGCTTTTTGTTGTTGATGTGACTGAAATGGAAATATGTTTTGCATGATTTCACACATATAATTGATATTTTGCTTGCCTTCTCAGTGGGTAGGAGAAGAATTAGAGGGAGAGAGAGAATTTGGAATTCAATGTAAAAAGAAAAGAACATTAAAATAAATGAAAAATAAAGTAAAAAAAAAACTATGCCGAATAAAGGGAATGTTAAATACACACTTTTCAGACCATAATGTAATAAAAATTTTATTCAACAAGTTCATTAAAGGGTTATCAGACAAAGTATTATGGTCAGTCCAAAGGACATAGTTATTATCAACTAGGGAATCAAGGGGAGGCTTCATGGAGCAGATGGCATAAAAGATGGATAGAATTTCAGAAAATATATAGAATGAGGGAGAAGCACAAGCAAAGGCACAGAGATCATAGGACTATAGATTTAGAGATGGAAGAAACCATCAAATCCAACTTCCGGATTTTATGGATAAGGAATCTGAGATATAAAAAGATTAAATGACTTGTAGCTAGTAAGTATATAAGGCAATATTTGAACCCAGATCTTCTAGAGTCTTAGAGGTCTTTGGAGTCTAACAGTCTCTTGGGGGTAGGTCAGATTAGTGGTATGTTTCTGAACCCATTCAATAGCAGGGCCTTCACACATTGGGTCAGGGCTTTCCCTTTTCTCCTCTGGCCTCTACCCCCAAATCCCTTATTTTAAAGAGCTCAAGTTGTGTCCTTTCCTTTGCAGTGCCTCCTCAAATCACGTTGGCTCCCAGTGTCCCAGGTTCTGTGCTCTTGAATGAGCCAGTGAGGCTGATGTGTAACGCCACTGGAGCCCCCAAACCCACAATGATGTGGCTGAAGGATGGCAACCCTGTGTCAGCCACAGGGACCTCTGGCCTCCAGGTTAGTGCAGTTGGGACAAAGAGTTATGGTTTCACGGCTAACAGCTGGAGATAGCCCTACCTCTCAGACAGGAGATACCAAGCCAGAGGGATCTTCATTTCTAGGGAGTAAGGGTGGTGGGCTTTTAAGGCATCCTGTAGTTTGCTAAGGAATATGGGACAGAAAACTTTAGAGATAATGGGTTCCCCTTTGAGGTCTTCAAGCAGATACTGTTCTTTTGCATATAAATTGTAGTAGATGACCATGGAAGTGCCTTCTAATTCTCAAATTCTGGGATTCTAGATCACAGATGAGGAAAAGAAGATCTAGAGGCTTTAAGGGGCTTGCCTAAGGTTACACAGGGAGTAACAGAGGAGAAACTGAGATTTTTTGAGAACCATATCTTGGACTCAAGATGATTGCCTGCTGGGAAGTGGTTGTCATTTAAAAGCAGAGGGAGGGAGGTGTGGATGTAGGTTTGCCAACAGTGCTGTGTATTTGCAGGGAACCTTTCAGTATCTCAGATAATCTCTCAGCTTTTAGGCACAGCTAGGAGGGAGATAAAGGAACAGCTATGTGAAGGGTAACTTTGCCATCTTGTGTCTAAACTTGGCAATTTCATCTTCCTGAGCGAGTGGGTAGCCATGGCTAATACTGATTTCTTTTGGAGGGCAGATCTTCCCTGGGGGCCATGTCCTCACCCTGGCAAGCTCTAGGGCCACAGATTCAGGTACATACTCCTGCGTGGCAGTGAATGCTGTCGGGGAGGACCGGAGGGATGTCACCCTGCAGGTCCATTGTGAGTTATGTTTCTTTGGGGATGGGGAGGAGAGGGCAGTGGGGCTGTGTGGTCCTTCGAATGAGCATTTGAGTAAGTCTCACTTCCTGAAGAGATGTGTGGGATGGGGATGGGGTGTGGAAAGACAGGATTTAAGCTATGAGTATTTTGGGAACTATTGATGATCTTATGGGGTTAGATGCTACCAGGAGAGCCTGAAAAACTGGGCTCCTCTTCTTTGTTGTATTATGCCTTTCCTTTCCAGCCACCTCAGGAGCAAATAAGAAATTTCCTAGAAGGGAGTGGCATTAAGGAGACAGCAGGGGAGGGGGGGTCAGGGACTAAGGATTGTCATTCTGTCATTCTATGTACTTTCTGGAAGAGTCTATCTGCCATGCCTTTGTCCTCTCCAGTGCCCCCAAGCATCCTGGGAGAAGAGCAGAATGTGTCTGTTGTGGTTAACAAGTCAGTAACCCTGGAGTGCCAGAGTCAGGCTGTGCCCCCTCCTGTGCTGAGCTGGAGGAAGGATGGACGACCCCTTGAACCCAGACCAGGAGTCCGCCTCTCTCCAGATGGGGCCCTCTTGCAGGTGAGTGGCCTCAAAGATATTAAATGAACCTTTGGTTCAGTGGAGGCTATAGGCAGAGCCAATCACAGGCACTGTCCCCTGCCTGTGGAGATTCTGTGGTGTATATAAAGGTCAGATCTTGGCTCTAATGTTTGCTAGCTGTGTGACCATGAGCAAATGACTTTATCTGTGAGCTTCAGTTTCCTCATCTGTAAAATGAGGATAGTAGCCATCATGCTGCCTACCTCACAGGGTTGTGAGAAAAGTACTTTGTAAATCTTGAAGCACTGTATGTGTTACTTATTACTGTTGTTTCTACTATTATCACAGAGTCACAAGACATTAAAGACTGAAGGTATTTTGGAACATAGAGCATGGACATAGGCCATAGAATGTCAGAGCTAGAAAAGACCTTGAAAGATCATCTAATCTGAACCCCTCATTTTACAGATCAGGATATTAAGGCTCAGAGAGGATGAATCACATAGTGTTACAGAGTATGAGGTGGGATTAAAGCCCAATTTTCCTGACTCTTTGTTCAGTGCCCACAGGCTAAGGCAGACCTGGTTGGTATAGGCAGGCAAAAAAGACAGACCTATAAAAACAATTGCAATCAATTGAATTGAAACCCAGTAATTCAGATTTGTTTGATTGGCTTTGAAGTTGGGGTATGGGAAAAGGCAGCTGGGCTGGATTAGCCTTTTCTGAGGAATGACTCAGGAATGATGTGGCGCCTTTCCCTCTGTGGTCAGGTGGAACAAGCTGAGGTTCAGGACGTGGGCCGCTATACCTGTGAGGCCCTGAACAAGGCCGGCCGCTCTGAGAAGCACTACAACCTCAATGTCTGGGGTGAGGTCTCTTTGAGGGGTCAGAAGTTATATTCCTCCTTTTCCCCCACCCTCTCCTGTCTATCTAGGTAACAAGCCTGGGCAGATTTCACCTTGGCTAGGTTGTGACTTGGATCACTGCCTTCTTTCTGTTTCAGCCTCTCGCCATTCTCACCCAACCCCAAGGAACCCTAGGCATAAATTTCTCCCCTTGTTTTGACTCAGTTCCCCCAGAGTTCTCTTCGTGGGAGCCCCAGACCCTGGCAGTGACTGAGGGCCATCCTGTCAGCCTGTCCTGTGAATGCTGGGGAATCCCCTTCCCCAAAATCACCTGGAAGAAAGATGGTAAGACTTTACTTCCCCACAAAGTCAGTCCCATATATCCACACTCCACTGTGGTCTCACTCAAATGATAAGGGCAAGGAGAAATAGAATAACTGACCCTCAGAGGATCTTGGTTGTTTCAGTCGGTATTTATTCTGTTCATTTCTCTCTGATCTTCAAAGCCTTGTTTATCACATCTCTGTGAAGTCTTCTATGATTGATCATAGATTTATTGCTATTACACCTAATTTACCCTTAGCCACTGACTACCCTCTTATCCCTATGCTCTGTTTCACTGAAAATGAATGGATATTTATCACATAGTATAGCACAGACATTAACCTTCTAAAGTTTAAAGAACTCTTCTCCCAAATGGGGGTCACCTGTTCAACTGGGCATCTAGCATCCTGGCAGCACAGCCCTCCTGAGCCAGCAGACCCCTCCCCCGAACCATTCCTCTCTTTCCTGCCTCATCTTGCTACTAAAGGGGCTGTCATAAGCATCAAGCTGAGACATGATGGGAGTAGGTCACGACCTGAGCTTTTATTTCACTTTGTACCCTCCATACCACATGATGTGTGATCATCTACGAATTTGTCTGGGTCTCCTACTATGATGGTTAGCTACTTAAGAGCAGGGACCCCTCTACCTCCCCCCAAGTCTGGGCATCCTGGGGCATCCAGGATGCAGTAGATGCGCAGTCTCTTTGCCCAAGTTGTGAATCTGATCTATTGGAATAATTTTCAAAGGCTTCTAGATTCAGAGCCGGAAGGCCCTTAGAAGCCATCTTGTTCAGCCCCTTTGTGGTTTAGATGAGGGAACTGAAGCTCAGTGATTCGCCCAGCGTCACACAACTATTAAGGAGCAGAATCAGAATTTGATCCCAAGTCCTCTGACTCTAAACACTCTTTCATTTTTCAGGAACAGAGGGGACCGGTCTAGGCTTTTTTGTTACCATTATCCTCTCTGTCTTTTTCAGACTCTAAAGAACGTTTCATTAGGGCTGCATGCCTCAGGGGCCTTGGGTTTCTATGACCTGGACTGTGGGGGTTCATCGTTTCCCCCCTAGGCTCTGGCTCCTCGAGTGGGGAGGGAGGCCTAGGAAAGAACTGCAGAGGCAGCTGAGATTGTGAAGGGGTTGGCCTTCCTGGAATGGGGTTGATGGGGAACCCAAATACACCAGGGACCTAAAGCCCAAAGCTCTGTGTTTCCTTCTCCATCTCACCCAGGGATGATCCTGCCCATTGATGGAGGCAGCACAGAACCCATCTCAGCTGTGGGGAGGCTGCTGTACCTGGGAAAAGCCCAGCCTTCTCAGGAGGGCAGCTATACCTGTGAGTGCAGCAACCTAGCTGGGAACAGCAGCCAGGAACAGCAATTGGAGGTCTATGGTGAGTTGGGTTGGGACCCACTTAAAGGCATCAGGGCCCTTTCCTCCCACCACATCTGGCAGACACTGGCCCAGCTCCACCCAGAGCTCAATGACTTGGGAGCTGCAGGGTTTGATCCCTTGTACTGTTTGCTCCTTCTTGGGGAGGGGAGGGGTTGAAGGTACATTTCTTTATTCTGGAAACCCAAGAGTGTAAATCATTCTAATCCAGGAATTCTTTTTTTTAAAATTTGTTTTCAGTGTTCTACAATCACTTCCATATATCTTAGATTTCTTCCCCTCCCTCCCCTTCCTTCCCCTTTCCCTCCCCACTCTCTCCCTGAGACAGCATACAATTTTATGTAGGTTCTACATGTACATTCCTATTAAATACATTTCACCTTAGTCATGTTACATAGAACAATTAAAATGAATGAGAGAAATCATAAAATGAAACGTAATGCAAAAGAAAATGGTCTGCTTCATTCTGCGATCCAGTTCCATAGTTCTTTCTCTGGATGTGGAAGGTGTTTTTCCTCAAGAGTCCATTGTGAATTTTTTAAGTGCTTGTATTGCAATGAAGTACTAAGTCTACCAGAAAAATTCCTCACACACTGTGGTTGTTGCTGCGTACAAAGTTCTCCTGGTTCTATTCCTTTCACTCAGCATCAGTTCATATAAGTCCTTCCAGGCCTCTCTGAAGTCTTCTTGTTCATCATTTCTTATAGCACAATAGTATTTCATTGCATTCATATACCATAATTTATTCAGCCATTCCCCAGTTGATGGGCATCCCCTTGATTTCCAGTTTTTGGCCACCACCAAGAGAGCCCCTATAAATATTTTTGTATATGTGGGACCCTTTCCCATTTTTATGATCTCTTGGGGATATAGTCCTAGAAGCAATATTGTTGGGTCAAAGAGTATGCACATCTTTGTAACCCTTTGGGCATAGTTCCAAATTGTTCTCCAGAATGGCTGTAATCCAGATATTCTTAATTGTGTGTGTGTGTGTGTGTGTGTGTGTGTGTGTGTGAGTGTGAGTGATGGGTCCCTTTTGGCAATCTGGGGAAGCCTTTGTCTCCCTTCTCAGGATAGTGTTTTTAAATGCCTAAAACAAAATGCATAGTTACAAAGAAAACAAATTATATGGAAATGAAGATGTCATTTTTTCCCATTTAAGTTCACGGAACCCATGAAATCTATCCACAGACCTCCTTGGGGGAGGAGGGAATCCATGGCCTGCAGATTAGGATGCTTAGGTCTAGTTCATGTCACCTCTAAGAAGTGCTGTCCCCAGTTAGCCTAGATAGACATTTCTATAACCCAGATGTAAAGAATTCCACCACAGTTCATATTCTAGGTTCTCTCTATCCTCAATGAATGGTAGCACTCAGAACTAAAATGAGTCTAGCTGGAGTCTGGCCAGTTTGACTTTTCCCATGGCTGTGACCAGAGGTCATATCAAACTCCTGGTGACCTTCACAACTCCCTTTTCCTTCCACCCTCAGTTGTTCCAAAGATCCCAGGCAGCAATGACTTCCATAAGGAGGTATCTGTGATCCAGTCTGGAGAGGTCACCCTGGAATGTGAAGCCACAGGGAAGCCACCACCAGTGGTGACATGGGAGAAGGATGGCCAGCCTGTGGCCAGTGAACACGGCCTGCTCCTTCAACGCCAGGGGAGGGCCCTACAGGTGGAGTCGGCACAAGCTGGCCATGCTGGACGCTACACTTGCATAGCTGAGAATGAGGCTGGGCGGGCAGAGCGGAGGTTTGACCTCTCAGTGCTAGGTAAGGCCTGAGGCAGCATCTTGGCTTAAGTCTTTCAGGGGAAGCAAAGAAGAAGGAAAAAAAAGAAGGAAGGAAGGGCTTATTTAATCACCTGTTATGTGCCAGATATTTTCCTGGAAACTAGTGCAGTCCCACTTTCAGCTATAGAATTGTGAGCACTGCTGCTTCAGGGTAAGCCTCATGGTCTCTCTAATCCTAGCTTCCATCTAACAAGGGTGTAGAAGAATGATTTGTTGGAGTACAAGGTTGAATTTACTATCAGGAAGGGCCACGTTCAAACCTTGCCCCAAATACACACTAGCTTTGTAATTCTGAGCAAGCCAGATAACCTCACTAGGCCTCAGTTTCCTCATCTGTAAAATGAGGGAGTTTTACTCCATGACTATAAGATCTTTTTCAATTCTAAAACTGTGATCGTATGGTCCTTTGTCTTCTCAGACCAATGGGTCTAAGTTGGAGGGGGTTGGGGAGAGAAGGGAAGGAGGTAAATTTGAATGGTGTTAAGAACAGATCTTATTTATTAATATAATTGCTTTTCATTTCTAGTGCCCCCGGAGCTCGTTGGGGACACTGACCCACTGACCAATGTCACAGTAGTCCTGCATAGTGCCCTGACTCTACTCTGTGAGGCCTCGGGCAGCCCTTCCCCGGTAGTGCGCTGGTTCCGTGGGGAAGAACCCATCGGTCCTGGGGAGGACACTTACTTCCTGGCAGGTGAGGCAAGATGCTGAGGGATGTCATAGGCAGCTGGTCTGCCTGTCTTCCAGTTCAGTTCAGCCTCCGTGCTCAGACCAATAGCTCTGAGCTGGATACGGATTCAGGGTTTGAATTCCAGCTCTATCATTTATTACTTGTGTTAGCTCAGACAAATCACTTAACTTTTCTGTTCCTTGTTTGTAAAATGAGGACTTGGATGAAATGACCTCTGAGGTCAGCTTTAAATCTGTTGTTGTGTGGTCTTTTCAGTCCTGGCTGACCCCTCATGACCGCATTTAGGGTTTTTTAGTGGTTTGCCATTTCCTTCTCCAAGTCATTTTACAGGTGAGGGAAATAAGGCAAACAGGGTTAAGTGACTTGCCCAGGGTCACACAGCTAGTGTCAAGTATCTGAGGGTAGATTTGAACTCAGGTCCTTCTGATTTCAGGGCTGGTACTCTATTTCCCCGGGCCACCTACCTACCCCTTTCCTCAGTTCTCTTGTTTCTTCTGACCCGTTTCCAGATTCTTCCCCACCTTGGTTTCCCTCCTACTATCTAAATAGATTTGGTGATATGTTTCAGGACAAGCCTAGCCTTCTCTTAGTCTCTGCTAGCTAGGCCAGTGAGGCTTTTCACCTTGGCACATGTAAGGTAGACTTAAAGGCTAGGTTGAGTACATTTGATCCCGTCTTCCTTCTCCCTTCCCTAGGTGGCCAGATTCTGAAGCTGACCCGAGTGCAGGAGGAAGATGGTGGCCTCTATTTGTGCCTTGCTAGTAATTTGGTTGGGGAAGTGAGAAAGAATTTCAGTGTAGAGGTCTTGGGTAAGTATCAATGACTTTGAAGTTTCCAAATAATTTTGGGATAAACCCAAAAGGTAGTTTGGATCACAAGTATTTAGGGGTCCAGAAAGTGGATGTAAAGTGGGAAAAATGGAAGAGTTGGGCCTGGGTTTCTCCATCCCAGCACAATATCTCTACTGCAGAGAATGTTGTATACAGTAACAGCAATATTGTGCAAAGAGTCCAAGGTAGTCTGAGTATTATAAATACTTATATCAGCTACAAAGGACCTATGAAGGAAGATGGTATCCACCTCCAGAGAAAAAAAAACTGATAAATAGAAGTATGCATAGTATGGTTTTACATATATATATGTATGTATATGCATGTATACACACATACATACATGTATATGTAAATACATATACACATGTACACTTATATGTATATACATATACATATGTATGTGTGAAATGATGGGCTTCTCTAGTGTGGGGTGGGGAGGGAGGGAGACAGTTCAGAACTTAAAATATAACAAAAAAAATTAAATAAAAAAGAAAAATGTCTATACTTTAGAGATTGTATAGTTTTTGGTATAGTGGTGTAGACCACTTGGATTCCCTATCAGAAAAGGGACATTTTATTTTAATAAAAATAATTCCTTATTTATATAGAATACTTTTAATTTTTTTTACAATGCTTGCAAATTCATTATCTCATTTGACAAAGCAACCTCATGAAGTAGCTAGGGCACAGATTAATTGGTGCCATGTTACTGATTGGAATAACATTTTGGGAGAATAATTTTAACCACAATAATTCTTCAGTGTAGTTACTATGGGATTGACAAGGACTGGTCAGCTTGCTTCCAAAAAGGTTGGAGAACAGGGCAAATTTTGAAGTGATCTTTGTGATGGATGCAAGGTTTGCAGATTTGCTGTGGTCCTGAGGGGCAAAGGGAATGCTAGTCTTCTTCACAGGAAAGAAATGAAAAGGGCTCAGAAAACTCCTTTCTAATCTCCAGGAAGGATGTCAATAAACTGACGAGCGTCCAGAGAAGGGCAACCAACGTGGTTGCATCTGATATTGTAGGTCATGTCATATGGACTGAAGAAAGTGGGGATATTTAATATAGAAGATTTAGGGGGAATGTGATCAATGAGGCCCCATAATTGAAGCACTATTTGGGCTTATTCTGTTTGACCTTTGGAGAAAGGACTAGGAACAATGGAGAGGTGTTGCAAAATGGCAGACCTCAACATAAGACCCAAGATAAGGAGAGACTTCCTAACAACTAGAAGTCTTCAAAAGCGAAATGGGCTACCTTGGGAAGTAGTGGGTTTGCCCTCCTTTCAGGTAAAGGCTAGGTGACCACTTAGGGGCCATGTTGGGGAGGGCGTTCTTGTTCAGACCTAGGCTTGGAGAATGGGGCCCCTGAGGTTTTGCCCCTGTCTCACACCTGGTAAGTGGAAGAGCCATACGTGGAGGTCAATGTGCTATAGAAGGAAGTGTTAATCACTCTGATTCTCAGCTTTCTCATCTGTCAAAAGGGGACAGTCATTCCTGCCTCTCAAAGTTGTGGGGATCAAATGAGATAATGTACATAAAGCACTTTGTAAATCTGAAAAGGTTATTATATAGGTCAGCTATTTATTAATGTTACTATTATTGTTGTCATTTTTTTGGGTCCATGATTTCATTAGTGTAAGAAGTTTCCTTTACCAGTGCAGATCGGTAGCTGTTCTGCAGCTGAATATCAAAAGTCACCGAGGGTCACTGGGTGGTTAGGTCATACAACCAGGATGTGTCAGAGGCAGGACTTGAACCTAGGTCTTCCTGACTCCTGGGCCAGCTCTTCATACTTTATCTCTAGCCACTGTTTCCTACTTTAGTGTCATTATTATCATTACTACTGACTCTAAGTTTAAAATTCTTTCTCCTAGACCAGGGGTCAGCACACTATAATCTTTGTGTCAAATTTGGCCCATTGTCCATTTTTGTATAGACTGGGAACTAAGCATGGTTTTATATTTTAAAATGAAGTAGTTGTACTGTATTTAAAAATGTAAAAAAAAACCTTTTTTAACTTCTAGGCTCTATAAAATCAGGTAGCAGATTGTGTTTTGCTGACATGTGTCCTAGACCAGGGGTAGGGATCTGCAATCTCCAGGCCATATGTTGCCCTCTAGGTCCTCAAGTGCAGCCCATTGACTGAATCCAAACTTCACAGAGCAAAGTTCTTAGCTTCCAGGCCATATAAAATCAGGTGGCAGATTGTGACCTGTGACCTAGACCATGTATACTGTTAGTAGTAAATTTGTGGTGATCTCTTTCTTCCAGTGCCTCCCAGAATTGAGAATGAGGATTCAGAGGAAGAAGTCAAAGTCTCTGAAGGGCAGTCTGCTTTCTTAACTTGCAATGCCACAGGTAACAGCTGTATGGAGTGACTGGCAGCTGGAAAGACAGAGGTCAGATATCTGGGATGGGGATGGGGGAGGGAAACTCAAGAAACCAAGATTTGCATTCAAATTCTTCATTTCCAGCTTCTTGCCCATTTATAACCAACTAGTAACTTCTGTTCACTCCTCTCTGGGAGAGGTGCTGATACCATTCCCTATGGAGAGGAGAAGCAGTCACTTTGTCCATTATCTTCATCCAATTCTGGTCCTAATGTTCAGATCTTTGAGAAATCTTAGATGAGAAGTCATGAGGCAGAAAGGTTCTAGAGTGGCATTCTAGGCTTCCTGGAGCTGTTCTAGAGCCTGTTGTGTAACACAAGAGCTATCAGACAAATCTGAATTGAGAATTTTAAAGAAATACAGTCATTCATTCTTTCTTGCTTCTATCGACAGGTCATCCCCAGCCAACAGTCACGTGGTTCAAAGATGGCCAAGCTCTCTCTGGAGGAGACCCCTATCATATATCCTCAGATGGGTCTATGCTAGAGATACTGCAGGCTAACCTCTCCAACTCTGGTCACTACTCTTGCATTGCATCGAACTCAGTCTCAGAGAAGACCAAGCACTACAAGCTTAGTGTTCTGGGTGAGTGGCGTACAGTAGGTACCATGATGCAGGATCCAACAGACAGATATCCCTCAAATCTCCTACCACAGACAGACTGACTACCTGGAGTTGCTTAAGCTGGGCTTGTTGGAGTTCAACAAGGACCCATAGGACCCCAAATCACATGAGATCACAGATTCAGAGCTAGAAGGGACATCAGAGATCATTGAGTTCAACATCTTCATTTTATAGATTAGGAAACTGAGGTCTCAGAGACTAGATCACTCATACAGGGTGTGGTATGGTATGGATTTGAACCCAGTTTCTCTGTTATCGATCCAGCACTCTTTAAACACTACCATGATACCTCTCAAACCCATCCTCCTTACTAGCTAGTGGGAAAGCCAAGGAGATTAATTGTTTAGAAGTTACCTTGGAGAGGGCAGCAGGTCCTCTAAGATCTAGCTAGCACAATGTTTCTTGAGACTTCAACTAAAACCTTTCCTCCATAAAGCATATTAAGGTCTAGGGAATCATGAAAAGGATTTTCTTTAAAAAAGGTAAATATAGGTATTAAATTTGTTTGCATTCGTTTAGCTTTCTTTTAGACTGTAAAAGGTCATGCAGGTGTTTAACAAATGCTTGTTTCATTGAGCATACTCATGTTCCTGAGATCTGGTGAGAGACATTTGAGGGTTGAATGAGGTCATTTCAATTTTAATGAAAAGTTATCATAATTTACACACCAGGGAGTAAAAAACATAGGATCATAGATATACAGTTGGAAGGGGCTTCAAAGGACATGTAGGCCAACTCTCTCATTTTACAAATGAGGAAACTGAGGCCCAGAGAAGTTAAATTGTCCAAAGTCACTACCAGTGGCAGTCAATTCTCTGACTCCAATTCTTGTACTCTTTCTACTGTGCATTATCTCAAAACATTTAGTATGGAAATATAAGCAGGTTCAAGAACTATTTAGATAAATTCATGAATAAGGTGGAAATTAATTCAGTTCACATGATTTTTATCAGATATCTACTATGTGCAAGGCACTGGGCTAGGGCTAGGAGATAAAAAGACAGAAACAAAACCAGTCCCTGTTTGCAGGGAGCTTACATTCAATCAGATGGTTATTGAACCAACCCATGAGAGGTGATGAGCACTACAAAACAGAAGGGGGATGGAGAGAGGATACCTCCTATACTCAGATAAGAAAATACAAGATAATTTAAAGAGAGAGAGAGAGAAAGAGCTGTAATATCTCTGGGGATCAGGAAAAGTTTCAAGTCAGAAGTAGCAATTGAGCTGAACCTTTCAGGAATCTGAAGATCCTAATGAGGGGATGGGGCGAGAGTATGTTCTAGGCATGAGGGAATAGATTGTGCAAAGTGCCGAAGGTGGTAGGAAATGGTCAGAGAACAGCCAATTTGGCTGGAACTGAAGGTGCGAGAATGATAGGAAAAAAGTCTAAGGTAAAGCCAAATTGGGAAGGTCTTTAAAAACGAATATATAAATCATGCATTTTTATCCTAGAAGCATAAAGCAGAAGAATGACATGGTCAGACCTATGCTTGGAGGAACACTATTTTAGCATTTCTGCCAAGGATTGTTGACTGCTAGGAGAAGACTAAGGCCAATTAGGAGGCTATTGCAATAGTTTAGTTGAGGGGTGATGAGAGCTGAATGTGCTGGTGACCATGGGAGTAGAGAAAAGAGGATAGATACTGTGGAGGTAGAATGGATGAGACTTGGTCACTGATTGTATAATGTAGAAAGACAGAGTGAGGAGTTGAGAATAATGCCCAGTTTAAGAACCTGGATGACTAGAAGGATGGAAAGAAGAATCGGTAAGTCTTTCAGGGAGAGCTGTCCAGCAGGCAGATATCATTTTGGGGTCGAGTCCAGGAGAAAGGTTTGGTCTGTATGTAAAGATGTGGGAGTTACCTGCACAGAATCCACTGAGATGGTGATTGAACCAACCCATGAGAGGTGATGAGCACCACAAAACAGAAGGCACAGAAAGGCAGGAGAAAAGGGGTCCAGGACAGAGTCTGCCTAGCAAAAGATAGCTTGATGATGATTATCAGGGGGAAACAGGATATTTTAATGGATCAGAAGAGCTTCCTGAGCATAAACTATACATAAAACACCACAGGATGTACAAAGGCAAATAAGTGGGTTTCCTCTCAGTTGAAGTCTTCAAACCAAGGGCTGGATGACCACTTGTCAGGAATGGTGCAAAGTGGGGATTCTTCACCTTTTTTGTATCCTGGACCCCCGGACAGTCTGGGGAAGCCTGTGGACCCCTTCTCAGAATAATGTTTTTAAATGCATAAAAGAAAATACATTGGATTATAAAGGAAATGGATTCTATTAAAATATAACAATCAAAATGTTAGCTGAAAAATTCAGATTAAGGTTACTTGTTGTAGATGGTTTATTTCTTCAGGTGTGGGTTGAGCTAGATGGCCTCTGAAGCCCCTTCCTCCTCCGAGAGTTGGAGTGCTGTTCTCAGGTCATCTAAAGACCCCCATCTACCTCAGCTTTGAAAGGTCTTTAGTCATGGGTTCCTGGGGTACTACTCACCCTGGCCACATTTTACAAGCTTCTCTTATCTACAGTGGTCCCCACAATTTTGGGAGTGACTGAGGACAGTCCAGATGAAGAAGTGACAGTGACCATCAACAACCCCATCTCCCTGATCTGTGAGACCTTCGCATTCCCCTCCCCTATTATTACCTGGATGAAGGACGGAGCTCCATTTCAAGCCTCAGGAAATACCCAGCTGCTCCCAGGTGATGACTTCTGGGGTGCAAGGGGTTGGAATTGGGGGAGTTGGTCCAAGTGTGCCCGAGGTGGGATGAATTGCGGTGAGAGATGGTCCCCCAAAACCTTATCTCTCCAGGTTGGAAGGTAGGAATAGAGCCCTAGTTTATAAATTGGGGACTGAAATTGTCACAACCGGCCAATGGTTTGAAACATGTTGACACGGTTAAAATTAAAAATAATAAGCTAAAGCACTTTAAATTTACAGAACATTTTACAAATATTGTCTCATTTTTTTCCTAGTAACAACCCTGCTAGATATATGCTGTTATTATTATTATCCCTATTTTATAGATGAAATTGGGGGAAATGGAGGTAAAGTGATTTGTCTAGGAATACATAGCTGTTAAAGGTCTAAGGTCAGGTCTGAACTTAGATCTTGCTCAGTGCCACCTAGTTACCTAATGACTTCTCTTAGGGTGAGACTGAAGGTTTGGTTCATGCCATGTTTGGTTGTTGTAGAAACAGAATGAGAAGCTTGGATCAGGGAAGCAGAACATACTAGAAACATGGGAAGGCAGTCAGGTCAGTGGAAGAGGCAGAAGCAAAGTGAACAAACAGAAATAAAGAGGGGACAGATGCTGGAGGGATGAGCAAGGCAGATGTTCCCAAGTCCACACCAACAGTTATTATCTAGAGGGATCTACAATTCTATAGATTAGTGCAAAGATAGTCAGAACTTTAGGCACTCAGTCAACAAGGAGGTGGGTCAGGAGGACAGAGCACCCTAAGCAAGGACAAGACCTGGACGATACAATGGGTTTACTGTTGAACCTTCAGCTACTTCCCTTCCTCTTTCACCCAGGGGAGGAGACAATCCCCAGTATACCTGGCGTAGGAGCCTGTTGATAAAAAAAAAAAAAAAATTTCAATAGCTGACTGGAGTGTGGTAAAGGTGGGGAAAGGCAGGCTAAGAGCAGATGTACTACATTTCTCTAGGAGGAATCCTCATGATGAATGTGCTATGAAAAATAGTCTCTCTGCTTTTAAGATTTCCAAAGCATCTTCCTCACAATAACCTTGTGAGATAGTTAGTGCAAGAATTATTGTTCCATTTTATGGATGAGAAAATTGAGACCCAGAGAGGCTAAATGATTTGCCCACAGTCACACATCTAGGAAATGTTGAAATTGGGACTCAAATCTAAGTCTTCTGACTTAGTCAAGGGTTCTTTCCAAGTTCTAGTCTCTGCTGGAAAAAGCTAAGTTGCTTAGCTCTTCCTGCAGTCCTAGGGCTAGAGGGAAACTTGGTCCGGTTAGTCCAACCCCTTTATTTTATACCTGAAGAAATTGAGGTCCAGAGAGACAAAGTGGTCAAGTCAGGATTCTGTAGGTGGTAAGCAGCAGAGCCCAGATCCAAGCCCAGGTCTTAGGCCTCTAAGTACAATCTTCCTTCTACTCTGCCATTGTGAATCAGCACTGTCCCAGCTGTGAACAGCTAAGCCTTGCCTTTGAGGGCCCCCCTCCCCATTGAGTGGGCAGAAGCCCCTAGGAAGAGTGGAGGCCCTTAGGGGAGCTCTATGGTGAATCTCGGCTTCCTAACCCCAAGTAGGCACCCATGGATTGCAGATCCTCAATGCCCAGGAGCAGGATGCTGGCCGATACACCTGCGTGGTCACTAATGAAGTCGGGGAGGCTGTGAAGAACTACCATGTAGAAGTGCTCAGTATGTAACAGTACACCCTGTATGGATAGAAGCACCCCCTGGCCAAAAACCTATTGATGTAACAGCCCTGACTCATCTGCCACATTTATATTGAATTTCACATGTAAAAAAATGTACCTCCATGTATGTCATTTCAATTTCGTAAGTGAGATGGTAATAAAGGCAGACCTCAATAGTCTTCCTACTTTCCAGTTAAGAAAACTGAGGCCTGAGAGGGAAGAGGCTAGTTTTGCTTCACACAGTTAGCTGGTAAGAGATCTGGGACTAGAAAACCACTCACCTGAATGTGGTTATAGCAGTCTATTGTTTCCTGTGTATTCTTTAGGTAGGAGTGTATTACTCCAGTCCTTTCTTTATTCCTCTAATTTGGACTCTGGCAGGATAATTAGGGGTCCCATGACTTACAGTCTTAGAGCCTAGAATCTGGGTGGGCTTTCCAGACCCTCTTTCTGGTCTGCCCCATTCCCAGGGTAAAAGACTGCCTGTCTTCATTAAAGCCTAACTCTCAAACTCTGCTCTGCTTTTAGTACCTCCTTCTATTTCCAAGGATGATCCCTTGGATGAATTCAGTGTTAAAGAGGTGAAGGCCAAGGTCAACAGCACCCTGAGCTTGGAGTGTGAATCCTGGGCTATGCCCCCTCCGACCATCACCTGGTACAAGGATGGACAGGTGAGGCAGAGAGGGAGACAGTGACACTCTCGCCTTCAGGGAACTCAGCAGGCACAGTTGAGAAGCTTTTCACCCTTAAGGTTCAATGTGAGGTGAGGGTAGGGGTTTATCACCCCAGACCCTTTAGAATGAGTGGGGCATCAGTAAAGTGGAGCCCCATCCATTTGTAGAGCAACAGAGCTATCTCAGTCTGACTCCCAGCTCTCAAGCATGAAAAGATGAATAGAAAGGCCTGTGGAATATGCAAGTGGAATCTGTAAATTTGCCTTTGAGGGAAAAAGATGAATGAAGCAGGATGTGGCTTGGACAGGCCACATTTGAGTCCTGGGAATCATCCTAATAGCTCTCATTTTCATAGAGCTTGGATGTTTCCATCCAAAATGCCTTCCTCACAATAACCTCATGAGGTAGTTAATACAAGCGTTATTGTTCCCATTTTATGGCTGAGAAAACTGAGGCCTAGAGAGGTGAAATGATTTGCCCATAGTCACATAGCCAAAATACAGGGCTCCTAATTCCCAGTCCAGGCTTCTTTCTCTTCTCCCATCTATAGTTCTAGGGGTAACTGTGTTTATCATCCTGGAATCGGGGCAGAATTTGAGAATTGGGGGGCAGGCACAGGTTGGGAACTTGGCCTTAGGTACAAGAGGACATTCTGATGCCCTGATCCCTCCCCCACAGCTCAGACGCACAAGCTGATTCCTAACCTTGACCTCTCAGGGTCATTATAGGTTAGTTATCTTGCAAATGTTTGCTTTTGATTATGAGGGGAGACCAGGAAAAAATTCAGAGACCCATGTGGCTGTAACAAGTCCCCCTGATGGCTAAGGCGATAGAGCATGGAGACCATGATAGGGCTTTCATCTACATCTCCCCCATTTGAGGGGACTGAGGGAAGGAATGTAGGTGAGGGACCAAGTCTAGTTCGATTTCAGTGGGAACATTTGCATCCTCTTAATGTGGTACAGAGGGTGACCAGGATGCCATGGCCCTGGTGGTGTGAACCCTTCCACTGAAGTGAAGCATGATCCAGCCTCCTTGACCAGTGTAAATGCGTGCCCTGATCTGGCCTAGCTGGCTTTATTTCTGCTTCCCTGCACTCTGTATCTTGTACCCTCAGCTGGTGAGCCCTGATGATCACCTTCACCTCCTGGCTGATGGGCGGCTGCTGCAGATCAAACCAACCAGGGCCTGGGATTCAGGGCGCTACCTCTGTGTGGCCACCAATGTGGCTGGGGAGGATGACAAAGACTTCAATGTGCTTATCCAGGGTAAGTGCCCCAGGAGGAGAAGAATGCAAGGGTTGGTAGAAAGGCTTGGAGAAAGTGGGCAGCTGATGACATGGGACATGCTGTTCATTCACACCAGCTCCCTTCTCTCAACCTGAGGAAACTCAGACTTCAGGCTAATGCTACCTAGACAACAACCCCTTCCTCCATAGATAGATGGATGGATGGATGGATGGATGGATGGATGGATGGATGGATGGATGGATGGATGGATGGATGGATAGATGGATGGATGGATAGATAGATATGTACATACATATAGATATATAGAGAGCACTTTAAAGTTTGTAAAATGTTATATATATATATGTGCATACACACACACTATATATATATATATATGTACATATATATATATTATCTCATAAAGATAGGGTCTGACCATGTGATTATATTCTTATGGGGAACTCCCAGGTGAGGAAACTTAACTTCTACAATGAAGGTCAGCACCTTTTCTGCAACTTATAGTCTTAGTAGATTACCTAAAACACTGAGATTTAGTGATGTACCCAGGGTCACCCAGCCAATATGTGACAAGGACAGGACTTAAACCCATGTCTTCTTGACTTCAAGACTGACTTTCTATCCACCAGACCAGGAAATTATATAGCTTATAAATGTATTAAATTTCTAACTTCTTTGGGTTAAGATCAGTCAACTCTATATGACCACGTGGCATAAAACAGTTGTAGATCTGGATGTGGCTTTAGAAATCATTCATTCATTTGTAACATTTGTAAAATCCATACACACATATATAAATAAGTATATATATATAAAATATACATACATAAGTATATATATGTATCTATATGGGTCTGTGTAATGTTTCATGTGCTATATATACATACACACATACAAATATATATACATATATATATATGTGTGCGTGTGTGGTGCTATGATAGATGCTAGGGATTTAAAATAAATAAGACAATCCCTACTTTTAAAGAGTTTATAATCTTATAGGAGTGGGAAAGCATTGACAGAGATAAATATAAGACGAATTAGAATATATTCAGTGCACAAGTGATACAATGTATCATAAACTCATCAGGATTCATAGAATATTAGAAATAGAAGGAACCTTGGAGAACATGTAATCCAGCCATCACATTTGTAGAGAAGGAAACTGAGGGTCAAAAAGGGAAGTGATTTGCCCTTGGAAGAAAAGTTCCCTTGATGGTTTTGTCCTGTTTTTCTTCCCTCCCTCCCAGTGCCCCCCATATTTCAGAAGATTTCAGATCCCAATGAAGCCTCTGAGACTCAATACCAGGAGGAGGAGCTCAGGGGAGGAATGATGGAGTATCGGGAGATCGTGGAGAACAATCCAGCCTACCTGTACTGTGACACCAATGCTGTCCCTCCCCCACAGCTTACCTGGTATAAGGACAGTCAGCCCCTCTCAGCCACTGAGAGTATATCCGTGTTACAAGGTATGGACTCCAGAGAAAATCTGGATGTGCTAAACAGGATGTTATAATAGCTTAGTTCTCTACTCTCTTCTTCTAGCCTCAAACTGAAGACGGTATAATGAAATGGCCTTGGTTTCATGACCATATCTGTATAATTAAAAGCATTTGTGATATAGAATATTGTCAATGGGACTTTGAATGACTCTTCCCTGACCACAACCTCAAGACCTTGGCACTGACTTTAACACCAAACTGAGCTTCCATCCCTCTCTCCCCCATGACTCAGCTGATCACTAATCCTGACCACCTTTTCTAAGGATTGTTTCCCTTGGGTAGGCCTTGTGGCCTCTGAGCTCATTTTTCTTCTGCAGGTGGTAAGGTCCTGCAGATCCCTATGGTCCGAGCAGAGGATGCTGGGAGGTATACATGCAAAGCCTCCAATGAAGTTGGAGAGGATTGGCTTCATTATGAGCTTTTGGTGCTGAGTGAGTGGCTGGGAGATGAGGGGCGGGAGAGACCCTCTGCATACTATCCTACAGATGAAGGGCACATCCAATGTGGTCTCCTACCCTTCCCCATTCAAGGGAGTCAGGGCTAAGGTGGGAGAGATGGCAGTCAGGGATCCATGGAAGGAACCCCACATTAGAGGCTCGGATGGATGCCTCTACCTTGTACCTGACATCTCATGTCCACCTCCTCTTGGTTCCTACAATAAGACATGGATAACGTCTTCTTTGAGCACAGGGGACTTCCAGATCCATCAAAAAGAAGCTTAGTGATAGATGAACATGACCCTTGGCTAATGCAGTTGTTGTCAAATCAGAGACCTCCATTGGAGTGTGGGTTATTTTTCAACTTTGTGGCATTGTTGGTTAGTGCTCCTGCCACCTTGGACAAAAACACACATGGAAACTGCCAAGTGGTCTAACCACCAGTTCAGGAAATAAGTGTGGCAGGAAAGGGTAATGATAACGATAATAATAATAGCTAGCAGTTTGGTGGCACAGTGAATGGAGCACCAGCCCTGGAGTCAGGAGGACCTGAGTTCAAATCCGGCCTCAGATACTTGGTACTTACTAGCTGTATGACCTTGGGCAAGTCACTTAACCCTGATTGCCTAACCTCTGCCCTTCAAATAATAATAGCTGGCATTTATATAGTGCTTTAAGGCTTGCAAATTTCATTTTAGTGCAAATGCATATTTTACATATTGATGTATTTTACGCAAATGAACTTGGTCTTCACAATGCTATTAGGGTAGGTGTTATTATTATCCTCATTTTATAGAAGAGGAAACTGAGTCCAAGAGAAGTCAAATGCCTTATCCAGGGTCACCCAGCTAGCAAGTGTCTTGGCAGAGATTGCAGTAAGATCTTCAGGATTCCCAGTCTAGGACTCTATGCACCATGCCAGCCAGGCTCGGGGCTCTTCCACACCTTCCTCTCTTCTTGTGCCTCCTCAGCACCACCTGTGATCCAGGGGGATCCTGAAGAGTTGGTAGAGGAAGTGACGGTGAATGCCAACAGCACAGTCAGCCTGCAGTGCCAGGCCCTGGGCACCCCACCACCAGTTATTTCATGGCTCCAGAACGGGCTGCCCTTAACCCCTAGCTCAAAGCACCAGGCCCTGGAGGATGGGCAAGTCTTGCAGGTTACAGTCTCCTCATGGCTTACCAGTGAGGGCGGGATGACCTAGAGTGGGCAGAGGGCCAGGTGCCAGGTTGGGCCCTCAGGCCTATCATTTTCCAGGCCAAGTGAGCAGCTGTGCTTGAAGCCATGTGGCTATTCACAGAAGGCCCAGGATTAGGCCATAGCCATCATTGGTAGGGTGGATGTGATAAGAGAGCTACCTGCTGGTTATCCCACTCTTGGCAGCATCCCATTTGGGCTCCCTTCCTCTCTGCAATCCAGGCAGTATGGGGACTGGCCTTCAGATCTCCAGGGATTCCCTGAATGCCATCTTACCCACAGACACTGCCTTGGCACCATTTCCCTCTCTTGCAGGTCTCTGTTGCTGATGTGAGTGATTCTGCCAGCTATATGTGTGTGGCAGAGAATTCAGCAGGCTCAGCTGAGAAGCTTTTCACTCTTAAGGTTCAAGGTGAGATGGGGAGGGAGGCATTGTATAGCTATGTTGAGTAAACATGTATAAAGTGACTTCTGTATACAGAGCACTGTGCTAAGTGCTAGGGAGATATACAAAGTACAGTTCCTGTCCTCGTGGAAAAGGCAGCTTGCAAAGAGGCATGATGATGATAATTGAACCAGTTGTTGAGGATTATGGCTTCTCTGTGCTCATTCCCCTTCCTCTTCCCTGCCATCTGGTTTGACTTATTCCTCTGGGGGAACAGGTGGCAGGCATCATGGAACAGTAGAATGAGGGCTAGACTATGAGGAAACTAGTGTTTCAGCCCCAGTTCTGCCACTAACCAGCTATGTCGTTGGGCTAGTCATGCCTTTCATTGGGCCTCAGTTTCCCTTTCTGTAAAATTATGGTGTTGGGCTTGATAATCTTTTAGGTCCCTTCCAATACTCACAGTCTATGATCTTATAATAGAGGAAGTATTAATACAACATAAAGATTATTAGCTCTGGAGTCAGAGTAAATGGGTTGAAACCCATCTCTGATGTCTGCCTCTGTGACTCTGGCTAAGTCCCTTAATTTCCCTAGACCTCAGTTTCCTCAGTTGTAACGTGAAAGACTTGGATGAGATGGCCCTCTTCCAACTCTAAATCCATGATCCTTTGACTCTGTAGGACCAGGTCTACCCCTTCTTGTAACCTCCATGGTCATTCAGCAATAGTCACTCAAAATCAAAGGTTCCTGCAGTGAGGTTTGCATTTTCATTCGTCTTTTTCTTGTTCTTGCATGACTGTGGGGACAGCTCCCCCCAGGATCACTGGCCTGAACCCAGAGCGCATCACAGCCATTGTGAATAGCAGTGTGTCCCTTCCCTGCGACGTTCACTCTCACCCTAGCCCCGAGGTGACGTGGTACAAGGATGGCTGGACCCTCCCTTTCAGCGAAGAGGTCTTCCTCCTGCCTGGTGGGTAAACTGATAAACCTCAGCAAGACAAGGGCTGTGTCCCTGGGGGTCTGGCCATCTTGAAACCTGGCAGAAGGATATATCCCATTGCAATAGGGTGGTGTGGACAGGCTTTCTTAATTGATGGTCAGAACAGTACATTTAGGAAGACATGAATTAAGTGTCAAGCCAGTAAATCTTTATCAAGTGCCTCCTCTCTTCTGAACACTCTGCTAGGAAATATAGAGTGTATATACAGAGGCATATAATAATAATACTGGGCCAAAAATCAAGAGTCTAGGTTCTGGCCCTGTCTCTGCCATTAACTTGTACTGTGATTACAGAAAAGTCATGTGGCATCTTTGGTTCCTCATCTGTAAAATGGAGATAATGATACCTTCCTGATCTAACTAATGATGTTAATATGAGAATCAAATTTTAAAAGTTCATTGAATAAAAATAAATTGTTGATTAGGTAGAAGAATGAATGCGCAAAGTAGATACTTAGTTATCTCCATTAACTAAGTGATTTAGGGGAGAAGAAATATAATTAAAGTGTAGGTTCTAGGGGTAGAGTGCAGAAGGCTCAATTTCCTAGCATGAAGAGTTCTCCTCTCCCCGTACCTCTCTAGGTACCCATACCCTGCAGCTGCCCCGGCCCCAGCCCTCTGACACTGGCACGTACACCTGTGAAGCCCTCAATGTGGCCGGCAGAGACCAGAAGCTAGTGCTGCTCAGTGTGTTTGGTAAGCATTGCCCACGTGGGCAGCATTTCCTGTCTTCCTTCCCATTCCCTATTTTGCTACCTCCCTGGGCATTTAAGCCTGAAAATTGAACATGGTGGAGCAAATGGTCTCTCAGTCCCGTCCACCTCTGATGTCATTTGGTTTTGTGATACTGAATTCTGGAATTGTCCCCACCATGGCCACTTCTACCCTCCCTGACCAAGTATTGTCCAAGAAGAGACAGGGCACTTAGCATACCCAGAAGCACTCAAGTCCTTTTCCCCATGAACCAGTGCCATGAGGAAAGGGTCAGTTGGTAGCTTTTTGCCTTCTCCCTTTCACACTGTGAAGACCTGGAGAATCAGACCATTCTTTGGATATATTTGGTGGAGCCTCATTAAGGGCTTCTTGGTCAGCTCCAGGAATGAGAAGGCCAAAAATGAGGTTATACTTTCCCTTGCCTTTTTAAGTATCTCTAGCATTTTGGTGAAACCCCTCTGTTCGTGTTCCCTCTAAAATTAGTTAAGCCATTGGCAGCAAAGGATAGTGGAAAAAATACTGACTTTGGAGTCAGAGCAGATTTGGGTTCAAATTCTGCCTACTTATTACTCATATGGAGTTTCTTCTGCTATTAGGGAAGAGGATAGGACTAGATGGTTTCTAAGTAGGATTCCAAGTCCTATGATTCAGATCTCTCTCCATCCCTTAGCCCCACCTACCATCAAGCAAACCCCAAATGGACAGCAGGACACAACAGTGGTGCGAGTTGGGGACACAGCTATCCTGCAGTGTGAGTCGGACACTCTGCCTGAACCAGTGATAACCTGGTATAAAAATGGACAACAGATAACTATGGACGAGGAAGTCCAAACTCTGTTGGAAGGACAGAAATTGGAGATTGTGAATGTCCAGGTAAGCAGATAAAGCCCCAGACTGTAAGTCAATAGCTGCCCTAGTAGATAAGTGGGGAAATGGAATAGGGGTGCTATGGGAAGAGAACCAAATGCCAGCATCTTTAGGGTCCTTCTACCCTTTCTAGGTGGGTCTGGATAAGGGCAAGCGTGGCAACCCATTTCCCTTTGTGTCTTGGGGCTCAGTCAGTCTCTGTCTGTTCCAGATAGCAGATAAAGGTTTATACAGCTGTAAAGTCAGCAACATAGTTGGTGAGGCTGTCCGGACCTTTGTCCTCACTGTCCAAGGTAAGAGATTATGAAAAGGAAGGACCAGGTTCAGTGAATCTGGAGTTTCCTTGGCTCTGTACTGACCTCTAACAAATTGCTTAAATTCTTTATCTTTTTTTTTTTTTTATCTGTCACTTGGGGGCAAGAATACCTCTTATCTCAGAGGTGACCACTGAGGAGAAACATAGTTGGAAGGCTTGATTTATGGGGAAAGGCTTTCTGGCCTGTTTTGTGGGAGGGATTATGGGGTTCAGGGTTTTCTATGCCACAGACCCTGTGGATCCTGAATGTTTGGCTTCACTCTTGTAGTGCCCCCAATCTTTGAGAATCCTGAAACAGAGACTCTGAGCCAGGTGGCTGGAAAACCCCTGGTCCTGGTGTGTGATGTGACTGGGGTCCCTGCCCCCACCGTCACCTGGTTAAAGGACAGGATGCCTGTTGGTGAGTGGGCCAAGACTCCAAAGTCTGAAATCGAGCCCAGGAATCACTTTCTTTATAGAAAAAGGTGGGAGGTGGGCAGGGCCCCAGCTGGACTAGGGTATCCTGACTTTGGAACTGTGGCGATGGAGTGGAGTAAGGTCAACTATTGGGGTTCTCATCAGGAATCCTAGAGTGAGCCCCAAGTTTGGTTTTGGCCTCACTCTCTCTCCTGCCAAAGGCTCCAATTAACAAGTTCTCCAGGGGAGAAGACAGGGAATTCTAGGTTGGAAGAGAGGGGAAACCAGCTGGAACAATGGCATAGAGATGGGAATAAGCATAGTGTTTGCAAGGAACACTGAGTAGAACAGTCTACTTGAACTCAAGGGTGAATTTGAGGAAAGTAAGTGTGGTGTAAGTCCCTTGAAAGAATCCAGCTTGATGCAGCAGAGTCTGATCTCCCCAGTATCATGCATCAATGAACGATGGTTGGATGAATGAATGAATAAATGAGTGAGTGAGTGAATATCTCTTGGGATGAGCCAAATGCAGATGGGACAAGCAAGTCATGTGGTGACTCTCCCTAATTCAAACTCTGGGGTCTGGGCACTTAAAGTGCCCAGGCAGGGTAAAGTTAGGGATATGGGGGGTGCATTTGATAAGCTTTCTCTCCCTACAGAGAGCAGTGTGGAGAGAGGAGTTGTTTCCAGAGGGGGCCGCCTGCAACTCAGCCGTCTCCAGCCTTCCCAGGAGGGCATCTACACCTGTGTGGCCGAGAACCCTGAGGCTGAAGCCCGCAAAGACTTTGTGGTCACGGTGTTAGGTATGTCAGGGATGCCTCTGAAAAACCAGCCATTTCCCGGAGACAGCCCAGCCCAGTTTAGCTCGTGACCAGCATTTGGCACTGAGGGCTCTTAGGTGTTCTCAGCCCTGGGCAGGAGCTACTCCCTGCTTGGACCGTAGGCCTTTCCTCTGCTTACAGTGGCCCCCAGGATCCTGAGCTCTGGGGTTCCCCAGGAGCATAATGTCCTAGAAGATCAGGAGGTGAGCCTGGAGTGTGAGGCGGAAGGACAACCACAACCCGACATCTCGTGGCTGAAGGATGGGAGGCCCCTGGGATTTCACACCACTCCCCACCTTCGGTATGGTGCTCTCCTGCAGGAGGCCTTTCCCAGGCCCCCCACTAGCGCCTTCCATCTACTCTAAGAATACTTTGTATATTCCTGGTTACTTACCAGTTATCTCCCCCTTTAGAATTTAAGCTCCTTGAGGACAGGAATTATTCCCCCACCAGGTACAATGCCATGAGATTAACAAGCACTTAGTAAATGCTTGTTGACTGACCAAGTACCCTGAGATCTGGGTGGAAGGGAGATGGGGAGGGGCAAGGGAGGGCACTTCTCTCTATCTCCCCTCTGCCCCTGCTGGAGCAGTTTCTATACAGATGGCAGCTCCCTGGTCCTGAAAGGCTTGAAGGCTTCTGACTCTGGGGCATACACCTGCCTAGCTCAGAACAGCGCTGGAGAAGACACCAAACTGCACACACTCAGTGTGCTAGGTAAGGGTGCCCAGACAGCAGGAAGAGATCCCTCCCTGGAGCTGCAGCCCCCTCCCAATTTGGCTTCTGATGACCCCTGAAGCCTGGCTTGGGGTCGGAGAGTGCATCTGGAGTAACAAGCAATGAGGAGATCAGTTCTAACATATCCAGGAACTCTTAGTCTGTGGCATTATGGTGCATGAACAGAGCTTTCATGGGATCACTGGAATGCTTGGCTTTTTATTTCTATACTGGCATTAACTCTTGAGGTTACTTTAGGGCAAGTCACTTAACCCTCTCTAGACTCCAGGTTCTTCATCTGTAAAGCTGATATTTAATAATTCCAATCCTACCCCTCTGGATAGAGAGAGGATTGTTGGGAGAATACAGTGAGCTTGGAAGTAGGCCAAGTGAAGCCCAGGGCCTCCTTGATCATAGACAGAGCCTTGGACTGAAAATCAAGAAGACCAGGGTTCAGATCCTGACTCATATATTTACTATATGATCTTAGACAAGTCACTTCCTTCTCTGCATCTGTTTCCTTCTCTGTAATGTATGTAAATGGATTGGACTTTATAAGCTCTAAGACCTCAAATGCTGAGAGTTCTGTAAAGGGTAAGATTTTTTTCTAACAGGAGTAACCGGACTTGTTTGAGGAGACCTTCTTACGTTCTGTCTCTGTTTCTCTCTCTCTCTTTTTCCCCTTCCATCAGTTCCCCCCACCATTGAGCAAGGGGCCAATGGATCAGGGAACTTGATAAGTGTACCAGGGGAACTGGTGACCATGGCATGCCCAGCCCGAGGCTCCCCACCAATACAGATTAACTGGCTGAAGGATGGCCTCCCCATGCCTCTATCCCAGCGTACCCATCTCCATTCCTCAGGCCGTACTCTCAGGTAAGAGAAGAGTGAGTGGGTATTGGGGGGACATTAAACACGCTGACACCTCTCATCAGTGCCTTTCAGTGGTGAGTTGGGTACTGTTGGGCCAGGAATTTTACTATTTGGACTTAGGAAGCCCAAGGCTTGTGATTTTTTTTAATTTCATGGGCATAACAGTGTTGAGCATAAGCATGTAAATGCCGGAGGGCACCCACATAAATAATTCTTACAAGGAGCTGAATTGGAGATTCAGCTGAGATCGTATAGTAGGCTGGGTAGCAGGGAGAGATGAAACTTTTGGCTTTATTGGTTCCCCCACCACTTCAAATATGTTTCTTGTAATGTCACTTGAGACAAGAACCAAGACTTCAATCCTACCTCCAGCCCCCTCCCAGCCTCAAAGACCCAGCCCAGGTTCTCTGTCATTCTTATCTATCCCTTCTCTCAGATCTTGTTCCATTTATTGTCTGTTCTGTTCCGCTAACATCTAAGACATCCTTCCTTGAATTGAAAACGGACTGTTTTGAGTCTGTGGCTTATTTCTCTATCTACACTGAATTCTTAAGACTAGGGGGTCATATCTCTCCCTTTATATCCCCCACAACTGGTAGCAAGGATTGCTGGGCTTATGGTAAACTAGTTGAAAGATTCATTCCAGGAAGATATAAAGCATATGGTTATCACTCGTGGGACTTATAGAGAGAAGGTCACAGACTTCTAGATTAAGAGCTAGAAGGAAACCTAGAGGTCATAAGTCCAACTCATTCATTTTACAGATGAAGAAACTGAAGCCCAGAGAAATTTAAGTGACTTGTTCAGAGATGGATAGCTAGTAAATGTTTAAAGCAGAATTTGGACCCAGGTCTTTTTAATTCCAGGTTCAGGGAATACAGTCTGCTGCCTACCTTGCACTATAGGCCTCTACCATTCTGGATCTCTTAAGTACTTAGGCCTGGCATAAATCCCATTATCTGAATGTCCAAATCCAGACTTTTTACCTTTTTATCCAAGTGAAATTAACCTGTAGGGGAAAAATTACAAAGGGTTCACCTGAGGGGAGTCTGCATAAAGGCTAGACAGTACTATCCAGCTTAGGTGTGACAGGTGGAAAAAGAACAATTATGCTATAGCTATCAAACTCCTACCTCCTCCCTATATCCAGAGATCCAAAATTGACTTCTGTTGAAGCAAAACGAAAACAAAAACCCACCTCTTCCTTTGGTATTTCAACCTTGCCCCTATAAAATTCCTATCCTGCTTTGGCCTTCCCTTCTGTCCCCCTCTGAAGCTCCTATCTCTCAAAAACAAAATTTCCTTTCATTTAAACCAGCTCCTCCTGTGGTCTCCGTTTTCTTGCTCTCATGAAAACATGGCTCCCAAGACACTGCGTACTTGGTCACCCCCTCCAGTAGATGTGACTTATCTATGGCCTCAGACACAAGCAAATACTAAGTAATCTGAAGAGGGAGAGAGCCAGGAGGGAAAACAGGCATACTCCATGCTTCCCACTTCCGTCTCCTTCTCCTGCTGTTGTTATGCTGCTGCCCCTCCTTCTTTGAGGTTCACCCCATTATCTACTCCATACCACCCTGTTCATATCCTTATTGTAGTTATCTCTAGTGTCCAAGTCAATCTTCCTTCTCTCCCAAGGAGTTCAATCCTGGATCATGTTTTTCTTTCCATTGCAGCTCACTGATGTCCCTCAGACACCCTGGTTACCCAAATGAATTCACCAACCGGTTGGATTCCCATGACCTATTATCTTTATCCTGTCCCAGACACCCACAGGGATGGACGTACCTCCAACTTCACTATCATTCTCAGTGGTGCTACTTGCCTAATTGTGAACTCAGAACTTCATCTCTTGAACCTAAGCTCTGTCCTTCCATCTTTCCTCTGCCTCACTCCTTCAAACCCATTCTTTCTCCTCACTTTAACCTCCAACCCTTCCACTTCCTTTTCTCTCAATCCATCTCCCTGGTTCAAGTATAATACATCATCCTATCTCTTGGAACTCCTTATCTCTTTCGCCCTAGTCCCAATGCCACATAGGCCTTGCCAAACCTCTCCCTATCTGCCTCTACAGATCCTTGTCATCTACTCCATCAATGGTGTCAAGCTCAAATAGAAACAGATCTGTGTTGGTCGAATACTGACTTAGAAAACCACACATTAACATGATCTATGTTGTATTATATTTTTATTTATTTTGTTAAACAATGTCCAACTACATTTTAATCTGGTTCTGGAGGCAACATTCCCCCAGGAATTAGACACTTCTGCTCTGTATCACAGGAGCGAGTCATACACTTAGACCTAATGGAACCACTAGAAATGATGGGACCTGTTTCAACTGGGCTCTCAAGACTAGATAGTCTTCTTTTTATTCTTCCTCATAGTAGCTGATACAAATTCCCAATCTTTTCTCTAGCCCCATCTCCTAACCCCCTTATGGCAATCTCTTCCTTTCTCTTCATCAGACAACATCACCTCCTATTTTATTGAGAAAATAGAACCCATCCATTGTGAGATTCCACTGCTCCCCTATACAGTATACCTCCAACCTGCCTCTACATAAAGTGCCATTCTTTTATCCTTTGATCTAGCTGTGAGTAAGAGGTGTTCCTTCTTTCCTTGCCAAAACTGACTTCTCAGCTAGTACCCTTGATCCTATCTCCTCCTGTTCTCCCTGGGAACTTACCACTTGGGTCCTTCTCACCTCACCCCCCGCCTCAGTTTCAGTCTCTTTTCATCTATTGGCTTCCTCTGTGCTGCCTACGAACATGCCCAGTTCTCCCCAGGCCTTAAAAAATATACCAGCTGGCCCTGTAATCCCTTCAAGTTTTCTCTTCTCCCTGTCACAACTAGACTCCTAGAATTCATGTACACTCACTTCCATTTTCAAGTCCTACTCGCTTCTCATTGCCTTACAGTTTGACTTCTGACCTCACCACGCTACTGAAACAACTCTCTCCAAGGTTACCAATGCTCTCAATTCTTAAATCCAGTGGCTGTTACTTATTCCTTTTCACTTGACCCATTGGTGATATTTGACACTGTTGACCACATTTCTCTTGGATATTTTCTTTTCATGACCCTGTTCTTTCCCCTCTTGGTTCTCCTACCTGTTTGACCATTCCTTTTAAGTCTCTTTTCTGACATCAGCATCCTACTCCTGGACCTACTACTACCTCTTACTACCCCTCTCAGCACCCCCCCTCCAACTGTACACTATACCTCTCTCTCATTTTATGATCTCACCAGGTCCCTAGAGTTCATTATCATGTCTCTGCAAATAATAATGACAGCTATTAGCAAACATTCACATGGTGCTTTAAAGTTTGATAAATGCTTGATTTTATAGTAAATCATTCAATTCTCACAGCAATGCTGGGAGATTGTTGATATTATATTCCCATTTTACAGATGAGGAAATTGAAATAGTCAGAAGGGTTATAATAATAAAAATAATAGTTAGTAGTAGTGGCTAATATTTAGATAGTGCATACTATATGCCAAGCACTGTGCTAAGTGCTTTACAATTATCATCTCATTTGATTTTCACAACAATCCTGGGAGGTAGGTATTATTTTTTTTATTAAAATATTTTATTTTCTCCTGCAACGGTGTGTATATTTTATCCTCATTTCACAAATGAGAAAACTAAGGCAAAGAGAGATTAAGTGACTTGCCCAGAATCAAACAGCGAGTAAGTGTCTGAGATTGAATTCAGGTCCCACAGATTCCAGGGCCAGGGCCAGCATTCTATCAGTATGCCACCTAGTGGGGGCCAAATCTTTTATTATATTCTTGTCTTTTTCTTGAGCTCTAGTCTCTACTTACTAATTCCCTGACTGGACACTTCCACCTGTGTATCCTGTTACTATCTCAAACTCAACATATCTAAAATGAAACTCATTATCTTGTTCCCACACTCATCCACCTTTCAGACCTCCCTGTCTCTGTTCAGGATTTCATGTCCTTACAGGCACCCAAATTCTTGGATGTCATCTTCACCACCACCACCATATCCAGTCATTTCCCCCAAGTCTTAATCTATCCTATAGAGGTAGCTAGGTGCTGTAGTGCATAGAGTGCTGGGCCTCAAGTCACAAAGACTCATTTTCCTGAGTTCAAATCTGGCCTCACCCACTTTTTAAGATATTTATTTATTTATTTTTAGTTTTCAACATTCATTTCCACAAGATTTTGAGTTCCAAATTTTCTCCCTATCTCTCCCCTCCCTCACCCCAAAACACCACACATTCTGATTACCCCTTCCCCTAATCTGCCCTCCCTTCTATCACATCCCTCCCTTCCCTTATCCCTATCTTCTCTCTTTTCTTGTAGGACAAGATAGATTTCCATACCCCATTACCTGTATTTCTTATTGCCCAGTTGTATGCAAAAACAATTCTCAACATTCATTCCTTAAGCTTTGAGCTCCAACTTCTCTCCCTCTCTCCTTCCCCACCTATCCCCACTGAGAAGGCAAGCAATTCAATATAGGCTATATATGTGTAGTCTTGCAAAAGACTTCCCTAATAGTCATGTTGTATAAGACTAACTATATTTTCCTCCATCCTATCCTGACCCTCATTTATTCTATTCTCTCTTTAGACATTGTCTCTCCCCTAAAGTGATTACTTCTAATTACTCCCTCCTCCCATTTGTCCTCCCTTCTATCATCCCCCCACCCCATTTATCCCATTCTCCCCTACTTTCCTGTAGTGTAAGATAGATTTTCATACCAAATTAAGTGTGGATGTTATTCCCTCCTTAAGTCAAATGTGATGAGAGTAAGCTTCACTTTTTCTCTCTTACCTCCTTCCCTTCTCTCCTCCATTGAAAAAGCTTTCTCTTGCCTCTTTTATGAGAGGTAATTTGCCCCATTCTATTTTTCCCTTTCTCCTTCCAATATATTCCTCTCTCACACCTTAATTTTATTTTTTTAGATATCATTCCTTCCTATTCAACTTACTCTGTGCCCTCTGTCTATATGTGTTTGTGTATGTGTGTGTGTGTGTATGTATGTATGTATAATTCCTCCAACTACCCAAATACTGAGAAAAGTTTCAAGAGTTACAGATATTATCTTTCCATGTAGGAAGGTAAACAATTCAACTTTAGTAAGTCCCTTATGATTTCTCTTTCCTTTTCATGCTTCTCTTGATTCTTGTGTTTGAAAGTCAAATTTTCTATTCAGCTCTGCTCTTTTCATCAAGAATGCTTAAAGTCCTCTATTTCATTGAATAACCATTTTCTCCTCTGAAGTATTATACTCAGTTTTGCTGAGTAGGTGATCCTTGGTTTTAATCCTAGTTCCTTTTACTTCTGGAATATCATATTCCAAGTCCTTTGGTCCCTTAATGTAGAAGCTGCTAGATCTTGTGTTATCTTGATTGTATTTCCACAACACTCAAATTGTTTCTTTCTGAATGCTTGCAATATTTTCTCCTTGACCTGGGAACTCTGGAATTTGGCTACAATATTCCTAGGAGTTTTTCTTTTTGAATCTCTTTCAGGAGGTGACTAGTGGATTCTTTCAATATTTATTTTACTCTCTGGTTCTAGAATATCCAGTTTTCCTTGATAATTTAATGAAAGATGATGTCTAGGCTGTTTTTTGTTTGATCATGGTTTTCAGGTAGACCAATCATTTTTAAATTATCTCTACTGGACCTAATTTCCAGATCAGTTGTTTTACCAATGAGACATTTCACATTGTATTCTAATTTTTCATTCTTTTGGTTTTGTTATGTAATTTCTTGGTTTCTCATAAAGTTATTAGCTTCCATCTGCTCCATTCTAATTTTTAAAGAACTATTTTCTTCAGTGAGTTTTTGAATCTCCTTTTCCATTTGGTTAATTCTGCTTTTTAAAGCATTCTTCTCCTCATTATCTTTTTGGGCCTCTTTTGCCATTTGAGTTAGTCCATTTTCAAAGGTGTTATTTTCTTCAGCATTTTTTGGGTCTCCTTCCACAAGATGTTGACTCGTTTTTCATGATTTTCTTGCATCACTCTCATTTCTTTTCCCAATTTTTCCTTCTCTCTTACTTGATTTTCAAAATCTTTTTTGAGCTCTTCCATGGCCTGAGACCATTGCATATTTATTTTGGAGATTTTGGATGCAGAAGCCTGGACTTTGATGTCTTCCTCTGATGGTATGCATTGTTCTTTTTCATCTGAAAGGATGGAAGAAAATACCTGTTCACCAAAAAAGTAACCTTCTATAGTCTTATTTTTTCCCCTTTTCTGGGCATTTCCCTAGTCAATTACTTGACTTTTGAGTCCATTGTCAAGAGGAGGGTATATTCTGGGGACTTATAAGTTCTCGATTCCTCCAAGGTGGCACAGTCAAGGGAGAGGAGTTTACTCTTCTCATGGCTTGCACTCTGGTCTGGGAGCTACCAAAGCTTTTCTGCCCAGGTTCTGCAAGTAGAATTCCCTTCCCACAGCCTTCACCATATCCACTGTGCCAATACTCTTCCTCACCTCAGGACCACCACTCAGGGCTGAGATGCAGATCAGCTGCTCAATTCCCCCAGAGTCTTTAGACTGAGAGCTCCAAAAATGGATGTTGCTGCTTTGACTGCCTGGGACAGGTACTAGGGGAGGACCTTGCTCCCTTCTCACCCAGGTGAAAAAGCTTTCTCACTGACCTTTGAAGCTGTCTTTGGTGTTTGTGGGTTGAGGGACCTGGGGACTGCAGCTGCTGCCTGGGATCCCACCCCTGAGGCCTGCTTTTGTCCCGTTCCTGCAGGTGCCGCATGGCCAAGGCTGGGCTGGTCTTCATGGGTTGTACTCTACTCCCCATGCGATAGACCTTTCCTGTTGGTCTTCCAGGCTGCCTTGGGTAGAAAATCTCTTTTACTCTGTTGTTTTGTGGTTTATGCTGCTCTAGAATTTGTTTAGAGTCATTTTTTACAGGTATTTTAGGGGCTGTGGGGGAAGAGGTAGAGTAGGTGTGTCTTTCTACTCTGCCATCTTGGCTCTGCCCTCAGGCACTTTTCAACTGTGTGACCTTGGGCAAGTCACTTAACCCTGTTTACCTCAGTTTCCTCATCTGTAAAATGAACTGGAGAAGGAAGTGGCAAACCACTCCAGTATCTTTGCAAAGAAAACTCCAAATGGAGTCATGAAGAGTCAGACACGACTGAAATGATTGAATAGCAGCAATCTATCCCACATCCACAGCATCTCTCTCTAACATCTGTCCCTTTTCTCTATTCATAGCCACTACTGTCATCTTCTTTTCCCTGGTCCTCTTGCAGCAATTTCCTAATTTGTCTCTCAGCTTCCAGGCTTCCTGTTCCCCAATCTACAACTGCCAAAATAATCCCCAAACATCCATACTAGGACCTCAGTCTCACCATGTGACTCTCCTGCTTAAAAACTGCCTCCTTTGCCTAGCATTTAAAGCTCTCTATAATTTGTCTCCAACCAGCCTTTTCAGACACTTTTCATATTATTTCCCTTCATGTACTCTATGTGCTGGCCATATTAGCCTACCAATTATCCCTGAGGGCCACTTTCTGTCTCCAATCTTTATTTTTTTTGCATAGGTTGTCTCATGCCTGAAATGTTCTCCCTGGCCTCCTCTTAACCATAACTCATTTGCTGTTTCCTCCTCCATTCCCTTGCTCCCCACAGGGGTTAAAGCTTTTTCTCTCCTCAAATTACTTTGAATTTGCTTATCTGTGGGGTATCTCCTGGTAGAATGTAAACCTCTTGAGGAGTGAGATGGTTCCTCCTTTTTTCTTTGTATCCCCAGGGCTTAGTGCCTAACACATAGTAGGCGCCTAACACTTACTAGGTGCCTAACACATAGTAGATACTTAAAATGTTGGTGAGTAGATGTTTGAGGAGCAGTGAGGTGTGATGGTGTGAATGCCAGACTTGGTGTTAGGAGGCCAGAATTCGAATCTCAGCTACAACACTTGCTACATGAAACCTAGACATTTGATTTCCCTATCTCAGCACCCTTCATCAAAAAGTTGGTAAATGTTTAACAACAGCTTGGGGTGCGGTTGGGGGTGGGGGTTCTCCATTTAATCTGTAGTTATTATTATTTTCTTCCCACTTTCACAAGTATAAACAGTCAACAAAACTGTAATAAATCAAGCCCTGATTTGTAGCATTTACTATTTTCTGGGGGTTAAATGCTCACTCAGAAAATTTAACAACCAGCTCTTAAAAGCCACTATGCCCCTGCTGTCACCCTAGTTCTCTGCTCCCCCAAAATTGCTGCTTACTTACCACCTGATTCTGTTCATCTGACATTCATCACCTCTAATTTGTTTCCACAGGCAAAAAAATCTTTGAGCCTCAGTTAGCTAATCTGTAAAATGAGGGTTGTGGGGTGTGATGGTCCCTGAGGTTCCTTCTAGCTTTAAATCTATGGCCCCATGATCTGTAAAGTGGAAATAAGAGTATTGGGACTCTGCCTCCCAAGATTGTTTGAGAAAAGTGTTTTGTAAGCCTTTAAGTGCTATAGAAATGTAAAGCATACTGTCTCAGGGGAGAGGATGGGGAAGAAAGGAGGGAGGGATAGAATTTAGAACTCAAATTTTTTTTTTAAAGAAATGTGAGTTGTTATTATATTTATTCTTATAGTATATACGTGAAGCTCAGGTTTCTCAATATCAACTAGCCAAAGTAGCCAGCTCCATTTCCTTTCCTCTCTGCTTCCCTAAGTCTGCCTAGCCAGCAGCAACCCTGGAATGTCTGAAGGTGTGAGATTATCCTGCTTGGCTATACCCTCCTTATGACTTCCTCTTCAGTTTTTTTTAAAGTAAATAGTATTTTATTTTTTCCAATTACATATAAAAAACAATTTTCTTTTTAAGAAATTTCATTTATTTAGTTTTAGTTTTCACTATTCACTTTCATAAGATTTTGCATTTTAAATTTTCACTCCCTCCTTCCCCTCCCCCCAAGACAGTATGCAATCTGATATGGGCCATACATGTACAGTCATATTAAACATATTTCCACATTAGTTATGTTGTAAAGAAGAATTAGAACCAAAGGGAAAACCACGAGAAAGAAAAAAACAAAATTCAACAAAAGTGAAAATAGTATGCTTTGATCTTCCTTAGTTCTTTCTCTGGATATGGATAGCATTTTCTATCACGAGTCTTTTGGAATTGTCTTAGGTCGTTGCATTGCTGAGAAGAGCTAAGAAAGACAATTTTCAACACTGATTTTTTAAATAAGATTTTGAGTTCCAAATTTCTGTCCCTCCCCTTCCTCCCCACTCCCCAAGATGGCAGACAGGCTGATATAAGCTTACGTATGTGCAGTTGTGTAAAGCATTTCCACATTAGTCATATTGTGAAAGAACAAATAGAACAGAAGGAAAAAACACAAAAAAACCCAAAGAAAGCGAAAATGGCATACTTCGATCTGCATTCAGGCCCCGTAGTTCTCTCTCTGGATGTGGATAGCATCTTCTGTCAGTCTTTTGGAATTGTCTTGCATCAGTTGTATTGCTGAGAAGAGCTAAGTCAGTTATGACTGATCATCACCTAGTGTTACAGTTACTGTGTACAATGCTCCCTTCTCTCAGCATCGGTCTCATGGCTCTTTTTCTTGAGCAGGCCAGGAGTGGAGGAGGTGGGGGGGGCGGGGGAATGAGGAGCTCTGTTGGGAATGTGTCCATTGGGTCTTTGGCTCATACCAGGCTGGTCCCCTTTTCTCTCTCCTGCTGTTTAGAATTTCCCAAGTACAGGTGGCAGATGCAGGAACTTTCACATGTGTGGCCTCGAGCCCTGCAGGAGTAGCCGAGAAAACCTTCAGCTTACAGATTCATGGTATGTAGGAAGGGGCTGAAACTGGTAGGATGGCATGGGCTGAGTGGGGGTTCATGGCTGGGGCAGAGGAAGGGCAGCCTCCTTAAGGAGAGGGTCTAAAAGGCTGCATCTATCACTTAACAATGTAACTCTTCTTAAATTAGGATATCCTAACCCATCCCAATCCTGATGGTTGGCAAAAGGAAAGAACAGATGACTCTAGTGGGGGTGGAGAGCAACATGTAACATGTCAGAGCTTCTCTGTAAGATTCCATCCAGTTTGTGCCTGGGGCCTCCCTTAGTCACAGAACCATGATGGGCCTTAGGGATCATCTCATCTAGTATGACTCCCTCATTTTAGAGATGAGGAAACTGAGGCCTAAGCTGGTGAAAAGACTGCCTCAGGTTCCAACAAGTAGAGATGTACCAGGGAGTAATCTTTCCCAGAAAAAAGTTCAAGACTGACTGGAGGTTTTTATTTTTATATGGTTGCTCTTTTGTATAGTGGAAAGAGCATTGGACTGGGAGTGAAGAGATCTGGGGCTGGAATCCTGACTCTAACGCTTATTAGCTAAGTGACTGTGAGCAAAGCATTTGCTTCCTCAGAGACTCAGTTTTCTCATCTAGGAAATGGAGGTTTACAATATTTTGAATATTTATATCATGGTTTCACTGGCAAGACAACTGTTGTTATAAGGAAAGCCTTATAAGCTTTAAAGTGCTATAAAAATTCAATTCAATAAACATTTATTAGGCACCTACTATGTGCCAGGCACTGTTCTAAACACTGGGGATACAAAAAGAGGAAAATAGAGTCTTTGGCTTCCAATCTAATGGGAGATCATGCAAACAATTACATACAAAATAAGTCATATACAGGAAAAATAGGAAATAATGAAAAAAGGAAGTCACTGAAATTAAGAGGGATTAGGGAAGGCTTCCTGAAGCAGATGGGATTTCAGCTGGGATGTTAAGCAAGCCGGGGAGATCAGTAGCTGCATCAGAGGAAGGAGACATTCCAGGCACAGGTGAAAGCCAAGGAGAATGCCGAGAGTTGAATGAGTTATTATTATTCATTTCCTGACGTTGCTTGATGAAATTCAGATTGAAATGGACCTGAGATCACTCTCCTATTATTTTTTATATTTAATGTTCTATGAAATATTGCACAGATAGATAAAATAATAACTTTTATAGTGGAATTTCTCATTATTATATTGTGATTATTACTATGGATAGGGAGGGGACCTGTGATTTTATTGGTATATGGGGCTCCTGGGTGAGGACATTCTCTCTGCTAATGCAGGTCAGCACTCTTTTTTCAATTTGCTCCTTTTACAGAGGTGCCTGGGACACTAAGAGATTAAATGTCTTACTTCTGCTCACAGAGTCAGCATGTGTCAGAAGTAGGACTTGAACCCAGATCTTCCTGGCATCAGCATCATCTCTCCGTCCACTATAGCACACTGCCTATCTCCATCATCATTATTATTAGTGAATGGCAATGTGGAACCTAGTTTCTATGCATTGCTCACTGCACTGGTATCTCAACAGAGCAGCAGTGCCAATATGTGGACACCTATCTCCTTCTCAGGGCCCCACCTCTCTTCTGAGAAATACTCCGTTAATGGTGGGAAACCTTCTGGATGATATTGGATAAAAGACCTGCTGTCCTCTTCCCTCCTCTCCCTAGTGCCCCCTGTCTTAGAGCCATCAGAGACCAAGGATGCCATGGCTGTAGTGAGGGGCTCAGATGTCACGCTGCCCTGTGAGGCCAGAGGAACCCCACCGCCTGCCGTGTCTTGGCTCAAGGATGGGGCATCCTTGATGATCCAGAGCCTGGGCCTGGGGAGAGGAACCAGCCTGCAACTGGAGGCAGTGCAGGCTGATGATGCAGGGATGTACTCCTGTGTGGCTGTCAATGAAGCTGGTGAGGTGACCAGACACTTCCAGCTGGCTGTAATGGGTAAGTCTCTAACTTTCCTTTCTTTTCTCTTCTATCTCCATTGCTTTCCCATCTCTCAACTCCCACTTTCCTGGCAACCCTGGACTGAGGAAGCAGGAGAATAAAGGAAGGGTCAGGTAGGGGTAGATGGTGATGAAAGCCAGGGTCAGGTTGTCTGACATCAGAAAAGAGGAGCAAGTAGACAAGATTACTTGGGAGCTCTGGGATAGGGACAAGCCTTGAATGTGTGTTTGGATGGTAAACCCATCTCTGTTTGGGAGACTGGTCGTCCTCAGTGTGTGCACTACTAAGTTTTCTAAGCGTGTTCCATCTGGTGCCATTTCAGGAGGGAGAGGGCAAGAGCAGCCCTCTTCCTTCAGTGACTCACAGCCTGTACCCCTTGCAGAACCCCCACGGATTGAGGACTCAGGCCAGGCTGCAGAGATGCTGCTGCTCCCTGGCGCCCCTTTGGAGCTTATCTGCAATGCTCTTGGCAGCCCCATGCCCAATATCACCTGGCAGAAGGATGGGCAGGTCGTGTCCAGGCTAGGGAGTATCACCAAGGATGGGCGAGTCCTCCGAGTGGAAGGTGTCCAGGTGTGTGTGCTTGTACATGTGTGTGTATGCATGCACGCTTGTGTGTTTGTGATTTCACATTTGTGTGAGAGGTGACTCATTTCCCAGGTCTTATTAGAATCTGACTTTTTCTGCTTCCTGATCTATTCTTTAGCCCTCCGTCATTGAATTCCTACTACATTCATAGCCCTTTGCCAGACAGACAGAAAGAGTAAGACCTGACCTCTGTCTAGCTGGAGTTAAAAATGATATGTGTAAAGGGGTCAGTGGGAACTATGGTTGGAGAAGGCTAAAGCCGGACCATGTGATGGATAGCATTCAAGACCAAAGAGTGCAGACTTGCACTCTGGGAAGGACTGGGGGCAAGGACAATGTGGTGTTGATTGCAGAAAGTGCCTTGGATTTGGGCCAGAAGACCTGGGTTCATGTTTCATGATTATATAAACTTGAGCAAGTCACTTGATTTCTCTGATGTTCAGCTTCCTTGTCTGTAAAATTGAAGAGGTTCATCTATGTGATATGTAATGTTCCTTCTAGTGCAAATGTTGTGTAATGATTTTTGTAGCCAAGTTTTCTGAGCAGGCCAGTAACAGAAGAGGAGTGATGTTTTAGAATGGTGCATCTGGAGGTAGTGACTGTGCAATATGTCTTAGAGGTGGGAAAGGATCAGCTCTCTTATTCTACTTGTTTTGCAGTTGGATGATGCTGGCTTGTATACCTGCCTGGCTGAGAATCCTGCAGGGGAAGATGGAAAGAACTTTTTGGTTAGGTTACAAGGTATGCAGAGGGAAAGAACTCCACGAATAGGGCTAGGCAATCAGGTGAATGCTTTGGAGTGTCTCATAAGTGTCTGTCCCTGTTCCGGCTAGCACCTCCAAACATTATTGGGTCCCATGAAACTCGAAGCATCATTGGACTGGCTGATGGGCAGTTGGTTCTAGAGTGCCCAGTGGAGGCAGACCCACCACCCAAGATCGAATGGCACAGAGAGGGCATCCTGCTTCAGGTGGGTAGACCCTGCAGAGTCTTGTGATTCCATGAGAATACTTTCCTATTTCAGCTAAGCTCGTCTTATTTCTGAGCCCAGGGATTATCTTGGGGTCTACAACTAGGCAGAGGAATGATGTTTCCTTATGTAGCACCTCTGAATTTCATGAGGGTCTCCCTTGCCCCCTGGTGCACAGGGGTTTGACATCCTCTGGGAATGTACCTGGAAAATGTGGCAGATTAGAGCTGTAGGAAGCTTCTAACTGAGTAGAAGTGTTGCAGAAGGCACTAGAGGAGAATGTTATGTACCATGGGCCTTGCAAGGCCTTATGGTAGTATCTTGAGCCCTCTCTGGCAGTGCCAATGTCCTTTCTGAGCTCTGATTCTGATAGTGATGCACTGTGTCTGTCTGTGGACTTGTCAGGCAGATGCGCACACCCTACTCCTGGAGAATGGGCGGTTCCTTCAGCTCCAGGCCTTGGACATATCCGACAGTGGCAAATATAGTTGTGTTGCTAGCAATGCAGCAGGTAGCACCAGCTTGCCCTTTGATGTGGAGATCCACAGTGAGTATTAGCAGCCCCTGGGTCCTGAGGGAAGCAGAACAAGGATTCTGACCTGAGAACCTAGCCTAGGAAGTCTGCTCTCTCCAGGCCCTGGGATGGTCCCAGCCCATGCCTTCTCCTTACAGAGGCTCCCACAATCCAACCAGGCCCTTTGGTGGTGAATGCTTCTGTGAACCAGACAGCTTTGTTGCCTTGCAAGGCCAAGGGGGTCCCTGTGCCCTTGGTGAGCTGGAGGAAGGATGGAGTCCCACTGGTTCCTGGGAGCTCCAGGTATATGCCAGGCTGTGATTGGAAGGAATTTCAACCATGGCTTGTTGCTAAGAGATAAAACCTTCATGTGCAGAGACATTATTCTTGATTAGTTCATGATCTGTGGGTGAAGTAGTTTATCCCAGCATGGGGGATGGGTTGCACACTCACCTTTTCACCCTCTCTAGATGACTGATTGGGATTTGGGGCTTAGCCTGTGGCTGAGGAACACACCGTAGTCACACAGAAACAATTTCTATATGGCCTTCATTTCATTAGATGTTTTTCATGGCCTCATGGCCTTCAGAGAGTTGAAGGAAGTTCCTAGAATCAGGCTGCTTTCACTTCCCCGTCCCATCCTGTTTTCCATACATATGCCTCACCTGTAGAGATGCTGAGCCCTTCCTTAGATCATGAGATGGTAGGCTGGGGTTTGTCAGAGGCCTCACATGTCAGGACCTCTTCAGCCAAGACCATCATTTGTAAGACACCAGGCAATGTGGTACTGGCTTCTCCATCAAGGAGGCTGAAAGAGGAGAGTTGGAGGCAGGGAAAATGGGGGGTGGGAGGCAACAACCTGAGGACAGCATGTTGACATACTGTTCTGGATACATCTGCCCTCAGGAGGCTTTCTGGGAAGAACCATAGTCAATAGCTTCAGCTAGAGACTGGGAGGGACCCAGTGCTCTATAGGCCCCTTCGCCCAGATCACTCAGTAGCTCTTTCCTCTCATCTTAGGCTGGAGTTTCTGCCAGATGGTTCCCTGAGGATCCAGCCCGTCTACCCTCAGGATTCCGGGTATTATCTCTGCCAAGCTTCAAACTCAGCTGGCTCAGATCGGAAAGGACAAGAACTTCAGGTCTTTGGTAGGCAGAGGACTGAAAAGTCAGGGGCCTTGTATTCAGGAGATTGTGGGCATCCTCTGTCTCCAATGGCAGCACTAACAGCTGGTTGAGATGAGCTAATTATCCTCTATACACTGTACTCAAAGGTTAGGAACATCCCCAAATGGATGCCCTAGCCTCCTTTCTGTACTTGGTAAATAGGAAACAGTCACCTGACTGGTCAGTCAGGCAATAAGCAAGTGTCTTACTATATACTAGACATTTTGTCAGATGCTGAATGTATGTTGTTGAATCTCCTAGGGACATTGTTAGGGGTGGGTATTGAGTCACTCCTGTCATATTTAATTCAGTTGAGTGGAACAAGAACTTAATAATTGCTCATGCAAGGCTCATAATAACCCCCTACCACCCTGTGGCCCTGCTTTCTCTGCCCCCAGCATGTTTGCTAGAGCAATGAACAGTTTATTCTGACTCTCTTGTACTCAGCTCCTTCATCCTCTAACCCAGCTCCCCAATCCACAGAGCCCCCCACCATTGCACCTGGACCCTCCAATCTGACACTGACTGTGCACAGCCAGGCCACCCTGCCCTGTGAAGCCAGGGGCTCCCCTAAGCCCCATGTGGTCTGGAAGAAGAATGGACAAACCTTGAGCCTGGATCGACATCAAGGGGCTTACCGGTCAGTATATGTCTTAGTAGCACTTTGAATCAATGAATCAAGCATTTTTAAAGCACCTATTTAAAGCAAGAATTGTGGTAGGCACCTGGGGATGCAAAAACAAAAGTGTTCCTGTCTTCAAAGGGCATATAACTTAGTGAAGTAAGGAAGGAAAGAGGGAAGGGAGGGAAGAAATAAAAAAAGGAAGGGAGGAAGGGTAGGAGAAAGGAAACAAGGAAGAAAGGAAGGAGGAAGACAGGAAGGAAGGAAAGGAAAGGAAAGAAGAAAAGGGAGGGAGAATAGGAAGGGAGCAAAGGAAGGAAGGAAGGAAAGATGAAAGGATTAAGTGCTCAGGAGGCAGATGCTATTATTATCCCCAGTTAAAACATTAAAAAACAGACAAATGGAGCTTAAGTGATTTGCCCAGGGTCACACAGCTAGGGAGTATCTGAAGTCAAATTTGAACTCAAGACTTCCCGATCCTAGCCCCAGAGTTCTGTCCACTGTGCTACTTAGCTGCCTCAGGGAAATAACACGTACACAGACAGTTTATACAAAATATTAGGTCTGATACGACTTCTCCAGTATCTCATTGAGTCCTATGTGACTCTAAGGTGAGGAGAGTAGGGCAGAGGCTATTTATTGCCCATTGTCCAGATCAGGGTGTGAGGTGTTCATTTTCTTCCTTAAGGTCACAGAATGAATTAATTGTAGACTTGGGATGAGATCCGCAGAGCTCTTAGATACAGAAGCCTGAATGTAGGACAAAGAACAAGCAGCGATGAGTCGCCACTTCTGCAGTAATAACAAACAGGAATCAAAAATAATTATGAAATGTAACCCTATCATAGTAGAGTTGATCTCAGAGATAGCAAGGCCCAGATTCAAGAGCTGCCTCTGATGCATACCAGCTTTGTGGTGCTAGATGAGTTGGATTAGCCCTCAGTACCCTCAGCCAACAACTCTGGAAGATGATCTGTAGCAGAGCAGATACCAATCTGCATTAAGAGGGAAACCTTTCTCACTGGGAGTTCCCCATCTTAATGAAGTCACATCATAGACCCACATAAGAAATAACACTGACTCTCATTTATATGGCATTGTAAGGGTTATTCTGTGAGCCAGGTAGTGCACATATTATAGATATTTTACAGATGAGGGAACTGAATCTCTGAGTTGTGACACTATTTTACAGAAGAGAAAACTGAGGCCCTAAGTTGTAAAGAAGCTTGATCATGGTCATAGATCTAATTATTGCCTAAGGCAAGACTTGAACCCAGGATTTCCAAGTCCAATTTAAGTATTCTTTTCTTATGGCTTCATTGCCTCTCAAGAGCATTGGACAACATTTACTCTAAGTTTCTTTCATTTCTAGTGTTCTGTGATCCTGCCTGACTGGAAAGGAAAGCAATGGCAAACTCCTTGTCCAAGCAGGATAAAAGGAAAAAGAAGTCCAAACTCTTCTTTGGTTCATCTGGGATGTCCTCTCAGTTGGTCTGTCTGTCTGTCTTTCTCTAGGCTTCTGCCTTCAAGCTCTCTTGTGATTACTGATCCTGAGCTTCAGGACACAGCCCAGTTTGAATGTCTAGTGAGCAATGATGCTGGAAAGGCCCGGCGGCTATTTTGGGTCACTGTGTATGGTGAGTGTCCTTCCACCAAAATGTGAGAAAGCTGAGGGGGCAGGGTGGAAGGTGGAGCCAAAGCTGAAAACTCAAGGACAGCTATGGGGAGGGAAAGAAAAGGCTCTTCTCCTAACACTGTCTGTTGTAATAGGATGTGATCCATCAAAGGATCTCTAGGTCACAGTCCTATTTCCCAGGAGAGGTAGGAATGCTCCCAACCTCCTCCTGGCTCTATAATGGATCAAAGTCCCCAGCTCTCCTATCTCTGGGTACCTCTAAAAAATCTTTTCTTCAGTGCCACCTACTATTGCTGATGACCGGACAGACTTCACTGTCAGCAAGATGGCGCCAGTGGTCCTGACCTGCCACACTACTGGAGTGCCAGCTCCAGTTGTCTCTTGGAGCAAAGGGGGAGCTCAGCTAGGAAAACGAGGGAGTGGCTATCGTGTCTCTCTCACAGGTAAAGTTGGAAGCTGTCAGTCAGTACCTTGGAGAGCATCCATTGAGTGCCAAGTCCTAAGCTTGGAACTTTAAAAAGGCATGTCAAGGAAATGGAAGGCCTAGGTTCTGCCCTAGGCGGCTCACATCCTAAGTGGGGGAAACAGGGAAACAGTGCATGCCTGGAAAGTCACTTAGAAATGATTGTCTGGGAGATTGAGGATATCCTTAACCAAAATAGGGAAGTGAGTTGAAAGAGTTGATTGAGGGAAAAGGCAAAATGGAAAAAAAAAAAAACAAACCCAAATATTGGACTGGGAATCAGGAATTGTGGATTCTAGTCTTGGGTGGCTACATATTCACTGTGTGATCTTGGACACATTGCTTCCATTCTATATGACCTCAATTTCCCCATCTCTAAAGTAAGAGGATTGTATTAGATGATCTCCAAATTCCCTTCCAACTCTGATATTCAGGAAATCTAGATTCTGGAACAGTCTCAACGGAATGCATTAGTATTGAGTAAAAGAATGCACAGAACTGGGAGGAGCCCTGAGATGGGGCCCTGGAGAAAGGAGTTTTGGGACTTGATATGGAGAACAGGGAGGAACATAAGTATTATTAGGGAGGGGGAATAGGAATGGGAGGTAGAGGGCCTAGAGAGAAGCATTGCAGGCCTAGGAAATGGAATCCTAGAATGTCAGAACTGGAGCAGGGGTTCACTGGAGCCAGCTCATACTGGCTGGAGAGAACCAATTATTAAATTTTCCATTTGAAAATTTATACCATTTATACCATAAATGGCAAACATTGTAAATTAAAGCTTTGTTGATTTCTAGACTTCAGAAAGAAATGGAGAAATCTTTATAGATTAACCTTAAAAATATTATACTTATTTCCCCCCAAGTGTTTAACATTTGCCAGCACACCTTTGACTGAAAGGGAACTTAGTGACTTCTAATGATAAATGTCATACATCCCTGTGGCAGTCTGGGGAAATCTGTGAACCTCTTCTCAGAATAATGTTTTAAAATGCTTAAATAAATAGATAGGATTGCAAAGAAAACTAACTTTATTGAAATATATTTATCAAAATATTTTTTAAAAACCAAATTCATGGATCCCATGAAATGTATCTATGGATCTTTATGGGGAACTGAGTTAAAAACTTCTGCTCCAGACCAACCCTCTAATTTTATGGACGAGGAAAGTGAGCCAAAGAAAAGATAAATAACTTATCTGGAGGTCCTAGAAAATTTATAGGGTTGATAATAATAATAAATCATAAGGTAAGGAATCTATTAGCACTTCAATAATAGTAACAATAATGGCTAGCACTTACATAATGCTTTAAAGCTTACAGAACACTTTACAAACATTAACTCATTTGATTCTCACAGCAATCCTGTGACATAGGGGCTCTTATCACCCCCATTTTACAGATGAGGAAACTGAGGCAGAAAGTGGCTAAATGACTTGCCCAGTGTTACACAGTTAGTGTCTGAGGCAGGATTTGAATTCAAGTCTTCTTGACTCCAAGTCCAGTACTCCTACTCATTGTGCCACCTAGCTACCAAAACACTGTCTTCTGTGAGGAAAGTACAATCCCCATTCCAGAGATGAAAAAACTGAGACTCAGAGAGAAATTTAGTGATTTGCCCATAGTCACACAGCTAGAAAGTATCAGAGCCAGGATTTGAACCCAGGTCTCCTAACTCTTAAATGTAGGACATCTTTCCCTAGGCCTGGGTCTCCTACCTTCCATCCCAAAGCTTTTTTTAATTGACTATCCCACCTTGGCTTTTACAAAGGGGCAGAAGGTTGCAAGTGTGTGGGACCCCTAGAGAGAAAGGCTTAGCTGGAGCAGAGAGCCCCTGCCAGGGAGAGGAGTATACACAGAAATGGCCAGGGCAGGGAGCAGAGGCATTCCTTAATCTTCTCCCAGGCCTGTGGTACTTGTTCTCACACCTCATATCTCTCTCCCTGCCTTGTTCCTGTTCCCTGCAGGTGCCCTAGAAATTGGACAGGCTCTGCCTATACACACAGGCCGTTACACCTGTACAGCTCGGAATGCTGCTGGGGTGGCTCACAAGCATGTTACCCTCACTGTACAAGGTAAGGACTGTGGCACCTACCTTTTTGTCTCTCTGCAAATGGGAAAGGATCTCAAGGCAGAGAAAAGTTTAGACCCTAGACTCTTTGATGAGGAGGGCCAGCCAGGCCCATGGTCTAGAAGCCTGTTGACTTAGCTTTTAGGATAGACTACCAGACAGGAATTCTCCTTCTTCTCCAAGGTTCTTAGAACTTTCATAAAAGAGGCCAGGGATTTCCTAGGGGTTCCCTGGAGGGGACATGTCAGAGGGCATGTATGTCCAGGACAGTGTCTCAGGATACAGTTCCATGGGACCTCTGTACTCTTCCCTCCTCAACTATTTCAGCCTCCCCAGTAATAAAGCCGTTGCCTGGTGTGATGCATGTGATGGCTCTAGCTGATGTGGTTCTGCCTTGTGAGGCCACTGGCATTCCACGGCCAACAATCACCTGGCAGAAGGAAGGGCTCAGCATCCCTACAGGTGGGACATTTGTGTAATAACTAAGATGGGAAGGGGAGGTGGGAGCAGCCTGATTCTAGGGGACTTCCCTCAAGTGGCCAACAAAATCAGTTGCTTCCTTTTCACCATTCTGTTCTGCCTATATCTCTCCCTGGTCCTGACTCCTCTCTGTCCTGGATTTTTTTGTCCCAACTAACCCACCCCTGCCAATCTCCAATGGCTTCCTATCAAGCTTTGTTACTATCCCACATGGGAGATTACTTTTTCGTGGATTCCTTGAAATAAAAGCAGCTCTGATAGCTGCCGATGCCTAATTTCCGCCATCATCCCACCCAGGTACTAGTGCCCAGATTCTACCCAATGGGCAGCTCCGGATATCCCAAGCTAGTGCCGAAGATGCAGGCAATTATTTGTGCATTGCCAAGAACCCCTCTGGCACAGCTCTGGGGAAAACTCGACTTGTGGTGCAAGGTAGGAACTAGCAAGAATCCAGACTGCTTCTGGGGTATCAAACTATTTCTAGGGACTTGAGAAGTCTCCTTACCACCACCCCTACCACCATCATCACCACCACTACCATCAGCCAAATCCTCAGTCTGAAGGCATTTGGGATTCCTCTACTGGGAGGGGGGAGCAAAGAAAAGACAGTTGCTTAAAACTGGATGCAAAGAGAAAGGCGCTGATCCTGAACATGCTCACATCCCTTTTCTTCCCCTCAACATAAATTTGTATTATTATCATTGGTTTTTGCATTATACACATTTCCCACTGTATGCATCCCCTTGCTACCTACCAAAAAAATCATCCTTTATAGCAAGAGTCCTCAACCTGGGTGAGGGAAAATATCTTTATTTCAATGTCTCTGGTTTTTCTTGCAATCCCATGTAGTCTACTTTAAAAGGCATTTAAAAATATTATTCTGAGATGGAATCCATGGTTTTCACCAGATTGTCCAACAAGTCCATAACGAAAAAAAGGTTAAGAACCGCTGTGTTAAAAAAACAAAGACAAAAAAGAAGATAAAACTTCAAAACTAAGAACATTTTGAAAAAGTCAGATGTTATAGAGTTTCACACTTCGGCCCCCCACGGAGGTATTTTCTTGGATCTCTTCAGTGGGGCCAAGCTTGGTCCTTATAATTTTGCTATATTCTCTTTTATGATGACTGTAGGAGTGGAGAAGATGCTAGGCGCACCCTCTCTCTGGTGGTAGCCAATATCTGACTATTCATGGTGAACTTTTAATTCCCACATTCACGAGTTTACCTTAGGCAAGTCTCCTCGTGCACACATCCGCTGTTGGCTGATGTGTGCTCAGAAACCAGAGTATGCTGTCTCAGCTATCCAGCGAATCCATCAGCATTGTGCATCCCTCTCCCAACCCTCCCCCTACATTTCCTGCTTCTGATTGGCTGCCTTTTTTTTATATATACCTTAGAATGTTCCCTGGAGAATTGGGTAATCAAGCTTGTTAAATCAGTAACTTTTAATTTTTACCTGCTGCTATCCCTTATCTAAGGGACATATTGTATTCATTGTTCAGAGGCTTTTTCTAGAGGTTGCTGGGAATGTGTCAATAGAATAAATGGAGGTATTAACACAGACAAAACACAATTAAGGAGGCCAATCTGCCCTTGGTTTGGGGAGATTATATGCCAATAGGAGTTAATCCAGGTCAGTGTTCCTAGGTAGGAAAGTGGATGAATGTGTGTCTGAAGGAAGCTTTTGTGATGTTTGTCTTGGCGAGAGAGGAAAGGGTTGGAAAGCTGGGTTGGGATCCTGGTGGTTCTGCCATCTGGAGTATCAGTCACTTCTCCTCTCTTGCAGCTCAGTGTCCTCTTGAGTAAAATAAGGGAGTTTGATTAGATGGTCTCCATGGCCCTTTCCAGCTCTAAGACTCCCCGGCCTCATGACATCTGTTATGTCTACAGACTTTGACCAGGGAGGTCAATAGTGTCATAGGACACAGACTCCACAAGGGCTGAAAATCTCACTTAATCCAACTTCTCATTTTGCAAATGACAAAGTTGAGTCTCAGAAAAATTAAATAACTTGCCCAGGGTCACACAGTATTTAGCACAGAGGGTACTTATTAAATCTTTAGAAACTCTAAATTACTATTGATAGAGGTAATAAATAGCAGAGCCAGGACTGAAGCCACATGTTTCTTCCTCCTAGTCCGTGCTCCTTCTATCATACTACCTTGAGTGTCTATAAGCAAAGCCTAGTGGACAGGTCATGAGCAAGGGGTGTGTTAAAGTCATCAGAGTAGAATGGAAGAATATGAGGAGAGAAATTATGACTGAACACCACCCCCCCATCTCTCCTTCCTCCTTTTGTCCTTGACAGTCCCTCCTGTGATCAAGGGTGGACACTCTGACCTGTCAGTGGCTGAGGGTTCCCAAGCCATTCTACCCTGCACAGCTCAGGGCATCCCTGAGCCCCACATCACCTGGAAGAAAGATGGGTTTATTGTGTCCAGTATGGAGGGGAAATATGCCATCCAACCATCTGGGGAGCTGCTAGTGAAGAATTCAGAGGTGAGTGGGTTAGACCATTGGCTTCATGAGTCCCAAAAGAGGGAAGATCAGGAAGGAGATCCCCTAGATCTCAGCTAGGAAAATTTGTGTCTACTTTCCTGAGGGGATTAAGGGATGCTTAGGGAGTAGCAGAGGCCTAAGAAGCTCCTGGATTCTTCCTAGAGTTTAGCCTCTGCTATTTCCACTGGCATTCCCTCTTGTTCTGACTATGGTTTCTTTCCTTGCTGGTCTGTTGAGGAGTAAAATGCAATCCCCTAATTACTGCTTCTCTTCTCCCATTTCTGAAGTCACATCCTTAAGGTTTCCCAAGTGTCTTTTATACCGCTCATCACAAAGAAGAAAGAGACTGACTAAAAATGATAAATGAGCAAGAAAGAAACGCACCAAGTTACTAGAAACTTGAAAAGCAACAATCTAAGCTAGTGCTGATGTTTCTTCCAATGTCATTAGAGATGTTCCTGTCTCCGAGTTAGGAGACAGCAGGACAATGAATAGATGATAGAATCCAGATCCAAATGGTTGCCAATGGGTTAGAACAACAGTAGGCCAAATCTAATAAGATCAAATTTAATAGAGACAAATGCCAAGTCATAGACTTGGGTACAAAAAAAAATAAATTGTGCAAATTCAGGGTAGAGGAGATGTAGCCAGGCAACAATTCCTGTTGGAAAATAAAGTAAAAGATCTGATAGTTTAAATAAATCACAAACTCAATTCAAGTCAATGGTCCAAAGTAGCTGCCAAAAATTCTGATGTAGTCTCTAGCTGCTTAGTGTCCTGAATGAGAGGGGATAGTGCTGTTGTGTTCTGCCCTAATCAAAATACATCTAGAGTGCTTTATGTCCAGTTGTGGGCATTATCATTTAGAAAGGATGTCAACAGATTGAAACAGATGAAGGTGATTGATTTGAAAGGCAGCAAAAGTAATTTCATGAGGCAGAGATAGCCAGGTTGAGAAATGGGAAATATTAAGACACTAAGTGAATCTTAATTCAGACTTAGGTGGGATATTATATCTATCTTTGAATATTTGAAGGAAGGACTATAAAGCAGAAAAGCGTTTTGATGTGTTCTCGGTTCTGAGAAGCAGGCTGTGGTAGGAGTAAAAGCAGTTAGTTGCAGAGGGGTAGATTTTAGTTTGATAAATGGGAAAATGTTCTAACAATTCGAGGTGTCTGAAAGTGGAATGGGTCACCTAGGGAAGTGAGGACTTTCCCACCAGTCTTATTCTTCCAATAGACACTGGATGAGCCTTGATTGGGGATACTAGAGGAAGGATTCTCACCCAGATGAGGCATGGCCTCTAATATCCCTTCAGACTGAAATTCTATGATTGTACTGGTTGTTGACTTTAGGCAAATCCAAGCCTTACTTTCTTTCTCTTTAAAAAAGTTTATACCACGTCACTTACTCATTGCATATGAGTTAGGACTTATTTGCAAGAGTCAGGGGGGTTGTCATAGTTTTAAAGGACCAGGACTCATGGAATCTCATCACACTATGTTTTCCTTTTTCCAAACAGACTTAGTTTTCAGCATATTAAATAGGTTTCAGCCTAATAGACTCTCCAAGTCTTAGGAAACCAAGAGGAAACATGCCAAGCATTTCTCTCTTCCCTATTTGAGATTACAGCTGGGCTAGAAGGAGTGAAGGCAGTGCCTGAGTGCCAAATAGCACCCTCTTCTTGAAATTAATTTGAACTCCTCCATGGCCTGAGACCAATTCATTTCTTTCTTGAAGGCTTTAAATGTAGGAGTTTTGACTTTGCTGTCTTCTTCTCAGTGTGTGTTTTGATATCGTCACAGTAACTTTCTATAGTCAGAATTTTTTTCTGTTTCCTCATTTTTCCCATCTTTTTCTTGACTTTTAACTCCTTGCTAAAGTGGAGCTCTGCTTCCAGGGTGGAGGATGCACTGTCCCAAGCTTTGGGGGTTTTGTGTAGCTATTTTCAGAGATACTTCTAGGGACTTGTAAGTTTTCAGTTGTTCCAAGGTGGTGTGATCTGAGGAGAGGGTGTTTCCTTCTCTCCTGGCCAGGGCTCTGGTCTGTGAGCAGCCACAAGCACTCTTTTTGGCCCTGGAACCGTGAGGAGAGTCCCTGCTCCACTGCAGCAGCAAGCTCTGGTATGCTAATACTAGTGCTGTACTTTGCCCTGGGCCTACCTCCCAGGACTGTGTAAGGTCTAAACAACAGAGTCCTGCCCCCGGTGTCAACAAAGAGAACCCTGTAATCTTCTTCTGACCATCTCTGGGCTGAGGGCTCCAGAGCCAGCAGGCTGCTGCAGCTCATTCAGTTGCTTCCAAGGCCCCCTGCTGGTTTGCTAGGGCCTAGTCTTCACTGGCATGGCATGCCCTGGACTGTATTCTATTCTCAGCCTGGACCAACCAACCTTTCCTGATGACCCTCTAAATTGTCTTGGGCTGGAAAATTATTTTTGTGAGTTCTACAGCTCTAGAATTTATTTGAGGGCATCATTTAAAGTTGTTCCAAGGATTTTGCCTTTTCTCCACCATCTTGGCTCTGCCTTCCCTTGAAATTACTTTAGGACTATTTTGTTTTCAACTAGTTCATTTAGTCTGTTAACAAACATTTATGGCTTAAGCTCTAGGAATACAATGACCCCAATGGAGAGAAAGAAACAATTCCTGCACTCTAGGAATGTACATTCTGTTGGGGGACAGACAATGCTTCTACTTAGAGTGAGATACAAATAAACACAAGGTAGTTAGGGAAGGAGGCGTCTAACTTTTGGGAGATAGCCCTGGTGCACTGTGTTGTTGCTTCCCAGTAAACCGTAAGCTCCTTCAGGGCAAGGACTGTTTCTTTTTTGTCTCTAGTTCATTGCCTAGCAGTAATAAATATTTGTTGCACTGAATTGAATTCTGAAGCCCTTTAGAGTGTAATGATTTATCTTGAGTCTGTGATGGTCATCCTAGGTCATTCCTTGATTGCTTGAGTGAGAGCTGGGGAATCCCCACCATTCCAGAAATGACTGAATTCTTCCCCCTCTCCTGTAGCGGCGGGATGCTGGGACATACACCTGTATTGCAGAGAATTCTGCAGGAAGTACCAGCCGTCGAGTGCATCTCTCCATCCTATCCCTACCCACCTTTACCACATTACCTGGGGATCTGAGCCTCAACCAAGGGGAGAAGCTGTGGCTGCGTTGTACTGCCCGTGGAAGCCCTGCTCCCCACATCAGCTGGATGGTCAACAACAGGCTGGTCACAGGTCTGGGCCTCCCTGGGTTAGGGGCTGGGTTAGGATGACCAATGACTGTTGGATGAGGTAACCATTCCTGAAAAGGGGCAGCTCACTAAGGCAAAGTTAGGGAAATGAGATAGACTGGAAAAAGTCAAATAACATGACTGAGTGCTCTAGACTTAACAAGGTGAGGACACTGAAAGCAAATGAAGATGTGGTTCCTGGCTTCCTCTTGTCATCTCTCCCCCCACAGAGGGTGTGTCGGAACAGGATGGGGGCAGCACGCTTCAGCGGGTGGCTGTCACCAGGGAGGACAGCGGCACCTATACCTGCTGGGCAGAAAATGTCGTGGGCAAAGTCCAGGCCGTCAGTTTTGTCCACGTGAAAGGTAGTACTCAGGGATCTGGCCTCCCCTTCATACCCTGTGCAGGACTGATTGGCTGATGGGCTTCTGCTGGAGAACAGAGAGTCCCGAGTAACGTTAAGATAAATCAGTGCAGTTTACTGATATGCCATAGCTATCTCCCAGGCTGTCTGTGGCCAGATAGCTCTACTAATGTGACACTACATGAGGAAACATGGCAAGTGTTTCTGTCTTCCTCCATTAAATGTAAAAAGCTTGAGAGTAAGGTTTCTGTTTCATTTCCTGTCCTTGTATACCCAGCAGTTGGCACAATGGTTGGCACATAGTAGGTATTTAATACAAGCTTGTTGACTGACTGATTGATTGAGGTGCTTTGAGATCCCTCAGGGATAAGGGCTGGTGAATCCTGGAATGTTATTGCATGTACATCTCCCACTGAAAACCTTTTGAGGGTGTGGAGTTGGGGATGGGGAACTTTGGGGGAGGACTATTCCAACTACGGAATATTATCTGTTGTTTCCATTCCTGCTTATGCGCTTCAGCTAGGGATCCTTAGTCATTCCATCCCTTGATGAAGGAAGAGGGGGCACTGAGCCTGAAATGGTACCTCTTTCCTAGACAAGTTCCCTTCAATCTCTTCCTCTGATCATCATCTCTCTACAGAGGCACCAGTCCTTCAAGGTGAGGCCTCCTCCCACCTGGTAGAACTTTTGGGTAACAGTGCCCGATTGGACTGTGCTGCCCATGGTGACCCAGCACCTGTCATCCACTGGATCAAAGATGGCCTACCAGTGCTTAGCAGCCACCATAGGCACCAGCTACACAATGGTTCCTTAGCCATCCACAGGACAGTGGTAAGGCCCAGCCACTAGGTTAAGGGTGGGCAAAGATGGACCCAGGAACATTCCTGAAGCTCTCCTTATTAAGTCTGGGATGGTGAGGGGATGGTCTGGGGTAGTATCCCAGACATGTTCCTGTGATACAGAAAGGGTCTCCTGATATAGAGCTGGCATAAAGACATCAGAAGAAAACCCTGGGAGCCCTCCCAAAAATCTCTCTTCTACATTGTGGTATAATGGAAAAAAGGACTAGATTTGGAGTCAGGGGCCTTGGATTCAAATTTAGCTCTGATGTTTTGGGCATGTGGGATTCCAAATGTATTAAGTATCTAAATAAAAAAAGTCATATAATTTTAAAAATGTTAAATTAGAGGAGAATGAAAGGCTAGATAATTGTAGATGGGGAAGAATTCATAACTAGACATGAGAAAGAAGAAAATCATAAAAGACAAAATAAAAAACCTTGCTTAGCATAAACAAATTGTTTTAACCTCTCTCATGGTTTCAGTTTCCTTACCTATAAAATAAAGAGGTTGGATTGGATAATCTCTGAAGTCCTTCCCTGCTCTGTATTCTGTGATCTAGGAGTCTGTCTCCTACTAGGGGCACTAAAAGTGGTTTTGGGGAAAGCTACAATTCTGTTATATTGCCTCACCCTCCATGCTTGCAGGAGATAGCTCTAAACACCTTTAGTTTTATCACACTTTGGCCTTATTATTCAGAGATTTTTATTTTTAAAACTCCTTTGGATCATAGGACTTAAAACTAGAAGGAATATTAGATATCCTCAAATCCAATTCCTCTCCCTAACTTTCATAAGGAATCTGAGGCCCAACAAATTTAAATGATTTGTCTAAATTCATATTCATAACAGAGCTGGGATTTGAACCCAGGTCTTTTGACTTAGAATCTCAGCACTTTTTTCACAACCCAGAACCTCCTATTTTCAGTCTGTGTCGTCCCCTCTGGGTAGAGTGGGAGTTTTCCAGTGTTTAGAATAATGTTTGGCACACAGTTGGCATTTAAATGCTTGTTGACTGAGTTCATTTTTCTTAAGTGGATCTCTTTTGAATTCCCAGTAGGGCCTCCTCCCCTTCTTCCATTATCTGTGATTTGGGGATACCAATTAGGACTGGACCTGTAATTTAAATAATATAGGGTAATCTCAGATTAGGAAAACTCCCTGTCCCAATGTAGTGCAGTTAGTACCTCAAGGGTCTTCGAGAGTTGCCTAGGGCACTGAGAGATTGTCATTTGCTCAGGTTCACACAACCAGTATGGGTCAGAAGTGGGGCTGGAACCCAGGTCTTCCTGACTCCAAGGCCAGCTCTATATGCATGACATCCCTTGGATGCCCCCCTTATTTGGGGTACGAGTCTCTGTCTAACCTATCTAATCCCTTTATGACTTTATAGACTTAGGCCATAACCCCTCCATTCAGATCACCATGTCTGGACAGATTGGTCTTGAGACATGTGTTCCTCTGTACTAAGTGCTTCCCTCTCTCTCCCTTCTCCCTTTTCAGATGGAAGATGCTGGGCGTTACCATTGCCTGGCAGAGAATGAAGTGGGTGTGGTAGAGAAAGTGATCACCCTCATCCTGCGGAGTGAGTCTGGTCCTTCCCCGCCTTTCTGTCCCACAGTCTGCCTCCTCCCGCCAGTAGGCTGACATGGAGAGGGCTGAGTCTATGGGGAAGAGGTCGACCTAAAACACTTGGTGCACTCCCAGTAACAGGCTGAGAACCCAAGGTAGAGAGAGAGATCTTGAACATACATGCCAGGATTTATTGAAATTGCTTGGTTGAAATTGTTTAAGATTTCCTTGAAGCCTTGGAAAAGTGGGAGTAAATGTTTGAGATTCCAGGAACATTTATTAGTGAAATATTTAGGACTAGAAATAAGAGGCTTATAGGATCATAGATTTAGAGCTGGAATGAGCCTCTGAGATCAATGAGTCCAACCCCTTCAGTTTTACAGATGAGAAAGAAGAGAAGTTAACTGACTTGCCCAGGGTCACACAGCTAGTAAATGTCTCAGACAGAATTCCAACCCAGGTCTGAGGTAATGGAATGTTAGACCTGAAAGGACTCTTAGAGATTCTTTGCTCCAATTCATTCCCATTTCACATATAAGGAAACCCAGGAGAGGAGAAGTGACTTGCTTAAGTTTTCGCACAGTCAGTTTCCTTGATAGCCATTTTATACCAGGCCCCAAACTGAGGACCTATTTGATTGTTTTCCCTAAATGGAATCCAGAGTTGAGGTTATGGTGAAGAGTAGGGGTCAAGTTTAAAGACCCCCAGCCCTTCCCCCAACCACACACACAACAATACATTTTATCCCTATATGTGAATGTGTTATTATCCCTGACATAGAAGGCAATCTCCTTTGGCACACAGTAGTTGCTTAATGAATGTTTGCTGATCCTCAGGTGCCCCCATATTTGTAGTGGAGCCCCAGGATGTGGTGGTGAGAGCTGGTGGGACTGTGATTCTGCTGTGCCAGGCAACAGGAGAGCCGGCACCCACAGTGGAGTGGACCCAAGCTGGACGTCCCATCCGGGTCAGCCAACGGCTTCGCACCCTACCCAATGGCAGCCTACAGCTCCAGGGTGTAGAGATGGAGGATATGGGGGAATACGAGTGTGTTGCTCATAACCTCCTGGGCACTGCCACTACCCAGGCATTCGTGGCTGTGAAAGGTACCAGAATCTCTTAGAGCTCTCGTGGGGTGGGACAGGATCTCAGCTCCCCCATGTCTTGCTTCATTAGAAGAGCTTTTCACCCTCAAGCATATTTGTGCATTTCTTGTCCTACTCCCAGACTTAATCAAAGATTCTTATACATTTCCTGCCAAGGCAACAAGTTCAATAGTTAGAACTTAAAATGTTAGATCATAGCGTCATTGATTTAGGGATGGGAGGAATGTTAGATGTCATTGAGTTTACAACCCTATCATTTAAACAAATGGAGAAAACAAGATTCAGAAGTTAAATGATTTGCTCAGGCTCACACAACTAGTTAGTGTCAGAACTGAGATTCAAACCCAGATCTCCCTGACTCCACACCTAGCTCTCCATCCACCATGCCACATTGCCTCTCTTAAAGTTGTAAGGGACCATAGTGCTCATGAAGCCTAGCCTCTCATTTCATGGCCATGTCTACTTCCTAATATCATTCACCTCAATTTTCTAGAGCCTGGTACCTTGGTTTTGGGTGACATCTTCCCTTTCTCCTTGCCAGCTTTATCCAAAGAGCCCTGCCCTTTGTTTATACCAGGAGTGGGGAAACTGTGGTCTTGAGGCCACATGTGGCACTCTTGGCCCTCAAGTACAGTCCTCTGACTGAATCCAAACTTCACAGAACAAATCCCCTTAATAAAAGGATTTGTTCTGTAAAACTTGGACTTAGTCAAAAGGCTGCACCCAAGGACCTGGAGGGCCACATGTGGCCTTGAAGCCATAGGTACCCTACCCCCGGTCCATACCATCTTCTTTGGCCCTTTTCCCTACCAGGGAGTGATCTACTCATGTTCTCTGACATGACTGTGGTTATGGAAAGGCTAAATGTTTGCTCAGCACTTACCTCAGTTGGTACTGAAAACCAGGATACTTGGTTGCTTAATACACAAGTATATATTAATGAGTAATGAGTAGAAATAAACTTGGTGCCTCTTCGCATTGTCCAGCCCTCTCCTGAAGGGTCACCCTGGCTTGTGCTACTTTCTTAGTTCCTCTTTCCTTCTAATGAAGATTATTGAACATGCATTTCCCTTAACTGCCTTCTTTCCTTCCCCTTTCCCTTCCCAGTGGAGGTGCTGTCAAGGGACTTTCCAGGATGGGAATAAATCTCATAAAAGTTCAACTTTAGCCTCTCTGAGATGCTATCACTTCCAGCCTTTGCTTTGAAATTGTGGGGAGGGGGATGGTGGTTTAATATTCTGTGTTTTGTTTTGAATGCATCATAGGCAATTGGCTGCTAATTTCCCCTGAGATCCGGTTAGTGGAGAGGCAGGACAGCTTCTGCATCTTGTCCGTTGGCATGCCATATGCCTGATTTTAGACAGCTGGCCCATTTGCCAGAGGAAGTACTCCCCTGTGCCCATGATATACATTTGATTAACTCGAAGGAATGAAGCCTGTGCTTCCAGACAGTCTGGCAAGTGCTCTGACAATTCAATCAGACCAAGCAACAGGCATGTCCATGGCCTGTTGCTAGCACTTGTCTGGCTTGTTGCTAGACAGGGATATAGAGCAGAGGAAGCTTGACCATGTGGGCATTGGGCTTCTTGGTTTATAGAGCTACCTCTCATGACTACAAAGCAATGGCATTTTATTCACTTGCTCCCAGGTATTGCAGTTTCCACAGATCATAAGGATTGGAAAGAGTTATATCTTACAGATGAAGGCTCAGGAGGGGAAGTTCTTGCCCAAGGTTGACTGGTGACAAAGTCAGGACTTAGTTCTCCACAGTCCCCTTATCTGGACTTCATTCCACTACACCACACTGTGTCCCATCTTTCCTTTGTTCATAGGAGAGCCCCGGGGGAGCCGGGGAAGCATAGTTGGGGTAATCAATGGCCAGGAATTTGGTGTGGCCTCTCTCAACACTAGTGTGACACAGGAAGTTGATGATGGAGCCACCACAATCCAAAGCAGCATCAACAACATCCCCCCAAACATCGGTAAGTTGGGTCTTTCCATGACACCAAACACAAACTTGACGCAAGACACCCATAATCCCATCCCCAACAACCAGTGCAATTCACCAAGAAATAGACTCTGCAACACCTTTGGGCCCCTGCTTTAATCAAAAACAGTTACCCTAATTCCAGTAAAGTCAGATTTTAAGTATAAATTGCAGAGGGAAAAATGGGAGTTAGAGTCAGAAGCCCTGCATTTGAAACTCTCACTCTACTGCTCATTAGCCATGTTACCTTGAGGAAGTCATGTTGCTCTCAGCCTTGAGTTCCTCTTCTATAAATGGAGACAATACTAATTATAGACATGTGTAAATATATATGGACATATATAATATATATCTAAAATATAAATGAGTGTGCACGTGAGACATATATGTCTCTCTCTCTCACACACACACACACACACACACTGCTTTATTTCATTTGGTCCTGACGTTAGTGATGATGATATATCCCCATTTTATAGATGAGGAACCAGAGGCTGAGAGGTGAAGAAAATTGCCAGTGGCCAGTCAGTCAATAAACATTTCTTAAGTGCCTACTGTGTGCCAGATGTAGTGAAATAAAGGTCAAAAAGCAGTCCCTGCCCTTAAGGAGCTCAGAGTCTCAGGAAACAATGGCAAACAAATATGTACAAACAAGCTACATATAGGATAAACAAATGGAGATGATCTCAGAGGGAAGGCGCTAGGATTAAAAGAGTTTATGAAAGGCTTCCTCTAGAAGGTGGAATCTTGGGTAGGACTTAAAGGAAGCTGGGAGGTGGAGATAAGGAGGGAGAGCATTCCAGGCATGGATGACAGCCAGAGAAAATGTCCAGAGATGAGGAACAACAAGGAAGCCAGTTCCACTAGATCACAGAGTATGTGGTGGTTGTAGGATATAAGAAGACTGCAAAGTTGGTGGGGAATAAGACATGGAAGGCTTTGAATACCAAACAGGATTCTGGAGGTGATAGGGAACCAGTGGCATTTGTTGCGTAGGAGGTGACATGGTCAGATTTACACTTTAGGGAGATTCCTCTGACATCAGAGTCAGGAGAGACTTGAAGCAGGAAGGCTAAGCAGAAGGTCATTGCAAATACACAACTACTGAGTGTCAGAGGCAGATTTTAAACTGAGGCCTTCCTGACTGCTTTGTCACTACTTATCTCAGGCCCATGAGGAAAACACTTTTTGAATCTTAAACGACCAAATAAGTCGGTGCTCAGATGGCAAGGTGTCACACTGAGAAATGACTTAGCCTTTAGCAAAACAAAACCCAGTTAGACTGAGGATCAGACCAGAATACTCAGGATATGAAATTATTTGTGCTATCCTCAGGCAGTGAGGCATCTTCTGAACTATCAGCCCCCAGTTTATTCCTTTCCCTGTGAGGTGGAAATTTGTGGACCAGCACCAGCCCTTATACTGCCTGGGGATTACCAAGAATTTAAAAAGGAACAGCCAGCGGCAGTAAGAATGACTATTTCTGGGCAGAGACTGAGCAGGGAAAAAATAGAGAATAAAGTTGTATGGACTCTTCAGCCACTTTAGTTCAGTTGTTTTTCAGTTGTGTTCAACTCTTTGTGACCCCATATGGGGTTTTCTTGATAAAAATACTGGAGTGGTTTGCCATTTCCTTCTCCAATTCATTTTACAGATGAGGAAACTGAGACAAACAGGGTGAAGTGACTTGCCCAAGGTCACACAGCTAGTCATTGTTTAAGGCTGGATTTGAATTGAGGTCTTCCCGACTCCATGGCCAATGTTCTATACAATCTACCAACTAGCTGCCCTCAAACTAGTTATTAGTTAAATATAGTTAAAGATAGCTGAGCTGTAGAAGAGCCCAGACTGGATTATAACTGATGGAGTGGATGGATATTCAACTCACTTAAAGGTATCACCAATAAGTGTTACCCATTCAGTGACACTTTTGAGCCATTTTTTCTGCCTGCTTTGGGGATTAGGGGAGAATTGTTGATGAAATGAAAAGGAAAAAAAAACCCCATTTATTAAGTGATTATTATATACCAGCGCTGTGCTGATCCTGCAGAAACATTGACAAATCCCTTTCTAATGGTATCTCAGTGGTATGCCTTCTTGGAGGGGCTGTCAAATGCTACATCAGCACTAAAAAGGAGGAAATACAGCCCCTACCAGGAGCTGACTCATTTCTTGCTGGGGCAGCTTCTTTGAAACAAGCTTATTCAGGGTTGGCTTGTGTGTTAATGGTTGGAGGATCATTAGACTTTGGCCTGAAGGTCATTTGGATCTCAACTTCACTTGTGGATGACCTGCTAAAACTTCACCATCTCAGCTGGTTAGCCCATCAGGAGGGGCAGCTGAGGAATCCTGACTGCTGACTCAGCAGAGTCCTGAAGAATTTCCTTGGAGAACAAATAGGGTCACTGTCAGGCATAGGACCGTTCCCATGTCTATCTCATGAATTTCTATTTGACTTGCAAGCCCATTGATGCGAGGAGGTCAACTCTTTGAGGTCCATAACTTAGAGATCTTGTTGTTCTGTTGTTTCACTTAAGTCTAGAGGAGGGGGCTGAGTTGGGAGGAGGTCTGGAGCTGGATGCAGAGAAAATCAAGTGTGAGAATGATCACAATTCCATATTTCCCCCCAGTGGACTATGAGTTTCTTGAGTTCAGGGACTATTTCTCACTTGGTCTTTGATTTCTCATACCTAGAACAGTACTTTGCTTATATTATGGACTTAAATGTTTGCTAGATTAAGTTGAAGTGAACGGCCCAGTAGCCACTGGTTTAAGCAGTCATTCTCAAGATACTGATACCAGAACTTGAAGGATGAGAGTATTCAAGCAACTCTGTCTTTCTATCTCCAGCACAGTGCCTGGCACATAGTCGGTGCCTAATAAAAGCTTATTAAGTTGAATTGAATTTCACACTACAGATCAATAAAGGGGCTGATTCTGGCTTCTAAATCTGAGCCTTCTTGGATCTGATAATTGCAGTTAATTCCCCAGTCCTGATCAGCCTTGGGGAAAGAGTTTTTAAAAATCTCCTAAGTTCAGCTCAGAGCAAGGTTATTAAACCAACCATCGTTCACTGAGTAGTTTCTTTGCGCTTTGCAATGTGGTGTAGTTGGGTGAGCTTTGGACTTCAAGCCTGAGGACCTGGATTCAAGTCTCAGCTTTGACCTTCACTAGCTATGTGACCTTGGAGAAGTCACTTAACCTTTCTGAGCCTCAGTTTCCTCATCTGTAAAATGGAAATATGTTACTTGTAATGCTTAATGCTCAGAGTCGTTATGAGCAAAAGCCCTTTGTTCCCTGCAGAGCACTATATAAATAAGAGTTGTTGTTATTACTGAGCATGAAGGATGCAAGGCAATATCCCTGCCCTTGTTGTGTCCATACTCTGTTCACCACTGATGCTGCCACTGCCTGAGATCAGGCCCTCATTATTTCTCACTTGGACAATTGTCACAGCCTCCTAACTGGTTTCCCCAAATGCAGTCTCTTCTCATTTATCCATAATCACACTTTTTCAGATTTAATCTTTCTAAAGCACACCTCTGATCATGTGATTTCCCTTTCCAAAATCTCTTGCCTGCACCTTCAAAGCCCTCCACAAGCCAGTCCTCATCTACTGTTCAGCTCTGTCTCAAAATAGTTCCCCTCATATACTCTCCAGCTCCTATCAAACTGGGTTACTTGCCATCCCCTTGCCATTCCCTCTGATTTCCTGCCCCTGTGTCTTCATTCACACTATTTCCTGTTCTTGAAATGCCCTTTCTTCACTCTCTTATCCTACCCATCAATGAAACAAGCATTTATTAAACTCCAACCACATGCCTTTTGGGCAGCTAGATGATGTAGTGGAAAAATTGCTGGGCCTGGAGTCAGGAGTCATCTTCTTGAGTTCAAATCCAGCCTCAGACACTTAGTAGCTGTGGGACCCTGGACAAGTCACCTGACCCTGTTTGCCTCAGTTTCCTCATTTGTAAAATGAATTAAGAGAAGGAAATGACAAGACATTCCAGTATCTTTGCCAAGAAAACCCCAAATGGGGTCACAAAGAGTCAGACATGACTGAATGTGACTAAACAATAACACATGCCTATCACTGTGGCAGGTGCCAGGAATACAAAGACAAAAGTGAAATGGTTTCTGCCCTCAGGGAAATTGTATTCTATTAGACAAGATAACATGTATGCATATAAGATTGTGTTCAATGAACGTATTCATTCTGAGGGGGCAGCTCTAGTGGCTTCATGGAGAAAGCAGTGACTGAGCTGAGTTGGGAAGAAAATTAGGGATTCTAAGAGGCAGAGGCAGTCTAGGCAGAGGACACAGCCAGGGCAAAGACCCAGAGATGGGAAGTGTAGAGTGTATGCATTAATAACTATAATAAAACTAGTTTGACTGTACGTATAGAGTTTGTGAGAAGGGAACAGTGTAAATGAGATAATATGCATATATTGTATGAAACCCAAAGTTCGTAATAATAATATAACGTATTATGTAATATATAAAGCACTTTGGAAACCTTAGAGTGCTACATAAATGCTAGCTAGGAAGAGCAGGAGTGATAGTAGTAGCAGCAACAGCAGTGATAATAGGAACACTGAAAAGGCAGGTTGAGGCCGAGTGGGAAGGACTTTAAATGCCAAGTGGAGGAATTTATATTTGATCCAAGGAAAAATAGGGAACTGCTGGAATGTATTAAATAGGAGAGCGGCGTGTTCACACCTGCACTGTAGGAAACTCACTTTGGCAGCAGTGTGAGAAGGGACTGGAGAGGGGAGGCCAGCGTCTGGCAGACCAAGTGGAAGGCTACTGCAGCAGTCCAAGTGAGAGTCAGTGAGGACCCGAGCCAGGGTGGTAGCTGTCTGATTGGAGAGAAAGGGGAAGAAGCAATTACCTGTTGAAATCCTATCCAGTTTTAGCTGGACTAAATCCCCCCTCTTTCAGAAAACCTTCCCTGGTTGCCTTTCCTCCTACCCTGGAAGGTGGATGTGATCTCCTTTTGAAAAAAAGTAGTTTATGCCTCTCTTGTCACTCTGCTTTTGATTGTAGGGGTATGTGTGGGGATGTGTGTGTGAGAGAGAAACAGAGATGAGAGATACAGATGCACACAGAGAAAGAGAAAGAGAGGGTGTGTGTATGCGTGTGTGCGTGCGTGCGTGTGTGTGTGTGTGTGTGTGTGTGTGAGAGAGAGAGAGATACACACACACACAAAGACAGAGAGACAGATAGAAAGACAGACAGGAAAAGAGAAAGAGGAGTATAGGTGCATGTGAAGGAGAGAAAGAGACAGAGAGACAGCCACGTACAGACAGAAAAAGAGAAAGACAGGTGTGTGTGTGTGTGAGAGAGAGAGAGACAGACACACACACACACACACACACACACACACACACACGGGATGGGGTGGGGGAGGGAAGAGAGAGAGAGAGAGAAATCCCCTTCTCCTGGAGGGCTAGAACTGTATCTTATTCATAGAATTATAGAATTAGAACCAGAGGAGGAGGAAACTTCGGAGGTCAACTAATCCAACCTCCTCATTATACAGATGAGGAAACCAAAGGCCAAAGAGTTAAAGTGAACTTTCCCAAGGTCACACACTACTGTAAGGGGGAGAGGCAAAATGAATGCCCAACTCTTCTGACTTCAAATCTTGTGTCCTTTCTACTTCCCCACACGGTCTCTCCAAAAGGTTGTGTCCTCTTTGGGGGGGGCACACTCAGGGCCTTTGGATTATGAAACTGACATATAATGAGCTGCCCAAAGAAGGCATTATTCATTTTAAGCCTCCTTTCCAATACCTGGCACAAAGCCTAGTATACATAGACAGGGTTCAGTAAATGTTTGTTGAATGAATGAATAAATTTGGGAAAATTGGGAAACAAAACATATATTCACTGTTGTTCAATTGTTTCTTTCATGTTCAACTCTTCGTGACCCCATTTGGGGTTTTCTTGGCATGGATATTGAAGTGATTTGCCATTTCCTTCTCAGTTCATTTTACAGATGAGAAAACTGAGACAAACAGGTTAAGTGACTTGCCCAGGGTCACACAGCTAGTAAGTGTCTGAGGCCAGTCACTCAGGAAGATGAGTCTTTCTGACTCCAGGCCCAGTGCTCTATCCACTGGGCCACCTAGCTGGCCTAAGACATGTACTCACAAGAAGATAATGCTATGTGGTGGTGGTAGGTTGTACCTTGTCTTCTGTAGCAGAACCTTAACCCAGTTGATCTCTTCCTTTCCTCTCCCTAGGACCACTGATGAGAATTCTTGTGGTTGCCATTGCCCCCATCTATTGGGTCCTGGCAGGGCAGATGGGGGAAGCCCTGAATGGCTACTCTCTGACCAGGGGTAATTTCAGGCAAGAGTCCCAGGTGGAGTTTGCTACAGGTGAGCATAGGCTGCCTGAGTTGATGGTGGGAAAGAGGGAGGGCAGGACCCAGAACTGAGTTGGTTTGGGGGCCATTAGGTGAGTGGTCAGGGCTCCCCTTTGTCTAACCTTTCTCTCTCTCTCCTTGGTGAGTCATATTGGGGATGGTGGGACATTCATTGCAGGGGAACTGCTCCACCTGACTCAGGTGGCCCGAGGTTTGGACAGAGACGGCTTGCTTCTCCTTGATATGGTTGTCAATGGCTTTATCCCGGAGATTTTGGCCACAGCCCAGCTGCAAGTGCAGGTGAGGAATGTCAACTCTTGTTCCGTCCCCTGAGATTCAGAAACTCTTGAGAGAATGGAACTGGTAGGAAAGGAGGGTTACACTCTACGCCCTTTATATTTCTAATTCAGAACCCTACCATGTGCAAGGCACTTAATAGCATCATCAGGTATTTGTAGCACCTGAAGGAAACTGAATGTGATATTCCCTGAGTTCCCACTAGTGTCCATGCTAAAAATATATGGCTCATGTGGCCAAGAGTGTCACCTGAGAATTTAGATTTTCCCAGAGCTCAATCAATATGAAATGATGCATCCACAGAGGCATATTAGGATTATGAGAAGATAGTTGGACTTAAGAGTGAGGAGATCTGAGGTCAAGTTCAGTCCTAAGAGTCTATATGCCTCTATACAGCTTCCCTTTCTTTCTCTGATATCTCACTCATTTCTTGCCTTATCTGTACTTCCAAGATGGGAAGGAGCCGTATCTATATAAAGAAGCTTTAAGAAATCTGCAGATTTGAAGCATATTTTTTTCACTTTATTTTTCTTGTTTTGTTTTTTTCAATATGGCTAATGTGAAAATATGTTTTGCATGACTTCATATGTATAATGAGTATGATATTTCTTGCCTTCTCAGTGGTGGGTGGTGTAGAGAGGAGAAAATTTGGAATGGAAAATAGATGTTTTTTTAAAAGAAAAAAAAACTTCACAGAATGTTGTTATAAGGAAATCATTCTTTAAAACCACAAAGTGCAGTTTAAATGTGAGCTATACCTTAGGTCTGGCAAAGACCTTAGAAATTATTTAACCTAATGTCTTTAGTTTGTAGATAGGGAAACTACCACCCTGAGAGGTTCACTGATTTGCCCAAAGTCCCCCAGCCCTAGTGAGTTAGTGGAAAACATGAAACTCGAATCCAGTTTTATTGACTCCCTGTTCTTCTAGCTGCTAGGGTAAGATGCCCTAGGCTGTTATCCCTTCTAAGGCCTGGAGTGCCTGAGTTCCTTCTTGTCCTATCTCCTTCCTGCTTCCTTGCTTTAGGATTTCCATGAACGCTATGTGCAGATAGGGCCTGGTCGGTTATATGTGGGCTCCACACAGACCTTCTTGAAGGATGGAACCCCTACTCACTTCCACTGCAACCACACAATCCAGTATGACTCTGCCCTGGGTCCACAGCCCCAGCTTGTCCAACATCTTCGAGCCACAGAGGTCAGTTCAGCCTTTGACCCTGGAACAGAGGCTCTCCGATTTCAGCTCACTACAGCTCTCCAAGCAGGTAAGAAAGTGAGAAAGCAGAGATACACCCCTTTCCCACCTTTTCCTATACTAATGTCTTGGTCTGATTTTCTAAATGTTTCCAAAATCGCTCACTGGATAAAGTACCAGGCCATACACAGAGCCCAGAACATGATCTCTATTCCCAAGGAATTCATAGTCTAGTTGGGGAAACAAAGCTCACCCTGTGAGATTGCGTGTCATTAGGAGTTAGACTATGTGTCATAGACTATAAATGCGACATGAATTCAGGGAAAAGAGATATAATTGAGGACTAGAGTGGTCAATGAAGGAAGATGTGGAATCTAAGCTGAGTACTGAAGGAGGGCCAAGATTTGAATAAATAAAGGAAAAAGAAAGGAAGGGAAGGTAGGGAAAATACATAAGCAAATACACAGAGGCAGGAGAACATGCAGGTGTGTTAGAGGAGAGTGAGGAGACTAGTCAGAGTAGAGCAGCGGATTATTAGCAGGAAACAGTGGGAAAAAAAGTTGGACATTTAGGTTGGGTAGAGAAATGAGAAGATAGAATTTGAGGTGAATTTTGAAATACAGATTAGAGTTGAGTAGGGGAGGCTTCATGGCACAAAGGAAGCTTTGGCTATCAAGAAAGAAAACCCAGGTCCATATTCCACACCTCTTGTTTAGCTCTTGTCACTTAACCTTCCTGGGCCTCAGTTTCCTTTTCTGTAAAATGAAAGATTGGACTAAGGTGGCCTCTGAGTTCTCTTCCAACTCCAAAGGTAGGATTCTGTAATCTATGAATAACTGAGGTGTGGAATGAGACACAGTCAATGTGGAAATTGGTTTTGCTTAAGTATTTTCACAAGGCTCTTGTTTTTCCTTTTCTTTTTTCAATTGGAGGGGAAAGTCAAGGCAGTAGCTATAAGATTGTTAAAAAAAAAAAAGAAAGAGAAAGAAAGAAAGAAAGAAAGAAAGAAAGAAAGAAAGAAAGAAAGAAAGAAAGAAAGAAAGAAAGAAAGAAAGAAAGAAAGAAAGAAAGAAAGAAAGAAGAGAGGAGGATCATTGAGGCATTTTTTAAAATGCAAAGAATAGAAGAGAAGGAAGACCAGAAAACAGGACAGTTTTGAAAGTTACGTGTTCACTTTGTTATATACTTAAAAGGAAAAGCAACCTGTACATAATAGAGATTTACAGTTTTATGTAAAATCCTCATTTCCCATTCTCTTTTATACATGGAAATATGCCTTTGGTGTTAAGTTTAGAACATAAAAAGTAAAGTTTTCAAACAAACAGTAATTGAGGTAAAGAGCATAAGTCATTCTACACGGGGAACATACATTAACAAATGTATGGAGAGAAGAAGGTATGAAAGTGTGTTGAGATGATGGTGAAGAGGCCAGTTAGGGCAGAACCAGAAGTTATTTATTAACATGGGATCAGTGTGACAGAAGGTAAGAGGTTTAGGACCGAGAATGTAATGGCAACTTAGGAATGTGGTCTTTATCCGAAATGTTTCTTGAGTAAGAAGGTGGTGATCAAAGCCATTTTAGAGGAAGATAACTCTGGCAGCATGGAGTGGGTGGGTTAAAGGAGGAGGAGACTGGAAGCAAGAAAGAGAGGCCATTCTTACACTCCAGAAGAGGGTGAGGAAGGCTTGGACCTGGGTGAGGGGATCGCGGTGATGATGGACTTGAGAAAGAGGTTGGACTCTGAAGAGAGAAGGATCTCCATTTGCCTTGCAGATGAGAATGAAGCTGGATGCCCTGAGGGCTTTGTGCTGGATTCCCTACAGGCCTTTTGTACTGGTAAGTACCCTTTCCTTCTCTCCATTCATCCTTCTCTGTCACTTTCAGCAGGGACTTCTCACTAAGTAGAGTTGGGCAGGGTCCCTCAGTTCTCCAGGGGCTTGGAGGGGACATGCATGTGCAGCTATACTTGAACCAAATGTGTCCAGGTGAACAGATCGGATGAGATCTGAGCTGAAAGGAGGAGCATGCTCAATAGAGGAGGGAGCCTGGACTTTAGGATACCTGACTGTCTCATGCCCCTGATTCATCGTGGTCCAATGGAAAGAGCATTGGATTTGGGATATGAACTGAAACCATGCTGCTTATTAGCTATGTGATCTTGGTATGGTACAGTGAAAGGAGCTGTTTCTGGAGTCAGAGGTCCTAGGTTCAAATACCCTCTCTGATCATTACTACCTTTGTGACTTGGAACAAGTCCCTTCACTGTTCCAGGACTCAGCTTCCTCATCTGTTAAAATGAGGGATGACTTCTAAGGTCCTTTCTTGATGTATTAACCTTAAATCACATTTTCTTCTCTGGACCTCTATGTTCCATCTGTACAATGAAAAGGTTGGACAAGATCATCTCCAAGAACTCTTCCAGCTCTAAAACTTTGTGATTCTGTGGGGCATCTCCAGTACCCTGGGACTGCTCCAGACAGCAGGGGTCATCTCAGTGTTAACATTCCTTCTCCCCAGATAAGGATGAGTGTTCCAGTACCAAGAGTCCCTGTTCCCATACCTGCCATAACTCCCTGGGCCGTTTTTCTTGTTCCTGTCCTGATGGGTATACCTTGGCCTGGGACAATAGGAACTGCAGAGGTAAGGGTCCTCACTGGGGGTATGTGTGATACATTTCCCAGGTGGTCTGGTTTACTGCCCCAACATTACTATGGTTATGTGACCTGAGGACTTGTGCATGGGGCAGATGTCCAAGAATATAATCTCTAGTGCTGGGTCCTGGGTTATCAGATAGAATTTGTTTAGGCCAGTTGATCTCACTTATAGTCCCTTACTACTTTCTCTGTCTGTCATTTTATTCCTTTTGGTGTCTGTTATTGTCCAGATATATCTTACACCACTACTATCTTTCCTGATGAAAGACTATATCATACATACCCCCATTGCCTTTGGAAGCAAAGGGAGGCATCAAAGGAACCTAGGAAATGGTAATAAAACAGAATCATCTCCAGTGACAAGTGACACAAGAGGATCTGGGGAAGATACAGAGCAGGACAGCAATTAGGGGATTGAAAGTGACAGGTGTGGCAGTAAAAAAAATTAGACCTCACCATTCTGCTAAGGCTGAGAAAGGATTATGATTAAAATATAGAAAATCATGAAGGCCTGATAAAGAAGGTGAATCAAGGATTCAGTCCCTTCTTGGGGGATGTTGTCCCACCACCCCAAGTAAGACAACTCCAAAGAATATAAAGTCTTTCTCTGGTATCCAACCCACAACACCCTCTAGATTTATAGGATTCTTTGAGCCCCAAATCAGACCAGAGAATCCATCTATACCTTTAGACACTGATAGCAAAGATTTCTAGATGAATGAGGACAATAGCTTAACTACAAGGGAATCAGAGCTTACCCTAATTGTGAGAAGTCATATTAATATCCAGAGTCATCTGATGAAGTAAAGGGTGTGCCCAACCAAACATTTGCTGATAGAAGAGTAAAAACCCTAAGAAATTGCCTTGGCACTGTCCATGGTCCTGACACACCCAACTCAAATTCCTTCTCTTACCAGTCAACAGTAGATCCACTAACAAACATTTATTAAATACCTACTCCTTTGCTAGGTACTACAGGTACAAAAACAATTAATGAAATCCTTACTAGAAAGATACTTGCCCTCTAATGGGAAGAGTATAAGTGTGCGTTTGTGTGTGTGTATACACACATGCATACATACACACATACATACATACACATATATAATGTATACATATACATGTATATATTACAAAAAATAAATGAGGCAGTCATATGGTTCAGTGGATAGAGCACTGGACCTGGAATCAGGAAGACCTGAGTTCAAATCCATCCTCAGAAACTTACTAACTGTATGACCCTTGATAAGTCACTTCATCCCTATTTGCCTTAATCTATCAGAGAAGGAAATGACAAACTGCTGCAGTATCTTTGCCAAGAAAACCCCATGGAAAACACTGGGTGTAATATGGTCCATGGGGTCATGAAGAGTCAGACATGAATGAATGACTGAACCACAACAAGTTTGTAAGGGACAACACTAGTGGTTGGAGAATCAAGAAAGACCTCTCTCTACTTTTCTTTCCTACTTCCTGTCTTGAGCTTTGGGGACTTGCTCCCATTGTCTTTGCTATCTGTTCCTCATCTACTACCATGAACCTTGCACTCCTCCAGCTTGTATGACTGTCAATCCACCCTGTCATGAAGTTCTGAACTCCCCAGCCAGATCCAGAACAGAATGAAAATGGAGGTGTTCACTTGATCCCAGACAGTAGGATTTAAGAAGGTAGAGCTTGAAGAAGGTAGTTATAGTATAAAGAAAAGGATGCCTTAAAAAGTGAGGAATAAATTTGGGGAGCTTAGTAGGTAGCTACTTCCAAGAGGTAGCACAGACAGAATATAAAAATAGGTCCAAGAAGGGTTAGATTAATTTTCTAGATTATGGATCCATAATGGATCACTGAGGGAAAGGGGAGACACAAGGAGACTATCCCTAACCTGTGAGCTGACATCAGGAAAAATTAACCATGGCCTCCTCATCCCCCAACTCTCTCTTGATATCCCATGGCCTAGCATCCTAGGCAAGAAGGATCTCACTTGGGCAGCATTTCTGTTATGCTTGTAATTAGAGGGGGGCCTAGGAAGGGGAATTTTTGGGATCCCTGCCCTCTGAAACTTCAGGGGACAGCTGGATGGGTGAGAACCTTTAGCAACTAGAGGGTGGTAACAGCCTACCATCAGGGAGAATATGTGGAGAAGGAAGGGAGGTGTTGATACAACAGATTGACTTCATTTTACCTTCTTACCTCTTTTCCTCCCTCCACCTCCATTCTGTGCAAACTTGCAGATGTAGATGAATGTACATGGGATACCTCTGTCTGTCATGATGGGCAGCGCTGTGTGAACCTCCTTGGTTCCTACCAGTGCCTCCCCCACTGCAAGACGGGTTTCCAGGCAACAGCTGATGGAACAGGCTGTGAAGGTGATGGCCTCCTGATGGGAAATAGGAATGTCCCCACTCTCCTTTTACAACCCAGCAACTTCAAACCAAGATACCAGTTTTTAGGGTACCCCAAAACAGAATTTACCCTGGACATCCATAGAATCACATTTTTGACAGTCTTTCAAGGTTGTCCAATGGAAAGAGCACTAGATTTAATTGGGAGACCAGGATTCTAGGCCCATACTCACCACCCAACTTGCTTCATAACCTTAAGCAAGTCATTTCCCATTTCTGTCTCATTTTTCCCATTTTTAAAATAAGGGAATCAAGCTAGATAAACTCTGAGGTCCCCTTATGCTCAAATATTCTTTATTCTAGGGTCTTCTTCCAGTTCTGACATTCTGTGGTTTTGTAATTCTGTGCCTAGAGGTAGCCCAGAGTTTTAGACTCTTAGACATTGCAGCCACCTTATGTCAAAACAAGAGGGGAGATGGAATCCCAAAACTGACTAGAGAATGGACTGATGAAGGGAGGGAAGGAATGTCAGTGGGTGAGGGAAGGGAGGAAAGGGCAAGAGACTTGACCTCTGACACCCATCTTTTCCTTCCTCTAGATGTTAATGAATGTCTAGAGCACACGGATGAATGTCGCTACAACCAGATCTGTGAGAACACTCTAGGAGGGCATCGCTGTGCCTGCCCTCCAGGATACAGAAGCCAGGGTCTTGGTCGCCCCTGCTTGGGTAATGGAGAGCCTTATGTCTGGGTTTTCTATATTCTGGTGTCATCAGTGCCCAGCTCAGTGCATCTACTGGTACTCAATGATTGTTCCTTGAAGCCCTCAGTAATTCTCTTGCATGGCACTGAGACAGAGCTGAGGCAGTGGCATCACTAGGAACTCAGGCCAAGCCCTTCAATCGCCCACCCCCATCACTCCAGTGAAAATGTTGAAAACTGGCCTAAATGATTGTAAAACAAAGGAGATTGCCAGAAAGACACGGGATTTTCTTGGATAGTATTTTTATCCAAGAGAAAGGAGGAAACTAAAAGAAGTTGTCTTCAAGGCTTTTGACTGCTCTCCACTGCCCCTAGTGCTTTCTAAGCAGAGTTTTAGCTAATGAAAGATTAGTCCTCAACATATTAAATGACTGATCTTCAGCAACACATCTCTCCTGCAAATTTAGATGGTTTAGCTGAGGTGGGAACTGTTTATAAGTGGGGCTCAGGAATTAGCTACACTGAGTCAAACCCACAGTTCATCTGCCCCAGTGTTTTATTGACTCCAAAAGATGAATTCTAGGAAGGCAAAGTTATCCTTCCTGTTGTCAGCCTCAAAGATTAGGTCACAGGTTTCTTGTAGGGGCTGCTCATATCTCTGCCATTTGCAAATGGAAACCTTTGGGGCATCAGTTCTTTTTTCCTGCCTATCATCTCCTGGTATAACCTACATGGAAAGTTGAATTTTCCTTGTGTCTCCAAACTTGTATCACCCAAGCATCAAAAGGCCCCCCCATCTGAGTATTTCATAATTTGGGGAACAAGTCCATGTGTACCCCATTCATCCTCTTCCTGACAATCATGTCCTTGCTTATCCGTCACCTTCCCAGGCTGGCGAGGGCCAATGTTTTGGATCTGCTTTCATCTGGCCTCTTTTGTGATCCTACTGATTATTCAAGTTGCCATCCTCTGGACTTCCTTACTTTATAATATTTGTGTGTAGTCCAGAATGGAGCCTCTAGGTCCTTGGGCCTTGCTACAGCTGTTTAGAGAATAACCCCTACCTGTGAGCTAAGGCCAGACATGTTAGTGTCAGTACTGTCAGCCAGGGCTAGACATGGCCAAGGGAGCTCAGCTTGACTGACAGTCTCCCAAAAGGTCTGTGCAGGAGGGAGAGGAAAGGTTATGGGAGAGACAGTACGTGCCCAGACAGATTCAGACCAGTTAATGCAGAACAGCTCCTCTTCTGCCTGCCCCTGAGCAGTTTAGATTCAAGGCCAGACCTGCCATGGATTTGGTGCTATGAGATCCTCTCCTTGTAGCCACGTTGAGAGACTGACCACATTAGACATCTGAGTGGGAAGCTGGGTGAAAAATTCCAGTCCCATAACTGCCTCACTGAGAAATTTTAGGGAAGTTGTTTGATTCCTCTATGCATCTAAAAATGCATCGAAATAAGTTGGTCACAACCCAAGGCAGCGTGGGGCACCATAAAGGGCACTAGCCTAAGAGTCAGGAGTCTTGGATCCTGTGCCTGACACTGGCTCTACATTTGTCCATCACATGTTGCTGTATTTATCCTCTCCACCCAATCATCAATTTGCTTTGGGATCTTTGCTTTCTCGTTGTTCCAATGAAGGGATCCTTTAAAGGGATCCTTTTGAAGGGATCTCTAAAGTCCCTTTTAGCCTCAAAAATAGAATATTTTATAAAATATATATAAATATATAAAATATGAAAAATATAAAAAAATAAAATAAAAAGCACTTAGTAAGTACCTGCTATCTACAAAGCCATATGTTAGGTGCAATTGACAGATGAAACGTGGAGGACTGGATAGAATGCTGGACTTGGAATTAAGCAGACCTGGGTTCAGATCCTTCCTCAGACACTTCCTAGCTATGTTACTCTGGACAAGTTGCTTTCCCTGTTTCAGGTTCAATTTCCTCATCTGTAAAATGAGATTGGACTCATTGACCTTTTAACTCTGAACCAATGAACCATACAAGCCCAGGTATGCTATGCAAAGTGCAAATTTATCGGAGTTGCAAAAACCCTAAGGAGGAAGAGATCGTTGTGGCCCAGAGCCACAATGTGGGAAGGCTTTGAGGAGATGGGGCTGCAGCTGTGACTTGTTGATAGGTGGAACTTGGAGAGACACAGGTGAAAGAAGACATTCTAGGGAGGGGAAACAGCATGTGCAAAGACTTGGAGGAGGAAAAATTACAAGGTATGAGTTGGAGAAGTATCAACCAGTCTATCCTGGCTGGATCATAAGGGGTTTGTATAGAGAAATCATGAGAGATATGGTTGGAAAACTGGTCTGGAGAGATAGCATGGCTTAGTAGTAAGAACACAAGATTTGGAATCAAAAGACCTGAGTTTGATCCCCAACTTTTTCACTTCCCACCTGTGTGTCCTTGGGCAAACCTCTAGGGCCTCAGTTTCCTCATCGGTAAAATGATAAACCTGAGCTCCCTTCTAACTCTACAATACTGTGTACCTATGGGATAGATTGTGGAGAGCATTTAATGTTAGAATAAAAGAGGTGTATCCTCTGATAACTTGAAATGCTCAATGATACCCATTCTCCTCTCTCAATCATTTTGTTTTTCTTTATCCCCCAGATATTAATGAGTGTTTGCAGCTACCTAGGGTCTGTGCTTACCAATGCAAAAACCTTCAGGGCAGCTATCGCTGCCTGTGTCCACCAGGTCAGGCGTTACTCCAGGATGGCAAGGGATGTGCCAGACCAGAAAAGGTAGAAGGCAACGTTACCACTGTCGGTCACCAGGGGTCCTTCCCAGTCTGGCTGCGCCCCCGAGCCCGAGCTCATGGGGGCTCCTATCATGCCTGGATCTCTTTCCGGCCCATTGGAAGTCCCCTGAGCTCCATTAGTAGGACCTGGTGTCCACCAGGCTTCACCAGGAGGAATGGAGCCTGTACTGGTAAGGCCAAGCTTGGGACTGCTCTGGGGACCCACTGGCTCTCATGAGCCCCCACCAAGCTAGAAACCTGAGGACCCAACTCAGTAACATGGCAATTTAGGCTCATTGATTTAGTCTCAAGTCCCCTGGAAGCAATTTTATTGAATTTAACATTAATACACGTCTAAGCACATTTTAATTTGCAAAAGAGATGTCTAAACTGGCATAGTTTCTTATGCTTATTTCAAGACAATTGGAGGTAACATTTATGGGAATCTTGAATAAGAAAAAAATCATAATATATTCAAGTAGAGTGTTGATTAAATTCAATAATGTTGCTTGAGTTACCACTCAGTTCCTTCTGAACCATTCCCATAAAGGCTGAAAAGAACTCCTTTTCTAAGATAAATATTTTAACCCTGAATTTTTTTAGGACAGTTGAGTGGAGCAGTGGATAGCTGGATCTGGAATCAGGAAGATTTATCTTCCTGAGTTGAAATCTGGCCTCAGACATCTACTAGTTGTATGACCCTGGGAAAGTCACTTCACCCTGTTTGCCTCAGTTTCCTCATCTGTAAAATGATTTGGAGAAGGAAATGGCAAACCACTCCCAAAAGGGTCATGGAGAGTCAGGGCAAAAGCAATTGAACAACAACACTTCAGTCTAGCAAGAGGAAAGTGAGCAAAAAAGATGTGAAGTTGGAATGTATCTGGCAAATGAGTTTAGCCAGAGTGGAGAGTGAACTATGGTTGTCCAAGCAGGATGGAACCCAGGCTGCACTCTTCCCCCTCCCCCAAATTATTTGAAGTTTGTCCCCAAATCTTCTGTCTCTGAAGGTTTGATGCCCTTTAGGTTGGGGGTGACGGGAGGGAAACTGTCAGAGAAGAGATCCATCACCTCCAGGCCTTTCCCTGGGCTGTTGGACTGGATCAAGAACTGCTAGAAGCAGCCCCAGGTGGCTTGGGAAGGCTGGGGGTGGAGCAGGGTGGGTAGATATGGTGACCATCCGACTTCTAGCCCAAGGCAGGTTATTTCCTTGTTCCCTAATGCTGGGGCATGCTGCCACTTGGACCATTTCTGACTCAGCTCTCTTTCTTTCCCTCCCACCCATCCTGGGGCCTTCCCCAGACCTCGATGAGTGCCAAGTGAGGACTCTGTGCCAGCATGCCTGCCGCAACACTGAGGGCAGCTACCAGTGTCTTTGCCCAGCTGGGTACCGCCTACTCTCCAGTGGGAAGAACTGCCAGGGTAAGAGCCCTGAAGAGGCAGGACTCCAAAGGAGACCTGCGTCCTAGTCCCAGTTCTTCTGCTAGCTTGACAAAGTCCCTTCATCTCCCTGGACCTCAATTTCCCCATGAGTAAAACAGAGATAATAATTCCTACACCACCTATCTTATGATGGTCAAGTAAGATCATAGTTATGAAAGACCTTTGAAAAGCATAGCTTTTTTCCTAATATAAGGTCATATTTTCTAAACAGTTGTGAACATCTTGGATACTTGTGAGCTGAAATCCAGTTTCCCACCAGGGCTGAGATCCTTCTTCTGCTCTACCTTTTTCTCTGCATCATTACTGACTTATACTGTCTATATTACTGTCACTACTGGCTGGGGACACTGGAGAAACAGGGTAGGAAATGATGCAGGAGGCCTATGACTGGGGGCAGCTGATGGAGTGGATGCAGGCCTGAAACACAGGGCTGGCATCTACTCCCACCACCTGCTCAAGTATTTTACCTTCCTCTTCAGAAAACCTGTTTCCTCCATCACAAGACCAAGAATGACTGGCCCAGCTTCCTCCCATCTCCTAGAAATGAGCCAAGAACAGTAGGTTGTGGAGGTCTGGGCACAGTCACAGAATGCACAGCTGAGTTGAACTGACTTGGCTGCCTGGTGGGGATTTGGGTTCCCAGAGCATGCGTGAGTTCAGATGCCAGAGTAGAGGAGGTGGTAGAGGTCAGGCCCTGAGGCTGAGGGCTCAGAGCTTCCATATTTTGTGGGCTATTCTCAGAAATTTCTCATGTTTTCCCTCCTCCTCTCTCTCTCCTACTTTCCTATCTACTAGCCCCTTCTCTTCCTTCCTCTTCCTCTTTTCTCTTCCTTCTCCCCATCTCCCTCCATCATTTCCCCTCATCTCTACTGGTATCCATCTCTATCACCTTCCTACCTCTCTTCTTGCCTCTCCCAGTCTCTTCTTTATATCCCTGACTCCCTCTATCTATGCAGCATATGCATGTGCGTGTACACACACACACACACACACACACACACACACACACACACACACACACACACACCTTCCCCTTCATCTTGGGATTCTTCTCTCTCCTCCAGACATCAACGAGTGTGTGGAGGAAGGCATCAAGTGTGGCCCCAGCCAGATGTGCTTCAACACCCGTGGTAGTTATCAGTGTGTGGACACACCATGCCCCGCTATGTACCGGAGGGGCTCCAGCCCTGGGTAAGAGACAGATAGAGAGCTGATCCACCCTTAGATGTTGCCCCTTTCAGGCCAGGAATGACACCCTAGGGCCAACTGGCTTGGGGGTGAGTTGGCCAGGGCCTAATCAAGGTCCAGAACCACCTTATCTCAGAATTGGAAGGGACTTTCAAGGTCATCCATTCCACCCTCTCTACCTGAATAGGAATCTTTCCTAAAACACCCTCCTTTACAAGTGATCATCCAGCCTGCTCCATGATGAACACCTCCAGGGACGGGAAGCCCACTAACCTCTAGAACACAACCCATTTCTCTTTTGGTTTTTCATTATTTATTATAAGTTATTCAACAGCATAGCATAGTAGATAGGAGTCCTGGACTTGTACTCATGAAGACTTGGGTTCAAATTCCTGATGCTTACTAGCTGTGTGACTTTGAACAAGTTACTTAACTTCTCTGGGCCTCAGTTTCCTTTTCTGTAAAATGAGGGGGTTGGATTAGGTGGTCTTTAAAGTCTCTTCTAGCTCTAAATCTATGCTCCTATATACCATGATTGTATAACTCTAGGCAAGTTATTTAAACTTGAAGTTCCACATAGAACTAGAGTTGTTGACTCTACAGTCTACAAACAATATAGACTCAGAATTATTAGTGTAGTAGTAATCGACATTAGGGGTGGAGGGAGGAAGAAAATTTCCCCTCCCTGTGAAACCAGAGGTCAGATCCAGAGAAAAATATTTTTAGTAAGCTTTTCTATATATTGAGCTCAAATCTTCCTCTCAGCACACACACACAGATCAAAGAACCCAATATGAAACATGAAATAAATATGAAAAATATGAAATATTTTAATATATATGGAATATGAAAACCCAACAGAGCTGTGCTCCCATTGATTTTGGTTCTGCCCTCTAGGACCAAACAGATTAAGTAACTCCTCTTCCATAGGCTGACCATTTCAAATACTGAAAGTGGATTGTCTTGTCTCCCCCCAGAGGCTCCTCTTTTCCAATCTAAACATCCCCATCCCTTTAACTTATCCATGTAAAGAATTATCTCTAGCCCTCCCTCACTATCCTGGGTACCCTCTGACCTACATTCCTATCAGTAGTTTGGAGACTAGTATGGGCCCAGGCTCAGGGGCCTCCTCTCCCTTCCCAGACTAAAGGACTTTTTCTAATTATAACCCGGACAACATGATTATTCATCTGTGTGCATGTGTCTGTCGTCTGTCTGTCCTGCAGGATGTGCTTCCGTCGCTGCGCCCTTGATTGCAGCTCAGGGGGTCCCTTCACCTTGCAGTATAAGCTTCTCACCCTCCCCTTTGGCATCCGAGCTGATCATGATGTTGTCCGCTTAACGGCCTTCTCAGATGGGGGCATCTTGCCCAATCGGACAGTCCTGACAGTACTGGAGCCTGACCCCAGCAGCCCCTTTGCCTTGCGAGAACCACAAGGTGGACATGGTGCCATCTACACCCGCCGCCCACTCACTGATGCTGGTGTCTACCGCATGAAGGTGCAAGCTGTAACCTATGGCGAACATCGAGTACTCCGCTACCAGAACATATTTGTCATTCTCATCTCAGTCTCACCCTATCCCTATTGAGAGCTTCCTAGAGCAAGGAACCCTGGGATCCCAACTACCCCAGACCCCTTAGCCTTTCCATTCCACCCATCAAACATTGAACATTTATTAAGCACCTACTGTGTGCCAGGTACTGTGCTGAATATGTTCATTCCATGATCAACTGTGCCCCAAACCCTGGGCTTGGTGCAGAGTATGGCTTCTCCCATTCTGCATTCAGAATACCCATGAATTCCCTTAGTAACAAGGCAGCTGGGCCTTGTCTGGCCTCCCACCTTTGTCCCTTCCATAAAACTAATTCTGCCTGGATCCTTTCATCATCCCCTCCCCCAATCAGGATTATGTGACAAAACACTATGGCTGTTACTCCCAGTCCATTCAAATGGTGGAAGGTGACCCCCCAGGACAGGTTGGGGAGATTCTGAGTCCTCTGTTGTCACAGTAAAGAGGAGAATTGACTTTCTGAGTTGTGATTGAGGATACCTTTGTACAATTGTCTTTGGTAAGGGGTGAGAGAGGCAAACCTTGGAGTCTCCCTGTATTCCATCCTTGCTGACCCTGAGGTCCTTGAAGCCTGCAGAGACTCTTGCTGTCTCTAACCAATATCAGCTACTCTTGCAACAGGGACTGTATCTGGCTCTGTGCGTCAATCCCACACATGAGGCCATTCAGCAAACAAAATCTACATCTGTGGCCTTGACCCTCAGGGGTACGGACAGAGAATGTGAGCAAAGGGGATAGGAACCAAACACAAAGATGCCAAAGTTTTTAGAGCTGGAAACAAGAAAGAATTTTGGCTCAACTCAGCAAATAAACCAGGACTCAGGGACTGGATCCTCAGGTCTCAGGAGATTTCACATCCATCCACAGAGAAGTCAGAGACTTTGTACACAGGCCCAAGGGCTTCTGGGTCATAGAGGAGACCCAGGTTTAGTATAAAGTATCCACGTCACAAGGAAGACCAAGGAGAGGGGGCAGGCCTGGCCCAAAGAGGATTGATTACTTACCAGCCAGATGTTTTTATCTAGCCACATCTGGCAGCTTTATGCATGATCTTAAATGAATGAAATTAAATAAAAGATATGTCATTGACAAACCTGGTTTCCTTATTCACTTATTTATTCCTGCATTTTCCTAAGCAGATAAAAAGATTTGTGGGAAAGAAATGAATGCAAATCTATTATAATTGTTTCTTCCTGATCTGCACGCCCTCCCCCTCACCCAAACTAGGTTTTCATGATCATTATTAGTTTTTCAGGTTTCCAGGCTCCTTGAAGGGAGGCCAGATTCTGAGAGAGGAAGTAGGATAATTGCTGGGAACAGGTCTGACAAAACTGGATGAAACATATCTAAAAGGATGAGGGACACATAGGGGATACCTTCTCCCCCCTTGAACCTTCCATTTTCTCCTTGGGCTTTGGTCTGGCATGAAGTGAAGTCTGCTTGGCATCATCATTTTGGCATTCCTCTGCCTCTGACAGTATCCTTGTCTTTAGCCAGTCACAGAGAAAAAACGCAAGACGCTCTCCAGAGGGAGTGGAACATATGTCTTTTTGCTAGATTTGGATACAGTATAAGGGTATGTAGTGCTCAGTCCTTAGGCTTTTAGTCTGAATTTAAGGCCTCAAAGGAGTGTAGGTGCATCCTCATTCTGTCTCTCCCCATGCCCCCACCTTTTCCTGAAAGTGAACAATCTGATTGAACTAATTAGCCCTAATGTATGACTGTCTAACAAATTTGACCTTCATGAGGGTATCTGAATGTGTGTGAGTTTGTTAACCCAAGTTCAACTCATTTTCAGGGTATGAGGATGAAGTAAAATTTGTACTTAAGTCAGTTGAAAAAGGTATTTTGAGAACTGAATGGAGGAGGGAGGAAGACACCTTCTCTGACTCCTCCCCACAACAAAGTCTTACTATGTGGACTATTGGCAACTATTGTGGCACAGTGGATAGACCACTGAAGTCAGGAAGTCCCGAGTTCAAATCCTGCCTCAGATACTTCTTAGCTATGTGACCCTGGGGAAGTCACTTAACTTTTGTCTGCCTTAGCATCCTCATCTATAAAAGGGGGATAATAATAGCACCCACCCACCTCTCAGGGTTGTATGAGAAAATATTTGAAAAGCACTTTGTAAACCTTAAAGTGCTATATAAATGCTAGTTATGGTTATTAACTGTTATCACTATCCATTTTGCCTAGATAATGTGAGTCCTGGTGGAGAGACAAGGTTTTATAGGCCTGAATGGAGCTCTTTGTGCAATATAAGTGACCCAAGGTCAGAGCCCTGAGTCACCCCATTTATTACCACAACTACATCTTTTTGGAGCCAAAAACATTCTCAGTCTACAGAGAAAGACTGGGTAAGGGCCCGGAGTTGGCAACACCAGATCATCCTTGCAAAGCATGCCAGCCTGAGAGGGCAGGAGGATAAGACAACGAAGTCTCTTCCCTCCAGTTTGTTCCCTGGGCAGAGGAAGAACAGATGCCCAGAAAAATTGCAACAGAAAAGATTCTGATGTTATACATTCATTCAGAACTAGAAAAGATTTTTCCAAGGTCACATAGTATACTTTCCACTGTACTCCTTTGCCATCACATACCAGGCCTGGAACTTTCTGGACAGAAGGAGTTTGGGGGGAGGAAGGGTAAGAGGGAAGTAGACTGGAAAGTTGTGAATTACAGGGTCATATAATCATAGATTAAGAGTTGGAAGGGACCTTAGATACTATCTAGTACAATCTTCTCATTTTAAAGATGAGGAAACTCAGACCTAAAAGAGGTTAGGTGACTCATCCAAGGTCACATAGATAGTAAGTGTCAATGGTGGGATTTGAGCCCAGCTCCTCTTCCTCCAGAGCCAGAGCTCTTTCTGCTGGAAGTCAATCAATCAGTAAAGCACCTATTATGTTCCAGGCACTGTGCTAAGAGCTTATAGTCAGACAAAGAAGGGGACAGAGAGTTTGGGATGAGGATGGATAGAGAGAGAGAGAGTAAAATCCAGGGAGGAGTTAATAGTTGAACATGTGTCATTTGGTGGTTTGATTTTTTGTCTCCTGGAGCAGTATTTCAGAGTAGGAGAGGTAGCAGACCGAGAGAATACTGGATTTGGAGTCAGAGAATCTAGGTAACAAATCCTGTCTCTACCACTACCTGCTTGGCTTTGGGCAAGTCCCTTAATTTCAGTGGACCTCAGTCACCCATCTGTAAAATAAAGAGGTTAGATTGTGAGATCTCTTTCAAATTAAAATACAAGATCCCTATGTAGTCATCTGGTACAGCCCGTAACTGATGGAGAATCCCCCTACAATGACCCAATAAATGGTGGGATGATAATTCTAATTGTTAGGCAGGTTTTGCTTACCTAGAGTCTCAAACCCACCCAAACTTCCCCTTGTTCCTGACTCTGCACTGTGAGGTCATATCCATTGGCTCCAGCCTTTATCCCTCCCCTCTCCTCTCTCTTTCAGCCTGGGAACACTGTGAACTCAGTGTTTTGCAGGCAGGATTGGGGATGAAAACACCCCCTGTGGTCACTCATTAAGCAACTTGGATTTAGCTACTTCCATGAAACCCAATAATGGGACTTCATGTTCTGGGTGGAGATGAATATTTCCAAGTCCAGTGGCTGGAGCAAAAATGGAAACTTGGGCCCTGGAGAGAGCTGTCTCCTGGGAGTTGCCAGCATTTTGGCTGCTTGTGAAATGTCTGGGTTTTGGTGAGGGTGGATTAGAGGGCAGGGATCCCTGATGCCACCATAAGCACAGGACCTAAAGGACAAAAGCTCCCCTGGAATAAACTAGTTTGCAGCATATCTTTCTATCTGTAAAATGAGAATAATGATGCCTAGCTTACAGCACTGTCATAAGGATCAAAGGAGATCATGAATGTGGAATATCGTGGCTTTTCTAGGTTTCCCCTCAGTCTTCCAAATCAAGGCCCTTCCTCTCTATCAAGATCATAGCATAATATGTGAAAATATCCTGGTTTAGTGGAAAGAGTGGTGAAGTGAGAAGGAGGAGTTCTAATCCTAATATCGGGTGTCTGATACTATCCAAATTTAGACATTGATTTCCCCAATCATAAAAAGAAAAGATTGGATTAAACAGTCAATGAGGTCTTTTCCTGCTCGGAAACTTGGGTTCAAATCATAGCTCATATATTTACTAGCTGTTTTGGTCACAGCAACTCCCTGAGACTTGGAAAGTCTTTGGGCTTCAATTTCCTCGGTTATAAAATTGGGATGAATGGCCACCAAGTTCCCTGCCACCGCCAGCTTTGTGATCCTCTGACATTCTTTGTCTCCCTTCAAGGCCTTCCAGGGATGGGTGGCATGAATCCCTACCAGTCTGGAGGAGTGCTGAGCTCCTTGTTGATTCTCCTCTGGAAAGCACTGGACTTTGCTTTGAATACCATGGGGTCACTTGGCCAGGACCCTATCTCTGTGTGTCAATCTGAGCTGTTTCCCAATGCTACAAAATAGGTTCAGTCCCTACCCTCTCCAATGAGATCAGCAAAGCTAACCTTCCCAAGGACTGTGAACCCTCAAAGCTCCAGTGGTTCAATTTGATTCTGATTTTACCCCAGGGTCAGTCAGCCTGCTTCTATCCATTTTTCCCTAGATTTCTTTTTTTTAGTTGCACACCTAATTTGATGATTTATTCTTTCTCTCTTTTATTGGGGCAAGAGTTTAGAGATACAGATTTTCCTTAAGTGCTGATTTGACGGTATCCCACAAATTTTGGTTCATCGTTGTCATTACCTTTTATGAATCAACGATTGTTTCAATGATTTATTCTTTGACTCATTTTTTAAGATTAAGTTATTTAGTTTCTAATTATAATTTTTAGTCTGTGATTCAAAGGTCCTTTATTAAATGTAACTTTTTCATGTATTTTCATGTCAAAAAGAAGATGTATTTAATATTTCTGCTTTTCTGCATCTATTTGTAAGACTTTTATGCTCTTATACATGGTCATTTTGGGTAAAGGTGCCCCACACAGCTTAGAGCAGGTACACTGCTTTCTATTCCCATTGAATATTCTCATTATAGATAACTTTTCTATAATTATATTTATCTCGTTAACTTCTTTCATGATTGTTTTATGGTTAGATTTATCTAGGTCTCAGAGTAGATAAATTGAGGTTCCCCATGCTTATAATTTTACTATCTATTCATCCTTCTCTAATTCATTAAACTTTTCCTTTAAGAATTTGGATGCTAAGCCATTTAGTGCATGGATGTTTAGTACTAATGTTAATTCATTGTCTATGATACCTTTTAATATTTACCTCTTCCATTTTGTGGGAGCAATCTGCTTCTATCCATTTATATAATGGAAAGGGCATATTTCTGGAAGCAGGAAATGATATCATGCTTTGCCCATTTACTGTGTGATCTGGGGCAAATCCCTTTACCTCTTGGTGACTCTGTTTCTTCCTCTGTCTTCTCCCAGCTTCTGGAGTTAAGTAGAGGCTAAACTAGTTTGCATGGGGCCTCCTCAGGGGACGGTGGTTCTCAGAAAATTTCCTACACTTGGTTCTCCCTGAGAGGAAGCAAGCTTCCTCCTAGGGGTTCATAGTCTCTTCTTACATTGTTCCAGTCAGTAGGTGAAATAAGGGCCTGGGAGAATTTTCCTGCTGCAGAAAAGCAAATGCAGGAACAGCTTTCAACTGCTTACAACATTATTGATTTCATCTTTACTCCCACACTGGAAAAAAGGACCCCAGCTTGTGGTTGTTGGTACATCAGCATTCTAGACAAGTAAATTGGGGATTGGGCACTGGTGGGGGGGAGGGGGCCTGCGTGGAAAGTAGGCAGAGAATAGGCATAGTGGGCAGAGCACTAGCCTTGGAGTTAGGAGTCCAAAATTTCAATATCCCCCCATCCCTGTCCCCTCCAACAGCAAGCTCTGGTCATGATGTCTGAAAACACTGTGATATCAAGAGAATACTGAACTGGGAGCCACAACACCTGGGTTCTAGGCCTAAGTGTGACCTTGGGCAACCAAATTCAACAGTCATCTATAAAACACCTACTTTATGCCAATCTCTGTAGATACAAAGAGAGTAAAGACAAAGTTTACCTGGAGGGCGGGACGGGAGGGAGGTGGAGGAGGCCAGAGAAAATGTAAGTGTTCAGGTAAGTTCATAAAAAGTAATTTCTAGACATAGAGAACAATTAAGATATGGAGTAGGATCAGGCCTCTGGGAAGGAAAGTGAGGGTGTGAACCAGATGGTTTTAAAGGGCCCTTCCTGTTTTAACAATTCTCTGATTCTAGCTTTCAGCCTTTTTGGCTTGAGGTTGTAGTATCAGTTGGGGCAGCTAGGTGGTGCAGTGCATAGAGCACCAGTGCAGGAGTCAGGAGGATCTGAACTCAAGTGTCACCTTAGATACTTGACATTCACTAGCTGTGTGACCTTGGGCAAGTCACTTAACCCCAACTGCCTCATCCTGCTTCATCTCCAGTCTTCCTGATGAATATCTGGTCACAGGATTCAGATGGCTCTGGAGGAGAAGTGAGGCTGGTGACCTGCACAGCCCTCCCTCACGCAAAACAAAGTCAAGTGCAAGTCATGTCATCATTTCTCTGATGGCATGGTCTTCTTTGGCAACGAAGGATGAACACACTGTAGTATCAGTGAATTTGGTTAGGAAGGCTGGGTAAGAAATATCTTCCCTGAAAGCTCCGTTAGTGCCTTAATATAAGTCTATAGGGGCCTGTACCTTTTCCTCTGATGGAGATGTTGAGGCAGAATACCAAACTGGAGTCTTCTTTACAGGGCAACTTGCCTAGATGTCCTCAGGAAAGATGTTTAACTACTGTATGGGTTTTCCTGGTTGGCAAATGACAATGCACGTTGCAGGCAGCTGTTAAGAGTAAGAAGGAGCTCATGGGGTTCCTGGAAAGGACTTCCCCCACCCCCAGGCAGTCAGGATTAAGTGACTTGCCCAGGATCACACAGCTAGTGTCAAGTGTTCTGAGGTCAAATTTGAACTTGAATTCTCTTGAGTCCAGGGCCTGTGCGCTATCCACTGCATCACCTGGGAAAAGATTTTCCTCCTGGGAAAGATTTTTTTTGGGGAAAAGATTTTTAATGTGGTTGGAGAAAGGTTTCTTCCTCTTCTTACCCAAGGAGGTGGTGCTGATCTGATAAGTCAGGAAGTGAATCCCCTCACCAGTCTGACATCTGAGTAATGAAACTTCACCTCCTTGGGAAGTACTTTGATATATTTTCAAGTACTTTGCAAGTAGATTTTTTAAAATTACTATGAAAATGACTTGCATGACAGCAGTACTTTTATGTCAGTTAATTTGTGTAGTAAAAGGAGTGGTGTAAAAGATGTAATTTTAAAAATGTGTAATTGGAAAAGGATGCTGGTGGGTCATGTAGGGGGAGCAAAAGATAACAGATGGAGAACCAAGTGCTACACTGGCACCCACAAAATATTCGATGACCTAAAAAGGAAAGTGCCCAGCATACTGGGTAGTTCTGCTGTGAAAGAACATGGACGAAAAAAGAAAGGGCTATGGGATAGAGAGACTGAAGTGGGTATAACGGGAAAGCAAATAATAAAGCAGCTAATTTATTTGTTTATTATATAGGCATTGGAAGATTTTTGAACAAAATCTTGAAGGATCAAATATGTGTAATATTTGTAATTTTTGTAATATTTGGAATATTAATTAAGCTGCTGGATGTAGGATGGATCCTCTGATGGCAGAGAGAATGAAAGGAAGCAGGGAGACCAGTTAGCAGGCTACTCTGGCAAACGTGGTACAAGAGTGTGCTTGGTCAGTGCCCTCGACTTCCTGGGCGCCCCCCGCCCCGCCCCTGCCCTTAGGGAGATTCACTAGAGCAGACTTTGATTTTATGGGGCGCCTTTCAGACTAACCTAGTTGGATTCACCCTTCCCAGCTAGCCCGGCGGACGGGAGGGAAGCTGGGGGCTGAGTAGGAACAGGTCCCAGGAGGCGCGCAGGGCGTGGCGGCCCCAGGGTTGCCCAGTGCGCTCGCATGCCAAGCATCCAGCGAGAGCGGCGGTGGGGAAGCTGTGAATGAATGGGTAGGGGCGGGGCTTGAGGTGTGCGCCACTTCTACGTCCGACACCGCCCCCATCCCCTCCTCCAGCCACTTTCCCGTGGGTGGGGGGAGTTGGGGGGGCGGGGGAGTCTGTGGCTCTTATAGCGCCAGAGCGGAGCTGGGGGAACGATTCCAGCCTCCTCGTCTCAGCAGCGGTCGGACCTCTCCAGCCTCAGCAAGCACCGGTAAGGAGAGCACCCGGCGGTACAGGTTCTGCGCTGATGTACCGACGCCTCCCGCTAGCGTACTTGGGGAATGAATCCGGCTCAGTTCTCCCCTGCGCTCCGGACCGCCTCCCTGCGGCCCCCGGGCTGGCCCCGGTTCCCGGGGCAGGCACCTGCTGGAGCGGCCGGGAGCAGCTCCCTAGCTCTTGGCCATGCCTCCTGGACCCCGGGGCCCAGCTCCCCTGGTGGGAGGGGAATACTAGGGCCAGACAGAGAAGGGGAAGAAGATCGGCGAAATAGGGAGATCGGTTCAGAGAGGGAGAAAAGATAAACAAAATTTAGATTCGTCGGACATAGTTCAGGTGCTACGTATGTGCCCGGTGACCAGCGGCGTGGCGTAGGAGCTAGAGAGTGCTGGCCATGGATTGAGAAAGACGAGGGTTCTAGTCCTGCCTTCAACGCAGCTTGGCTGCTTGACCTGAGTCCTCCTTGAAGCAGACTACGTGAGGACTTGCCGTAGTGCAGGTACTCATCGGATGCTTCCTGTGCCTCGGAAATCAAGGGTCATATTCTATAAAAGATGTATGCGACGGAGAGAAGTTGAGATCAGAATGACAATACTAGCCCACATGGATGAAGTTTGCAAAGTTTTCCCCTCGCAAAATAGCCCTGTAAGGTATTTCGTATTATTCCCGTTTTACAGATAAGGAAACTGAGGCCCATTTAGGTTGAGGGGCTTTCCCAAGATCACATAGATAGTAAGACAGAAGAAAGAGATGAGGTAGAGCAGCGAGCAGGGAGGAGAAAAAAGTGTCAGGGATAATTGAGGAGAAACAAGGGTCGGCTCTATGAGGACAGTGAGAGTTGGATCTCAGAAAAAGGAAACCAACCTGCGGCGCATAGGGGAGGCAGAGCCGGGAAGTCTTTAGTCCTGCAGGGTAAGGCAAGAGGAGGTAAAAATCCCTGAAAGCCCTTAAAATGCTATCCCTGGCCCCATTTGCTCTTGGATTACAGCAAGGAGAGTTGAGTGCACAGGGTCTAGTGGCCGCAGTAAATTTAGTCCCCGGCCACGGAGCTCTCAGGGTGGTCTGAGAGGGGTCAGGTGCCCTGAGTCCTTAAAGGAAGAATGAGCCTGGTGAACCCTGAGCCCTGCCAATGCCTAAAACAGATCTTTCTCCGAATTCCATTTCTCCCCCTCCTCTTTTCCGGCTGAACCTGCCAGGGAGCCACCCAGTCTTCTTCCTGCAGGGCCCTGGTGGGGGGGTGTCTGAGTCAGGCCTCTGAGCCTTTACAGAACAGCCCTGCCTGGCCTAGAGATAGGCTAGGCCCAAAGGGGTGGGGAACCTGCACACTCCAGGTCACAGGTCCTCTACCCCTAGGGGACTTAACTTCCTTGAAGCTAGATAGGTGGCTTTCCTCCAATCCCTAGCTGCTCTGCTTCCTGCTTGGAAACATTGAGGGACTTTTCTCTCTCTTTTACTGCCTCCCAAAGGAGTTGGCACAAGGAAGCTAGACAAGGATATGGAAGTCACCCAAGAAAGAAGGAAAGGTCCCCACCCCCTGGGGGTTTTCCCTTGTCTGACTTTCTGTTGTGTTTGGCCCCTCAGGACAAATATTTGGAGGTGGAGGTTGAGAGAACATTGTGAAAGAGAGGAAACATCTCTCCTATCTCCAGGCCCAACTATGTGCCAGAGGAAGCTCTGGGGTGCCTGTGGGTCTGAGGGAAGTGGGTTGGGCCTTGGGTCTACAACTACTCCTTACCCCTTCAGTTATCTATCTGTGAAATGGGTACATGAGATAGGCAAGGAGGATGAATTATAAGAGTACAGGAAGAGTATCACCCATTGACTAGACATTAACCTTCCTATTTAGAGGCATCGTGATCCTCGAGAAAGTGCCTGATCTGGTACTACTACTACTACTACTACTACTACTACTACTACTACTAATGAATAACTTGTATGGCTCTTTAAGATTTGCAAAGCATATGTTACCTCAATTGATTCTCAGAAACAACCATGTGAGGTGGGTGCTATTGTTATCCTCCCATTTTACAGATAAAAAAACGGAGGCTGAGAGAGCCCTGGTGACCTGCCTAGGGTCACACAGCTAGTAGATGTCTGAGGGGATGTTTGAAATCAGATCTTTGTGATACCAAGTCCATCTCTCTTTCCACCATGCCAGCTAGCTGACATAGATTCAATCCAGCCCCTGACATTTGTTAGCTGAGTGGTTGTAGGCAAATCACTTAAGCTCTGTTAGCCTCAGTTTCCTCATCTACAAAATGGGGATAATATTAGCATTTACCTCACAGGGTTGTTGTGAGATTCAAATGAGATAGTTTATGGGAAACAATTTTGTAGTATTTCAAGTTCTATGTAAACACTAGCTTTTATTGTTTCCTGCCTCTGGGATACAAGGTCCATGGGGAAGCAGGACTAGGGGTAGTTCTGCCTCTGGTTCAGAGGGAGAAGTGCCTGGAAATGCACCTAGGCTCTTGCAGAAATTGACAAGGAATGTTTTTGGCTTTTTTTTTCATCTCTCATGGGTGGGGCCCACTTTGGGTCTCCCAAGTGTCTACCACCCTGACTGGAGCTAAAGGTGATCCCCTTTTTAAGGGGATCTGTTCTGTGAAGTTTGAATGTAGTCCAAATTTGAGGACCTAGAGGGCCACATGTGACCTCCAGGCCACAGGTCCCCACCCTTGCACCCATTCTTTAGTACTTTTCTATTTTAACTAATTGTTCTTATTAACTAGGCCCTGTTGTTTCTACACTGCTATGCTCTCTAAATTAGGCTTTTTAAGTTTGTCTCCCTGGAGCGGCATGGTACAGTAGACACAGAAGACCTGAGTTCAGCATTTGCCTCTGTCACTTAGTACCCATATGAGCTTGGGCAAGTCTCCAACTACCTTGCCCTGTTTAGAGCTTGAATAGCATGCCAACTCCCTCTAAGATTGGCAGGGTGGCCCAGCCCAGGTGCTGAGATGTTACCATTTATATCTCCCTAGAAGGCACTGGAGTATATTGGCTTGCTTCCTGCTGTCCCAAGGTAGGCTGCTTCCCCTCACCCCACCTGTAACTCTTCCTGAAAATGGAATGGAAACCCACAGTCCACAGCCTGGAGACATTGTGGCATTCACAGATACTTTGGGCAATGGAACATGTGTCCATGGAAATCCAGTCCAGTTAATCTTTCTGTGATTATAGGAAGTCCAGATCCACTGGCCTTCAGGCTGTTTTTGCAGTGAATGGAGTGAATGATTGTGAGATCAGACCTGAGTTCAAATAGTTTAGATCATACCTTAGATACTTAGTAATTTCATGACCGTCAGGCCTCTTGTGTGCCTGGCACTAGGCTTACTTATCTATATGATAGGAGTAATAATAGCAACTATCTCACAAGGTTATTCTAAGATTAGATTAGATAATACATGTAAAGTGCTTTGAAAATCCATATTACTATTAGGTGGCTCAAGGATAGGCTGCAGGCATCACTAGCTTTCCCTAGTCATCTGGCATTATGTGCTTTGCCCTCTGCCCAGAGTGGCTTGTCTGAATGCTTTGGTGGTCAGAAGCCTGGGCTGGAGCTCATCGGCCTGCTTTCAGCCAAGAGAGGTGACCTAATTGTGGTGGGTCTGTCAGCTACCACCCCAAAATAACTCTCTACCTGCATCGAGGCTGAGTAGCAGCCAGGTACCTAGACCCTCTGCCAGGGGTTAGTTGGCATGATTCCAGTTCACTGGCATGATGCCGTTAGCCTGGCAAATCTTAGCCTTCTATATGGACTCAGATCAAAGCTAAACCAGCTTTGTTAAGGGTAGAGCACCCTCCCACTAAGATGATTGAGGCAGAGCCATATAGCTAGGGTGGGGACGACTTGGGCTTTGCCCCAGGGCTTTAAATGTAGAGAGCCCTAATAGCATGTGAGGTACTTCAACATCTTAGAAAAAGTACTTAGTAAGAATAACTAAAATTGGAAGCTACCAGATGGTACCTGCTTCTTCCCTCTGCTAACCCTACCTAGACTAGAACTCTTCTCCAGACTTACTTTGCTTCCACTAGGGATTAGTTTCATCTGCTTGTCCCAGGCGCAAAAATCACTAGTTGTGACCCTACTGAGAGGTCATAGCTCAGAGAAGACCTTCCAAAGACTAAAGCCTATACTGCTCCTTTCCCATCAGAGTAAAGTCTCATATGTTGATCAGCCCCTCCTCCCAAGTTCTCTAGACACTTTGCACCCCCAGCCCCACCCTTTGGATGCAGAGAGTGTGGCAGATTTGAATTTGCCTAGGTCAGAGCTAGTGGGGAAAAGAATAAAAGCCAAAAGGAGGCCCCATCATATATTTGTGTGTGTTTTTCTACCTTATGTCTATTTTTTATACTATAGTGCTATATGATATTATTTAATATATAGTACATATAGTATTTTTAGCTTATATATGTCTATTTTTATACTATAGTGCTATATGGCATTATCTAATATATAGTACATATAGTATATCTACCTTATATATGTGTATTTTTATACCATAGTACTATATGGTATTATCTAATATATGGTACACATAGCATTTCTACCTTACATGTGTCTATTTTTATACTATAGTACTATATGATATTATCTAATATAGTACATATAGTATTATTATGCAAGATCTATTATATAGTTATATTACTTATGTATATCCATATTATGCTTATATTTAGAATTTAGAATGGAAGCTCCTTAAAGACAGGCAATTAGGTGGCACCGTGGGACAGACCTGACTCCAAATTCCCTCTTAGACAGTCCCTAGCTGGGTGACTCTGGGCAAGGCATTTAAGCTCTTGGGCCTCAGGTTTCCTCATCCGTAAAATGGGGATAGTAATAGTCACAGGACTGCCATGGGGATCTAATGTATTCACTTACGTAAAGTGCTTTGCAGATCTTTAAGTGCGATGTAAATGCTAGCTAACTGCTATTATTTCATTTTTGTCTTAGTATCCACAGAATAGATTTATAGTAAATGCCTGTTGAATGTTAGGATTTTGTTGGGAATGTTAGAAATTGTCTGGCAATTCCTCTGCAGCTGTGTTTGGATTTATTTGCCTTTGAGACTTAGCGATGGTGTCCTTTCCCCCTGCTTGAAGATCTCTAGTAGGCAGATTGATCCTCTTCTGTCCCCAGCCCTCCCTGGAAGCCTGGTTTAACTGCCACTAGAGACCATGGGGAGGAGAGAGCATAGGTTGGTGGTTCCAAGCAGGCTGAAACCTGCTTTGGAAAAGCAGATGTCAGGAGCCAGTCTCCTGTTCTGTTCTGTCAACCCTGGGATACTGTTAGAGCTACTATGATGCAATCTATACGGTGTTTGCATCACTATCCCAGATCACTACTCCACTGGTTTTCTATGCTTGTTAGCTCCACCCTCCTTGAGCATATATATCACAGAGATCTGCAGAGGAAAGGGAATGTCCTGGATTGGAAGCCAGAAGAGTTGGGCTCAAATACTTCTATGACATTGGGCAAGTCATTTCCCTTTTCTGAACCTTAGTTTCCTCATGTGTTAAATCAGATTAGAACACTTATGTGGTCCCTTCAAGTATTTAACCTATATAATATGGGGAAAAAATGTACATGTACAAATCTATATGAGCAGCTAGGCATGACATCAGAAAGACAGTTCAAAGCTGGCCTCAGACGCTTACTAACTGTGTGACCCTGGACAAGTCACTTAACCCTGTTTACCTCAGTTTCCTCATTTGTAAAATGAGCTGAAGAAGAAAATGGTAAAACTACTATAATATCTTTGCCAAGAAAACCCCAAATTGGGCCACAACTGAAAACAACACTATGTGAGTGTGTGTGTATGTGTATATACACACAACACACAGATAAGTGTACATGTGGATACATATAAGCATGTATATATACCTGTGCCTACAAATGCACATGCATGCACAAATATATGCATTTACCACAGCAGAGATAAATGAAATAGAATCAGATTTTGAGCTGGAAAGGACCTTAGAAGTTATCTGATCCAACCCTCTCATTTTTCAGATAAGGAAACTGAGGTCCAAAGATTAGCCGAGTCTCTGGATAGTCAGAGGCAGAGCTAGGGATCAACACTTGGTTCCTCTGACTCCATCGTCCTTTCTTGTTGCACCGCAGCTTTCTGCAGGATTAAAGACAATTCTACAAAAGAAAATTGGTCAGTCTGGAAATTCTAGTGATTTTATTGATTGCATTGTTTGTCAGTTAGTCAATAAGCCTTAATTTAACACTTACTATGTGCCAAGCCTTGCTCTAAGCACTGGAGATACAAAGAAAGGCAAAAAATCGCAGTCCTTGTTCTCCAGGAGCTCAGTCTAATGCAGGAGACAACATGCAAGCAACCGTGTGCAAACCAGGTACATATGGGATAGTTTGGGGATTGTGTTAGAGGGAAGGCTCCAAGATCAAAAACTGGAAAAGGCTTCTTGTGGAGGGTGGGATTTGATGTGAGACTTGGAGAAAGCTGGGAAAGTCAGAAGCTGGAGAGAGTTCCAGGCAGGAGGCACAGCCAGTAAAAATGTTCAGTGAGTCTTTAGGTTCCATAGTCTGAAAAGAACACTTTCTTAAGAGCCAAGACCTGGGTTCTAGTCCTGGTTCTGCCAAAAAAAAAAAATCGCTTAGTGTGACCTTGCTCAAATCACTTACTTTTTCTAAGCTCGAGTTTCCTCATCTGTAAAATGGACATGATAATCCTTGTCCTACTTGTGGAACTGTATGGATAACTGTAAAACCCTATGTGTGTAGGCAAGATGATTCTCCATGGACACCCCTCCCCTGGGCTTTGCAATTCCAAATCCTCCTCCTCAATGCTTCCACTGGTTATTCTCCATGTCTTCTCATGGACCAAATGGTCTTATTCAAGGGTCTTACCAGCCCTTACACCAAATCCTTTCCCTCCAGCCCTTATGTCTCCATTGCCTGTCTTTCAAAGCTGAGCATGACAGACCCTGAAGCTGGCATAATGGAAAGAGTGTTGGACTCAGAGTCAGAAGACCAAGGTTTAAATCCTGTCTCCAACACGCTGGGTGACACCCAACAAGTCATTTTCCCTCTCTGGGCCTCAGTTTCTTCAATCGGTAAAATGAGAACAGTAACACTGGCACTGTCTAATTTCATGGGGCGGTGGTAAGGAAAGTGCTTAGTAAATCTTAACGGGTTATATAAACACAGGCTTTGTGTGCATGAGACCCTGCCCTGGAGGGAGCAGAGCCCCTTCTGACTCTCCCAGGCTTTGATCTGCTGTCCAGTCACATGTGGCTCAAAGCGGATTAGGGTGAGGCAGACCCTAGGAGGAGGTCAGATGCCCCTCTCCACACTCACCCTGGCAGTCAGCTGACGTGCCTCTGTCTCTGCAAGTGCTAGGTTCACTCAACCATAAGGAGAGAAATTCCTGAGCTGGGATACTAGTGCCTCTAGACCCTGGTAAGATTTAGAGCTGGGAAGGACCTTGGAGATCACTTAGCAATGTTTCCTGAGGCCAAAAGAAGTGAAGCTGTTTGTTCAGAGCTTCACAAATAGTGAGCAAAGCTCCTCCAGGTCCAAATCTTGTGCTAATGAAATTTCACGGTGTTTTCCACCCCCTAGAAGAAATGCCTCATAGGCTTTTAGAGCTAAAATATTGGTCCCACTGCAAGGACCCAACCCTTGTAATTTGTAATGTTTTCTCAATCCTCACCCACTTTTCTGTCTGCTGTAGTGGAAAGCGCATTGACTTTGGGTTCTAAGGAGTTGGGTCTAAATCCTGCCTCTCTCCATTAATACCTGTGTGCCTTAGGTTGTCACTTAACCTCTGGGCCTCAGTTTCTTCATCTGTTGAGGGTTGACTTAGATAACCTCTGAGATTCCTCCCAGTGTCCTCCTGGCCAGTCCACTTGCCTAGCTTTAGTTGCTGTGTATGTCTTTGTACTTTGTTGTTGAAGAAGACCACGCCATCAGAGAAATGATGACATGACTTGCACTTGACTTTGTTTTGAGTGAGGGAGGGCTGTGCAGGTCACCAGCCTCACTTTTCCTCCAGAGCTGTCTGAATCCAGTGACCAGATATTCATCAGGATGACTGGACATGACCCAGGATGAGGCAATTGGGGTTAAGTGACTTGCCCAAGGTCACACAGCTAGTGAATGTCAAGTGTCTGAGGTGAGGTGACATTTGAACTCAGATCCTCCTGATTCCTGCACTGGTGCTCTATCCACTGCACCACCTAGATAGCTGCCTATAGCTTTAGTTGCTATGCGAATACTGACTCCCCCACCCCCACCCCAGACTGTGGTTGGGCCTTTGGATAAGGGCTGGAGCTGAGTCACATTGGTCACTAGACTTCATGGTTAGCTTCCCCTGCCAGTGATTATCCCACTGTACATCAGGATGGAAGCTGAGCTGTTGATCACATGTTGGTCATGGCCAGCTCTTCCCTCTGTCTCCTCTGTCTCTGTACCCTCAGTCACGTCATCTTCAAAGATGGGATAACATGATCAATGATGGGCCTTATAGACTGTTATATATGCTTTCTTTAGCATTTATCTGATACATCACATAAGACATATTTTGTGTTATGCTTATGAGCACATGTATCAGTGACCTGAAGACATATTAAAGGTTGTTTCTGAAACAGATCAGATCTCTCATTTGTGCTTATTAGTACAGTGCACGGTACATTGTAGGGGCTTAATAAATGTTTGTTCATGGCCTGATTGATTTTGGAGCTGAAGTCCAAGCTCTCCATCTATAAGTCCCCTTATTAAAACTGTCAGTCCTGCTTGACAGGTAATCCCATCTGAGTCCCACCTCAGTTATTTTGGCCTCCAAACCATTATTTTCACAACTGAACATTCAACACATGCATATTACAAGCATACATGGTTTATCAAATGCTTTCACATAAAATATCTCTTTTGATCCTCAAGCCCTGTGAAATAGTCAGGGTAGAGACTATTATTCCCATTTTACAGATGTGGGTACTGAGGTTCAGAAAGCCGGTCTCCTGATTCCCACTCCAAGACTCTTTCCATTTACTCTCATCTCAAGCTTTTGCTTGGTTAGAAGCCTTGAGTTACAAACTTCTCTGTCACATGATTGACTGACTTATAATAGGCTCCCCTCCTCTAAGCTTTGTCCCTCCCTACCTTGGAGAGCTTCCTGGCTATGATAGATAGATAGGCAGATAGGCAGATAGATGAATATAGATATAGGTAGATAGATGAATAGATTTTTGTTGTTGAGTTGTTTCAGACTCTTCATGACCCTATTTGAAGTTTTCGTGGCAGAGATACTGGAATGGTTTGCCATTTCCTTCTCTAACTCATTTTACAGATGAGGAAATGGAGGCAAATAGGACTAATTGATTTGCCCAGGTTCATATAGCTAGGAAATATATGAAGCTGGATTTGAACTCAGTACTGGACCTGACTCCAGGTCTGGCGCTCTGTCCACTGCATCACCTAACTGCCCCAGTAGGTAAATAGATAGGTGAGTAGAGGTAGATAGATGTCGCTAGTAGACAGATAGATAATAGATCATTTATTAAGTAATTGCTATGTGCCAAACACTGTGCTAAACCTTCCCTCTTCATTCCCTTTTTTCCCCCCTTTCACACCCTTCCGTGTCACCTGCTTCTGGGGAGGTAAAAACTGTTCACCCAGTACTGATTACATTTGACTGTTCTGTCCTCGGCCTGGACAATGACCTTCTCCTCCCCCAGGGCCTCAGCCTGTGAGATAAAACCCCCTGGGGAACTTGAGGAGGAGAGCCAATCATAGCCTCCCAGGGCAGGAGGAGGGATTGGGGTGGGGAGGGGGAGTTGGGGCCAGGACAGCTGATTTGTTGGTTTAGGCAGCAGGTGGGGAGGCCTGGATGGGAAGATTCTCTGGGTCCTTTTCTGTGGGAAGCCTGCCTTCAGATCATGGACTTGTTTTGCTAGGCCTTGGGAGGCCCATACTGGTCTGAGGAGGCAGAGTGGTTGTTGGCTTTTTAGGGAGAGTTGGGCAATCAATCAGCAAGCTTTTATGAAGTGTGCCAGGCGCTGTAGTGGGCCCTGAGGTAGGGTTACAAAAACAAAGGAGGTCTGTCTTTTCTACTTTCTCTGTAGTGTCACTAACTCTCCCTGGTTTTCTCTAGGTAAAATGTCAAGCAAAGGTACTGTGGTTCTTGCCTACAGCGGAGGCCTGGACACATCCTGTATCCTGGTGTGGCTGAAGGAACAAGGCTATGATGTTATTGCGTACCTGGTGAGCCTTTCTGTCTGTCTGTTTGCCTGTGACATGTCTCCATGTTAACCAGTCCCCTTGTCACCATCAGTGTGTCTGTCTCTCTTTGTGTCTATATCAAAGTTTTACCTTGTCCTCTTGGCTAGGGCAAATCCTACTTGGATGGGGTGGGGGTAGGGAGGTGGGGAAGTCCTATAAAAGGATGGGGATGAGGGAGAAGATTGATAAGGTGCTCAGACTGCCTTTAGCATAATGACCCTAGGCAAATCACTTTATTTTTTCATTTCCTCACTTTCATCTTTAAAATGTCTGTCTCTTTTTCCAGCTGTCAGTAGCTGGAGATTCAGAGAGAATATGAAGCATGGCCTAGGGCTGTTATGTCTCAAAGAATTCTACATCCTAGAATATCAAGAATTGTGCAGAACTTTAGAATGTATAATATAGAATGTCAGAACCGGAAAGGCCCTTAGCATATGGAATGTCCGAGCTTAGAAGGATCTTAAGACTGAGAATGTCAGAGCTGGAAGAGGCCTACAAAACCATGTAGTCCAAAACCTTATTTTGTAGATGGAAAACTGAGACTTAGGAAGGACTGTTCACCCTGGACCATACCCCTGCCCAGTCCTATGCTACATCCTTAAAGCCCTTCTCTCTGCCAGTGTCTCTTTATATCTGCTGAACCAGAAATGATATGACTCTCCATTTGTCTTACAACTAGCCAAAGGCTGCAGTGGAAAGTGGTTGGTGTTCAGCTTTCACCTTAGACACAAGGACATTGTGTTGTTACAGTGTGATAAAGCAGGATTCTAACCACAATAGAAGGGCAGCTGAGTGCAGTAGCGGATGGAGGGCTTGGAGTCAGGAAGATTCATCTTTATGAGTTCAAATGCAGCCTCAGACACTTACTGGCTGTGTGACCCTTGACAAATCACTTAACGCTGTTTGCCTCAGTCTCCTCCTTTGTAAAAAATGATCTGGAAAAGGAAATGGCAAATCATCCCAGTATCTTTGTCAAGAAAAGCCCCAAATGGGGTCACAGAGAGTCCAAGCATGACTGAAATGCTGAACAAGAGCTATCACAAAAAAACCCCTTAATTGAGATGCCACATATTTACAATTTCTTTTGTTTCGGACAGGAACTGAGCTAATATTTGTTAAGTTAGACCTCAGTGGTCATCGGATTTGAGCTAACTAGTGGCCTAGGAGGGAAAAATTAAAAACAAACAAAACACTGAATTTGGAATTGGAGAACCTGGTTTGAAATTCTTTCTCTGCTACTTAATTCCCCACGTGATCCTGAGTGGGTCACCTCCCGTTCTTAGTTTCCTCATTTGTAAAATGAGAAAGGCTGGAATGAATGCTTCCCAAGGTGCCTTCCCAGTTTCTTGTCAGTTCTGAGATTTATTGCTGTATTCATTGCTAGATCTTCACTTTCTGTGATGCTGTGGCCAGGACTGATAGGAGGGGGAGCTGGCAAGTTCCACATAAGATAACGTTAGAGGTCAAGTTGAGTCAAAGCAGAGTGGGGCATGCAGGTATTGTGGGTGGTAGATGTACAGGGAGCAGAAACTGAGGCTACAAGATTGGGGTGCAGACAGTCAGGAAGCCAGACTGAGAATCCAGTCTGTAAGATTGGGTCAAGAATCTGGGCAGCGAGAGATCAGGATCTAGGGAAGGGGCCCCCATGGTTGGAATGGGAAAGGTAGGGGTCAATGAGCCAAGGCTGATAAGTCTATCGTTGCATTGTCCATGGAAGATAGTTTAGCTCAGCAAATGAAGTGAGCAAATACAATTACCTGGGAATTTTTACTTACTAGAGGACAAATGGTGGTTCAGAGATAGGGCCTAGCTGATCATTAAAGTAGGCTCCTAAAGGCCTGGTATTTTATTAGCTCAGAGTGATTACAGTGACTTAAGTCTGACAAATGGCAGTCTTTTACAAAGCCTCTAATTCAGATAGGTCTTCCCCAAATTAGTTTCAATTGTATAGTAATGTCCTTGCTTATTTCCCCATTGATAAGAACACCATGGTCACTGGGCAGAGTGGTTGATTGCTTGAGGCAAGTGCCACGTATCATTCTTTGGTCAAACAGCACAAAGGTGCCCCTATTTTAGGGGAAGGGTGTGTGAATACCACCTCAGAGTGGGAGGCAAGAGAATCATGGAAACAAAATCATTCTCTCCCTACCAGACACACACACACACACACACACCGCCCCAAGATGGGCAAAAAACCCAAATACCCTGTTACAAGCATATATAGTCAAGAAAACTTTGTCCAAAAAAATGTTTATGTCATTTTGCTTTCACCTCTTGGTATTAGGTAGCATGTTTCATCCTAAGTCCTCTGGAATTGTCGTTGTTCCTTACGCTGATTAAAGTTCCTAAGTCTTTCAGGAGTGTTTGTCTCTCCATTATTGTTGTAATTGTATAAAAGGTTCTCCTGGTTCTGCTCCCTTTATTCTGCATCCGTTCTTACAAATCTACCCAGGTTTCTCTCAGACCATACCCCTTTCATCATTTCTTACACCACAATAATATTCCATCATATTTGTATATAACATAACTTGTTCAGCCATTCCTTAATTGATGGGGACCCCCTCCATTTTCAATTCTTTGCTAAAAAGGTCTCCTATAAATATTTTTGTACATCCTTAGTTGGAATTTCTTTAATTTAGGACTACCCCCTGCCTTAATCTGTCCTCTCTCTTATTCTGCTTTCACCTGTCTTTCCTTTCTCTGCTGTTACTTTGTTGAATGAACTGTATATCTCCAGTCAGCTCTGTGTGTGTATATGTATTCTTTCCTCCCTTTGACTCATTTTAGATGAAAGTGAAAGCCAAGTGTTACCTGTTCTCCCCCTACCTTATTCCTTGTGTTGTATAGACTTCTACTTGTACAACCTGACAGTATGAGTTTATTTTCTCTAACCTTTCTCTCCTGGACATTGGGTCTTGTTGCTGGGAAGGCTTCTATATCAGGGAGGTGAGAAAAGTACAGTGAGAAGCTCAGCGTCACCCCCACCCCCCTGCCCCTTTTGGTACTTTGCTATTTTAGTTAAATATTCTTCCTGTTTAGGTGTTAAACTATTTCTGCAGGGCTAAAATATGCTAACTTGTGTCAGTGCCCTTAAAATTACTAACCCACTAAGTGTACCACCCTGGGACAAAGCCTTAGTACCTGTGGCTTAGTTATGGCTCTATCTCTAGACATCTATCGGCTACATAGTACCAGGAACCAGACCTGAGTTTTAGTACCAATTGGTTGTGTGGGCAAGTCACTTCATCTCTGTGGCTGTCCAGTGAAACTGAATTCAGTTCAGTTCAGCCGACATTTAAATACCCACCGTGTGCTCAATGTAGAGACCTAAAGATAAAAAAAAGAAAAAACACCTTATCCTATGAAAGCTTAAAATCTATTAGAAGAAGCTGCAACATAAATTAAAAACCATTCTTCATATTTTTGCTTCTGAAGAAAACCCCAAGAGTGCTTAAACACAGGCAATTTCCTATTCAGTGAAATTTCTTAATCACCTGATATATGCAGAGCCCAGTAGGGACAAATATAGAAATAAATAAGATATTGGCTCTTCCCTTAAAGAACTTACAACTGTTTGCGATTGGAGCATTTATGATTCACTTATTATGTACAGTTTGCTAAAGCCATTGGGGGAGGGTTGTGGATAAAGTAAAAAATATACCAAAAAGCTTTTAAGTGCCAACCCTGTATCAGGCACCCTGCAGTAGCCTTACGAATGTAACGAAGGAACAAGGAACTTAGAAGTTTACATTCTTTCATTGGACAGATAATACCTACTGCATGCAGAATTCAGTTCTACTAAATTTATCAAGTATTTACCAAGTATCTACTGCATACAAAGCTCTGTTTTTAGTGCTCGAAATACTAGGGAGTAATGATGAAAATGACAGTTCTTACCTTCAAATAGCTTACACAGTTTAACTAACCTGCCTCAGTTTCCTCATCTGAAAAATGTAAACAATAATAACACCCCACAGGGATGTTGTGAGGATCCAATGATATATTTGCCAAATTTTTTTTGTTAGTAATTAATTTGTTTTCAGTTTTCAACAATCACTTCCATAAGTTTTAAATTTTTCTCCCCCTTCCCTTCCCATGACGACATGCAGTCTTATGTGGGTTCTACACATACATTCCTATTAAACACATTTTCACATTAGTCATGTTGCACAGAAGAATTAAAACAAATGGGAGAAACCATGAGAAAAACCAAACCAAACCAAAACATAACAAAATAGAAAATAGTCTGCTTCATTCTGAGTTCTGACTCTATATTTGCCAAATCTTAAAGTAGAATACTAGCTATTAATAGCTATTTTTTTTAAAGAAAGGATTATGCACACAGTAAGTGCCATAGAAAGTAAAAATGGGGGCTAAGAGAGTAGGTTTCCTCCTACCTCCTACCACAGTAGGTCCCTGTCCTGGGCCATCTTCTTTCTTTCTGTTCCCTCTCTCTTAAGAACCTTATCTGCTCCCAGCTCTAAGCAGATGGCTCCTAGTTCTCTGGACACAGCTGCAGTCTGTCTCCTGAGCCGCAGTCCCCAAAACCCATTCCCATTGGATGTCCTGTAGACATCCCAAATTTAATGTATCTGAAACAGAACTTATCTTGTTTTCCCCCTCCCCGACCTGACTCACTTTGCTTCGTATCTTCTCTCTATTAAAGGCGCTCATCTTCCACACATCCAAGTTTGCAACTTTGGAGATTTCCCAGTGTTTACTCTTCCCCTCCCCACATTCAAACCAGTGCTAGATCCTGTAGATACTGTCTCTGCCATATTGCTCACATCTGTCTACTTCCCTCTACCCATGTAGCATCACCTGGAACATGCAACAATTTTTCCTCATTGGAGTCCCAACCTCTAAGCTCTCCTTTCTCCTCTGTTCCACCTTCTATTCAAACTGTCCTTCCTGTCTTTTCTCCAAACCTGGCCCTCATCTCCTGCATTCATGCCTTTTTGCAAGTCTATATGCCCGGGCTGGAATGCCCTCAGGATCTCAGAATTCAGCAGCTATCTAGTTTAACCCTCTGCAGAGAGAATTCCCATTATAGCATCTCCTGGACAAGTCATTTATCCTCTGCTTGAAGACTTGTTTTGGTGAAGGGGGAAAGTCACTTCCTCTGGAGGCAGCTCAGTTCTGTCCCCAGCTCTACCCCTTAGAATCCCCAGCTTCCTTCAAGATCCAGCTTAGGAGTCATCTCCTACAGGAAGCCTTTCTTGATCCTTTTAGTAATTTCTCTCTCTGTCTCCTCTCTCTCTCTCTCTCTCTCTCTCTCTCTCTCTCTCTCTCTCTCTCTCTCTCTCTCTCTCTCTTCCCCAAATGCATACTCATCTGGGTCATAGTATTGTAGACCCAGTACTGGAAGTGTCTTAGATGTCTGCACGTCTGACCCTCTTCTTTGACAAATGAGGAAACTGAGATCTAGAGAGGTTAAGGGACTTACCTAGGTCACACTAGTGTGTGTTTGAGGCTAGTAAATGATTCAGGTTCAGGTCTTACACTGCCTCTTGGTAGAGATCTGGGCAAATACAATTTCCTCAACTGGCATGTTGGAATAACATCTGCTCTGCTCTCAAAAATATTCTAAGGACCACAATGAGAAAAAGGATATGCAAGGGTGTGTAAAGTTAGCAGCACCTTATTAGCATAGGGGATTCTTCCTTCTTTGCTAGGAAGGTTAGCAATAGCTAACACTACTCTTTCTGAAGTGACATTCCTTCTTTCCCACTTTAGAATACCCCTAAATTCATGATGTCTCTTTATACTTCTGTTTTGCAGGCCAACATTGGACAGAAGGAGGATTTTGAAGAGGCCAGAAAGAAGGCATTGAAACTTGGAGCCAAAAAGGTAGTGATAGAATAGGAAGCAGAAAGGGGGCAAGGAATGGGGGTAGAGTGTGGATTCAAGGAGGGACTGGGCACAAGAGACAGCAGACAAATCACAGACTTTGGCTTCTGGTTGTTATCTAAACCCCAGCTCATTCTGGGTACAGACATGGGCAGGTTCTTTTGACAATAAGCAGAAGGCCCAGCTCCCTTTCTGAAATATTGTCTTGGAGTCCCAGAGTTTAAATTTATTCCACTAGCTAGGAAACAGAGGCTCAACCTTTCTGCTAGTTTCTGCCCCCCGCCGCCCTCTGCCATCCTGTGTAGGAAGATAAGAACCAGAGAAAAAGGGGTTATCTTCAATGGGAGGAAATTGGAGTGATAGCTAAACAATATGGGTCCCTTGGAGAAGAAAAACCTTACTCTTTTGCTTTGTGACATCTCATGGAGTGATACTAGTTCCTGGAATCAAAGCCTCCAGGCACTGTGGGTATTTTGTTAGCCATCTGGGCAGAGATTGTTCTACCCTGCCTCTGTTCTGGCTGGTGTCTCTGCCCATCTTCTTTAAGGAAAATTTTCAGAACAGGCCCAGATTTCTTCCAATGGGCCTTTGCTCCTTTTGCCCCATAGGTTTTTATTGAGGATGTCAGTAAGGAATTTGTGGAGGAGTTCATCTGGCCAGCTGTCCAGTCCAGCGCCCTCTATGAAGATCGTTACCTCTTGGGCACTTCCCTTGCCAGACCTTGCATTGCTCGCAAACAGGTGGAAATTGCCCGCCGGGAAGGGGCTAAGTATGTGTCCCACGGAGCCACAGGAAAGGTAAAGAATTGTCTGTGCTAATTGAAGGGCATGAGGGTGTGGGGGAACTTTGTAGATAGCAAAAATGCAGATGCCTTGGGAAAGGTATCCAACATTCACAGTCCTTAATGAGGAGACCAGAGAATTTCGTGGTAAGACCATAGCTAAAGAAAAGGAAGGGACCTGGGAAGTTGTCTCATCCAATTCCCTAATTACAGATGAGAAATCTGGGGCCCAGAGAAACTGAGAGAGGTCTTAGAGATAGCATGTAAATATGATCCATTAGACAAATATGTCCCAAACTCTTTCTCTGTGGCTTAGGAATGTAGTCAGAGAAATGAAATTAGCCAGACCCATGTTTAGACAGAACATCCTGAGTACACCTGTGGCAGGGCAAATGGTTGTGGTATAAGGTACCTAAAGCCATGGGCACTGTAGTGACCCACAAAACATCAAGGGCAGTAGAACCAGATTAAAATATAATTGGAAAACCTTTAACAAAATTTTTAAAAATATAATACAGCATAGATAATGTTAATTTGTAGTTTTCTAAATCAGTATGTGACTCACATGGATTAGTTTCTATTTGAATTTAACACCACTGTTGTGGAAGGAGCTCGAGTGAGTCAAAACACATAGTATTTAGTCCTAGTTCTACCGCTGAGGAGTCATGTGACCTTGGGTCAGTTCCTTTTTCCCCACTCTGAGCCTCAGTTTCCCCATAATGTACAGTAAGAGGGGTTGCACTGGCTGATTTCTAAAGTGCCTTCAATTTAACAATCTATGACTAAGTACACCTTCTCTGGGAAGAGTTCTATCCTGGAAATTGGGAGAATATTAAGTCTGGGTGAGACATGACTTGGTCTTTCATCTGTAATTCTCCAAAACATCTGTTCCCTTCTGCTTTGCACCCTTTTCTGATCCTTCCTGGTTTGGTCTGCTCTTGATGACCTGGACGGTGGTGGGATGTAGGCCCTGGGTCACTGTATGCACATGTCACAGCTGAGAAGAATTGATTGTGAAAGTTGTAGGAAAACAAGTTGCCTCGGAAAGGGGTGGTCAGGCCTCTGAAGAGTCTGAGTGGACCACCAAAAGAGCCGCCATGTCCATTGGACACAGATGCTGTGTTGCAGCATTTATCTTTCTGTGAATCAGAGGAACATGCCATGTTGGAGCATGATTTTAAGGTTACCCATCTGACCTGAGGAACTATGTCACAGAAGGAATGGCTGAGGGAACTGGGAGTGGTTAGCCTAGAGACATTGGCATCAGACACCTGAAAGGCTGTCACGTGGAAGAGGGATTAAACTGTTTTGGCTCATCTCAGGGGGAAGAACCAGGACCAGAGGCAGGAGAATCTTAATGTGCATTTTTTTAAACAACTGCAGCTATTTCCAGAGGCAGTGGGCTCTGGAGGTGTGCAGACAGAGACATCTTTCATGACATCTTTCAGAAATGTTGAAGATGTTATTTCTCTACATGAGATTAATATTTTTTATTCTCTTTTGCTTTTATATCACCTTCATTTCCAAATATAAACCTCTGCCTCCCCTACCCAGAGAGGAATCCTTTGAGGCAACAAGAGAAAAAGTAATCCATCAAAACTTACGAGGACATCAACTGAGTCTGACAGTGTATGCAGTTTTCCACACCCATAGCCCCTCACTTCTACAAAGAACTTGTAGGAAGGTTCATTTTCTCATCTGTTCTTTGAGGACAGATGTGGACATCATACAGGTTTCAGTTTCAGGGGATATTTAGTTGTTTCTTTACATCATCATAGTCATTATATAATATTTCCCTTGTTCTGCTTATTTCACTCTCTATCGGTTAATGTTAATTTTCCAATGCTTATCTGAATTCTTCACATTCACCACGTTTTACTGTGCTATAATTATTCAATCAACAAAGATTTGGTAAGTGCTTACACTGTTTTGCTATACACCAAGCACAGTAGGATCCCATTACATTCACATGCCACCACTTGCTTAGCCATTCCCTCTTTAGTACAAGAATTACTCTTTTTAGTATTTTGCTACCACAAAAGTGCTACTAGGAATATTTTGTGTATATGGGAACTTTATTTTTGTCCCTGACTCTTTGGGGTAGATGAATAGCAAAGGAATCTCTGTGTCAAAGGGTCTAGATATTTCCAGTTGGACCACATGATAACTCCATTAACAATGCATTAGTGTTCCTAGCTTTCAGCACCAACAGAAGGTTTTATAATCTATAGGGGTGTGTGTGTGTGTGTGTGTGTGTGTGTGTGTGTGTGTGTGTGTGTGTATCAGTCCTTTGCATGGAGATGAATGTTCAGTATTTTCTGTGTGGGAAACTAGCCTTTTCAGGCAGATTTCCACATTAATAAATTGCACCCAGGGTGAGACATGGTGGTAAAGAGATTTTGTTTGGTTTAAGACATGAAATTCAGGTTGATTTCAGTTTTGCCTGTAATACAGACCATACCTTCCAAAGGAATGACCGTAGCTGAATGTCCTCTCTTTGGACACTAGAGGGAACCAGAGACTTGTGTTTAAAGCCCTCTGAGCATCTTGGCCCTATGGTCCAAGAGAGCTGAATTCTGTAAGGGAGGACACTTTAGGATAGGCAGCCAGAGACAGAGAATTCTCTCCTCCTATGTGTCACTGAGCTCTAGCTCCCTAGACTCAACAATCACAGGGTTATAGCTTAAAAGCTGGGAGAGGTAATTACCTAGGGTTCATTGAACCCTCTCATTTTATAGATGAGAAAATGGAGACTTGGAAACACAAAATCATTTGCCCAAGGTCACACAGGTAGGATTTGAATCCAGGGACTTTTTTCTACTTTACCATGATGCTGCTTCTGTAGTACCCTTTAAAACCCAGAAAGATGCCATTTTGTTGTGTGATACAGTGGAAAGAGGCCTGGCTCCCAAGTCAGAGGACCCAAGTTCACATCCAATTCCTGATGCTTCTTATAAGATCTTGAAAACAATTTACTCTTGCTTGGCCTCAGTTTCCTCATCTGAAAAGGGGGAATGTTGGACTAGGGGGTCTCCGAAGTCCCTTTAGGATTTAAGATCTTTAGGATGTAATAGGACAAATGTGAATGACAGGCTTCTTGGTGGCAGTAAAGTACAGTACAGGGGATATTCCTTCTCTCGCTGCCAATGGGAGGTGGAAAACTCTAGCAGGAGCTAATCCACCCAATGGAAGGAATGTCCCAGGAGGATCAGGAGAGACAATGATGAGGAAAACAAAGCAGGAAACAGGTAGAAGACAGTCCAGCTAAGAAGTAAGGACGGAGGATGAGACAGACGTGTGGCCAGATGGGCATTGACCTTAGAATCAGGATTTATGTTCAAGTCAAAACATTTAACCACTATGTGACTGAGCAAATCAGTTAATTTCTCTGAGCATCATGAAATGATTGGTCTAGATCAGGGGTTCTTAACCCGGGGTTCCCTTGGGGGACTATAAATAGATTTCACAGGGTTTGTGAATGTGGGTTAAAGGAAAGCCTTCATTTTCCCACTAACCTCCAGCTGAAATCGAACATTTCCTTAATTATGAACGTAGAGCTCACACATTATTCTGAGGAGGTCTGGGGTTCATCATCTTCCCCAGGTTGCCAAGAGAGCCTGGGATGCAAATAAGGTAAAGAAGCCATGTTCTAAAATTCTGAGATTCTGTAAGATTTCGTAGCAGGTTAGGGTGAAGAGGAAGGAAGAGTCCTGAAATTTTCAGGGCCTCATCTCTTGGGACGAGAGGGAGATCCTCTGGTAAAACCCACCTCTGTGTGACCACAGGGCAAGGACCTGCAGCCCAAGGGTCCAGACCAGTAAGGGTCAGGAAATAAAGTCTTCTAAAAGTTATTAACATTATCCCCAACGCTCAGTTCTGTGTTTGCTCAAGAATCATCCCTAGCATTAGATACAGTGAAGTGTTCTGAGTATTTTTTTGGCCTTTCTCATACATCATTCCAGTGGATCCGCAATACTGCAGGCATTGCTCTCCTCGTGTGACAGGAAGCTGAGGCCCATAGATGTGAAGTGATTGTTCAAGGTCACAGTAAATGGTGTACTAGAAAGAGTGTTGTTTATATATATATATATTTCTTTCTTTCTTTCTTTCTTTCTTTCTTTCTTTCTTTCTTTCTTTCTTTCTTTCTTTCTTTTCTTTCTTTTCTTTCTTTCTTTCTTCTCTGGGTTGGAACCCTTGCTTTATATAGGTAACCTTGGTCAAGTTATACAATCATAGATTCTAATCCTGGAAGGGACAGAAGAGGTAATCCACTGTCAGGGGTGGGGAACCTGCAGCCTCAAGATCACATGTGGCCCTCTAGGTCCTCAAGTGCAGCCCTTTGCCTTTAGTCAAAGCCTCAAGGCTGTAGGTTCCCCACTCCTAATCTAGCCCATTCCCTTCATTTTATGCTTGGTTAGGGACAAAGAGGTATGAAATTGAGGCCCAGAGAAGTTGCCCAGGGTCTCAACTGGGAATAATGAGACATATTATAATGAAAATCAAATAAGATAGTAAATGAAAGCTGCTTTGTAAACTTTAAAGTATTAAACAAATATAAACTGTTATCATGAGACCACATGTTAGCCTAGTGCGTACAGAGCTGGCCTTAAAGTCAGGAGAGTCTTAGTTTCATTCCTACCCCTCACATGTACTGACTGGCTCTGAGGCCCTGGACAAACTACTGAAAGACTACAGGCCTTACAGAAGCAGTTGGGTAGTGCAGTGATTAGAACACTGAGCCTGGAATCAAGAACTCATGAGTTCAAATCTAGCCTTAGGCACTTGTAGCTATGTGACCCTGGGCAAGTTATTTAATTTGTTTGCCTAAATTTCTTCAATAATAGGACATCCCAGAGTTATGTTGAGTATCAGATGAGATGATTATTAAGTGCTTAGCACAGTGGCTAGCATAAAGTGGGCTTCTATATAAAAACTTATTTCCTACCCTTCCCCATAAATTGCAGAGATGGTGCTGAGCTTCATTGGCACGAGGGCATTTCCTCACTAGGAGTAGTTTACAGCTATGAAATCCCAGGTGCAGTCCCTACCCTTATTTTTAGGGACCCAGCTGGCATAAGAATCTAAGTCTCTTTACACACAGTTCCAGAGTTTTTTCCTTGGTACCAGGCTGGTATTAGAAACAGGACTGTGAGGGCATCAAGTCTTTCTTAGCTTTTGCACTGGTTCCTTTGAATGCTGGTTTCTGATCTGAGAATGAACAGCTCCCATCTCCTAGGCCTCTGGTGCCTCATTATTCATATGAGAGGCAACAAGATGTAGTGAAGAGGGAGCTGGCCTTGGAGTCAGGAAGACCTGTGTTCAAGGCTCCCCTATGACACGCATTGGCTCTATGGCCCTGGCATAACTTCTCAGTGTCTCGGGAAATGAAGATTCTGTATTGCCAATATGTCACCAGCTTGGTACTCGTAGAGAGATTCCTCGCTGGGAGCATCCCTGAAACCATTGGGCTAATAAATGTACACACACACTCACACTCACACACACACACACACACACACACACACACACACACACCTGGGTTCTGTTTTCAAGCACAATTCCTGTTTTCTCCCTGTACTTTTTGTTTCCCGAATATCCCAGATGCCTGGTTCCCATAGCATTGTAGAGCTGGGGACCTTATGTGGTAGCAGGATCTAGGATGATTGCCTCAATTTGCCACATCCTAGGGATTCCTTCGTCCTTGTGGGGTTGGAGAAGGAAGTTCCTTTCCACCTGCTGATGGAGTCCTTCTGGCTCTTTTGGCCACACTTGTTTGGGATAGTTCTGTTTTTATTAATTAATTAAGTTTTTGTTTTTAACATTCACTTCCACAAGATTTTGACTTCCAAATGTTCCCCTCATCTTTCCCCTGCCCTACCACAAGACAGAATGCATTCTGATTACCCCTTCCCCCAATCTACCCTCCATTCTAACACTGCTACCCCCTTCTCTTATCCTCTTCTTGTAGAACAAGATAGATTTCTATACCCCATTGCCAGTATGTCTTATTTCCCAGTTGCATGTAAAAACAATTTTTAGATAGTTCTGTTTTCTTAAGGTTCTCCCAGAACATTCTATGTTCTATAATCTGTGTTACATGTGTTCTATGTTCAGCCTTATCATTCTATGCTGTGCTCTAACATTCTGTATTCAAAGATCTCTTCCTGCTCTGAGACATTCTGTGCTCTATGTTCAAAGCTCCCTCCAAGAATGAATATCCTTTACTCACTGTTCTAAGGTCATTTCTAGCACAGACATTCTATATTGTCTTCTAACATCCTCTGTTCAAAGATCTCATTCAGCACAAACATTCTATGTTCTCTGTTCTAACATTCTGTGTTCAAAAAGCCCTTCTAGCCCTGACATTCTATACTTCCTAATGCTCCCCTGATGGCTCCCCACCCTTCACACACCCCCTTAGCCCTGAAGCGAGGTGAGGGGGGTGGAATTGGAAATCTGAGCCCAGGGGCTCCTGAGCCTCTGGCTGCGGCAGTAGCAGCAGGAGCTGCCTAAATGGGCACCATCTGTATCACTGTTGTCCCAGGAGCAGATGGAGTGCCAAGGCCTTTGAGGAAAATGAGCATCTTTCATACTCTCCCACAGGCTTTACATGTACCTACACATGTGTCAACATGTGGGTAGGCCCTCCCAGGGATATACATACAGGTGTGCAATTTACCGTACTGGGCGGGGGGGTGGGGGGTGGTGTATCATTAAAGAGATTCTGGGCCTTGTGGGTGAAGGCTGAGATTGAGCTGAAGGAAGACATTATACCTTGTTCCCCTAGGAAAGGATTTTGTACTGGAAAAACAGGTTTGATTTCTCTAAAAGTACACTGGCTTAGAAACAAATCAATGGCCTCACGGAGGCAGCAGAAAACCTGCTAGCAGCCTTGAACAGAACCTTCTTGGAATCAAGCCAGCCTCTGTATCTGTCTAACATTGAGATGGAGGCCTTCTAGGAGTTTTAGTTCCATGGGAAAAATTATTTCCTAGCAGGACGATGAAAATTTGGGGGAAAATGGAAATCTCTCCAGGTTGATTTCTCAGTGTCTTTTATAGAGCTAAAGCTGTAATGTCACGTTAGGAGTCTGTTCCAAATGCTCACCTTGAGTGAAGGGATTATGTTTAGTGTATTTAAAGGTGAAAGGGCTCAGAAAAATAGTGAAAAGATTCATGAGGGGAATTTTTTTCCTTTTTTTGCTAATTGTTTTTGAAAATGCCCCCTGAAAAAGACTTTGCAGATTTTCCAAGCTTTTTCTGGATCTTCTGATTTCCATCTAGGTGTACACACACACACACACACACACACACACACACACACACACACACACACACACACGCACACCCCTCCCCCGAGTCTGTTGAAGTTTTTGGTCATTCAAATGTCAAATAGTATAAGAATTGTCCCACCCTTGGATTATAGCCTTGGGCACTTCTCTCTGGGGCTCAGTTTTCCTATGTGTAAAAATGAGGCAGTTGTACTAGATGAGTTTGAATATCTTTTACCAAATCAAATAAAGTTAACAAGTCTTTAGTAAGCTGCTTGTCCTAATATTCTTTAGGGAAGCTGAGGAAAATGAAAAATGTAGTGCTGTACCCAAGAGATAATATAATAATGATATATCTTATTGGTCTGTACCCATGTTTCCATTAGTACAGGGAACTCCTTGTTGGTTACCATCTTCTGCTGGCACTTATCAACAGATTAGTAACTTACAGTCTTAGAGATATGTCTGGAGGCCCTGAGAGGTTAAGTGGTCTGCTTTTGGTCACGCAACAGAATGTATCTGGTGCAAGGCTTGAATCCAGGCCTTTCTGACATCAAGTCCAACCCTGTATCCACTTCCACCTCCCTGTTCCTTACTCACATTTATAAAGTGCTTTAAAGTTTACAAAATGCTTTCCTTGTATGTGTTGTTCAGTCATTTTAGTCATGTCTGACTCTTTGTGACCCTATTTTGGGTTTTCTTGGTAAAAATACTAAAGTGATTTGCCATTTCCTTCTCCAGCTCATTTTACAGATGAGGAAACTGAGGCAAACAGGGTTAAGTGACTTTCCCAGGGTCACTTACAGTTAGGAAGAATCTGAGACCAGATTTGTACTCAGGGAGATGAGTCTTCCTGACTCCAGGCCTGGTGCCCCTGGCTGCCCCTTCCTCATATTCTGTAGATATTACAAATGTCAATAGTCCCATTTTATAGATGAGGAGAGATAAAGTAATGTGCATGATCATATGCCTAATATAGGAAAGGATCAGGACTTGATTTGGGTTTTTTGTTTCCAAGTTCAATGTTGTTTTTTGTTTTTTGATTTCAACTACACCAAACGCCCTCTCTCTACGTACATGAAACCATCGGTGTTTAGTGTGTGTTTGTGCATGTGTGCATGCAGTAAGATTACAAACACTCTAATTCAGAGACAGAAGAAGATGTAGCGCTTTCTCCATTGGCAAAGGCTTTTTGGAAACTGAACTGGCTCTTGAAAAGATGGTAACAAATCAGATGGAAAGGAAGTCATCTCAGGTAGAGGCAGAAATGGTGGGAGCTGGGATGTCAGGGGAAGCCTTCTATATCCATGCTTTCCCAATCCCTCCCTAAGGTCAGTTGGGATTTATGTAGGTGGCATTTCCCCAGATAGATGCAAACTGCCGGAGGCCATTTGCTTCTTTGTCTCCTGATGCCTAGCACAGAGCCTGGAGCATAGTGAACCCTTAATAAACGAGTGGTGATTGAATGAGGATGGATTGAGGAGATCTTTAAGGTCCCTTCTTGTGTCTTCTCTTTTATCCCCTCCACATCTAGCCCTGGGCTGAACAAAAGACAGTAAGCATTGATCAGGTCTAGGGAACCCTCAAAAGGAAGGGAAGAAATGAATGAATGAACATGGACGAAATTGAGTAGAGTGAAGGAGCAGAGGGTTGATCTCTGGGGAAGACATGGTGCAGAGAGCCATCGTAGTGGGATCGACTAGATTGCAGGACCCTGGAATTCCAAGCATCATGAGAGGCAGAGAAGGACAGAGGGCCTCCTTCCTCTCCTCATCAGCTGGGCAGGTGTAGGCAGTGCTGCTTCTCAGACCAGACCCTTAAATGAACAGAGGGAGGAACATGCTTCCTTTCCCCCCATCCCCTTTCAGCTAAGAGTTCGGTTTTAAGCCCACTCAGTGTCCCCCAGCCAGGGCACTTTGGGGACTGGATCTGACCCAGCCTGTATGACCGTGGCCTTGTAGTGTGGTGCACTAACAAGACTCAAACCTAATTCCTGCTCCTCTTGACACAACACCCGGAAAATAACATGTTATTCCTGCTGAAGCCTTGCTGCGCTCTGTGCAGTTTTCACAGTAGGCAGAAGGACTCTCTCTGTTATTTCCACAGCACATATATCTCCCTACAGGGATGTAGCTGTTTGACGGGGAGTGATATTAAAAGAGGGAGGGGGATGGTCAGGAAGAAGGCAGCCATTTTCTTTTTGGTGACTGATGGCACAAGAAGAGAAGAAACACTTCCTTTCATGATCTCCCTGTGATCGCCCTGTTGTACAGCCCCCAAAGATGTTTTAGGGGATGCCATTTAGAGCATCAAGGGTGCTCCTTGAAGCTCAGCAGCCAAAGGATGGTGTGGTATGGCAGAAAGAGTTCCTGACCAGTATTCAGGAGACTTGGGTCCAATCCTCCACTCTTGTCATGAATTCTTTATGTGCCATTGGACAAGTCACTCCCATCTCTGGGTCCCAGATTCATCATCTCTACAGTGAAGAAGTTGGATAAGGTGAGCCCTAAGGCCCCTTCCAGTTCTGACACTCATAGGGTCGTAGGACTTGGAATGGGAACTTTAGAGATCATCTAGTCCAAACTTCTCATTTTACAGATGAGGAAACTGAGACTGAGGGAGGGTAAGGGACTTGCCCAAGATCACCCAGTAAGTTGAGGGAAGAGTCAGGACTCAAACATGGGTCTTCTGATTCTGTTCAGTATTATTGCCATCATAGATAGCATTCTGTTTTCCTATCGCCATGTGTCCCTTAAAATTGTCTGAAGTTCAAGGAACATAGATTTGGGCTATCATAGAATATTAGAACATAAAGAGATTCCAAAGACCATCTAACACCCTAACCCCACCATTTTGTAGGTTAACAAACTTAAGAGCCAGAGAAAGTAAATGATGTGGTCTGAGATCCCTTCCAGGCTTAGTGTTCTTTGCTCCAAGGTCCTTTCCAGCTCTGCCATTCTGTGTTCTCTGAATCAAGAGCTAGTTCTCCATGTCCAATTCTAGTATTCTGCCTGCTAAGGTCCCTTCCAGCTCTGATCTTCTATGAATTTTAAAAATTCAATATACTGTATCAGTAAGCAGAACTAACAGAGGATCAGTACTTACTGATTGCTATTTTCTGCTGGCCATGAGCATCTCTGGGCCTGAAGGGATGAGAAGGAAGTAGTTGTAACCCAAGGAAGCATCCCAGGTCCACAAGGGTAGTACTCTTGTGCTAACTAGGGCTAGGACTCCAGGAGGATGCTATGTCTTGAATCTGAGCTGGTATCCCTAAAACATGAAGCTCCAAGCCCTAGAAGGGAAAGGTAAGGTTGAATTAGAATTGAATTACTCCATCATGCCTTGCTCAGAGGTCCTTTGGCTCACTCTTGACTGTTGCTTTCCTTTGTGTTTCAGGGGAATGACCAGATCCGATTTGAGCTCACCTGCTATTCCTTGGCCCCTCAGATTAAGGTGAGTCATTTGAAGTTCAAGCCCTTTTGGGATGTTAGTGGTATCAGGTAACAGTCCTGAAAATCAGGGCTTGTAGAGATCTCACTAGCAGTTGATATCTTAATTGATACAGCTTAATGTGTGTAGGATGCCTTGTAAACATTAAGTTTCTATATAAATATTTGCCCTGGGTATTATCATTGTAGGCATAGGAATTCAACATGGTTTAGTGACTAGGGAGCTGCTAGCCTCAGAACCAGGTTCACATCCCATTTTTGTCCATGTGACAAGTCACTAAACTTCTCAGCATTCTCTCTAAGTCCTCAAACACTCTTAAAGTGCAGATCACTTGCTGCCAGCATTGGTGGGGAAGGTGTTTCCTGACTGGGAATTTCCAAAACCATAAAATTAAAATGGGCATAGATTATATGGCATTAAGCCTGCTTCACAAGATTGTCCCTGTAACTGGCAAGAGCCCATCTTTACATCACCATCTCTTCCAGGCAAGTGAGTCTGGACTCCTGCTGGGGTGGGTGATGGTTGAGATGCCAGTCCTCTGTGCTCTTTTAAAATTCCTTGACTTATGTCATCTGTCTTAATGACAGTGGTGGAGATGATGGAGGGAGGCAATGGGGGATGTATAGACTTTCTCCTCCAATCCCTTTCCTGTAGAGGTACTCACAAACCTTCACACTGACCCCAACTTCCACTGCTAATACTCACTGCCAACCAAAGAAGAGATAAAAGTGAGGAAACAACCATGTCTCATATCATCAATGCTTCTAGTTTTTTCTGGAGGTCAGAGGTGGCTGAGCAGAGAGGTGAGGGGAGTGTATTTCTCTGTTTGCTCTGGGGATAAAAAATGAACTGGGCAACTTCTCAGTCTCCTCAATTTTTCTTTCAAAGACCTCAGGTCCATGATAAACCCATTCCAGCCCCTCTCTCTCCCATAAAATTCTCCATTCACTCAGGGTCAACTCCTGACCCCTATTTCCTTATCTGCAATATGTAAATAATAAATGTACCACCTCCCAGGGCTATTGTAAGAATCAGTAAGGTAATATTTATAAAGTGCTTTGCAAACCTTAAATCACTATATAAATGTAGCTATTATTACCTATTATTATTAGCACAGGGCAGGTGGGTAGTGGATAGAGAGATCTTTTCTGTCTCAAACCCACCCTAATGACTTCTTGGCCCTGTTAATGTTTAATCTTTTTATCAGTGACTTAGAAGAAACATAGATGGAATACTTATGTTTACAGATGGTGCCAGGCTAGGAGGGATAGTTAACACTTTGGATGATAGAGTCAGGATCCATAAGGATATGATGGCTGACTCAAATAAGATGAAATCTAATAGGGGTGTCAATGTATATTTCTTCACCTGGATTCCAAAATTAACTTCAGAAATCAAGGCTGGGGAACATGTAGCATTTCATGTGAAAAAGAGTCAAGGTTAGGGGGCAGGCGGTTGAAGGATGCAAATTCAAAAAGAGTCTGCTGTGTGCCACAGAGGCCAGAAAAGTAGATGAGATTCAAGGCTACTTTATGGGAAGTCAATCCAGAATGAAGGAGGGGACAGCCCTGCCTGAGGGGACCACATCCAGAGTACCACATTCTAAGAATATTTCCTAGCTGGAGGGGCTCCAGAGGAGGGTGTGTGAGGAGGCATAAGATCATGGTATGGGAATCAGTTAAAGGAACTGGAGAAGAGAAGGTTGAGGGGAAACATGATGGGCTTCTTTCTAGTATTGGAAAGGATGTTATGTACAAAAGGGGTCAGACCTGTTCTACTTGGCTCCAAAGGGCAGAGCAGAGTCACAGAGAGGCAGGTTGTGCTTAATGGTAAGGACCAACTTCCAAACAGTTAGAGCTGTTCAAAAGTGGACATGGGTTTCATACCCCATGAGATAGTGAGTTCTATCAGGGTTTGTGGGGTATGTGGAAGTCATCTTTCCCAAGCCAGCTTTTTTGATATTTAGAGCATCTGCTTTTCAAGAAGTTTATGAGTGAAGAGGGCCAAACTGAGCCCTCCATTGAGGATAGGGGCACAGACAGTGCTAGTCCAGCTGCTGTGTAACCCTAATGCCCCAGTTAAACAAACCCCCTGCACAGACATGGCTGCCAGGAGTGGTAGCTTCTCTGGGGTGGTGTTCCCCACTCCCACTTTTCCTAACTCCTGTGTGGGAACCAGCCTCTTTGAGAGGGTAGAACTTATACCTGCTGATCTAAGCCCTTATTTAGATCCCTTGACCCATCATCTAGGGCATCAGGATAGTACTGGCAGACACTGGTAGGTCTCCTGATCTAGCTTCTGTTTTCTCCCATCACTGGGGTCTGATTCCCATCTTTCTTCCAGGTCATAGCTCCCTGGAGGATGCCCGAATTCTACAATAGGTTCAAAGGGCGCAACGACCTGATGGAGTTTGCCAAGGTATAGTGCTTTGGCTCTTGGCCTTGACCTTCGCTCTGCTCTCTGTCCCTTGTACTCCCCTAAATAACAGCCTTCCCTAAATAGCTACCTCCAGGTGGCTTCCCCATCTGAGTCCAAGGAAGAATGAGGAGGGGGGAGATGTTGCTTTGGATCCTGCTAAGAGTCATCATTCCCCTGCGAGGGCCTCAGAGTCTGCAGCCTCTTGATTCCCATGAGTTGGGGGATCAGACTCCCCCCTCCACCCCCTGTCATGTGGCAGCTCTCCCACTGGGCCAGCTCCACAGATGTACTCTGAACGGGCTCTGGGCCTTTGTCTGTTTCCCACGTCTCAGCAGGCCTTGTTGCAGAAAGCCAAAAGGGTGCTCTTCCTAATCTTTCTCTTGTTCCTGGGGGAATGACGGCTCAGCGCTGTGTGTGCCATCTCAGCAGTGTTATTGGGGGTAGGGGAGGGCTGGGGGAAACTTGGGGGGGGTGAGACTGCTTTCCTCAAAGGGCCGTAATTACCTAGAATTTAATTGTCAGCCGCTTTTTCTAAGGGAACAGGTAGTGGCTCAAAGGGGCGATGTCAGACAAAGGCAAAAAACACTGTGCCTTTGTCGTCCTTCCCTTTTGAAGTACAAGTTGCAATAAAACATATTAGAAGTTTTACATCAGGATCCTTAGCCGCTCTCCAGGGTACCTTTCTTTTTAGCGACTTGATGGCAGTGCTTGACAAACAGCTTCAATCAATCAGAGAGGAAAAAAAGCTACACGGTGCATAGACCAGAAAATTGCTTCAGTTTTTAAATAGCAGTCAGCAACCCAGGCTGTGAAATATTCCTGCAGCCAAGGTGCTGAGTCGGAGGGGATGCTCTGCGTGGAGTTGCTGCCACCGCCCTGCCGGCAGCATCCCATTAAGACCTGGAGAGCCGTGTGCGAAGGATCGTCTCCACCATCTGTTGTTTTATCATTAAGAGGGGAGTTTACAAGAGCAATCCCATATGTTGCCAAACAAACTGTCAAATAACAGAGTTATTAAGAGAGCCCAGGTTTGTGTGTGTGTGTGTGTGTGTGTGTGTGTGTGTGTGTGTGTGTGTTTATTTCCCCCTGGCTTCTTAGGGATACAGAAAAAGAAACATGTGCCTTTCTTTAAGAAAAACAGACTGGACATCCCCAGGTCCCATGTATAGGGAGGGTTTGGGTCTATCCAAGTTTTTTTTCCTTTAAGCCCAAAACATTTCTGATTCTCTCAATGGACACCAACCTAAGAAGAGTTGTCTTCCCTCCTCAGGTTTGAGAGGAAAGAGAATTCTCTGCAGCAAGGTGTTTACCTTAGTATTTTTCCTAAATGCCACTGTGAAATGAGGAAATGGAGACATTCATCAAGAGAACCACAATCTCCCTCACCAAATAGAGAAGCGGAGAGTAATCACTGAGCCCAAAGGGAAATCATAGGGAGTGATTCAGCATTTCCTGGAGGGTTGGAAACTAGCATCCAAGAAGCCACCAGTGAAATTGACCAGCATAGACTCATTGTCCAGACCCAGTGCTCAGCATGCAATAGATATCAGCAAGGAAGAAAATCAATGGGGCTTTTAAAATTCTCATCTTTCAGGGCTCATAAATAACCAAAGTCCAAAGGTGATATTTGAGACTTGTAAAACAAAACAAAACAGAACATTTGTTTCCTCTATCCAAAAATCCATCATCTACTTCCCAGGGGGGAAAACACTTATATATTTATATATGTATAAGTACATATCTTTGCTATTGTCTCTAAAATTAAAAAACCAAAACAAAATGACTCAAAAAATATTAAGATAGAACATAACCACAATTCTAAATCTCTTGCCCTATTGCCCAGGTTTGATTTGGGCAGGGGAGTGGGGATAATTATAGAACTATGGATTAGAGGGGAGAACAATTTTGGTCTTAGTGTTTAGTATTTTCATTTTATTCCATTCACTCCCCTGGAACTGCTTCCTTCCTCCTTATCATATCAAAACATTTTGTGTTTCAGTGTTGGTGCAGACACTTTGCACTAACCTCCTTGTGCTGGAGACCTCTGGTCTGGGAAGAAGTAGGAGGGAGAGATTTGGAGAAGCTGGCTTTTAAGGGACAACATCTCAGTTTCTGCAGCACTTAAAACATTTATAGATCTTTTTTTGTCTTGAAATTCATCTCCTGAATTTCTCAGAATGTGAACTGCTCCCCTCTCCCCTTCTCAGAGAATTCTTTTGAAATAAAGAATAAAAAAGAGAAAACCAACACATTAGCAGTACTAACTAGTACATCAGCTAGTACTAACATCATATGCAATGTTTTAAACCCATGGGCTCCCAACTATGAGAAGAGGAAAGGGTTGTTCTTCAGTGCTTTTAAAATAATCTTTAAAATGGTTACTCCCCCAGACTAAAGAGCAGTCTGCCGGCTAGGGACAGTGGTAGAAAATATTCTGCTGCCTGTACTTCTCTAGGGAAAGGTGCACTGACAAGTAGTATTTTCCAGCTGATACACTCTACCCTTGCTTACCTGTATAGCTTACATCAGTTAATCAACTAAAATTTGTTGAGTACCTACTGTGTGTCAGAGGTTGCACTGAGCACTGGGAATATGAAGACAAAATTGAAATAATCCTTCAATGCCTTCAAAGAGCTATAGTCTATGTGGGGAGAACACATGAAGTTTCATATAGAAGAGAAGGTAATTTGGGGAGGATAGTACTAGAAGCTGTGAGGATCAGGAAAGGCTTTGTGTAAAAGGAGGCACTTGAAATTTAACCTTGAAGAAGGCCAAGGAGTCTAAGAGATGGAGGAGAGGAGTGAGTGCATTCCAGACAGAAGTTAAAGTCAGTTCAAAAGTCCAGAGATGAGAGATGGAGCATCATATGGAAGGAATAGTAAGAAGGTCAGTTTAGCCAGATAATAATATGTATGAAGGGAAGGAATATGTACATAAGGAATATTTAAAAGCCAACTTTATTTCTACTCTGCTGTATGTTCTTTTTAAAATGAATTCTCTAATCTTTTCAAAATTGAAGAACAAGGCAGGATTTTATTTCATTAAAAAATAACTTTTAGGATTTCCTCTAGTTCCATAAATACAAATTTCCTTAAGCTTGGAAAAAGAAAAGTGAATGATGACAACTTGTCATGGTTGTCCTATTGAATGGAATGGAACTTGGAAGACCTGAGTTTTGAGTCCTGGCTCTACCAATAACTACCTGTAAACTCTTGGGCAGGTCATTTGTCTTCTGTGGACCTCAGCTTCCCTATATGTAGACATTTCATAGGTTGTATTATAATGATGTATCTATAGTATCCTCTACTATAGTTTTCATTCAGTATGAGTATGGAGATGACCCTGGGTTCTTGAAAGCTATTTCTCCAACAGCTCCTTCAAAGGTGCAAAGGTTCTGAATATAGGAATAGTTTGTTTTATGTTGATCACAAAAAAAAATTTTAGTGAGGTTTGGAAAGGCTCATCACCACATTGGCCACAAAGTGATGATTTTCTTTGGTCTTTAGCAGTTTATTAAGATGATTTCCTAAGGCATGAAGGTGTTGAGGTGTTTGTGTATAGAGTTGGTACCCACATCACATTCTTGAATTGAAAGATTTTGGGTATGGTACTACTGCATGTAGTGTCTAAAGTGTGACTATATCATTAGATTATATAAAGGAGTATCATTTCCCCCTCTTCAAAATAATTCCCACAGGATTGTAGATTTAGAGCTTCTAAGAAAACTCAGAAAACATCTAAATTAATATCCTTATTTTACAATGGAGGTTGGCAGCATGACGTAGCGAATAATTATTAGTGCTAGTATTCAAAACCAGGTTTTCCAACACACCTATGGCACATTCTATTCCAAGGATGCTGCAATCTCTTGGAACAGTCTCTTAGGGTATTGTGTCTAGGACCTGTAGCCTGTTCTTCTGCATATTCTCAGTGAGGGAAAATCTCTGCCTTTTTAAGGGTGAACTTGATTTGGCAAACAACCCAAAGCAATTTGTAGCCAAGTGTGGAGAAGTGAGTTGAGTGATTGAGGCTGGGTCATAGTGTTTTAACTCCAGCATTTTATGATTCTGATTAGCACTTTCAGTTCCCCAAAGCATGTCCATATTCAGTCCCAGCATGAATCATATCCAGCTTGGATGAGAGAATGCTTATTGGGATATGTAACTTCTTGCGTATCTTTCAGTTGGCCTCATCTCTTGCTGCTATGAGTGATGATATAGTGAGGACCACTCAAACATGTTGTGCAAAAACAAGATGCTTAAAAAACATCTGTAGAATGTTGTGTGCCTATGCCCATCTAAAGGTTACGCGACTTAGAATAGTGCCAAAAACATGGTAGGAACTTAATAAAAGCTTCTTGGCTGACTGACTCCAGAATGCTGGAATTGGAATCCAGAAGATTTGGGATCAGACCCCAACTCTAAGGCTCACCAGCTTTTGTGATCATAGGCAAAACACTTAACTTTTCTGATCTTCATGTTCTTCATCTGTCAGATGGATTACTATAACAGTTGGATCTCTTACTTTGAAGGGTTGTTGTGAAACTCCATTGAGATATTATATGTCAAGCACTTTGTAAACTTTAGTCTATCAATCATCATTCTTATGATACTTTAGCATATGTTTTGCATATAAATAGGTTCACATCCAATCCTTGCAAAGGATTCTGTGCCATCTGGGTGATTTGGGAGAGGAGTGTGTGTGTGGAGAGAAAAGTTTGGGCAAGAGTGAATGGGGCTGCTCCTAGTTGGGGAGGGGAGATGAGGGGAGTGGAGCAAGCTGAGAGCACAGAGCATTACCTCCGGGCTCACCCTGTGCTCAAGATTATAGCCCATTCAGGATAAACAAAGGAGAGCATTAATTGGCTAACCAGCTCTTGAAAGCTAATGGAGCGAGCGAGCATGGTGTGGCTGCCAGAGTGTGAACAGGGTCCTCTCTGTCAAGTTCCAGCAGAAGCTTCCTGACCCAGGGACTGAGAGATAGAGACAGAGAGGTAATGGGAGGGAGAGAGGAAGAGAGAGAGAAATGGAGAGAGAAGAGAGTAAAAAAGATACCCAAAGGGGAGAGATAGAAGAGGAGAGGAGAGATGGAGAAGGAAAAAGAAGGGAGAGAGATAAAGGAGAAATGGAGAAGGAGAGGGAGAGAAAAGGAGAGAGAATGTGTCTGTACTTGTGTGGGCATGTTTGAGCATCAGTGAAAGTGTGGATGTGACTTTTATGGAAACCTTTGAGTGGGAGCTTGAAGGAAGTTGAGGAATCATTTCAGAAATTGAGATTGGGCCATAAGGGAAGGTCAGCGGGTTTATAGGCCTACTCAGGGCGTGATGGGGTGGAGGGGAACAAAGCTGTTGCTTCAGAAGCATTCTAAATGGCAGTGGACTTAGGGCTGTCTTGGGCAGCAGTTTTGTCTAGCGGAAAGAAAAGTGATTCAGAGTCAAGAAGCCTGAATTCCAGTCCCTGTCTGCTAAATCTCTGTGTGACCTTGGGCAAATCATTTTTCCTTCTCTGAGCCTCAGTTCCCCCATGAGGGAGTCAGAATAAATGAAATCTAAAGTCTTTAACATGACATGTTTCCTTCTTTAATGTCTGGTGAGGGAAAGGAACTGCCACAGCCATCCCTTTTGGCTCTGGCTCTTCTCTTGTCCATCCCCCAGATTTCATCCTCACTAAGTTCTCAGGCAAAAATAACTCTCAGATTTAGCGGTAGGGATTTTTCTAGATCTTATTTTTTTTCTACTCGTATATTTCATATAAAACAGTTGTTTCTGGAGACCTGGTTTAAAGCCAACCAGGGATGATCTAGTTCTTGCATAGATTGGCATCCGAATCAGACAGGATGAGATAAGGAAAAGGTTCCAGCTCTGTTGCCTAAGTGACCTTGGACAAATCGCTTAACCTCTCTAGGCCTCAGTTTCCACATCTGTAAAATGAGAGGATTGAGCTAGCCGACTTTAACTCTATAAGTCACTTCCCTTCTCTGAGCCTCAGTCTCCCTATCTGTAAAATGGGGATAATTATACTTACGTGACCTAACATTACAGAAAGTTGTTTTGAAGAATATTTTTGGTAAACTAGTATGATACAGTGGGAAGAATACTGATCTGGAGTTGGGAAACTTGGGTTCAAATCTCTCTTGTGATGCTTACTAACTGTGTGGCTTTGGGAAAGTCGCTTTAAGTTCCCTGGGTCTCAACTTCTTCATCTGTAAAATGAGAGGATTGAATTAGAAGATCCCTGAGGTATTTTCCATCTCTCGATGTATGAGTTACAATGATTAATAATCACAGCCTTTCTTCCTCCAAATGGCTTCATTATCAAACCAGAGTCTTTTCCTAGCCAAGTCCGAGGCCAGTGGGGCAGCTAAGGGGAGTTCACGAAGGGGTGGATGCATCATGTTCTCCATCGCTGCTTTAGAACATGCTGAATATTCAAGATGTGTCTGTTTTCCCCATTTGTTCATGGCCCCTGGATCCATCCTGTCATGTCATAATGTCACAATGTGTAGTGTAATTAAATAGCTAAGTCTAAACTTGACTTTAGAATGAGAGTCATAGAATGCTTGGAAGGAACCCTAGAAGTCATCTAGTGTAAGGTCATCTTACAGAGGATGAGACTGAGATGCAGAAATCAGAATTCTGGGAAAACTGGTAGGTGTCTTCATGTAGTTGAAGACCTATCCCAAAGAAGAAGAATTAGTCTTGTTGGACTTGGTCCCTGAGGGCAATGAATGGTCCCAGGAGCAATAAATGGACGGAAATTACAGGAAGGCTCCAAGCAGAGCCTAAATGATGATGATGCCTTGTCAGTGGTGCTGTCAAAGGAGTTGCTACTGCTCAGGTAGAATGTGAACAGGGGGTCCTCTGAGGTTCCTTCCTGCTCAGATTCTGTACTACTTTGGCATGTCCCTTGCTCAGTTTCTAGCCTTGTTAGATTGCATTGCATTGCCCAGAGAGGCAGCAAATCCACCTCACATGTTTTCTGACTCTTAATCAAATGCTCTTTTCACTGAACAGGTCTCTATTTGTTGGTTTAGAGTGAAAAAGGACAGAGAAAAAGGATGACAGTGGGCTATGCATGACTAGGGAGGCAGGGGAGATGACTGGTGAAATTCAACAATTTCATTCAACAAGCATTTATGAAACATCTCTTATGTGCAAGGTAAAAGGAGTCTCCATGCTAATGGTCCCCAATACCAGTGAAATTAGAAGTCTAGACCAGTGCCTATGTCCTAGGCATCGGAGAAAAAAAGGCAAAGGGAAAACAATGCTCCCACACACACACACCAAAACTTCTATTGTACTGAAATATTGGGGAGGAGCAGATACCATCACTGGTTTCAGGAATATTAGGGGATAGGAAGAAAATGTCTAAGAGCAGAAAAGTCAACTGGAGAGATAATATCATCAAGTCCAAGTTCAAATTTTACTCTTTGGAAAATTGAGGTCTGAGACTGGGAAAAAGACTTGTGTTGGGTCAGTCAGGTAGTTAGTAGTAGCAGATCCAAAATCTTCCAATGAAGATCTCCTGATTGCAGATTCCCTCTTTCCACTGGCCATGTAGTCTCCCACTTGATGTAGGAAACCCCTCTGCAGTATCTCCAATTTATGGTCTTGGTGAGAACACATTGCTAGTGACATACCAAGAGGGAGAGCCAAGAGAAGAAATGTAGCTCTGATCTTATGTGCTTATTGTCCTGATGTAGGGCAGGTGTAGGCTAGTCTCCTGACTTAGAGTCTTATAGTTGGATCAGGGGTACCTCTTACCTTGGATATATGAGAGCTGGTAAGAAAGGCTCCCTGGGGCCTTCTGATAATTGCCTTACTGCCACACTGGCTTCATCAAGCAGTCACATTTGGGTCTTGTGTCTCTCCCCACAGCAACATGGAATTCCAGTTCCAGTCACCCCTAAGAACCCATGGAGCATGGATGAGAACCTTATGCACATCAGGTAGGAGGAAAGGCTCTTGTGGAGAAAGATGCTTTGGAAATCTAGCCTTGGGATTCCATAGATGGTGGATGCCCTCCTCTGGGAGAGGACAGGGCAAAGGCATCCCCAGAGCAGGATGTTTACAGAGTATAACTATCTCCCAACTTTGATAGAGACCCCAAATTCTGCATCCTGCCCTGCCTAGGGATCCCTGCTAGCTCATTTCTTAGCCCCAAGACCAATTAGAGCTCAGGCTCTGGCAGACCCAAATGACATCCCCGACTGGGTTGGCGACTGTTAGCAAAATGGGAGCTCTGCCCAAGGGAAGAGGGGCAGATTGGGCCTCTTTCTTCTGATTTCTTGGGGAAAATGTTCCCTCCCTTGTGACTTTCTTCTCTCTCGTTTTGTCTCCTTCTTCTCCTGCAGCTATGAGGCCGGAATTCTGGAGAACCCCAAGGTAATTTATCATTTCCTTTTCGCTGTCCGTCTTTGGGGGCCTCTCCCTGGGCCAATGCTGTGATGTATTTGTAGCCTAATTTGAAATTTCACAGGGGGCCGGGTGTGGGGCTGGGGCCAGGCCCTGCCTGTGTTCCTCGCCCCTCCCCACCTCCCCCTCTCTGGGATGGGTTTGAAGGTCTCCTTCTCTCTCTCTCTTTTTTTCTAATTGCTGCCGGGATGAATAGGGGAAGGAATTATTTCAGGGCAACACAGAAGGAGAAAATGTCATCGTGAGACAATAAAGAGGCAATTAGACAGATGAGACACTTGTGGGGAGTGGGGGAGTCCTGGGCCCACCAGCTTTCAGGGCAGGTCTGGAGTGATTGTATGAGGGGCCAGCGGGGGAGGTGTTGGGGGGTAGCGCCTTGGGCTCATTTGTCTGAGTCTTCTTCCAACACCAAGCGGATGGCCCGCTGCCCTCTCTTCCGAGCTCTCAGCCTGGGATCTCTCTGCTCACTCAGCCCTGTTTGAAGCTGAGGAGTTCTCTCCCCGGGGTGTTCCTCTTTTTGTCTGCCTTCTCCCCACCCCCCCACCCCTATTCTCCTTGCCCCAATGTTGGGGGCGGGTGTGTGCAGGACTTAGGGTGGGAAGGAGATAGATTTATCATGGGAATAGAAGCTTCCTTTGTCCTCAGGCCCTCCTCTGGTACCTTCTGGCCAAGGGTATCTGTATTCCCCAGCTCTGCATGACACCTCAGGCTTTTTGGGAAAGGGCTTGTTGAAAGAAGCATCTGGGGACAGCTGCCAGGAAGGCCACCAGGACTGAAAGTCTAAAAAAAGGCCAGCAGGGCACAGATCCAGCACTCTGGGAGTCTTCCCTGACCAGGTTTCTGGACTTTGAAGGTGGTTTGTGGCTTTTTATTGTTTCAGTTGTATCCGACTCTTTGTGACCCCATTTGGGATTTTCTTGGCAGATATACTCAATTTCCTTCTCCAGCTCATTTTACAGAGGAGGAAACTGAGGCCAACAAGGCTAAGTGACTTGCCCAGGGTCACACTGTTAGTGTTTGAGGCCAGATTTGAACTCAGGAAGACTCATCTTCCTGACTCCAGGCCTGGTGCTCTATGCACTGCACCACCTAGCTGATTTGTAGCAGTGTTTCCCAAAGGGTTATGGGGGCTGGACCCAAGGCTGGTATAGACAGCAACTAGTCTGAGTTCACTTGACCTTCAGGGTAGGGAAGAGTTATTTCCCAAGCAGCATCTGGCCTACTTGGTGGCATCTGCACCACTTCTTATCCTAACAATGGAGTAGACCTGCAAGTCATGGCAGGAGGGGAAGGGAAAGGAAGGAAATATGCATTCATGTAATGGCTATTATGTGCCAAGCACTGTGTACCAAATATTATCTCATTTGGTCCTCACCACAAGCCTAGGAGGTTGGTGCTATTATTATCCTTATTTTATCATTAAGAAAACTGAGGGAGAAACAGGGGTTAAATGACTCACCCAGGGTAAATGCTTGAGGCCAGATTCTAACTGAGGGCTTCCTGACTCCAAGCCCAGTCTTCTATCCACTGTATCACCTACTATTCCCAGAAGCACTTGGAAGAGGGCAGGAGGGCTAGAAAATAAAAATGGTACTCTTCAAAGAAGGATATGTTTTCATTCAGGCTTTCCCCACCACAGGGTACAGTCCACCAATTGGCCTCAGTACCGAGATTCTACACAATGGGTGGATGCTAAGATAAAGCCTTTGTGGTCTAATCTGTGGAAATGGGCTGTATCCCTCGCCTTCCATATAGACATTCCCTTGTGAACCCTCTCCATGTGTTCCCATAGCTCTTTTCATGTGGCTGCTTTGTGGGTAGTTCTCCCTGAGCAGCCCCTTTTTGATGCCCTGACCTTCTTCCCTAACCCCATTTCTGTCCCTACCTCCCACGCTGGAATCGAGGTGTGTCACTCATTAGCACTGAGCCCACACTCCCTGGAGCCTAATCAGGCCGCATGGTATTGCTGCCTGCTGGCCTGAGTATTTCCAGTTCATGCTCTGTTGGCCCCACGACACTTAAGCAGGCCACCGCTAATTATTTAGTCAGTCAAGGGGAAGGCAGGGAGGCCAGAGGGGTGTAGGCCTGCCAAAGGGTGAATGGAGAAGGGAAACTTGGGAAGAGGAGAGAAACGGGGGAAGCAAAATAGATATTAGAATTCTTATAATTTGGTAACAATCTATGGAGGCAGACCCAGATAGGTCCAGGTAATTGAGGGGGAATTCATCCCTGAGGAAAAAAAAAACAAGGGGATAGATTTGCAGATAAATTCCGAGCCCTTTCTCCTCTCATCCCTCCTGTATCTTTGGCTCAGGCTACAGGAAAAGAGAGGATTTAGAGAGAGAGAGAGAGAGAGACAGAGAGAGAGAGAGAGAAGGAACTTCAAAGTTGATCAAATCCAATCTCTTCCTTTTAATAGATGAGGAAACTGAGACTGGAATAGTAAAGTGACTTACCTAAGGTCATATAGGTAGTAATAGCTGGGGTTTGAATTCAGATCCTCAAACTCCCCAATCCTACCACAGTCTCTATAAGCCTCAGTTTCCCCATATGGAAAATAGGGGAATTGGTCCCTCTCTTTCATTCTGACATTTTCTGATTCTGTCTTGGAGGGTTGGATGAGAGATCTCTGCAGGATAACTCCCATTTCACCTTGGGGGCAGACAGTAAATCCAATCTGGGGAATCCTAGTGAAAACAGTATCTCCTACCCTTTCCCTACGGGCATTCCTTGCTGAGAAGTATCAGAAAGATACTTCCCTGGGAGGGCAACAGGAGGGGATTAGGTGTGGATCAGGACAAGGCACATCTGTGACTTTGCCTAGGACCCCTTCCCCCCAGGAAATGTGTGAGCTCTATTGCTTATGCCTGGGTAGCAGTATCCCCCCAAGTACAGGGGAACAAGGGAGTGAATATGGAAGTACTAGGGGCCAGGCTGAGAGGTGACTCCAGTATTTTGGGATGGGGCTGTAGTTTCTGAGTCACAATGCTAGCAAACCCTGGTTCCCTGTTCATCTTGGAGGAAAGTGGGTCTGCCATAGGTCCTTATACACAGAGCTTCTCCTGACTTAGGACAGAATTCTCCCTTTGTGGCAGCCTGGAAAAAGCCATTGGTGGGGGCCCCATGGCTCAGGCCCTCTTCTCTTTGGGGGACCCCAGCATCTCTTGCTAAGCTGACCACCAAAGCAGGCCTTATGGAAAAGGAGCTGAGGGGTAACTGCTCTCTATTCCCCCCACCCCCCAAAAGCCCTGAGATCTGCCAAAGGGAGGATTTGAAGGCAGATGGTTGAGCCATTTTCTGCCTCTGTGAGGGCTGATTGAAGAGCAATGAGGCATCTAATGCGGAGAAAGATAGAAATTTACTTGCCTTAACTTCATATGGCACACACTGAAAGAGTTCATTCAGTCCCCGGGCACAACAATATCTGATGGATGAATAAACCATTTGCAACATCGATCATAGCCCTACATCATGGTTTACTTCACGGGCCATTTGCTTCCAATTTCTTCTTCTCTCGGCCTGTTTCGTGCTTTCTTTCTTTTTCTCTCTCTCCCCTCTCTCTTTTTTCCTACACTTTCTTCCCTTCACCCCCCCCCAAAAAGATGACATTGCAGGACTTTCTTGCCCCCCTACTGGGATGGATAAATACATGGCATTGATACCCTGCAACAAACTATGTCATTTGAACTGGGCTTTTAGAAAGGAGAGTAAAAGAGAGCAAAACACACACACACACACACACACACACACACACACACACACAACTGTGGCAGAATTCAAGGCAAATGGCATTTTATTCCTATTTAGTTATTTTATTTAATAGGGGCTTTCAGACTCAAGTTAGGAAATTGGAAGCTGCCTGATGCCGACTTCCAATGTTTAGTAAAGAGTTTGTAGTCTTTGGTATCCTCCCTCTTATCTGTAATCCCACGTCCCCCTCCTCTCTGCTTTTGCATGCAAAGTTTTTCATTATCTTGAACATTTTCTCTGCTGAGTTAATAAGTATGATCAGGGAGTCCAGGGTATGCAAGATTGAAACCCACGAGTCATCCAGTTTGTGTGTGCACAGGATTGAGTGTTTGGGGATGTGCTGGTTCAAGGGAAGGAGGAAGATGGGTCAGAGGCTGTGGCAGATCAGCTTAAAATGATATTGCTGTAGCTCAAAGGGTCCCTATCTTGGGGTGGGGAGGGGGACCTGCCGACTCCCTTCAGTAGCCCCTGTGGAAGGTGGGCTGCTTCCCTTGTTCTTGTTCCCTGAGAGGAATGAGTGTGAGCTCAGGCAGGTCATTTCTCTGTGTGGCCAAAGGCTCATTGGAACCCTGGACTGCTCCCTCACTTCCACTGATAGTTTGCAGGTGTCCTTATAACAAGCTAGTTTACTGATTGGTCCTTGCCAGTGCTGGGCTTAGGGACAGGCAAGGTAGGTAGTCACCAAGGATACAAATGCAGAGGGAATATGATAAGGAATGCTTCTCAACATGGCTTTGCACATGAATATAAGGGTGATAGGGCTAGACAGTGCCTCTCTCCTTGACCCAAGAGGAATTGGTTCATGATGCCAGGTTGTATGGGTTATATGGGAAAGGTTTAATGCTTCTGTTGGACTCACAGGGGATACAATTTTCAGACTATGTCCAGGGCACAGAGTTACCTTGTCTTGGCCTGTTGTGATGGGGGTTCTCTGGGTATGGAGTTCTGACTTTGTTCTTTACTACTTACATGACTTTGGACAAGCAATTTAGCCTCTCTGGGCATCAAAGGGATTGATCTCTAAGGTCCTCAACTACCCTAAATACTATATTTCTTATTGTATAGCTCCCCTCTCTTCTTCATGTCCTCTTTCTGGTCCCCATCACCACCAAACTCTCCTCTCCTATGTGAGTGAGGGCTATATGGCTCTGTGCTGCTTAGGAAACCAATGAGGGGTGGGGAAGAGAGAGTGTTGCAAAAGTCAAATCTGTTTTCATGGCTTCTCTCCTTTGTAGATACCTTGGGATGTACCCTCAATAAAACGAAAATGGAGAGAGAAGCAAGGTTGTATGATCATAGATTTAGAGCTGGGAAGGAGGTCAGCTAGCCCAACCCCCTCATTTTACATATGAGAAAACTGAGGCTCCAAGGTGAAGAGACTTGCTGAAGATCACCTAGGCAATAAATAGTGAGAGCAAGGATTTGTCCTCTGACTCTGAATCCATCCCTCTTTTTCATGTAACATGCTCTAGCATTAGAACTCAGAGAGTGAGAGAGAGAGAAAGAGGGAGAGAGGGAGTCTGTGGGTAGAGGGGTCTCTATTGGTGGTCACTGATATTACCCTATTTCCTTGCTCAGCTCTATAGCCTTGGAGAACATTGGGGTAAGGTTCTTAGGGAGAATTCAAGGACCCAAACATTAGCAGCTAACAGAAAACACTCTGTCCTGGTACCGTTTGTTGATGGCCTCCAAATCACCTCAGTCTTGAGATGCTGATGGCAAGAGCAGTGCATGGACAATTGTGTGGTAGAATGGACAGAGCACTGGGTTGTGAGTCAGGAGACCTAGATTCAAGTTTAGCTTTTCTACTAAACTGAGTGATTTTTAGACATTTCACTCATTTTTTTGCATCTGAATTTCCTCATCTGCAATTGGGAGATTATTATCTATGCCTTCATAATATCAAATCTACTGCAAGGACCAAAAAGAAAAAAATAAGGCCAGGACTTGCTTTGAAGGAGTCCCAAAGGGATTATTCGTAGTGGTAGTGGTATTATGGGGCGAGGGAAGGGTATTGTTTGATAGAGACTCATAGGATGTTAGAACTAGAGGAGACTTCAGAGATTCTAGAAAGAAGGTTGGATTTGGAGTCAAAGATACTGGTTTCAAATACTGACTCTGCCATTTGAGTGACTTTTGGAAAGTCACTTAACCTTTCTGGTACTCATGGACTGTTTCTTCCCATGTAAAATGAGGGCCTTAGACTAGATGATCTCTCCCAACTCTAAATCTCTTATTCTATGATCTGATCTCTCATTTTACATGTGAGGGGACTGAAGCCAAGAGAAGGAAACTGGCTTTGCCAAGGACACACAGCAGAGTAGTAAAGACAGCTGAAGTGAGATAGAAGTGCATGTATCCTGACTCCTGGTCCAAGGCTTTTTCCTTCCATTAAGAAGGACAACCTGGATTTTTCACTGATTCTAGGTTTGGAGGCTCATCCTTCTCTTTTTTTTTTAAATAAAAGGTTAAAGTCCCTTCCAGCTTTAAATCTATGATCTTACCTTACATTACAAAGTAATCCAAAGCTAACGTACAAGATCTGAACCCATGAGAAACTGGCAAAGAGCCTTTGTCAGGGACCATGCTAAAGGAATGAGGATGGAAAATGTTGAAAAATCAACCTCCTCATTTCCTCTATGCTATACACCTTCTACCGCCCCAGCTTGTCAAGTGACCTCAGTCTCACAGATTCCGCCCCTGAACTCCAAGTCTGGCAGTCACTTGGAGCTGGACCATCCTGAAGTGTGAGCTAATTGCAGGAGTGTGCTTTGTGGCAGGCCATCAGTACGGCTGCAACCGGGACTTCAGGGAGACAAGAAGCCCCTTTTCTACAAGTCTGGAAAAAATATACATAAAGGTTGATGTGTTTTCAAATGGGTTTTTCTTTTGTTCCTCCCTTTTCCCCCTGTGAGTATTAACCTCAGGGACACTGTGGAGTACAGCTTGTTGGAGCACCTGCTGGGGTCACGCTTAGTCATTAGCTTTTCGGTCTGTGCAGAATAAACCCCAATTCTCGGCCGAAGTGGAGGGGCGGGGAGGAATGAGAGAGAGCAGAGAAAAAGGAGGGAGAGAGGAGAGGAGAAGAGGAAAAAATGGAGAGAGAGACAGAAAGAGACAGAGACAGACAGAGACAAAGACAGAGAGAGAGAGAGAGAGAGAGAGAGAGAGAGAGAGAGAGAGAGAGAGAGAGAGAGAGAGAGAGAGAGAGAGAATGAATGTGTGCACGTATGCTTGCCCCTCTCCTGGAAAGTCTGTGCACGCCTCACCCCTTCAGTCACACTCTTCCTGCCTGACTTGCTTTTCCACAGCTATTCCATCTCCAGCTGTGGGGGCGTCAAAGAAGATGATGAAACCAAGTTGAGGGGAAAAATTGTCTGATTTCTTGAGTCCATTGTTGCCAGGCCCCTAGAAAGTGGTGACATACTCTGCAGTGATGATGTGGGCCCACGGGGCCTGGTGGTCAGTGCCAGCCAGAGTGGACTTGGGGGAAGAATGGGGCTGTCTGCTTTCTGCCCGTGGTCTTTCTTAAGACTCTTCTTGTCCTGGAGGCTAACTTTAGGGTCAAAAGAGGGAAGGGAAAGAAGGGGAGCGGGGTACATTCTGAGCCTGGGAGGCCCAGATAGGTCTGGGACTTTTGCCCATCAGCTATATTTCTCTTCCATCCTTAGAATCAAGCTCCTCCTGGCCTCTACACAAAGACCCAGGACCCTGCAAAGGCTCCCAACAGCCCAGACGTCTTAGAGATTCAGTTCAAGAAAGGTATGTCTCTAAGTCTGACTCTGCAGACTCCTTGGGCTTGATACATTCAAATCATCTCCCTCCCTGCTTTGCCATTCATGAGGAAAGCATTGCTTCATCTCTCCCCTGGTTTTCTGAAAGTCACAGTTCGGGGGAGGTCTTTCACAGGTAACTTTTTCCCCATGTCTGCTTCATTTGACATTTGAAGTCATATGTGTTGTAAAGGAGGTTAGCAATTTCCTCAGTTACTTCCCCAGAACCAAAACCAAACTGAGCTCCTCACTGCTAGGCCTCTGTCCAGTCTTCACTAATTAGTATAGCATAATTTTAAAGGGCTGGTTCCCTCTTTAGTCAATCCATAAATGCCTCTTCATTCCTGACATGCAAGTTGAATCACAGCAATACATGACTTGAGAGCTCCTTTCAGCAGGCATTATCATAAAAACAGCTGGTATATGCACTCACATTTGCACTAGGTGTTGGAAGTGCAGAGCCGTAAGAGATATAGTCCTGCTCTTGCGGAGGGAGAGAGTAAAAATGTAAAAAGGTAAGTATGATACAAGGGAGCGTGTGATAAGGGCCCGTAGGATAATGTAGTGGGTAAATGCTGCAGGAGTTTGGACGAGAGGCATTACTGAGTTAGGGAAAGTGGTATTTCAACTTCCTGTTGAACAACGTAAGTGGGTCTTAAATTAAGAGAAGAGAGAGAAAGGCATCCACGGAACTTTCTTGAGCAAAGACTCGGGGGTGGGAATTTTAGTGGCAGATTTGAGAGCACAAAAATAGTCCATTTTGGCTAGAATGTAGGTTTTCCTTCACTAAAAGACAAGGTCAGACAGTAGGTTAGGGCTAAATTATAAATGGCTTTGAATGCTGAGCCCCAACCTATTCCTTCTATATTGGACAGTAGAAAATCCTTGAAAGTTTTTGACCAAAGACCCAAATCAAACCTGGAATCAAATCTTATCTGTGACAATAGCTATGTGACTATGGACAAACCACTTAACCTCAGTTTCCTCATCTGTAAAAATGAAAGGGTTGGACCAGGTGGCCTTTAAGGTCACTTCTGCCTGAGAGTCTATGATCCTGTGCTTTAGGACTGTGTTTTGAGTTGGAGCAGGAAAAAGCTAGAGCTGGGAAGACCAGTGATTCAGTAATCCAGGAGAGAAGTGCTGAAGGCAGGTCTTGCTCTGGCCTTCAGTTCACTGGAATCTCAAGACCACTGGTCTTTTTCTGATGAGGATGAAGATGAGGAGGGCTAGGGTAACATGGTATGATTTGCAAACTTTAAAACATTTTATAAATGTTAGCTATTAAGATTATTTTGAGTCAAAAGATGTGGTTTGGCATCCTGGTTCTGCTACTTGTGTAATCTTGGACAAGTTATACATCCCCCTCTCTAGGACTCAGTTTCCTTATCTATGAAATTAAAGGATTGGACTAGATAAACTCTAGTGGACTCTCCAGCTCTCAGCCTATGATCTTATAATCCTCTGATGAGAAGAAGTGGGAAGCAGTCATGTTACCTTCTCCTCCTTTATATCCTCTTCCAGAGCCAAGAATTGTTGGTTTAGACTTTGGCCTGAAGTGTCTCTTCAGAGGTGGTAGAGATTTGGTCATCTAAGCCCACCCTCACTCCCTTTACTGCTTTCAACCCTTTAATCATAGGTGATTCTAGGGCCAAGATGACTTAGCTCTTGTTAACAGCCTCACTAATCACTTAAACCCTGACTGGTGTGAAGGCAGGATTCTTTTTTCTCCAGTCTCTGGTCCTGAGACAAACGGATGGTCAGCAGGAAGGGATGGGCCTTGAATTTTCTCCTTCAGACTTCTAAAAAGGGGGCTTGACCCTCTTCCTTGAACTCAGGCTGAAAGTTCTAGGTTTCACAATCAGTTGCTTTGAGGTCTGATTCTCCCCTACATCATAGATGGCTAGATTTAGAGCTAAATTTATATGTTAGAAGTCACCTGTTCCAGCACCCTCACTTTACAGATGAGGAAAATGAGGCCCAGAGAAGGAAATGACTTGTTCAACATTCCCATAAAACTGGAGGACTGAGATTTGGCCAAAGCACACGCTCCAGATTAGCATCCTTTCCCTACTCCAAGCTTCATCTCTCTTTGTCTCTACTGTTTTCTTTCTTACCCTGAGATGCCCGGTATAGGGGGCTAGCACCATCGGCCAAATCCTTAGCTTAAAATGGACCTTTGTGGCCCAGGTAAGCATCCACATGACTTGACATGCTAGAGACACCTAGATCATGGCATGTTTACTAAGAAGTTGGGCAACCTATAGGACCAAGAGCAAAAAAAGGACAGGGCCTAGGGCAGGGGAGGGTTTCAGCTGCAAGTATGACAATTTGCCTAGTGTGTTTGTTATAGAATGGATACTAGAGAGGAGAGAGACAGAGACAGAGACAGACAGAGAGAGAGACAGACATAGAGACAGAGAGAGAGATGAGACTCAATCCATTTTAATGACTTTGGAAGCGTCTGGAAAAAAAAATAGAGGGGAAAAGAGCCCCTCCCTCTGCTATTCCTCATTCATCCTCTAGTTAATTTATTTGAAGTTTTAATCTAATTATTAACTATTTTAAAGGATAAGCTGCTTTCTCCAACAGCAGCCCCAACAATGTCTCTTCTCCACCCGGGTGGACCCCATCCAATGCCCTGGCTAAGGATGATAATAGAAAAGGAGAGGCAGAGAAAGGGGATGGAGGGAGGCGGGGGTGCCGTGAGGAGGGCTTAAGGTTCATTATTGGCCAGACTTACATTTAATAGCAATTTACAACCGAGTTATAAAACCCCTGGAAATGGGGGTTAAGAATGGCGATGCTGACAGACCCTTCAGTGTCGCCACGCTAGCAGGCGCCTCAGTAATAAAGACTCCAAAGAAGGCTATTGAGGCCTGATTGGCAACTGATAGCTCGCTACATGGTAATGAGACGGGCAGATGGAAGGGAGATTAGGCTCCAACTTTGAACGGCTTTTCTTTGTCACAGCTACAGCCCTCTTGTTAGCCTCCTAATACATTTATTGCTCACTTCACACTGCTCGAGAAAATGCCCCTTTTCTATTCAAAGTCAACCCCTAACCCACCCACCCACACCCCCCTCCACTGCCCCTCTCCACACACCCCCATCCCTCTGCTGCTACCACCCCCACAGCCTGTCTTCCCTCCCTCCCTCCTTCCTAGCTCCCCTCACTTTTTAGAGGCCATTATAATTAATTCATGGGAGACCCTGCCATTCCAGTCAGTCCTGCCCTGCCATTGGCCAGTGGGGGAGCCATTCCATGCCCATCAGGCTGATAACTGGGACCCTGTGTGGGGCGTGGGCAGGGGGAGGGGATCAGATCATTGGTCCAACAGACGTTGCAGGGGGCTGTGTGTGTGTGTGTGTGTGTGTGTGTGTGTGTGTGTGTGTTGGGCTGTACCTCCACAGCGGTCCAACCCCCCACTAACTGGTGGGACAGAAGGTGCTCCGGTGGTAAGACAATGGTGGAGCGTGAAATTCAATTAGTTCAGGGCCTGGTTGCAATTTCACAGCCCCTAAATGCAAAAGGGAAAAAAAGAATGGGAGGGGGGGTAGAGAGTTTTTATTACATTTTCTCTTTCATTCCAGGGGCTTTCCAGCCCCTCTTTTCCCCCAGTGGCCACAACCTGCACATGGCTTTTTAAGAAGTTATTTGGAGTCCATATCTGTCACATCCATTTAAGGCGTTGCTGATGACCAGGAGAGGGACATTGTGGCTAGGCTGGATGGCCGGCCCCCTTTCCCTGTTCTCTCAGCTTCCTTCTTAGTGGCCCCAGCTCTTTACCATCTGCACTTTTTACTCCCCCAGGTGTTCCTGTGCAGGTGACCAATGTCAAAGATGGCACATCCCACCACACATCCTTGGAGCTCTTTCTCTACCTGAATGAAATTGCGTAAGTGCAACTTGCTGACCTTTCTTCCCTCTCATTCTCAAGAGATCTCAGGAAACACATTTCATCCTTTTGGGTCCCTGATGTGTGAATGAGATACTTTTTAATGAAGGAAAATTTAGACCAAGAAGAAGGTTAATGAAGACGTCAAAGTGAGGACAGAAATTCTCTTCTCTATTCCTGAGCTTTAGCATGAAACTTTTGTATAGTGGGAAGAGTATGGGATTTGGAGTCAGAAAGCTTGGATTCAAATCTTGATTCTACCATTTACCTAGCCATGTGACTTTGGGCAAGTTACTATTAATCTTTCTGGGCCTCCAGTTCCTTACCTGTAAAATGAGAGGGTTGGATTTATGCCCTTATGGTCTTAGTCTGTGAATTTATAATCCCTATTTTGTTGCTGTCTAGTCATTTATTCAGTTGTATCCGACTTTTTGTAATCCCACTTGGGGTTTTCTTGGCAGAAGTATTGGAGTGGTTTTCCATTTCCTTTTCCAGCTCATTTTACAGATGAGGAAACTGAGGCAAACAGGGTTAAGTGACTTACTCAGGGTCACACAGCCAGCATTCCACACAGGCTGGATTTGAACTGTGTCTTCCTGACTTCAGGCCTGGTGCTCTATCCATTGTGCCACCTCGCTGCCCCATAATCCCTATACATAGAGTCATAGACTCATAGACACTTAAGCTGGAAGGGAACTTATATTCAACTAGCCCAACCCCTCATCCTACTGCTAGAGAAACTGAAGCACATAGTGAGAGGGTGATTTTCCCAAGGCATTATTCACCAAGCCTAGTAGTAGAACTCAAGGCTAAACTGCACATTCTATACCACTGCACAGATCCATTCTCTCCAGCACTACTGTCCTGCACAGGGTGATCAAATCCCTTCCCTTGAATTCTCCTTCTAGAAATGTGAGGGGACACTGGACAATGTTCTTAATCCATGGAGGTATTATTAGCATCAGTGTGACAGTCCTCATGACTACCCCTTGTCTTGGTACTGTATAAATAGTTCTCTTGTCTTCTGACACAGTAGAGAATATGCATGCTTATTTTGCTCATAGTGGCGTTTAAAAAATATACTTTAATGGAAGTTAGCAATCTCTATACAGCCTAAAGTAGTCACAGCTGCCTTCCATACTCCTTGCCCTGATCATTTCTGAACCCCAGGGGTGATAACTAGAGATGGGAATTTGCTCTTCATTGGTCACAACTTCTGATACAGCCAAAGGACCTACCATTCAAGTGAATGGGTGGCAGGGAGGTATGGTTTTAATAGAGTGTCTGGACAAAAGATCACATGCAGATAAGACTTAGATCAGCCTAGGCTGCATGTACCCTGCAGAGTATTTTCTCTACCCTGAGATCAAGTACCAGGCATATTCCCAGGGTCAAGGGTGATTTATGCAAATCCAGGGACTCTGTAATGATTACACCCTGCAACTATTACTACACCTCTCCAGCTTAACAGGATCTGGAATCTTCTGAGGGAGTTGACTGGAATTACCAAATTACCAAATCCTTAACAGAGCCAATCAGTTCAGTTAGGTAGACTCAACAAACATTTCTTAAGCAACTGCTGAATGAGTATGAAATTAGTATCCCAGAGAGAACAGCCCTTAAGTATGATGATACCATCCAAGTTCTCTCTCTTTCTCTTGGGTCCTCACATTACTGTATTCTGAGAAAAAGCTCATAGAGAGATGAAAGGGCAGGCATGCTAGGCCTCATGTTTATTATTTTCCTTAATGCTGGTGAGAGATTGTGTTTAGTTTGACCTGGGCTCCAGTCCCACATTTGCCTCTAGTTCTAGGTGGTCGCTGACAAGACCTTTTCTTGATGGACACAGAGGGCAGAGCTAAGAGCTGTAAAGAATCAATTTCAGAGTTGCTGTAAGGCTCAAATAGGATAGTGTCTGCAAAGCACCTTGTAAACCATACTGTGTAAATGTCAGTGATATTATTGTTATTATTATCTATTGATAATGTCTGTTGATGAAAATTATGGGTAAACATGAGCTTCTTGCCCACTAGAGCAACCCAAAATAGAATGGGATAATACCACAGGAGGTGGTAAGTCCTCCATCTGCAGAGCTCTTCCAAAGGAAACAATTGTAGGGATTGTTGAAGAGAATGATATAGTTTAAGTATGAGTTGGACTAAATGATCTCTGGGATCTCTTCCAATTTTGTGATTCTATAATTTTGTGATATTATTTCCCTCCCCTCTTGGTGCCTCAGTTTCCTCATTTAGAAAAGGAAGAATTTTGTTTAGATAAAACTCAAAATTCTCTTCCAACTCCATTATCCACCAACTTCATTTTATCAGCTAGAACTCCTAAGAGAAGGAGCAAAGGGCAGGAATGGTTACCAGTAATCTTCTTCATGAAAATCACATAGTAAGCACATAATAAGCACTTAATAAATGTGTTTTCCTTCCTTCCTTCATATCTCCTGACAGAATAATTCCACTTGGCACTATAAGTCTCAATTGACCCTGAGGCCACTGGGGCCAAGGGTACTGAAGGATTTGAGAAGCATGGCTAGGTTCCCCTGCTTCTTTCTGAAAACTGGGGCTACTCTCTTTCATGGGGAACCTGCCCACTCAGTCCCTGACCTCTTCTTGCCTGCTTCTTCCCCAACAGGGGCAAACATGGGGTTGGCCGAATTGATATCGTGGAAAACCGCTTCATTGGAATGAAGTCCAGAGGTAAGATTACCTCCAGAATGCCTTTAGAGTGAATGCTCTAGGTGGCTTCAGCTGCCTAGAGGCCCCTGCACACAGAGCACAGATGTTCAAAGGGAAGATGGTGGCCTATCTATGAGGCAGTTGGGATACTGCAGCATAGAAATCTGCTGTAAAACCCTGGAAATGGGCCTCTGTGGAAGGGAGCAGTGAAGAGTTTATGATAAAACTGAGGTTCTTTGTGGGGGTTTTCTTGAGAGGTACACTATTATTATTGTGAGTAGGTATAAGGACTAGAACTCTGATTTCAATAGGAGAGGAAACTCTCAAGTGAGAAAATGCCTTCTACCAGTGCAGGTAGGTACCTTCTCTCTAATTTTATAGTCTTAGAGAGTTGTCTGAAATGCTAAGTTCAGTGACTTGCTGAGGGTCCCACATAAGTACATGTCAGAAGCAGGGCTCAAACCCCTGTCTTCATGCTTTCGATCCTTACTTACTCTATCTACTACACTGCAATGCTTCTCATATTATTATGAATAACAACCAGGAAATTGTAGCCATGGTTATGTGTCACCACTAGGTCAGGGAGAACCAAGCAATCTGATCACATAAGCATATTTGATGAGGAGAATCCCTATACACTCCTGTATCAGGACAAGTCACAACTTTTCTTAGCCTTAGTTTTCTTGTCTCTGAAATGAGGATCACAGTAAAATGGGGGTCACAGGGTTGTTATGAGACTCAAATTTGATCATATTATATAATACTTTTTGCAAAACTTAAAGCATTCACTATACATTTGAGTAGTAGTGGTGGTGATGATGATGATGATGATGATGCCAGGAAGTGGTAGTCATTCTCAGTTGGCTGACATCATGCTAAAGATCTTTAAATCAACCAATAGGAGAAGTCTAGAGGGTCAGCAGCTGGGCAAAACTAAAGAAAAAGAGTAGTCGTTGACCTCAAAGAGCTTACCCTCTATTGGAGGGAAACAACTTGCACAAAAATAAATGAATGAATGAGTAGATAAATAAATGAATGAATAATAAATATGCCAAGTAAATTTTGTAAAGACAGGGAAAACTTAACAGCTGGGGAAAATAGAGGACACTTCCTGTAGGAGGTAACATTTATGCTGAACCTGCCTAGAGGTTCCAAGAGCTGGAGGTGAATAGGAGGTAATAAGGGACCCCAGGAATAAGGGACCTCCTAAAAAAAAGACAAGGGAGTCATAGATGGCACAACCTGTTCAGGGCCCAACCTGTTCAGGCCTGCTAGAATGTAGAGCAAATGATGGGGAGTCATGTACAGTAAGCCTGGTTAGATATAGTGGAACCAGATTGTGAAGAATTTTAAACAGTAAACACAGGAATTGATATTTTATCCCAGAGGCAATAAGGAAGCATGTTTATGATAGCAGCAATTTAGGGATGCAGGATTACTGACCAGAGTACTAGACTGGCCATTGTTCATGTGATTCAAGTGACCCAGGCCTAAGTTAATACAGTTTTGGAATAGGACTTCTCTCACTAGGCTAGACTGTGAGCATCCCCACTCCCTTGGCCAAAGTCAAGATTTTTCACATCAGCCTTACTTAGACTGTGTTCTCACAGAACTCCAAAGACAAGACAGGGTGGAGCCAGGTGTTCTGGCTAGAGGATCAGAGCCTGTGTGGTCAGCCTCACCGGGGCCTGACTCCCATTTGGGGGCGGGGGCGAGCAGGCCCCTTTCATGTCTCCATGAAAAGACGGAAAGGGGCAATTTCTTGGTCATTAAAGGTTTCATTCAGATGACTAACTCACAGCCCCTTTTGAGGGTCTTGAATACTAATCAGACCAGGAGTTGGCGCTGTCAGTTTGTATGGAGCTGCCTTGTGGGGAGAGTGAAGAGGGACCAGGGGCTGCTCCTAGAGAAACACAGAACTATGGGGAACAGTGTTTCCCAGGGACAGAAGAAACTTGTCAACACATTTTGCCTTCTCATAATCACCTTCTTGGGCCAGCTCCATGACCCCTCTAGTTTAGGAGTCTATCTCTGATAATATGTAGGTAACCTTGAATTAGTGATATCACTCCCAGCCTTCCTTGGTGAATTTTATGATTCTGCCCTCCGTGTATTATCCTAAGCCTCTTATTTTTTACCCTGCATTCATTCATTTTGTGGTCTTGGGCAAATTACTTAGCCTATCTGAGCTTCAGTTTCTTCATCTGTAAAAGGATTGTTGAGTTTCCTTTCAGATCTAAGATCCTAGGATGCTGAGATTCTGTGCCATCTTTGAGTCTGCCTGAAAAGAAACAGGTTCCTAGGAGAGATTCCTGCCCATCATCATACCCTTCCATTGCCAGCACTCTGCATCTAAGATCCTCCATTTCTGAGAGCAAGAACTGCAAAATAGATGGAATTGAAATTAGGATCTATTGTCCTTTCCCATGCAGAGATTGTGGCTTCCTTTCCTAAGCTCCAAGAACATATAAGAGGAAGGGGAATGGCAGAAACATAAAATCTCAAAGCTGAAAAAGAATTCAGTTGCCACTCAATCCAAGTAGACTTGAATAGGAACCTGCCTACAATATCCCTGTCCAATGATTATCCAACTTTTGCTTAAAAATCTGCAGCAAAAGAGAATGCACCAAGAATGCACCAAGGCAGCCCATTTGACTACTGGGTCATTCTTTTAGGATTTATTTCTTATATTAAGCCTAAATGTCCCTCTCTGCAACTTCTTCCCATTGTTCCTAGTTCTTTGGAGCCAAGCAGAATAAATCCAATCCCTTTTCAGCCCTTCTTGCATTTGAATACCATTGTCCTGTCCCTCCAAATTTTTATTGGGCTTCACATACTTCAAAAAATCCTCATCTGTCATGGTCTCTAGTCCTTTCATCATTTATTTATTTCAACAAGTGTTTATTAAACATCCACTATGTGTTAAGCACTGGGCAAGTTACTGGGGAAAACAAAGCAATGCCTGCCCTCACGGAGCTTATCTTCAATTAGATGTTCTCTGTCCTCATTTGGACTCTAGAGGAGGGATATTGATGACATTGGTGGTTCTGAAAACCTGAGATGTCAATTGTCTGAGTTAAAGGCGTTGTTCCTATCAGGGCTGTAAATATGGAAAATGCAGCTGGAGGTGGGGTTGTTTGGAAAGGGCTTAGAACTTTCTAGACCTGGAGTTATCTCTCTTCTGCCACAGAGAAGAACAGATAGAAGCTGCTCCCTCGAGTCTCTGGGCCTCCCCATCCCTCTGTTGGACCTTAAGGGGCTACTTCTTTGTGACAGACAGGCAGAAGTAGCCCTGCCAATAGTAGCTAGCCTGATAGATAGTGCTTTCAGGTTTATCCAACACTGGACATACGTTATGTCATTTGATTTGATCACACCCCACCTTGCTCTGCCTCTGGAGTCCTGGGGCAGTATCCCAACAATTGATTGCTATAACATTGTCAGTGGTAGTTCAGAATGAGTTTCAGATCACTTTCAATCAGTCAGTAAATAAACAGTTATTAAGCTCCTACTGTATACTAGGCATTGGGGTTAACATTGGGGCTATAAGAAGAATAAAAGACAATCTCTCAAGAAGCTTGTGGTCCAAATGAGATGACATGCAAATGACTGTGTACTTTCCCAACGATTCTTCCAGCTGCTCCTCAAAACAAACCTTGGATGGGCCAGACAGCGATTGTTAGCTCCATTTTATAGGTAGAGAAACTAAGGCTTTCATAGAAGGTTAAGTGTACTCTCCTAGGTCACACGGAGACTTTATCTAAGCCAAGACATGAACTTGTGTACTGAGAGTTGCCAGGGACCTCAGATATCATCCAGCTGATAGTTGACCCTGACCCTTAGAATTTATTCAAAATTGAGAGAAGGATACAAGCATGGGCCCTGGGAAAGTAATGTCTTCTCCCTTCCTCCTCATTCCTACCACTCCCAGCCAGAACCAGCAGGCTCCAAGAGTTCAAAACCTGGGCACTATTAGGGTGAAAAATAAAAAAAAAAAATGAAAACCCTGTACATTGTTAGCAGGGTTGCCTACTTGAGTTGCACTGAAATATTAGCATGATAGTAGGTGGTAAGAATCAAGGAGATAATATTTTCTCCTAATGGAGAGAAGAGTAGCATTAGCAAGGGTGTTAGAGTCCTTCTGAGAGGTCTCACTATGATGAAGTGCCTAAGCAGACCATCTTGACTTCCATCTCAGTCCCTCTTTGCCTCCTCAGTTTCAGTATATACCCCACCTTCAAAATTTTCCTTAAGCAGTGGTTCTCAAAATATGATGAGTCATGTCCGACTCTTCATGATCCCATTTGGGGTTTTCTTGGCTGAGATTGTGGAGCGGTTTGTCATTTCCTTCTCCAGCTTATTTTACAGATGAGGAAACTGAGTCAAACAGGATTAAGTGAATTGCCCAGGATCACTACGCAGCTAAGTGTCTCAGGTCATATTTGAACTGAAGTCTTCCTAAATCCAGGCCCAGTGCTCTATCTATTGTGCCACCTAACTGCCCCAGGGGTCCCCAAGACCCTTTCAGAGGGTCTTCAAGGTCAAAATCATTTTCATAATAATACTGGGATGTTTTAATTTCTAACAGTAAGTGTCAATAAATGTAACACAAATAAACAAAAGCTCTTTGAAAGGGGATCCTCGATAATTTTTAGGAGTGTAAAGGGGTTCTGAAACCAAAATATTTGAGAATCACCTGCTTAGTGTATACTTTGCATTTCTCCTTTACCCCATCCCATAATAAGATAATATAATGCAATCATATTATATATATAATTACATATACATGTAAAATTATAAGATAATAAAAGCTATGGCAGGAACTCTCATTCTTGACCTCATTGTACTTGTCTCCAGCCATTGAGCTCATCAGCCTGAGAGAGGCTGTGCTGTCAGCCAGCTATGAAGGCTAGTGCTATACAAGACTAACAAGAACTGCCCAACGTTCAGTTCAGTTCAAATCAATGATATCTATTTGTATCTGTGGATGGTAGTCTTGTACCTAGTAAATACTTAATTAACTGTTGAATTACTTTGAATCGAATGTTGGACCAAGGCTCCAGACTGAGCTACTAACACTGGTCCCAGGCAAATCCCTGCAGACTGAGCCTTCCATCCCAATCCCCAGAATGTGGACTATGGCTCATGGAGGGAATAACTAGTATTTGTATAACACTTCGCAAAATCCGTTACATACATCACGTTTTTTGCTCTTTACAACAGCCCTGTGAAGCTAGGTACTATTTTTATCCCAATTTTGCAAATGAGGAAACTGAGGTAGAGGAAAGTTAAATAACTTCTTGAGGTCATAAAGCTAGTAAGTGCATGAGGAAGGATTCAAACCCAGGTCTTGTAGACTTCAGTAACTGGACAAGAGTGAGGAAGGCTCAGTATATCTCATCCCTGATGCTATTCATACAGCCTGAAAATGCATGCACTCAGAGGTATAACTAGGATTTTTGCCCTCAGGACAAGTGGCATGAAGCAGGCCCTTATTTGGTTGGAGACAGAGGAGAAAGAGTAGGACACACAGTAGAGAGACAGAGACAGAGGCCCTGGGACACCAGCATGAAACCAGTGCTAGGGAGGTCATTGTTGATGGGAGGCAGCCTAGCCCATCGTTTGGTAGCTCTCTATTTTAAGTAATTATTTTTGCTCACTAAAATCTAAACTCTGTTGTTTCTACTTTGCTGAAGAACTTTTAATTCCTATCAGTCCCCACTAAATATGGTATCTTGGGGGAAAAAAACCAATTGCTTTTACTATATTTATGTGTATGACCAATAGGACAGGGAGTCTGAGAATGGGTTAAATGATACCATCCACCCTTATACCCAGATCAATGCTACACACATATCCTTGTGTGCAAAGGACCATATGTTTTGTGAAACAATTTCTGTGTATCACCTGAGAATCAGTTGCAACTTTGCATCAGGCAATGCAAGTCTTATCCAACATTTGTTAGCTTTAGCTTGGGAAGAGAAGAGAAAGGAGGCTTTGTAAAGAAGGCTTGCAGATTCATAAAGTGGCATGCCCAACTGGTAACTGATCCTGAGAGAAAAGAGTGTAAGATTGGAAACTCAAAGATCTGGGTCCTGGTTCTGGCTCTATCCCTAATTCATTGTGTGACCTTGGGCATATAGTCTCTTCATTGTGTCCTCCTCTCTCCTGTCCTCCTGAAGGCCTTAGCTCCTTATCTGTAAAATGAGCAGTTTTAAATCAGGTATACCTCACTTTTTTTTGCATAGTGGAGCCTTTTGGCAATCTCGTGAAGCCTGTGGAGTCCTTCCCAGAATAATGTTAGTTAAACCAACTATATTGAAACCAATGGGGCAGCTAAGTGTTGCAGTGGAAAGAACACCGGCCCTGGAGTCAGGAAGATCTGGGTTCAAATATGACCTTAGATATTTACTAGTTAGATGACTCTGGGCAAGTCACTTCACTGTTTGCCTCCCTTTCTTCATCTGTAAAATGAGTTGGAGAAGAAAATGGCAAACCACCCCAGTATCTTTGCTAAGAAAACTCCAAATATGCTCATGAAGGGTAGGATGTGACTGAAATGACTCCACAACAACTGAAACCAGTTATATTGAAATATAGCAAATGATTTTTTTAAATTCATAGATCCCAGATTAAGAAATCCTGGTCTGGATTATCTCAATGGTCCTTCCAGTTCCAATTTTACTTTTGTGAAAGCAGTTGGAAGACTGGAAGGCTACTGTTGGTTCTTCTGTGCATGTGAAAAGGGATGCAGTGAGCCAGAGGGAGGAGAAACAAAGGAGATGGCGTCTTGTTTTTTGGCTTGTAGGGTTAGCTTTCTTTTTTTTCCCATAGACTACACAATCCATGAGAAACAACCTAATTTAAAATCTCTGGGGAAGTTCCTGTCTAATTTGTAGCTGGCTAACAATATGACTAATTAGCTGTTCCCTTTTATCCCTTTCTGCCTTTGTTTTACCCACATTAACATCTGATTAAATGTCCCTTCGTCTAGACCTGCCCTTTATAGCAGATAGGTTGCTTATGGCCTATCTCCCTCCCCAAAAGCACCCCAAGAAGTGGAATGATTGCAAACTTGTCAGTAAAAGAAGAGGCTGAAGACACAGGATAGTGTATGGGGCGTCTGAGGTTTCTCTGCAGTTTTTGAAGTAGAGTGCTTGAAAGAACCTACGATAGCAGAAAAGGAGAAACTGGCAGGTTGAGTTACCTACCACTCCCCATAGCTGTGGGGCGCACCCTTCCCCTCCAGGTCAGGTTACTGGACTGAGTGGCCAGGGCCAAGGGGACATGTTTCCCAAACAAGTTCCAGGTACTTACAATTCCTTTGATGGGAAGATTGTCCTGGAAGTATGGAATTTGGGGCAGTATTTTAAAAATGGAAAGCAAGGTCACAAACTACCATTAATTTATGATGACTTTAGCTGAGCTCCTTCCTGCCTGTAGACCTCAGTTTCCTCTTTTGTTATTAGACTAAATGAATGGTCTCTGAGGGACCTTCCACAGTTTAATATACTATGGAACAGAATTGTATATTGACCCTGTGTCTTCCTGGGTTGAGAAATAACTATAGAAAAGAAACGTTGGGGAGATAGGAACTGGTTTGAGGTTATTTTCACTTGAAAAAAAAAAAAAAAACCCACAAACCTCTTCTCTGCCAGTCTAGTTCTGTCCTAGCTAGCTAGCTAACTGATTAGCTGATGAACTAGAAAGACCATAAATTAATGTGGCTGTGCCTGATTCTGGCCATGAAGGGGCTTTTATTAAGTGTAAGGTAATGAGAGAAACTGGTTAATCGTCAGTTACACTGTCTGGATGAAGCTATTGTCCAGAACCTAACATGGAAAAAAATTCATTTGTATTGATTTTACAAGGCTTGTAATTGAAAATTCATTAAAGACTGATGTCAGGGAGGCAGAAGGGAGGGGCTGGCCAGTGGGCTTGTCCCAGGCTCTGCTTGGGGAGCTGGTGGTCTCAGGGACTGGACTCCTTCTTGTCCAAGGTTCCGAGTGGGGTCATTGGTTGCTTGGGGTACCCCTGACCGTGGGGCTGCTGGTGATAGTGAGCTCTGGGCTTACTCGGCTGGGCCGACAGGGGCGCAGAAGGTTGCAAATGGAGTTGCTTTCCTGAATATTGTGTCTTTTCACGTCCTCATTATCAAATTATCTTTTTAACTCCAGAGGGGGGCTAATTAAGTGGAGTAAATGAAATCAGTGGGGGGAGAAGAAGAGACGAGAGAGAGAAGGGTTTGTGTTCTCTCCTGCTTCTGCTTGCCTTACTTTGTCTTTACTTCTCCATCCACCTCCGTCTCTTTCTCTTTTAAATCCTTCTCTTTCTCCAGTTCCACCTTCCCCTGCACTCTCTGTTCTCCTGCTCCCTCCCTCTGGTCCCACTTTGCACTCTTTGCTCTGGGATTTCCAGCTTCCTCTTTTCATCCCTTCATTCCTCTGACTCAAAGCCTCCTTCCTTATCACTCACTTACCCTTTACCATTAGGCAATGCTGATTCCTCCCAAAACAATCCCTCTCTCTCTCTCTCTCTCTCTCTCTCTCTCTCTCTCTCTCTCTCTCTCTCTCTCTCTCTCTCTCTCTGTCTCTCTCTGTCTCTCTCTCTCTCTCTCTCTCACACACACACACACACACACACACACTTACAGCTTGTGCTACCTTGTGCTACTCTTATACTCTTCTGTGGTTCTTGTGACTGAGGTTAGCTGAATCAAAATGGGAGACCTAGAGGAGATCGATAAAGCAAGGAGTATGTCCAAGGGGCATAGACTTGGCCTTCGTTCAGCCAGACATCCCGGTGAGAACCCAGGACTCGGATCCTTCCCGTTCTCTCGACCTCCCACCAGGACCTCTCTTTCCCCTGCTGCTCCAGACCCCCAGAGAGAAGTCCCCATCTTACTCTGCCCTCCCCCCTGAGCCACGCCCCTGCCCCTCTTCCTCATCCCTCTGTTGCTGCTTGATATGCTTCTGCCTGGCAACTCAAGTGGGGACAGGGAAGATGCAAAGGAGGTACATTCCTCCTCCAGAAAACTCAGCCTCCCCGACAAGAACCAGCCTTTGGATTTTGTTTTTTCATAGCTCCAGGCCACCACAGGATGGTGGGGTGGAAGTGGGAGCTCCTGGTGCTGGAATGGAAGCCCAAACTACCAATCCCCAATTGAATGGACGGATCCTAGTCAATACAAGGAAATTGCTCAATTGGCGCTAAACTGGCAGTAGCAGTTACAAATGAGGACATTTTAAGCAGAAACAGCTGTCTGTATCCCCACTCTTTCCCAGTCCACTCTCCTCCTCCCCTTCCCCCCATTCCCCTCCTCCACAGTAATTATGGTGTGATTGAAGGCCCTCTAGTCACAAATGCTGACACCCCTGTCTTTTTCCTGTAAACACGAAGAGATGAAAATAGACACTTGGAGACGCTTCGAATGTCACTTTGAAGGTGTCTGTTGTCTCCTCCATGGCGACACCAGAGGTTCAGCTGTCATCTCCTTCTTCCTTTTGCGCAGTGGTTCATACGCTGACTGTCAAAAGCCCCAAATCTATAGTCTCTTAGCATCAGGTTTCTGTCATGGATTTTTTTTTTAATTTATTTTTTTCCCCAGAAGAAGCACAGAGAAATCATCTGCAACCCACCCCCTGTGGAGAACAGAGGGGAGATCTTTTTTTTAACGTGTGCATGCATGCACACACACACACACACATACACACACACACACAGAAGCAGCAGCTCCAAAAACAAGCTTTTTGATCAGGCACAATTAACTTTAACACCTTCTAAGGAAAGGAGTAGGAATATTAATTGTGTTGATGTGTTTTGTAGCTGACTTTTCTCCCCCTTTGAATCTTTCCTCAAATGCCCTGCGGCTAGGAAAGGGTACAGTAGACTCCATCTCTGGGGACAGTTTCTGCAGGCCTTCAAAGCTGCCAGCCCTCTCCCCTCCCAGTACTGCCCACTGACCATAGCCCCTCTGATGGGGGAAGGTTCCTTCTATATGAGCTAGCCTCGAGATCTCTTCCAGTCTCCTACCTCCAGCCTTTGGCAAACCTGGGCAAGAAATTTCCTTTTCCCAGCTTAGGAAACAGGGTTGATTCTACCCTACCCTGACCTTTCTGGCCCATTGAAAGAGTGCGTAGACATGGCTTGAGAATCTTTAGTCACAGGAAGAAAATAAAAATTTGAAGATTTCAGATGGTAGTTTATGATTTCTCTCTTCTGTGTCTCTGGACCCTGAGGTTAGATGTGAGAACTCAGCATCCTGGCTGTTGGAACTTCTCAATTGCTGGGGTTTGGTCTGTAGCTCTGATAGCAAGGAAAAGAGAGATCATAGCCCTGAACTTGGAGTCAGGAGACCTGGGTTCTAGTCTCAGTTTTGGCATTAACTTGATTAACTTGATCACCTCAAGTTATGTCACCTTTCTGGGCCTCAGTTTCCTCATGTGTAAAATGAGGGGTTGAAATGTTGATATTTAAGGTCTCTTCCAGCTTTGCAATGCTGGGATTCACATAACTGGTCCAGGTTAGCAGAGTCCAGAAATTGGGACCAGACCTCCACGGGATAAGCATTTTCTCTGAAGAATTGGAAAAAGCCTGAGTCTTGTGCACTTATTTCATACCATAATAGACTATTATTGTATATGCTACATAGTAATAATAATATATTACTATTGCTATTATTCATAACAGCTGACATTTATATAGTACTTTAGGGTTGGCCAAAGCATTTTATGTACATTAATGAGTCTGATTCTCATAAAAACCCTGTGAAGTAGCTACTATAGGTATTATCATCCCCATTTTTACAGATTAGGTCACTGAGGTTTAGAAAGGTTAAATGCCTTGCCCATGGTCAAACAGGTAGTAAATGTGAAAAGTAGGATTCAGTCCCAGTTCTTGGATGACATCTATAGTTTGCAAATGAGTTTATGCCATATTCATTTCAATTTTTAAGCCGTAGCGGTTACAATTCACCATACTTCCGTCGTTATTACTAGATTTCTTTCCAACAGTCAAAAATTGTCATTTACTTGGTCAACAAAACCTGCTAATAGAGTTAAAACTATCAGATGTATCGAGGTTTTAAAAATATGATAATAGCAATATCTTGTAGTTTCTAGCTCTTTGTACTTTGGGAGGGGTGCATTTTCCCTAAAATCCGTTCTCTCATTTTTTTCTGACAGAAATTCTGAGGTAGGTGAAGCAGGGATATCATGAGGCAGAGACCCAAAGAGGGCCAGTGACTTGTGACTTGCCTGTAATCTTAGAACGTTAGCTCAGTCCTGGATAAATGCTACTTTCGTTGTTGGTGTTGTTGGTAATATAACAACATCATCTTTTCCCAAGCTTGTAGCCTCTCCTACTTTCCAAGCAACTGTTAACACACACTACTATCCTTCATCAGAATTGTATTACTTTTGGACAAAAGCCACAAGAGGCAGAGTTGCGAGGTGGATGGAACGGTGACACTGAGCAAGGCCCTTCTCTGGGCCTCAGTTTCCTCATCTGTAAATGTAGTCAGACACGATGACCTTGAAGGGCCATTCTAGTTCTTATATTTTGTGACTTTTAAAAGAGCTGAGGAGGGAAATGGAGGGTGGGGGAGGGATTAGCTTCAACAACAGCCAGAATTGAGTTTATGTCCTTCCCTCCTTATTGTCATAGTGAATGTTTCTATGATGCCTTAAAGTTTATAAAGCACTTTGCACATGTCATTTCATTTGATCCTCACAATAACTCTGTGAGGAAGAGACTGTTCTTATCCCCATTTTACAGGTGTAGAAACTGAGGCTGAGAAAGGTTAAGTGACTTGTCAGGATCACATAGCTTATAAATGTTTGGGGTAAGAGTTAAACTCACATCCTGTACTCTTTCCACTATAGCAACCATCAACCCATGGATTAATGTGTGGATAGATAGATATACATATACATGCACATATTTTATATATATGCATGTGAATACGAATGTATATATGCATGCATCGAAAGGCAGCCAGGTAGTCCTGTGGATAGAACACTGGTCTTGGAATCAGGAAGACTCACCTTCATGAGTTCAAATCCAGCTTCAGGCATTCACTAGCTGTGTGAGCCTGGACAAGTCACTTAACCCTGTTGGCTTATAAATGAGCTAGAAAAGGAAATGGCAAACCACTCTGGTATCTTTGCCATGGAAACTCCAACTAGGGTCACCAAGAGTCCAACAACGACGAAACAACCTGCACATTATGTGCATTTCTATCTGTGTATTTTCTCCTGCCCATCCCCTTCTCCTTTTCACTGGCAGAGGGGAGGAAGGGATATTTGGGGCCCTGTATCCATAGGCCCATGCTCTACCGTCACTCATTTAATTACAGGTTTTCAGCTGTAGACCGGTGGGCATGCTTTGGGGGGAGGAAAGGGGGACTGCTCCAAAACCCTGTCATTTAGCATCGTCAGAGAGCCCCTTCAAAGAGGAAAATCTAGACATTTTCTCCACAAGGTGCGGAGTGGACTGTCTTGGCCCCAGCATGAGTATAATGACAGATGCATTTTGCAACAAGCTGGGAGTGAATGGGTCCGACTGGCGTTTCTCTTGTCAGAGAAGTCATTATTTTTTTTGTCATTTGCTGACAGTTTGGGTTTCATGCGTTTGTGTCTTTTTTCTCTTTTTCCCCCTGCCTGGAAAAATGGCTAGGTATCTACGAGACCCCAGCGGGAACGATCCTCTACCATGCTCATTTAGACATTGAGGCTTTCACCATGGATCGAGAAGTGCGTAAAATCAAACAGGGCCTAGGCTTGAAATTCTCCGAATTGGTGTACAATGGTACGTATGCCTCTCTCCTCCCTTCTCCCCGCTCTTTGGACTTCATTCAAACAAAATGGCTCTCCTCACAGGGCCTGCCCTCCTACCTTCTCCCTCCTCCCAGCCTCCTCATACTGGACCACCTTCTCAAGGTGTAGTAACCGGATGGGAGGAGATGAGGGTTCTTAGTTGGGAGCTGTGGGCATTTGGGGATGTTTAGAGATAGAGGTGGCAGTTTAGGTCAGTGGAAAGACCTGGGCTCAAGCCTCGGGTATGTCACATATTTGCTAAGTCATTTTGGGTTTGAAGTCACATTCCTTCTCTGGACCTCAGTTTTTCTGTCTTTAGTGGGTAGGGCAGGATGACACCTGAGGTCCAGATCTTGAATTCTGGGATGTATAGGATGTTGGGATGAGATTTCAGGCGAGGGAAAAGGGAGAGGAGAGCACCACTGATTCCCGTAGACACCAGGTTGGGATAAGGCTCTTCCAATTTGGCCTTCATATCCTTGCTCAAAGTTGGGGCAGCTCACTCACGCCTCTAGAGCCTCCATGTGGTTGGTTTCAGGAATGCTGATTCTTATCAAATGTGAGTCAGAAAGGTTAGGTAGGTGACAGAGGGGAGCAAGTTTGCTATCTGCCCTTCCCCAGAGCCTAGAATATTAAAACTCCGTGGGAAGAAAGGGTTTGAGGGGCTTGAAACTTATAAGAATTAGTTTGAAAAAAAGAACAAAATACCATCCCCCCATCCATTAAGGAATAAATGTATAGGAATCGTACCCCAAGAGACTGAACATTAGAACCATGGTTATGGTGACTAAACGGAACCTTTAGAACATAGAATATTAGATCTGGGAGAGATTTTAGAACAGAACGGTAGACCACCAACCATAAAATAGTATGGCTGGAAAGGACCTCAGAGATCACATTTCCCTGCTCATCTTATAGAGGAGAAACAGACTCTGGAGGGTATGGAACCCTCCCAAGCTCCCACAGGTGTACTTGAACTCAGGTGTCCTGACTCCCCCCCCCCCCCCCCATGTTGAGCCCTTTCCATTACATCATGCTTCTGAGTAAAAGGAAAAAAGGAGTTCAATCAAAATTTGGCTAACCAAGGTTTAGGTAAGTGCATTACAGAAGCTAATTGACATTAGTGTGTCCCCCCTTTTGTGGGCCTCAGTTTCCTCATCAGTAAAATGCAGGGATTGCATTAGGTAGAAGCTAAAGTCTCCTCTAGCCCTACTGTTCCACATTCTGGGGTCCAGCACGTGTGGGTGCATCCCGCACTTGTGAAGCCAACATTCTCCAAAGCATCCTTTGGTGTCTCAAGGAGGCAGGAGCTGACTCCTAGATCAGAGAGGAGGGTCAGCGTGAGGACACTGCTGATGCTTTTAGGGCTACAGAAGGCTTGCCCTGTCCCAACCAAGGTGTGATCGATAGGAAGAGAGCTTGTTTCTAGCATCTCTTCTTTCTCTCCATTTTTGTTTTCTTTTAAAACGACATAATCATTGTAACTCGTCTCAGAGTTTAAGGGGATTAGAAATTGCTAGTTGGGTTTATTTTCTCCTCATTGTCTGAAGGCAGCTTTGAAGCCAAGCACTCCCCTGCCTTGCCCCCCCACCCCCCAGGTATGGGCCAGGTGTTTAAATGCCATTGTCTCCCACCAACCTCGTTTGCTCCATGGGATTTAAATGTTGAAAGGTGGATTTTGGTTACAAAGTGGGAGCGTCATTAAGGCAATTGGTGGGGAGTAGGGAGCAGGAATTGGGGGCGGGAGCACCTGTAGTTTGAGAAGCTGCTGAAAGAGTTTCGAAGGAGGTAGGCGTGGATCCTCCTGACTTCCTTCCCTCCCCTATCTCCACCCCCCCAACCTCCTTCCATCTGAGAAGTTGGGAGGGGAAATCATTCAGTGAGTTTTTGAATTTGGGAACCATGAGTTAGAGGGGGCTTATTTAAGTCTGAGTGGCAACTCCAGCTGGACCCCAGCATCCCCAGTGTCTGGGGTCTTGTCCCTAGCTTCTTGAAGGTAGGGAGTGAAGCAGACAGTCCTTACTCTGTAGAAAAACAACTGATGCTCAGTGATCAGAGAGAGCTTCATAAGGGCAATGGAAAGAGCAGAATATCAGAAAACCCAGTCATAGCTCTGGCTCTGACTCACTGACCTTGAGAAAGAATTATATCTCCAGGCGTCAGTTTCCTCATATGTAATTTTAAAAAAGAAGGTTAGACTAGAACCTCTAAGGTTCTACCCAGCTCTCTCTAGGGTCACAGATAACCAGGGTCTCTAAAACTATATACATAGACTTTAGAACTGAAAGGGACTTTAAAATGGATTGAGTTTCACCCTCTCATTTTGCAGATAAGAAAACAGAAACCTGGAGAGGTGGGTGAATTATGCCAGTTCATACAGTTAGTGTCAGAAGCGGGATTTAAACTCAGTTGTTCTGAAGCCAAATCTTGTGTTCTTCCTGATACATTGTGCTGTCTTCCCAAGCTCTGACATTCCATGGTTTTGGGTTTTGAGCCACTCTGATTTCTAAAGATTCAAACATCTCATCCTGCCATCCATGGCATTCATCATCGGAGGATCGTTATTTTACAAATGGAGAAACTGAGATTCTGCTTAGCAAAAGGCTAAACAAGTCCTTCCCCACCCCAATTCCATAGGCTCAGGTCCCAGGATAACTGCCCTAACCCTGCTTTTACTTGTCTGCCCTGTTTATGAAAGGATGGGTCATTGATGGGCTCATTGTACTGTGGTCCCCCAAGAATTCCCTCTCAAGCAGCAGCCACCAGCCAACGAAATGGTCTCTTTTCCTCTGCTTCATTACTTTTAGACTTTGATAAGAAAAGTGACCAAGGGATGGGGAGACAGCTCCCTCCAAAAAGCTGAAATTCAGCTGGGTGATAAAGTCTTTCTGTTATTCACTTAGGAGAGGAGCCTTGTCTGTGTGCATCAGTGCTGGGGTACCTCTGGAGCTATGACTCAGTCTAACTAAGCTTTAAAATGGAAAACAATGCAAATGATTTCAGTAGTTGTAGCATGTTTAGTTGGTTGCATCCTTCTAGCCTCCTTGACCTTCTCTGAGTAATCCAAGGTCAATCCCCTCCCACCTCACCCCTCCCCAACCTTCTCTTTCTACCCTAGCAACACCTCTTGGCTTCTCTCTTCCCAGGTGGGCTTTAGGATGACGCCTGCTTGGGAGAGATCAGAGAGAGAAACATGAGGCCGGTGACCATTGAAGACACTTAAAGACATCTCTTTCTCCTTGCCTCTCTATTTCCTGTGTTCATTTCTCTGCCTTTCTTCCAGGTCTGGGGACTTAATGAGCTAATTATCTTTATTTAGTTAAAGGCCTGCTCCCAGGAAGACCAGGAGTCCCCTCCAGTGTAGCCCTGGCCCTCTGTCTTAGGTGTCTTTGGGTGGGTGGGCCAGGGGGTCTGAGAACGTATTTGCCTACTCTTGTAGAGTTAGTGTAAAATGATGAGAAGAGAATCTGAATGGAAATCAGAAAATTGGGATTCTGGTCCCACCTCTGGTCAAATCACTTTATTTTTCTGGGGCAACAGGTTTCCACATCTATAAAATAAAGGTATCAGGTTAGATTGGGGGTTGGCAAGCTATGGCCTCCAAGCCAAATCCTAATTGCTGCTTGGTTTTGTATGGCCCACGAGCTAGGATGGTTGTTACAGTTTAAAATCGAGTTCATTAAACTCATATTGTAAATAAAGTTGAAGTTGTATATGTAAAAATTATTCTTAGTTCATGGGCTGTGCAAAAACAGGCAGCAGGTCAGATTTGGCCTTTGGCCCCAGCACTGGATGATCTAAGACCCAGAATTCTGTGTCTTATCATTCTGTGATTCTATAAGCCTTCTCAACTTCTAATTTTTAGGCACCTGCTCCCGGCATTCAGTGAAAGTGAGGGTGCCGGCTTGGGCATGGCCTTCCACTCAAACCTGTGCTTCCTACCTCACGGGAAGGGAAGAATTGTAGAAGTGTCAATCTTATTATTGTTGTCAAGGTAGTATTATTATAATTGAGGGCCTTGAAACATATAGGAGTTAGAAAAAAAAACCAACAAAATGCCATCCCCCCATCCATTAAGGAACATATAGAAATTGTACCCCAAGAGACTAAACATTAGAACCACGATTATCATAACTAAAAGGAACTTTTAGAACATAGAATATTAGATCTGGGAGAGACTTGAGAACATAGAATGGTAGACCATCAACCATAAAATATTAGAACTGGAAAGGACCTTAGAGATCACATTTCCCTTTTCAACTTGTAGATGAGAAACAGACTGTAAACCTTGTCGTTTTTCCAGGACAACCCATCAGGGCCAGTAGAGAAAAACTACTGGAATAGGGCTTTTGTGCCCCCGATTTTACTGCTCAGGTGCCCCCAACTCCACCCCCGCTTCCCCTGAAATCCCTCTCAAGTCTCTTGTGTGACTGTAAACTAAACTGAAGCTTCTCAATTTGAGAAAATTCTATTCAGGGGAGTAGGAATGAAGTCACCCATTGGATGGGGGATCATGGAGAGGAACTCTACAGCACAGATGGAGGTCCCGATGACAATGGGAGTTCAGACAGACAGATGTGCCTGTCATCTCTCTGTGAAGCCTGCTGAGAGAGGCAGGAAGAAAGTGGAGAAGGCCTTGCCAGAATAAGGTTACTTTATAAAGGAATGAGGAAGGTGAGCCTACCTGAGAGACTGCTGGGCCATATGGAGTCTGATCTGTGCTCTGATAAAGGCCCCAGGTCAACTCTCCTTCCCCTGAGCTCTTGTTCAGCACCGGGGACTCCCGAGGTCTGGGATGAGGGCCAGGGGCTTTCTCCTGAAATGAATGGTTCTCCGAGAAAAGAGCCAAAACTCATTCTTCACCCAGCCTGGAATTTTCTCTTCTCTTGTCCTGCATTCTCTTAATTTATCTCCTTATCTCCTTTTCTTTTCCCCCTCTTCCTTCTTTCCTCTCATTTACTTGTTTCTCTTCTCTCTCCTTCTCCCCTCTCCTCTTCTCCCACTATTACTAACAGGAAAATATTGAAGTAAAGAGAAGTCTTTGAAGGAGGTGAGGTTAACGAGATGACAGATTGAGCGCTTCCTCCTATTTGACAGATGAGGAAATTGGGGCCTAGAAGTGAAGAAATTGGTCCAGTGTCCCATAGTTAATGACAGAGTTAGGGATTTGAACCCAGTGTTTCCTTATGCAAGTAAAATCAATGAAGCGGTCAGTATCATAAACACGTCTCTCTGGCATTCCAGCCTGCCATATCAGTCCAAACTCCTGACTTTTAAGGTCCTCTGACTACCCCCTTGCCCCACATGCTGTTCCCTGTTATTTCTCATCATTGGCCTCTCTAAACCTTCTGCAGGCTGGTCGTAGGTAGATGTGCTTTCCTTAGGCCCAAAAGGCAGAGTTAGGACCAATGGGATAGAGTTCCAGAAAAGTCAATTTCAGCTCAGCAAAAACATAATTTAATTAGAGCTGTACAAATATGGAATGTAAGCTGACTTAAATAACCAGTGACTTAGTGGATAGGATGACCTGAGTTCAAATCCAGCCTCAAACACTTACTGACTGAGTGACTCTGGGCAAGTAACCCAACCTTTGTTTGCCTCAGTTTACTCATCTGTAAAATAAAGATAATAATAGCAGCTACCTTCCAGGACTATTGTGAGGCTTAAATGAGATAATGATTGTAAAGCATTTCGTGCAGTACCTGGTACCTAGTAAGTGCTATTCACCAACAGCATCATTTTTAAGTTCTCGATCCTCGGAGGGCTTTAAAACAGAGGTGGTCAGGGATGTTGTGGGAGTTCCTTCTCCAGTTAGAGATTAAACCAGCTGACCTCTGATGTCCCCTTCCATGATTGTGTGATTTCTCACTATCCCCTATATACACTGTGCTTAGTCTAGCCTCAGTATTTCCTTGTACTGTTCCTCCCGTCTAGAATGCCTTCTTCTCTAAGTCCTGCCCTACTTTTCCTGGAAGCCTCCCAGGCTAGTTCAGCTGATCTCAATTCCTCCTGCTGTCTCCTCTGTCTTTCTCAAGCCAGTAACTCAGACTTGCGCTTAACTTAATAGTCCTTTCCTTGGTGGACTGCATGTGAGTGGTCTCTCTTCATTCAGACTGAGAGGTCCTTAACAAAGCAATAGAAGACCATATTTTCAGTCTCTTTCACAGTAGCCAGCACGGGGCTAAACCCACCATGGATGTTTGACAAAAAGGTATTCAATAATTAGTGAGAACAGGTATCAACACAAACCAATGCTAATGATGAAGATGCAGGACAATCTATACATGGGTATAATGTTTTGCAGTTTTATACTTTAGTACTTTTGCATATATCAGCTCTGCTCTGTCCCTTTTCCCCCGCCCCTTACCAATTCCCACCCACCTCCATCAGATTTCTGTGAGTGGCAAGGAAATGGTAAGAAGGGATATTAAGACCAACTTCTAGTCTCTACCATTTGGACAGGGAATGAGACTCATTAAAGTGACAGTTCCTTGCAGAGACGGCATGGAAAATCCCAGTAGGTTCTGTCCTTAGAGCTGAGGCACCATCCAGGCCTTCCCCTTGCACAGAGCTGGGAGGATGAACAGTGGAGCTTGGGGATGTAGCATCCTGACCAAAGCTGAGTGGTATACCCCTTCATCTCACCCCCTCCAGGTTTCTGGCACAGTCCAGAGTGTGAGTTTATCCGTCACTGCATTGCCAAGTCCCAGGAAGGGGTTGAGGGCAAGGTCCAAGTGTCTGTCTTCAAGGGCCAGGTCTACATCCTTGGCCGAGAATCTCCCCAGTCACTGTACAATGAAGAGCTGGTGAGGTAAGTCACTACTTACAGATGGGCAACATCTTTTTTGATCCCTGTTCTACCCCTCCCTTGTCCCCTTCCTAAGCTTTCTGAACAAAAAGAGGCTCACTCACTCATGATCTACTCACCTCCAATCCTTAGGCAGCCAGGATTCAAGTTCAAGGTAACATCCAATCCCCAGGAGTCTCAGCTCCATTTCCTTTCCTGATTGACTGTTTTTTGAGTGACGGTGAACTCCATTGTAGTCCTTGTTCCTTTCCCTGGAGGCTTCTACCTTGGTTTCTCCATTGAGATCCATCTCCCTCTAGGTTTAAATGTTTCCCTATTTCTTTTGTATTTCTTCATATTGGAATCATGTTTTTTCCCCCATCTTGGAGTAGGAAGCTTTACTCATTTTTCTGAAGCCCCTTACCTTGAAAAAGTCCACAAGGGACTGGGTAGTAGAGACAGAACCCAATAGTATCAATAGTACATTGTTAGGAAAGACTTTGGGTCCTTACACAGTTAGAGGAACCAAACTCTCTGCTCTAGGAGATTGCTGTTCCCAATCTCACCCATTGCTGGGGATTGGCCCAGAGGTCTGACCTTGGATGTAGCCCCCAGATATATTAGACATCCCCACCTGTTAAAACAACAGTCTTCAAGCTTCTTTGCTTGGGATTGACAAGAGACAGAGGGAGCCATCCCATGTTGAACCTTTTATGCTGTGCATATGCAAACACATAAATATGGAAGAAAATTTTAACCCCACACTAGTCTCTTCCTCTTGAAGTTCCAAGATCCCCCTCCAGGCTCACGTACGGACTCATATCATACACAACCCTTTCCTGGCTAAGCCAAGGCTGGGCTATAGCTCGAGCCCTGGTTTAACTCAGAGCTATAACCTCCGTGAAGGCAAGTTGGGAATTAAAGCACGAGTTTTGTTTTGCAGTCAATATTTTTTTTTCTTTCGCTTTTCTTCGCCGTGTTGGGTTCCCCCCCCCCTTCAATCTTTCTAAACACTTTATAAGCCATAAATATAACCGAATCAGTTTAGATCAGTCAGGGTAAATGTCAAATTATCTTCTCTCTTTCTCTTTCTGGCTTTTTCTTCCCTCCCCCTCTAAATCAACAGCTTCTAATAATCTGTCCAACCCTTCATTATGCCTCGCATTCTCACTCAGGGAGATTAAATGAATAAGGTAAAAAGGGAAGGGAGGAAAAAAAAAGAGAGAGAAAAGCAGGAGCATTTATTCTCACTGTGTCTCCGACCATTTTCCTTTTCTTTCTGATTTCTACATCGCTGATTTGAAAGCCTTTGAGTGACAGCGTCACAGGGACCAGCGAGGAAGCCGCGAGAGGTAGTGGAGGCTCGAAATGCCGCAGCACAGTGGGTAGAAAGTAACGTAATTATAGAGCAGGTCAGAACCACTCGAGTGAGCAAAAATAAAAGCACAGAGGTTTTCTGTAGACCGTCAGGGGAGGTAAAAAAAAAAATCATTGTAAACTCTTTCTCTCCCTCACTCTTCCCCCCTCCTCCGCCCCAATTTTTAAAAGAGGTTTTTCAGTTCCTGAGAAATGAGCTGTTAGAACTCTTTGGCCATGTTAGGGGACTCATTTATCCAGATTTAGCCAATCTTTGGGAGGGAGGGAGGGCCTAACAGTGGTGATCAGGGAGGGGCCTGTTTGGGGTCTGGTTTTATTAAATTGTTTGGTATTAACTTATAGGAGAGAGAAAGAAAGAGAATGCTAAGAGGCAAAAGGTGTTTTGAGGATTTGGATGTGAGGAATTATGGGAAGAGAAGGAGGGGAACCGAATGCCTGCCTCTGTCTAGGTTCCAGTCTGTAGAACTTGGTGAAATAAGTTATGGGGTGCTGGGGAGTCAGTGTTTGGGGCTGAAGATCCGGTTAAAGTCACTATGCTCAGGCAAGGTGGGAATATCCTAATTCTAAATAAGAGGTCTGAGAAAGTGGTGCAAGAAAGGCCATTCATGCATTCTCCCAACAGATAGAAGCTTGGAGTTAGTGGAAAGTCAATGAGTCAAATATTGAGCATTTATTAAGTGCTTCCTACATGCCAGACACTGTACTGGGTGCTATAGATAAAACTATAAAGAAGGAAACAATCCCTAGTTGCAGGAAACATATTCTAATGAGAGAGAACACATGTGTTTGTGTGTGTGTGTGTGTGTGTGCTCGTGTGTGTGTAACATCGGATATGTAGAGGGAGGAAGCCAACTTGACTGGCTCACAGAATACAGGATGGGGGAGTACAGCTAAGTCTCGATTAGTGGAAATAGTGAATTCTCTAAAGTGGTCTCATCATTCAAATTCACAGTGCATATTTCCATTGGGCTGGAACCAGTGACTACATTTTACATAATTATAACTTCTAATAGTGAAATTCAAACACATGCAATGACTTCAGAGGATTTCATTATTTGCACTAATCAGGACCCAGCTGTGATGTCCGGTTAGGCTAGTAAGTAGATTGGACTCAGACTGTAGAAAGCCTTAAAAGATAAACGGAGAAGTTTCTATTTTTATCCTAGAGTAGGCGTAGGGAACCTGTGGCCTCAAGGTCACATGTGGCCTTCTGGGTCCTTGGGTGCAGCCTTTTGACTGAGTCCAAGTTTTACAGAACATATCCTTTTATTAAAAAAGATGTGTTCTGTGAAGTTTGGATTCAGTCAAAGGACCTCACTTGAGGACCTAAAGGGTCATGTGGCCTTGAGGCCTCAAGTTTCCCACCTCTGTCCTAGGAATCTGAGTAGGGGAGCACATGGTCAGATCTGAGTTTAAGGAACATTACTTTGGCTGAAACATGGAGAATGGACTGGAGTAGGGATAGCCTAGAGGTAGGAGGACCAAAGAGGAAGCAGTCCTAGTCATCTAGCCAAGAGGTCAGGAGAAGGTGGTAGTGGTGCCTACATGATTAGAGAGAAGGGAGAGGAAGCAAGAGATGTTGTGGAGAGAGTAAGGGCAAGATTTGGCAACTGACTGGATGGAAGCTCTGAACTGGGAGTCAAGGGCCAGACTTTCAAATCCTGGCTTTGCTTCTTAGCCCCTGTGTGACTTTGGACAAGTCATATTACTTTTCTAGACCTCAGTTTCCTCATCTTTAAAATGAGGGATTTGAGCTATGTGATCTCTAAGGGTCTTTGCAGCTATAAATCCTGTAATGTGTGTTGGCTGCTGTGGGGGATGCAAAGGAATATGGGACAAAGTTGCTTCTTTTTTCCAGTGGGTAAGCAAAGTCTTTTATTAGCTTCACATAGACACTACATAAATAGGGGACAACAACCAAAGAGAGTCAACCTTCTCTAAACCAAGCCACCTGGCAGTGGCTCCCTCCTACCACCCCCACATAAGGAATCCTCTCTTGAAACAAATGAGTGCGGTCAAGCAAAGCAAAACAAATCAAGACATTGTCCATGTTTGAAAACATATGCCTCATTTTGCACCCATAGTCCACCACCTCAGAGACATACTTCACAATAGCTCAGTGTGTTGATTGCACTGATTGCATTGATTGAAGTCTCCCAGTATTGTGTTCTTTTTTTGCTCTTGTGGTCATTGTGTAAATTCTTGTCTCCGCTCTTCTTCCTCTGTTTTGTATTGCTTCATATAAGTCATTTTAAGTCCTAGCTTCTTCTTAAACGTTCACTTCCATCCTGAGCTTTTGAGCACAGGTACCAGAAGTACCAGAAGCTCCATATCCTGTAGTCTGTAATCCCTAAGTGGACCAAGAAGATACATTTGTGCCAAAGGCAGAGGCACAATCAAAGAAGATTCATGAGGCTAATGACATTTATCATTATTATTAAGAGGTCAGAGAGCAATGTAAGTTTTGAAACGGAGGCTGAAATTCCAGTGATGGTCATAGAAGTTATAAAGGACCATGAGAGATCCTGAGGCAGACATCGTATGATGGCAAGAACAGTGACTTTGTAGACAGGGCTTGGGTTCAAATCTGGGATTGCCATTATGTGACTTTGGGCACGCCACTTGTACTGAGCTGTTTCTTTATTATTGAAGAAACCATTTTCCTCCATATGAGGAAATTGCTGCAGAGAAGGCTATCTATTAGCATTTGACCGATGCAGTTGAGGAAAGGGGAGGCACAAGTGATGATATAAGGGGGAGGGAGAAAGGAAAGGAAGTAGATAAGTAGTGACTGGAGCAGAAGATGGTTTTACTGAGAATGGAGGGGATGCTGAGTCCCCAAACCATATTCGGTATGGAAGTGAGACCAAAGGGCAAAGCAGGAAAGAGGTCTGCGGTTGGGTTTTGGAATGGCCCAGGAAGCAGAATGAAAGTTGAGGAGAAGAGAGGTCCAGAATGATTCAGAGATCAAATAAACAAAAACCACCCTATGTAATTACTTCACCATAAGTCAAGTAAACAGCTCAGCCTGAGAGTCTGGGAAAGAGGCTTCTAGAGACAGTAGCTATGGTGGGAGATGGGAGGGAAGAAGGCTAGGACAAAGTGGAAGGAAAATAATGGGGGCAGTGAGGAATATGGCCACTCAGTTTTCTCTTTCTCTCTACTCTCTTTCCAAAGAAAGAATTGATAGCTCTTTTATTAAAACTGAAGTTCTTTCTTTTGTTTTACTTGTGGAGGCAATTGGGATAAGTGACTTATTCTAAATAGCCCTAGTTAATTTGCGCTTTAAAGATGGTAAGCTACAGGAAAGGGCATCCCTCTGCATTGGGAGCAGAAGGCAGCTCTCTGCATCACTGCGATGATAGACCTGTTCCAAAAAAAAAAATATGCAAAGTATAGATTCTCAAAACAACATAACCCCCTTGTCTTCAAGAAGCTTACAATCTAAGAGGGGTGAAGGGTAAGTCTATGTAAGTAAATACAAGAGAAGAAAGAGTTTTGTGACTTCCAGTACTCCCCCTTGATAAAAAGAAAGCATGTATTAAATACTATTTGCCAGGCATTATAAAGGATCCTCTAGCCTTCAGACATCTACACAGGCTTCTTATACATGTGGAATGGCTCAACCTTGGAGGAAGGTCCTAGGAGACAGCTGGTGGCACAGTAGATAGAGCACTGGGCCTGGAGTTAGCAAGGTCTGAGTTCAAATCTGACCTCAGACACTTAATAGCTGGGTGACCCTGGCTGGGTCATTTAATCTCTGTTTGCCTCAATTTCCTCAGCTGTAAAATGAGGATAACAACACCTTCCTCCCGGATTTGTTGTGAGAATCAAATGAGATAATAGTTGTAAAGCACTTAGCCCAGTGCCTGACCCATAGTGGGCACTTAATAAATGCTTGTTTCCTTCCTTCCAAAGGACGTCTATGAATCAAAAAGATAAAAATGAGATGACTGTATAAAAACAACCTGTGTACACTTTCTTTCTGGAAAGACAGAAATATAACAAAATCATGAAAAATGGAGCAGGTGAGGGCACGCTTGTTCACCGAATCCCAGGAAGGAGAATTATTTGCTTTTCCCCAACCCCCAACACACATACACACACACACACACACACACACACACACACACACACACACACACACACACATTTGGAGAGGGAGTTTTAGAACAAACAAAGGGCCAAGGCCATCATATTCAATAATTAATCCTTACCTTTGTAAAGCACTTTATAGTTTTCAGAATGCTTGTGCATGTATTATCTCATTTCCCCAAGGTCACATGGCAAATTAGTGACAGAGTTGAAACCTAGGAATCCTGACTTTGAGGGTCTCTTCTGGTTATACACTACATCATTCCCAAAGTCTATACTTTGCATATATTTTTTTTGGAACAGATCTATTATCGCAGTGATGCAGAGAGCTGCCTTCTGCTCCCAATCTGACTCTCAGATTGGGAGTCAATTTATGAAAGCCCTTACCCTCAAACATAGAAAGTATGAACAATGTGTCAGTGAAAATCATTTCAAGAAAACTTAACTACTTCCCTGGATGACGGATGATGGTTACTTCTTGGGTGGGTCATGAGGGAAGATTGTACTTTCTCTTTGTCTTGTGGTCAGCTGGGTGGCATGGTGGATAGAACATTAGACCTGGAGTCAGTAAGACCTGAGTTCAAATCCAGCCTTACACACTTCCAAGACTCAGTTTTCTCATCTGCAAAATGGGTATTATAAAAATACCCACCTCATAGGGTTGTGGGGATCAAAGGAAATAATATATGCAAAGTGCTTTACATCATAGAAGCGCTAGTTATTGTTATTGTTACTTGTATGTGTCTTGGATGTAATCTAGGCAGTTAAATGCCATAGTGGATAGAGTGGTAGACTTGGAGTCAGGAAAACTTGAGTTCAAACTCTACCTCAGACTAGTTGGATATTTCTGGCCAAGTCATTTAACTTCCTCTAGCCTCAGTTCCCTCCTCTGTACAACAGGGATACTAATAGCACCTCCTCGGGTTGTTGTAAGGATCAGATATGAAAAGTATAAAGTGAAAGCACTTTAAAAGCAAACCATAAAACACTATATAAACATCATCTGTTACTATTTACGTATCTGTTGTCTGGCTCACCAGAGCAGAGACTACTTTTGTCTTTGGAGTCCCAAGAGATAGCACATAATAACTGTTTAATATATATTTCTGATTGATTGCTTGTTGGGACACTTGTCTCACCTGTGAGTCTGACAGAATGGAAAATGATTGTGTTATCATCAACTACCTCCATCAGACACTTACTAACTGTGTGACCCTGGGCAAGTCAATTCACCCTGTTTGCCTCAGTTTCCTCTTCTGTAAAATGAGCTGGAGAAGAAAATGGCAAAACCACTCCAGTGTCGCTGCCAAATGGGGTCACCAAGAGTCAGACGCAACTGAAAAAGGAACAAACAACAACCAAACCTCGTCAGAGATCGGATTCTGGAATGCAGAGTATGGGGCTGACCTTCAAGGGTCATGCTGATGTTTGATGTTCCCATGCCCTCACTCCTCTCTTCTTCTCTCTTGTAGTATGAATGTGCAAGGAGATTATGAACCTGCCGATGCCACTGGTTTCATCAACATCAACTCCCTCAGGTGAGCAGGTTTAGTCTAGTCCCAGCCAGGAGGGAGCAGAGCTTGGGGCCTCTTGTGCGACCTCAGCTTGGACCATTAGGCTCTGATCACCAATCCCTACAAAATCAGGAGGAAAAATGAGCCTCTCCCCTCACTCAAGATCAGCCCTCAGAAGAGCTTTCCTTCTATCCATCTCTCTCTCTCAACAGCACTGATTCACTGAGCACCTCCTACGTACTCATCAGTATCTTCTGCATTTGGGGGTTGGAGGGATTAGGAGTAGTAGAGAGATGGGGTAGCTAGATGGTTCAGTGGGTAGCGAGCCAGACCTGAAATCAGGAAGATCTGAGTTCAAAGTTGACCTCAGACACTTACTAGCTGTGTGACCCTGGGCAAGGCAATTAACCCTGTTGGCCTCAGTTTCCTTATATGTAAAATGAGCTGGAGAAGGAAACAGTGTCTTCTCCAAGAAAACCCCCAGTAGAGTCATGAAGAATTGGAGACCATTGAAACCAGTGAAAAACAATAATGGGCCATTGAGGCCTATGAACACTTTTCCCCAAGGTAGGCAGGAGAGAGGAGGAGAATATTGGAATACATTTCTTTTATACCATTTTTTTCCCCGCACTCGCTAGTTCTGAGCAGCTTCCTGGAGAGGTACCTGACAGAGATCAGTCAGTGATCATCATAGGTCTTGTTGCTCTGGGTGTGGCAGCATGGGAGACAGAAAGGATGAGAAAGCCTGCTTCCTGCCCTAGGGGAGTGGATAGCATGGTTGGGAAAGGAGAGACCCACAGAAAGTTGTCCCCCCATAGAATAACCAAACAGCTGGTTCTAGTCAGGAAGTCCTGGGCTCAGCTCCTACCTTTTGACATTTTCTGGCTGTGTGACTGAGCATATCACATCTCAGTGCCCCAGGCACCTTTAAGAATAGAAACCTGTGCCAGTGTACGTTGGTAGAGGGAGTTTCCTCATTGAGTTCCCTAGACCAGTGGTAAAAAACTTAAATAGAAATGGCTCCATATGGCCACATATTGACCTAGAAAACCACAAATAAGCATTACCTATATTGTATTGCATTTTTGTTTATTTTGTTAAACATTTCCCATTTTAATCAGATTCAGGCTTCCCCTGGACTGTAAGTTTTAACACCTCTGCCCTAGACCAGTGAAATCACAGGATCTGATCCTGCTTTTACAGTCTCGTCTAGAAGACATTCATAGGTCAGGGAACTATAATTTTTTTCTTAGCAGTAACTCCCTCTACTAACCCTTATCATAACCTCTCCATGGTTTTGTGGCTGAAAAATTCACCATTTCATGGACAAACTGATGATGAGAATCTCCAAACTTAGTTACATATCTCAGGACTATTGAATCCTAGGATCCTTAATCTTTGAATTGGGACTTCAGTGGCCATCTTGATTTGCAGATGAGGGAACTGAGGCACCCAAGAAAAATAAGTAACTTGGTCAAGGTCACATGGCTAGCAAGTTATCAGAGGTGGAATTTGGATGCAGGTCTTCAGCCCTCTGAAAATTAACCATCTTACAATGGGCCTAGGTCTCCATGACTCCCCAGACAGAACTCTTTAGAACCCTTTTCACTGTACTTCAACACCCCCCTACACACACACACACACACACACACACACTATGAAGAGAAGACTTAATACAAAATGGAAAGTTGAGTCAAGGCTGTTTCTAAAGTAGGAAAAGTTGCCTGCATATCTTTTCACAGACTCTGAAGTAGGAAATATGAACCACAGTGCCCCCTACCCAGTCCGTGCCCAGAAACAATATATATATAATGTTTTATTCCCTCTCTGCCTCGTTTTGATCATCCTTTCCTGGACTGGCCACGGACAGGGTTCCCTTGGCCCGTTTGCACTGGGAGCTATATTGAGCCTAGAATTGCCATGCCGACCCTGGGAGCATCCTTCCCTCCCAGCCTCCCCCTCGCTGCCCCCTTAATTGTGTGTTTTCATAAGGGCCTGATAAGCCCTTTTAAATTGCATCGAGCAAGACATATTTTCATAATGGCCTCTTCATTTTCCATTGCCAGTTAACTGCTTTGTACTGAACAATAACATGAACTGTTTTCTCCCAAAGATAAATTAATTACATTATTGAGGAGGAGGGAGGAGGGAGGGCGCAGGAGGAGGAGGGGAAAAGACGACTTCACCTTACATCTTAACAAACAGCTGCCCCCAGCTCCACCTGAATTAATTGAACTGAATCTGTGTTATTACTGTCAATTTACCTCTTTTTGTTTTTAATCTGGTTTACAGGCTAAAGGAATATCATCGTCTGCAGAGCAAGGTCACCGCCAAATAGACTAAGCAGCCGTCAATAATGTGAAGTGGCTCCCAGTGTCGCTGCTGATTTCCCCAAGTAACAGCACTGAATGTCCTGGCATTTTGTGATCGCTGCTCACTCTCCTGGGCTGCAGCTCAGCCAGGCTTTGTTTCATGTTCCTGTAGCAGATAGAAGTGATCTACAAGGGCAGGGGGGTTAGAAAATACAACCGTTGTAATAATAACCATAGTAATAAAAAACTACATGGATAGACTTTCTTGATTTCTGGGAATAGCGTTTGATTGTATGTTCGTAATGAGCCAGTCACTTTCTTACTTCTGAAGGTGACTCTTTTGCCAAAAAATGTACCTTCTATGAACGGGAAAGAAGGAATTCAAAATTTCACACAGATTCACCCCAGCCTGACAGATACTACAGGCTTGGCCTCCCTGCCTTTGACTTAGGTTCCTGTACAGCCTAGGATGCTGCTGCCAACGGAGGCCTTGAAGAAGCAGCTCTCTGAGCAAGTAGATAACAAACTGTCCTACTGGACAACAGAAGGAAAGGTTAGGCCAGTTCTAGTTCCCCTTAGTAGACACATGTCTGCCCCGTTCAGAAACAAGAATACCTAACATTAATATAGTACTTTAAGGTTCACAAGGCCCTACACACATATCATTAGATCTTTGCAGAAATTCTGTGAAGTAGGAGCAAAAATGTGACCCATCTCTTGAGGAATTAATTTCTAATTCTTGCCTAGGATATCCCTTGTGGTAGTGGCCTCCTGAAGTTTAATATTCACTGTGGTCATCAGAAATAGTCCTTTATTCTTACTTCATAGGATTATAAGGTACCTTCCTGACCAAGGAAAATAGGATTTTGAGCTAAAAGGGCTCTCAGCATAATCATCCAATTAACAGCTTTCATGTTAACATGTGAAGAAATTGAGGCCTAGAGAGTGAATGTGATCACCCAAGGTTAAACAGGAAAATCGGTGACAGAGTTATCATTTGAATTCAGCTCCTCTGACTCCCAACCCAGCACATTTTCCACTGTACCAGACTGAAAGCAGCCATGTATAACAAGAGCAATGGGTGGAAACTAAAATACTGTAGATTTCCTCTTGAGATAAAGAAAACTTCCTCCAAAAAGAAATGAACAGTCTATAGAAATCTGTCTTGCCCTTCAAGAAAGTAAAGGGGAAGGGGATAAAAGACAGGGTAGACTGGGGGAAGAAATAATCAGAATGCTTGCCATGGAACAGGGAATATGGGGAGAAAATTTGGAACTCAAAATCTTGTGGAAATGAATGTTGAAAACTAAAATAAGAAATGAACCATCTTGAGATGTAGGAGCCATGTCCTTGGAGCTGTTCAAGGACATTAGAAGACCCTTGGAGATTTCTGCTTAGGTTTGGGTTGGATGGTTTCTGGATGATTTCTGGGTCAGCTAATTCTGTGAGACAGTGTGGTGGAGTGGAGAGAGAGCTAAATTTAGGGCTATGAAGAGCTGAATTCAGATCCTTCCTCAGATGATTGCTTTGTGACCCTGGGCAACTCAATCTCCGAGCCTCAGTTTCCTCATCTGTACATTGGAGACAATAACACCTATGGGACAAAATGATTGTGAAACTCAGATGAGATTAGGTATCTAGAGTATTTGTACTATATATTTTACATATAATACAGTATTACATATTATATAAATCATATTATTAACATAAAAAGAATGTCATTTATGCCCAATTTTGTCATCTTCCCCAGAGCCTGTCATGTTCAATGAGTACTTGATTGATTGTCTTTCATAAATCTGCCCTCCTGGAGCACATAAAGAGTGGGAACAAATTCTGTTGCATTTGCTAGGGTGAGGTTGCCTGGCATATGAGCACACTGGGTCCTGGTCTTGCTGGCTCTTCCTAAAGTCTGCTGCCTCTCCCATGCTGCTGTATTTGCTGGGACAGAGGCCACATCCTTAGCAATTAGCACATGGCCTCATGATGTGGCTGTCATGTTTAGAATATGTAAACCAGGGCCCACGAGTACATTATATTATTACAGGTTATTAGAAATGCACCGGCGGCTTCTGAATCACTTCTGTTCTTCAAAACACTTTAATTAGCTTATGTTTGGGGTTTGTCCTATTCAATCCTCTCTATACTTCAAGTACACACGTAGTACTTAGGCAGAAATCAAAAGCTGCCAATGAAGCCAATTTCCCTTCAAAGTAGGAGAAAAAGGAGGCTCTAGCTTTACAGCTGTGAAAATGACATGTTATTTCTCCCCTCCTGGGATATGGGAGTATGATCTAGGATTTGTGGCAGGAAACTAGGTGCCTGGACTCCTGGGTTCTAGTCTGGGCTCTACTGCCATCTGACTCGAAGGTATAATGTTTTTGTCCCTGACCTGTTTTCCATAACAGGAATCTGGAGGCCTATCTCCTGAGCTATGGAGGAGACCTATCAGCCCCTGGATCACTGAAGGGCCTTTGTATATAGAGCTTGGAGCCCTAGAATTCTTCAACCTGCCACTTTGGGGGAACCAGGAAGAAGGCAATTGCATTGAGGCTGGAATAGGGAACCTGGGTGGTGGGGTCCTGGATTGGACTACTTTGAGGCAGAGGGTGAGGAAAATTCTTGGGACTTTCCAGAGACTATTATTTTCAGAGACAAGACATTCTGGAACCCTAGAAATAGATATGAAGCACATAAAAATGTTTGTTAACTGGGGTGGGACACAGGCTGGATGAATTTCAAATACAGAATGAAAGAATCTTGGAACTGAAAGGGACTTTTGAGGTCATCTAATCTTTGGCAAGGATTTTTAATTTGGGGTCCATGAATTTTGGGGTTTCTTCTAATAATTTGGAAACTATTTCATATACTTGATTTTCTTTGTGATTTTATATGTTTTATTCTATGCATTTAAAAACATTCTGAGAAGGGGTCCGTGGGCTTAACCGGATTGCCTGTAACGCAAGATCAAGAACCCCTGTCTGAGGTGTCCATGGTAAGGAGGTCACTACCAAACATAGCAGTCTTTTCTGTTTGCATTACAACTCTAGTTAGAAAGTTTTGACTTTTTTTTATATGAAGCTGAAATCTGTTTCTCCATAACTTGACCCCAGTGATACTGACTTTAGGAGCCTCCTAGAACAAATATGCTCCCTATCATATATCTCCCTAAGTCTTTTATCCCAACAAAACATCCCTAGATTCTTCAACTGATACCACCCATGACATTGTTGTGGGGACCCTCTCCAGTCCCCAAGTCCTTGAAAGGCACTTTTAAAGGGAGACCCCACCCAGAACTTCCCAGGGCAGTTCATAGGAGAAATATCTGAAGGTGTTTCTCTCTAGATGAGAAATGGGTCTTTCCAAATAGATCAGGCCCCCTGGGAATAAGGGAATGCTCTCAAACAGAGGCCCAGGGCAGCTGATACCATGTAGCTGGGGGAGGACATAGGGAGAAGGTCCTAAAGAGCAGAATTAGAAGCCACATGTGGAAGATGCAGAGAAGTAGATTTTATCAGGATGTCAGGGGGAAAAAAAACCTTCCTAGCCATCCAAAGTGGGTTGGGCTGCCTCAGAAAATTGAGATTTTCTATTAGTGAGATGTCTCCTGAGCAGAGGCTGAATACCCATTTGTTGGGAACGCTGCACAGAGGACTTCTGTTGGGAAACTGGGTGAACGAGATGACTGCCAATATGCCTTCCAACTCAGAGATGCTCTGAGTGCATCATCAGGATGTTGTCCTGAAAACCAACCTTGTCTCCCAACGCTTTTGCCCAGGCTGCATCTCCTTGTGATCTGGGGCCGAATCAGAGAACTCAAAGTGAAGACCCAAGTAGTCAATGAAGCACAGTATTTCAGAACTGGAAGAAACCTCAGTAATCATCTAGTCAAATCTTTACCCCTCCAAAAAAAATTAGGTCACACAGCGCATGGAACACCGGACCTAGACTCAGGAAGACTTGAATTGAAATCCAGCCTCAGACACTTACTAGCTGTATGACTCTGGGCAAGTCATTTCATCTTTGTCTGCCTTGGTTTCCTTATCTGTAAAATGGGAGTAGTAACAGCAGCTACCTCCCAGGGTTATTGTGAGGATCAAATGATGTAGTATTGGTAAAGTGCTTTACAAAGTGCTATGTGAATGCTAGCTGTTAATATTAACAAAGACTATCCAACAGGCGATTATCCAGGTCTTACTTGAAGGCTTCCTATGTGTGGAAAGCTGATTATCTTTCTCAGCCATCCTATTCCATTTCTAGGTACTCTCATCATTAGGAAGTTTCTACTTCCACCAAGCTTAAATTAGCATCTTTTCACCATTGTCTTTGGTTCCTCTCAGGACAAACAGAACAGGTGGAATCCCTCTTCTACATGAAATACTTGAGGACAGCTCTCAGGTTCCCATCCTCATCCCCTTAGACTTCCCTTCGAAAGCTAAACATCTCCAGTTCCTTCCACCATTCATCTACCAAAGACAACATCCTGGTTGTCCTCTTTTGGGTACTCTCCAGTTTAACAAGTTCCTTCCTAAACCTAGAACTGAGCCCAATGTTTCAGACACGGTCTGACCAAGGGTTAGAAAAATCCCCTCCTTGATCCTAGAAATGATACCTCTTTTAATCTCAGTCCAAGGTGGTATTAACTTTTGTGGCCACCATATAGCACTCTTGATTCATTTTGAATTTAAAATTCACTGAAACTCTAAGATCTTTTTCAGACAAACTACTTTTCAATTATGCCTCCCCATCTTGTACTTGTAGAGTTGAACTTATGAACCCAAGGGTAAGTTTTTACACTTATCCCTAATGTATTTCATCTTAGATGGCACCAGGGTAGTAGATAGAAAGTTGACCTTGAATTTGCCTAAGACTGGGGTTCAAGTTGCCTCTGACACCTAATAGCTGTGTGATCCTGGGAAGTTCTTTACTCTCCCAGTGCTCTAGACAACTCTCTAAGATCCTAAGTTGAATGAAAGGTGCCTGAAGCCTTGGTAGAGGGGAGTTCATTACTAGGAGCTCCCCACACTGATGAAATCACAGGTTGTTGCTTAGTATCTCAGTTGTGTCTGACTCTTTGTGACCCCATTTGGCTGTTTGGTGTTTTTTGGCAAAGATATTGGAGTGCTTTGTTATTTTCTTTTCCAGCTTATTTTACAGATGAGGAAACTGAGGCAAACAAGATTAAGTGACTTGCCCAGGGTCACACAGTTACCAAGTGTTTGAGGTCAGATTTGAACTCAGGTCTTCCTGGCTCCAGGCCTGGGCATTCTATTCACCACACCACTTAGCTGTCTACAACATACTTGTACGTTCCATCATATTGGAATCAGCCCAATGGTCTATGCTGTCAAAGTCTTTTTAAATCTTAACTCCACTAAGAAACAATGTATTAACAATGTTTAACATATAGACTTTCTTGAAATGATAAGCTATTTCTGTATATTCTGAATCCTATGTTCTGCTGTGCACATGACATGCTGTCTCTTTTCTCATTTTATATCTAAGTTTATAATGTTTCATTTTCTTTTCCTATTATGTTTTTAAGTTTAGTATTTGTCTAAAAGACAAAAAAAAAGAAACTGTGTATTAGCTATTCATTCCAACTTTGAGTCAGCTGCAAATTTGAAAAGCATGCCATCTGTTCATTTATCCAAGTCATGTTAAATAGACAGAGCCAAGTATCAATCCCTGAGGCACTCCACTGGAGACTTTGACTTTTCATCCTTAGTGACAATCCTTTGAGTCCAGTCATTCACACAAAGGGTGTGCCACAATCGAGTCCCAGCTTTGTAGAGACCATTGTTAAATTTTCATTGTGAGCATTTACCCCTTAGAAATCAGGGTTTTATTTATTTTTCTAAATGTTCATTATGCAGATTAAATTTAAAAGTGTGTGCATACATTTTTTTCCTGAGAGCTTAGTTGATAAAATTTACTAGCCTACCCCTGCATTCAACCAGTTCTGAATCCAGAACTGTATTAATTAATTAATACTAGATGTATTAACATCTAGTCATTATCCCTCCACCTTTTTCACAAGACTAGCATGAGATTACTTTATCCATATTTTGCTACAATGTAGGTAAATTCTGTCTACAAAGTTCCCCTGATCTATCAGTTGAGTAACTCTATCAAAAAAGGCAATAAGGTTAGCATGTTCTTGTTGAAGTCATGCTGACTCTTCAGAATCATTTCTTCCTTTTCTAGATATTCACTAACCATCTCTTTAATAACATTATAGAATTTCTCTAGCAACCTAAGTCAAGTCAATTTGCTTATAGTTTTCAGATTCTATTCTCTTTCCTTTTTTTTTTAAAAGAGAAAGAAACAATTATTTCTCTTTCTCCAGTCCTGCAGGACCTTTCTCAGGCTTCTTAAATCCTTCAGATATCATTAACAGTAGCTCAGAAATCACATCCCTAAGAATGTAGATGACTTGGGCCTGATGGCTTGAATTCATCAATATATGTTTTTGTCCACCCTAGGCACTGTGAGAAGATAAAAGTATCATCCCTACCTTCAAGGAGCTCCCAGTCTAGTTGGAGGAGACAAGACACATACTAAGCTAACTTGCAAAAACACAGCACATTTTAAATGTCCAATGAATTTTATGGAAAGAAAAGTGTGGCAGGATCACTGAGAACTTATGTGATCAAGAAAAGCTTCACAGAGGAAGTGGGGATTGACTTAGGCCTAGAAGGATGGATAATATGATGATTTCTATAAGCCAACACAAGGCACCAAGAAATTACTGTGAGATCTGGAAAGGATTACACAGAAAGTAGAACTCAAAATCTCTGCCTTCTGAGAACTCCAAAGGTCAGAGGGGAGATAGGCCACATTAAGAGGCATATGCTAACATGCAAGAAGGGAATGGAGTGAGGAGGTATTTTAGGGAAGGCTGTAGGGAGAAATGGGGGAATCTCAACAAGGTTTGGAAGGAGGAAGCGGGATGTCGATTGATTGAGAGATAGTAGATTCTCCCTGATTGGGGCTGCCCATTCAGGTTTGCCCAATAGGAAGGCACTAGAGACACTAGGCATCTTTGATGTCCCCTCTTTCCCAGCCAGGGACTTTGGCTGGCATTCGAGCACAGCAGCTCTTGCCTAAGGCAGCCCAGAGGACCCAGGTTGGGGGTGGGGGGAGGAGAGAGCCAGCTTTGGCAGGGGCCAGCCATCATCCTGTTGGCTTTGGCCTGGGGCGGGAGAGCTGGCGGCCAGGCTGATCTGCACACATCTCAGGCAAAGGGGAAGGGCTCACCTGGGGTCACCTCAATCGATATCTCATCTGTGGGCTCTCCTAGCGGAAGTGATAGCATATTGGAACATGGTAATGGGTGCTCTCTAGTGGAAAAGGCTAATCTTCCCCAGCTGTACAGGAGCTCTGCAGGTGTCCTCCTTCGGGCTCGCCCTGGCAGCTCTGCTCGGCCAGGCAGGGGACTACTTGAGATGCTTTTAAAGCCACAGTAGCTCCATTTCACAGCAGCCAAGGCAGACTTCATTCTCCAAGTCCTGTCCCCAGCAAGGGCCTAACACAACCTGGTAGGACCAGCGCCAGGATGGAAAGAAACCATTTCCTCAGAGAGTAATCAGGTATCTGTCCAGTGTCCCAGGGAGGGAGGGACAGGTAATTTGGAGACATCGTAATTAGGAGTAATGAAAAGACACTCAGTTGAGTGTCATACAATCTAAGCACTAGTCTTACCTCTACCAATGGATAAGTGGTGTGACCTTGGGCAAGTCACTTTACTTTCCTGGGCCTGTTCCTTCCTATGTAAATCAAGAAGGATGAACCTCCAAGGTCCCTACCCTCTCTAAGGTCTCTTTCAGTCCTGGTCTCTAGGTTCTAAGAGCCCTCCTAGTCCTGGCATTCTACCATTCCTAAAATTCTATGTTTTAAGAACCCATCCAGCTAATTTTGTGGTAGGAGACATGAACCGTATCTGGGAGATAATTATTATTGGTGCTTAATGGTAATATTTCAGGAAGTTAGATGGCACAGTAGATAAACGTGGTGGGCCTGGAGTCAGGAAGACTCATCTTCCTGAGTTCAAATCTGGCCCCAGACACTTACTAACTGTGTGACCCTGGGCAAGTCACTTAAGCCTGTTGGCCTCACTATTCTCATCTGAAAAATTAATGGGAGAAGGAAATGGCAAGACACTCCAGTATCTTTGCCAAAGAAAATCCCAAATAGAGTCATGAAGAGTCAGTCACGACTGAGAACAACTGAACAGCAACAATAACTGTTAACCCTCACATTGCAGCAAGCAGGGGACAAGAAAGGGAGACCCTGCCCAATGAACAACTCACAATGGGGAAACTGTATAAACAGGCAGAATTCCTATCCCAGGGCACAAGGTGACTTGAATGCTGGTCTGTGGTTTATGATATCACCCCAACCTCTTGATAGATTGATAGCTCTGTGGATTTAATCTCATGGTTTTTTATCTCCCCCCACTTAGTTATTTATTTATAACACACACATAGACAATCTCTGGCCTCTGATGACACTCATCCTCACTGGTGCAGGTCCCCAGAGATCTTTCTTGCTGCACTAGGTCCCTATTCATGAAGACAGATGTCACTGGCTACAGGCTCAGCCTTTCCTCTATCTCTGAATGCTCCCCGGGACTGCTGTAGCTTCAGTCAAAGATGACAAGTACCTATAGATAGATACAAAGAGCGATACTATGATTCCTCTTTCTCTGATGAGGAGTGGTCCTGAAAGTTGAAGTCTTCATTTGTTATGATGAGATGAGAAGGCAACATGACTCTCTGGAGATTTGGGAAGACTCATTAGCTTTGAGGCACTATAATTGAGAGGTGGCAGGCAGGTACGAACATTGGCCTTTTGAGTTATATGCAGAATCATAGAATTCCATACTTGGAAGCAATCTTTGAAATTATAGAATAAAAGTTTTCTCCAAAGTAATTGACCATCCAGTTTCTTCTTGGACCCTTCCAGTGACAAAGAGCTCACTCTCTCTCCAGGCGCTATTGGGCAGTGCGGGTTACTTGAAAGTTCTTTACACTGAGGTAAAATTCCCCTCTCTATAACTTCTACCGGTTGGCCTTAGTTCTCTTTGGGACCACATCAATCACATCATCTCAGATCCACACTCATATTGCTCCATCTCTGTATTAAGAAAAGTGAAGTGCATTTCATTATTTGTTTTCCAGAAGAGAGTTTGATCGTTATAATTAATCCGAGTTTAATAGCTATTTAGTCTTGTTTTGTTTTAGTCATTACATATACTGTGCTCAGGCTTTCCATCAGTTCATGTACATCTTTCTGTTTCTCTCTGAATTGCTTATGCATATAAGCACCACCAAGAAAGCCATATAAATCACATAATCCCAAAGGGAGAAGAAGGAACCTCAAAGGACTGTACAGACAAGAATCTCCTCTACAACATAGCCAGTAGTTCAAATCCAACTAATTCTTGAAGATCTGCTGTGAGGGAGAGCCCACTACCCCCCAATGAGGTCCATTCTACTCCAGGATAGCTAAGTGGTAGCTAGGTGGTACAGTGGTTAAAACTCTGGGCCTGGGGTCAGGAGTTCAAACACCTACTAACTGCGTGACCTTGCACAAGTCCCAGCCTCTATTTACCTCAGTTTCCTCATTTATAAAAGAGGGATAATAATAGCACCTGCCTCCCAGGGTCATTGTGAAGATCATATTAGATAACATTTATAAGATACTTAGTACAGTGTTTGGCACAAAGCAAGTACTTTATAAATACTAATTGTCATTATTAGTTAAGAAGTTTTTCCTCACATGAAACCCAACTTTCCTCACCCACTTTTCCTTGTTCTATCCTCAAGGGCTCAAGTAGGACAAATCCATTCTCTCCTCCACATGGGAGCCCCTCAAATATCTAAAGACATCTAAGTCATGTAAACCATTTTCACAAGGCAGCATCTCAAGGTCCTCTACCTTTCTGGCTTCCTTCTTTAGATAATCCCCAACTTATTAATATCCCTTCCAAAATGAGCCATCTTGAACCAAACACGTTTCAGACAGGGTCTGGCTAGACCATCGCTTTGCTCCCAGAAATGAATATGTTTCATATGTGATCTGGTCAGCCCAGAACAGAAGGGCTGTCACCTCACTTATGTTTCTATGAAGTCATTATAAAATGGCATCAAGTACCACATCACACATTGATTTATATTGATCTTGGAGTATGCTGTGTTTGTGTTGTTGATTTTTTTTAACCCAAGTGTAATATTTTGCATTTACCATTGTTTGATTTTATCTTTTTAGTTTGTCTTTCCAAATTGGCTAAATCTTTTTGAATCCTAGGCTGCCACTCCTGTCATTAGCAAATGTGCCAGTAAATATGCTTTCTATCTTCATCAATATCATAGAGAAAAATGTTAAATACAACAAGAGTAAGGAATGAGTCCAACACTCCCTACCCCTAATTCAAATAATTTCCATTCTTCAAGGACCAGTATGTCTTACCTGCTACAAGAAGTCTCTTCTCTGCTTTCAGAAAAACCTGGAAAGACTTACATGAACTGATGCGAAATGAAGTGAGCAGAACCAGGAGAACATTGTAACAGCAACATTGTGCAATGATCCACTGTGAATGACTTAGCTATTTTTAGCAGTACAAAGATCCAAGATAATTTTGAAGGACTTATTTCGAAGAAAAAATGCTATCCACTTCCAGAGAAAGAACTAATGGAGTCTGAAAGTAGATTGAAGCATACTGTTTTTCACTTTATTTTTTTATGTGGTTTTTTTTTTTGGTCTATGTTTTCTTTCACAGCATGACTAATATGGAAATATGTTTTGCTTGACTGGAACATGTATAACCTATAACACCATTGCTTGCTGTCTCAGGGAGGGGAGGGGAGAGGAATGGAGAGAGAGAATTTGGAACTCAAAAATTTTAAATGAATGTTAAATTTTTTCTTTACATGTAATTAAGGAAAATAAGATATTATAAAAAACAAAAAACAAGAAGTTTCTTCTGACTACTCTACCCCAATATGACTTCCCTTCCCTGAATTCTATAATACTTAGAGTCTGAAACTCAGTCTCACACTTGATTATGTACTGTCTGCTATTATTTTCTAAATGCTTCTTTTTTAAAAGTTGTATTGATGCCTTTTGTTCTTTTAACACATTCTTTTTCAATATCCCTTTCATTGAACCCTCTCTTATAACCAAAATAAATAGTTAAACAAAGTTAACTTGCCCAGAAATTGCATCTGAAAATGTATGCAGTACTTCCTATCCTTAGTTCCTCGTCTCTATACTAAGAGAAAAGAGATTATTTTATTATCTGCTGCTCAGGAACAAGATCGATCATTACTATTAACCAGAGTTGGATTATTTTTAGTCTTATTTTATTTTATATTATTGTAGTCTTCACATATACTGACCTCTAAATTCTACTTACTTCATTTTGTATCAATTCATATAAATCTTCCCATATTTCTCTGAAGTACATGTATGTATAATTTAGTATGATGTAATAAGACATTCATAAGTCACAACTTACGCAACCATCCCCTAGTCAATCGGCACCCACTTTGTTTCTAGCTGGGGGTTTTTTGGTGGATTTTTTTGCTGCCACAAATAATGCTACTATTAATATTTTTGTATAGATAGGGTCTTTCTTTCTTTTTTTGACCTCCTTGGGGTATAGGTCCAATAGTGGGTCATTGGGTCAAAGGGTAGGAACAGTTTAGTGACTTTTCTCACATAATTCCAAATTCTTTTCCAGAACAGCCGGACCGATTTCACAGCTCCAGCAACAGCACGTTAGGAGTCTGCCTGTCTTCTCACAGTACCTCCTACTATTTCCATCTTTCGTCATCTTTGTCAAGTTGCTTCTCATTCTTAGGGCTTGCCTTTACAACTAGACTGTAAGATGCTCAAGGACAGAAAGATCTTGCCTTTATATCTCGACAGCAGGTTCTTAATGAATACCTGCTGATTGATTAGTTAAATAGAGCCAGGCAAAGAAACAGCTATCACTCCTAAGGAACTCAGCATCACCATTTGGCCCTACTGCCTCGGTAATGTTGAACCCCCAAATAAACCCTTCTCGCTATTCCCAGGCTTCAGCCCTTCCCCCAGTCCATTTTTGGCCCTCCCTGTGTTACAGAGATCAGACTTCTTCTTGCTTGCTGAAGTGTCTTTGGTAGCAATGTCTTGCCAACTAACGGGGTATCATTTTCTCTGAGCGCCCTGTAACAAGGTGGCTTTGTTTGAACATTTCACAAGGATCCTTCTGCCTTCTTCCCAGGAGGTTCCCAAAGCCCAGCCTTTGGAGGCTTGAAAGGATGCATTATATCTATCCCTGGGACATATTGTTGGGAAGAGAGGAGGCTGGGGGGAGGGGGTTGTGGGAGCAGGGGAACAGCCTGGCCTTATTTCTCTGAGTTGGAGTCACAGAACAGCCGATATAGAAGATGGGGACAAAAGGATGCCCTGGAGGAAAGAGACGGTCAAAGCTCTACCCCAGAGAGGAAGACAAGAGATCTACACAGGAGCTGGGCTACCCCCCCCCACTTCTGGTCACTCAATAGCAGTGGTCAGTGACCTAGTGCTTTGTGTAACTCACCCCTCCTGAAGGCCCCCTCCCTGATGGGGAAAAGGAGGCAGGTAAGGTTAGGGACCTCCTGTAATCAGAGCCCCTCCTGGCTCCCCTTCCTCCAATCTCCAGTTACCAGGGGAAATGACATGGGTGAAGAGGATGGGGGAAGGTACATTCAAAAGAATCATCATTGTGGGATGCCCTTTGCAACCACTCCTAATATTTCTTCCCACACAGACCAGGGTGCATCAGCTGTGTGATAGATCACAGGCCCCCAACATCTGAGAAATTAGGCTGAAACTGTAAAAAAAAAAAAAAATCAGTACAGGGACAAGCGAATCCTTTGCTAAATGCATTTAGGCCCAGGACAGTAAGGAGGATAGATGACATTATTGCTGAGGTTAAAAGCCAAAGTCTCCATTATTCTGGCTGGAAAGTAGAGCCTTGCTTCCTAATGTGTTGCATCACTGAGATTCAAATTAGTTAAGGTGACCCAGAGATAAGTTCTCACACAGCAACAAGGAAGGCTTAAAACATCTGAAACACATAGGATTCCTTCTTCCCGGTCTTCCCATATCTAAATAGTCCCCAAGTCCTCTTCTGGCCCTTATCTGTTTCCCCCAAAAGTGTAAAATGAGGGGTTGAATTAGTTGATATCTAAGGATCCTTCCAGCTCACATATCCTATGATTCTACAGTTCTTCCTTCTGCCTTCTTCAGTGCCTTCACATCCATTCTCTCTGCTTCATTCTCACAACCCCTACCCAGTTCCATGCTTCTCTTGCATTATCATTTGGCATTTACGATACTCAATTCAGTTCAATTCAACAAACATTTATGCTCATTGAATTCTGTGTTCAATACTGAGGGTACCACAATGAAAAACAAAACAAACACAGATCCTGCCCTCATTGAGCTTATAATCAAATAAAGGGAATACAATGTATCCACAAATAAGTAAGATACAAAGGAAAAGTGATAAGGATAAAGGTAGGTTCAAATGAACTGATATAAAAAATCAGAGTTTCCTTTACCTGGATTATTAGGAAAGACTTCATGGAATCAGAGAGAAAAGTTCCTCAAGGAGGAGTAGTTTGACAGGTAGAGATGGAGGAGGGGGTGTTCCAGACATGGAGAATACTCAAGGCAAATGCACAGAGGCAAGACAATACAGGATCAGATTAATGAGAAGCAAGTAAACCAATTTGACTGGAACATGGAATGAGCAAAAAGGAGAAACGTTAAATAAAACTGCAAAAGTAGGTTCAAGCTAGATTACGAAAGTTCATAAATTCCAGGGTAAGGAATTTGTATTTTATTTACCAGAGTGTTATAATAGGAAAGTTATTTTGACAGAGATGGAAAAGAAAGATGAGGTCAATTCAACAAGTGTTTATTAAGTGCCTACTATGTATCAGGCATTGTGGAAGGAGCTGGAGACAAAGCTGGAGACAGCCAAAGCTGGAGACAAAGACAAAAACAAGACCTTACATTCCGCCTGATATGACCACAAAGAGCTTATATTCTGCTAGGGTAAGGCAGATCAGCTGCAAAGAGAGCAGCTAGGAGAACATTGCAAGTTTCCAAGAAAGAGGTTATGATATGAGAGAGGATACAAACTAGACCAGAGGTTCCCAAATTTATTTGGCCTACCATCCCCCTTTGTAAAAAAAGTTACCTAGTGCCCCGTTGGAAATCTACTTTCTTTAACCCTTTAATAGCTTTTTAAAAAATTTGTGTCATTAAAAAAATATATAAAATACTTTTTAAAAAACAATGCATCTTAAATTTAATAATTGCAAATTTGTGTGTTCTTTCCTGTATTGCAATTTTGATGATGCAATATTTCAACATGTAACCATATAGTATCACATTGTAAACAAGTCATTACATGTACATTTTCCTGCCAACGAATATTGAATTTCCTGACAATGTGCAACATGCTTGCCTGCCAACACTTGCTTGTTAAGACCTGTCACTGGACTCAACCATGATCAGCTATAACTTACATTTTGTGTGTTTATTTGGAAAATAATGTAATCACTATGACTTTAGCTCTGTTATACAACAGATGAAACATGTACAAATGGTTTTTCAAAATTTTATCATCTTTTCTTCTCTCCTCATGCTTCTACTGCCCCTCAATTACACCCAAGGCTACTACTTCCCTACCCCCACCCCAATCATTCCAGCTTCCCCCAGGGGTAGCATCATTCACTTTGGGAACCTCTGAGACTGAAGAGAGTGAACTAGGCAAGGGAAGGGCTGCCACCTGGAAGAGGGATAAGGTGAGTTCTGCTTGGCCCCAGAGGGCAGAAGTTACAGAGAAGTAAATTAATGCTGGATCTCAGGAAAAACAAAACCAAAAATTTTCTAACAATAGAAGTGTCCCAAAAGTGGGATGGGCTGCCATGGGAAGTTCCTTCCTTGTTGAATGTCTTCAAGCAGAGAGGGAATAGGAATCGGAAAAAGAGGTTGTCAGGCATATTACCTGAAGAAATTCTCTTTCACGTACACATCCCAGAGGCTCCTTCCAGCTCTGAAATTCTGTAATTCTGAAATCCTAAGGGGCAGTAGCAATTGGAATGGAGAGCAGAGGACAGATGGAATGCATATTTCAGAAAGACAGTTGACAGAATATTGTAGAGGTAGAATCATGTGCTGACTTATGATACCTTTTGTATCATTATTTAATTTTTTCTGTGTGATCACAGGCAAGTCTATTTCTGGTCCTCATCTGTATCCCCATGGGTAAAATGAGGGCTTGGGCTAGTTGAGATCTAAGGCCCCTTCCAGGTCTGATATCCCATGATGCCACAATTCTATGGAGATGTCATAGCTTTTCAACTAGACTGTCAGGTCTTAAGGACTTGAACGATTTCTTCCCTTTTGAATCTTCCCCCACCTCCTTCTTACTGGAAATAGTCAAAGAAGCTCAAGAAATCTTTACTGAATGAGTTATTTGCCTGCCAGCTACCTCTTAGAAGTGAGATAAATGTCCAGGTGTTGGGCTTACACTGCACAGCTAAGGTCAGACACCTAGTAAGAGACTCTGAGCCATGGTAAAGATTTTTCTGAAAATTGGGCAGAAGCCCTGTATACCTTTGTGAATTCAACCTTGGCGTGTCCATGGTGGCCCTGTGCAGAACATCTTGTTGCTCACCTGTATTTCCTATTCAATCCAATAAACATTTTTAAGCACCCACTATGTATCAGATGCCTTGCTATCCTCTTTATCTTTATTTTTCTCCCTAAATTGGGAGCTTTGTTTAGGTAAATAGAATCATAGAAATTTAGAGAGAGGAGGGACCTCAGCAATTACCTAGCTCAATGTCTTTTGACAGAGTAGCCAAAAGAGATGAAGCAATTTACTTAAGGTCACACAGTTAGTGGCAGAGCTTATATTAGGACCCTAGTTTAGTGACTTCCAATTCAGTGCTCTTCCCACTCAATCACACTGCCTTCCCTTCTCTGAGTCTTTTCATTTTTACTTTGGTCTTAGACTCAAATCATGCATCCAACCCTGACTATACCCTGAATTGGCCCTTGTCCTACTTCTACTTGTTTCTCTCAAGTTCTTCCTCCCCCAGACCATGACCCGGGGTCCTAGCTGGCAATCCCAGGTTCTGCTAGAGAGTTGTTTGATGGACATCTGGTCTTTAAAATCACAACTATTACTTTAATCTAGGCTTGCTAGCAAATTCTACAATGTGCCAGCCTGTAGAATCACCCACTATCCTGGCCCTCTGCCCAGCACATGCTGGAGAACACATCAGTATCTTCTTGCTCAACAGCAAAGGGCTGCCACCCACCATGGGTAAGTAGCTTTTGGGTATTTCTTAGATGAGACAGCTGTTCTCCTCTAGTGCTCACCTTGAATTGTCCTCTAGGCTCAGTTGCTGCAGATAATGCCTTGAATTGGAGATGGAGTTAGAGAAGCCAGGTCTTCCTTTGCCCATCCTCTCTAATTCCAGTAGCCAAAGCATACCTTCTCTCTCGGGGTGGAGAGATAATTTAGGCCTGGGTCTTTGATTTCATTGGTGTAGGAAATTCTCTCCACTAACAGAGATCAGCAATAATTCAGCAAGTTAGCATCTTAAAGAACTGCCTGGAGCACTTACTTAGAGGTTAAGTGACTTGCCTAGAATCATACAGACTTCATATGTCAGAGGCGGGGTTGGACCCAGGTCTTACTGACTTCAAGGCCTACTTGCTATACTCTCTGCCTCCCTGTCTTTCTATTACTGTTGGTAATAACAGTGCAGGCCTTCTGATTAGCTGTATATTGGTTGTCTGATTACCAGCTTGGCTAAGAGCAGATGTTTTTTACCTTGGCAATTCTCAAAGACTACTGAGTCCTTGAGAGGTTTCAGGCATGTCTGTGGCTGAGTAACTAGACTGACAAAATAAGAGAGCCTTGAAATGCTAACATTAACAATGACTCATATTTATTTAGCCCTTTGCAACCTGTAAAGTGTTCCCCTTAAATAACTCTGTGAGACAGGTAGTTCAAGTATTATTACCTCAATTTTCAGATGACCTCATTGGAAGTTAAGTGACTAACACAGATTCGTAAGGGTAGTGAGGAAGGCAATATGCCATAATAAAAGGAGAGACTGGTTTGTTCTGGCTCTACTGTTGACTCATTGTGAGGCCCTGGGCAAGTCACTTTGCCTCAGTTAAGACTCAGTTTGCTCATATGTGAAAATGGGGTAATAAGACTGACTCTAACTCAGTTTATTGTGGGAACCAAAGGATCAGAGGATCATAAATTTAGAGTCTGAAGGGAACTCAAAAGTCTACTCCAATCCCCTTATTTTTCAGATAAGGAATTCAAATGACTTCCCTAAAATCACACAGGTAGACCTCCTGATCCTAAGATATTGTGATCATAGATTTACCACTAGAAAGGAAAGATTAGCTAGTCTAATCCCTTCATTTTATACATTAGGAAACTGAGGCCCAGGAAGGTTAAGTGGCTTGTCCAAGGTCACCCAACTAGTAAATACAATATGAGGTGGAATTTGAACTCAGGTCTCCCTGACTTCAGGTCTAGAGCTCTATCTCTTATACTATAGTTGCTTCTCAACGATGGATCAAAAGAGCTTCGAAGAATATAAGATATTTTATGCTAGTGAGCTACAATTGAGCTTGTCCTAGAATATAGAGAATAGTTCTTATGAAAGCTACTTAACACTGGGTACCCCTAGAGAGTAACTGATTTTTTGCCTGATATTGAAAGTACGGTTTGGAGTACTTTCACAGAGAGGGTGGGAGAGAGCATAAGGAATGCTCTTGGAAGCTTTCCTTAGTAGACCAGGATTTGGGGGGTTTGTACAGCTTACTCTGGAAAATCTAACCTTGGCTTTGGTCTGTGCCTCCTAGAAACCTCTGAAAGACAGGCTTAGAGAAAACAGCAGGATTCCCCCTCTACCCCTCCCTGACCTTCCCTCCCCAAACTAGTCATGCTGGGTCTATTTATGGCCTATTCAATTTGGCTTGTTTGGACATGGTCCATAGCTGTCACCCGTCCAGGCTCAGCCTCCCACTACCTTCCTTTGCGAGATGCCCCAGCCCAAGGCACAGAAGCTGCTGTTAGAAGCAGTCACTTGAGTCAAAGCACAATGCTGTTATCAGAGGACAGTCACTCTGAGTGTTCTGAAAATAGTGGGGACTCAAGGGAAATTATTTCCTGCTGTTTTCTGTTCAAGTCACACTGTTTACAGGAATCACTCATTCAGTAGGCATTTCATACAATCTCAGAGTTGGAAGGGACCTCAGAGGTCGTTTAGCCCAATGTGAATCTGAATTAGACTCACAGACACATAGTCTGTGATGCAGTGAAGAAGAACCCATGACATTTCAAGACAGTCTTTTCCATTTCTAGAGAGCTCTAAGTTTCCCCTTGCTTCAGACCTATATCTGCCTCTTGGTAATATCCACTTGTTGCTCCTTGTTGGCTTTGAAGCCAAAGATAGCGAGTCTAATTGCTCTGCCACACCAAAGCCCTTCAAATACTTGATTACAGCTATTCCCTCATGGGTCTTCTCTTCCCCAGTCTAGATATCCCCAATTCCTTCTTCTGATCCTCATGTAGCATATTCTGCAGTCCTTTCACTATCCTAATCCTCCCCTCCTAGACACTTCCCAATATGTCCATGTCCTCTCCTAAATGTGTCACCCAGAGCTCAACACACTATTTCATACATGATCCCTTAGGGCAGAGTACAGCAGGACTATCATACCTTTTCCGGATACTATGATCCTTTTCATGAAGGATACTGTCACCTTTTAGGGGCTGTCATGTCACACCGTTGACTCATACTGAATTTCTAGTTCAATAAAACCTATTATAGGGATAATAAAAATATTATCCCTATAAATCTGGTCCAGCCATTCTTCTCCATCCTTTACCTTGTAAAGTTGAGTTTTTCCACTTAAGGGCAGACCTTCATGTTATTAAATTGCATCTTATTCTATCTGGTTCATCATTCTAGTCCGCTGAGGTCTTTTTGGATGCTTATTCTGTCATCTAATACATTAACTCTCCCAGATCCTTGTCATCTGCATATCTGACAAGTGTGTTTTCTATGCTTCATCCAGTTCACCAATAAAAGTGTTAAACAGCACAGGTCAAAGAACAGATCACTGGGACACTATACTCAAAACTTCCTTCCAAATTTATCTTGGCCCACTAATAATTATTCTTTGAGTCTCAGTTTCAAATCTACTTAACTGTCCTATTATCTAGGTTCTATCTCTCCATCTTGCCCATGAAGTTAGCCCAAGAAGCTTTATCGATTTTTTCCCAAAATCTGGATATACTCTGCAGGTATGCAGCATTCATTTGATCTGGTATTGTGCTAACCCTGCCAAAGAAGGAAAGTGAGATTAATGACCTATTCTTAATGGAGCTATGAGGTATCTTTTAGTTATCACTACTCCCTTTCTAAATTCTCTCAAAATATCCCTATAAAAGAGTATCTTCAAATTTTGCTAGGACTGGGAGTGAAGATCACTGGTTTACAGTTTTCAGACTGCATCTTTCCCCTTCCCTTTCCTTTTAATAGAAAACCCAGGTCATTTGTTCTCCTCTGGTTCTATGTTACTACTTCTCCTCTTCACAATCTTACAAATATTATCAACAGTGACATGTGATTATATCTGCCAGTTCTGTCAGTACCAGAGCCTGATGATGAACTCATTGAAAGTTCTCTTCCTTTATCTTTAGTTTCAACTTGTTACCCATTTTTTGTCCTATCTTGATCTGAAAGTCATTCTTCTTAGAATAAAAAAAAGAAATCAAATAAAGTTTTTTCTACATTTTCCCTTATCATCATTCTATTCACCATAAGAAGTCTTATCTCTTCATTGACCCTCCTTATTCTCAACCATACTTTTAAAAAAAAGATGCCTTTTAGCATTTCCCACTGTTATTCAGTCAGATCCCACTCTTCATGACATGGTTTTCTTGGCAAAGATAATGAAGTGGTTTGCCATTTCCTTCTCCAGCCCATTTTACAAATGATGAAACTGAAGTAAATAGAATTAAGAGACTTGCCCAGGGTTGCACAGCTAGTAAGTGTGTGAGGCTGGATTTGAACTCATGGTGATGAGTCTTCCTGATTTGAAGCTCAGTGCGCTATACACTATACCATTCAGCATTCCCTATTGACTTCAGCTTCTTCTGGGTGTTAACTTTAATGCTCCTATCACTATTCTTGCAAGACGAACCTATTCTTTGATATTCATCCTCATTTACTTATCCTTGCTTCCACCTTCTATCAATATATATCTTCTAAATATGCAGCCAGATTGCTCTCTAGTTTTCTCATCTAGAAACGTTTACATTTGTGACTTTCAAATGTCACTCTTAAGGGCTTCCCATTGCTCTTGGGTCAATATTTCCTGAAGAGAATTAGACCATTAATTCTACCCATCATTTCTCTAAATCATTTGAGAGCTACCTCTCCCATAAATGGAAAAAAGTTTTAAAAAAGAGAAAGGAAATACTGAGTAACTGTCATGACTAGGTTTGGATCTGGAGAAAATATGAAAAAAAATGCATCTCTTTACCTTCTCTGCAGCAGGGGGAGACTATGGATGTGGAATAATGAATATACTGTCAGACTTACTTGATGATGTGTTGGATTTATTGAACTGATTTTTTCCTCTTATTCTTTTCTTTTTACTTATCTACAAAGAATAGTTTTCTGGGTAGGGGAAGAGAGAAATATCTCTGAAAGTGAAGGGATTGTAAAAACGAAAGTTATCAATAATTAAAATAAAAGAATGTATAGGCAATACACAATATGATAAACAATAAACAAAATACTGAGTTATTTTTAATTTTTAAAAATACTTGCTGGGGAAAAAATAGTAGCTCTACTTCTCCAAGTGTTCACCAGACTTTGCCTAGCTTTTTCCTCCTTGTTTGCCACAAACTTTATGATGGAGTTGTCTTTTGTCTCCAAGGCAACCATTATTGCTATCTGTACTTAATAACTCACTGTGAAAAGGACCTTACTGCTCCTGAGGCAGCCCATCCCCACTCTTGAATAGCTCTGAGCGCATTGAGAAGTTTATCTTTATACTGAGCACAAGATCATCTCTGCACCTTTCACACATTGTCTTCTAAGGCCAAGAAAAATGAGTCAATCAATCGATCCATCCACAAACTTACTGTGTGTTGACCTTGTTGGCCAGAATTAGGTCCAGGACAGAAATTCCTCTTGTCACTTGCATCTTGTATCTTTTTTGCATAAGCCTGTATATGTACATGTCACTTGCTTTGGCTGAAGTGTAAGATCTTTAGAGGCAAGGACTCTTTCATTTCTGTTTTTAATCTTGGTGCCTAACACATAATAGGTGTTTTAAAATGCTCATTTACTGTTTGCTATAGTAAAGGGGGACTTTTGCTATCCAAACAATTACTGGAACACTCTCTCTGGTAAAAAGATTTTTTTGAGTGTATCTTCTTAATATAGAATGCTACTCCACTATTCCTTTTTATCTCTTCTTATTAATAGGTTAATAAACCTATTATATCATTTCACAGCTATATTATAGAAATTAATCTCATTCCACTCTGTCTCAGATGTGGTCAGATTAGTCTTCTTGCTTTAGTTTCTTTCATTCACCCTTTTTATTATCTAAATTTTGTCCATTTGTGTATATAGATATCTGAAACCAGTGGGTTTTATGATTTTATCACTTCTTAAAAATAGTCTCTTGGAAATGACTGGTTTTCTCTTCTGCAATCTTCTTTCTGCCTTGTACTGATACTCTATGATAGCAGGTTTGGCAGATACACAGAGTGTTCCAAAAGTCTTAGTGCAGTTTTAAGCTGTACGTGGGCAGTCTCTACTCTCCTTTTTTAATTTAAAGCCCTCTTGATCAGATTCACAAGACTCCAGGCAATTATATTTTTACTTGCTAGATGTACTTCATTCCCTGGCCAAAACACATTTCCAGGATACCAGAATATAAGCTGTGGACCAGAAGTCGAGATTGTATTCTCAGACAACATCTTCTTAGCCAGCAACCATTTCCTAAATCTTCCTTCTTTTCTAAATCCTATACCTCCGATAATCAATAATCATGAAAGCATCACCTAAGGTCTCCTAAAGTCTTCAACTTTTTACCTAGGAATTTCTAATTCTTATCAATGTTTTCTAGATTCCTTCTGGCAGTCTCATTTATCCCCTCATGAATTACCTGAATAAGAATCCCTTCTATTATATCCTTGACAAGTGGTCATCTAGCTCTTCATGAAAAGGACTTCACTGTTCCTGAGACAGCCCATTTCCATTCTTGAATAGCTCCGAGCATTTGGAAGTTTTTCCTTATATTGAGCAAAAGGTCGTCTCTGCACCTTTCACACATTGTACTCTAAGGTCAAGAAAAATGAGTTGATCAATCAACAAACTTGTATTAATTGTTTCCTATGTGCCAGACACTGTGCTAAGCATTGGAAGTACAAGACAAAAATGTAAAAGTCCCTGACTGCTACATTCTAATGGAGGAGACAACATACACATAAATAAATAAATATATATATATATATAATATAAACAAAATGAGTAAAAGGTAGTTATGGGAGGGAGTGCCTTAGCACTTGGAGGGAACCAGGAAAGATTTTATGAAGAAAGTGGCATTTGATCTGAGTTTTGAAGGGAACCAAGGATTTCATGATGTAGATGTGAGGAGGGAATGCATTCCAGGAATGAAGAGCGGCCAAAGCAAAGGCATGGAAATAGGAGATGGAGTTTTGTGCCTACATAACGGTAAATCAATATGGTTGGATTGTGGAGATAGAGGAAAGGAGTTAAGCATAAGAAAGAACTAGGTTGCAAAGAATTTATATTTTATCCTTGACACCATAGAGAGCCACTGGGGATTTTTGAGTAGGGGAGGGCTGTGTGATATCATCTGCCCATACTTACATTTTAGGGAAATTCCTTTGGCAGCTGGGTGGAGAGTGCATTAGAGTGAAAAGGGACCTGAGGAAGGGAGATCAAAAAGAAACCTATTGCAGCATCCAGAGCAGAGGTGATCAGGGCTTCAACTAGAGTGGTATCTGTGTGAAGGGAGACAAAGGGATGCATGTGAGAGATGCTGTTGAATTAGAAATGGCAAAATTTGACAACTGCTTGGATATGTGGTATATATGAGACTGGACTTGAAGATGACATTGAAACTGCAAATGTGGGTAACTGGAAGAATGACAGTATCCTTGCCAGTAACAGGGAAGTTTGGAAGCAGTTAATACACGTTTGCTGACTTAGCAATTATAGATTATTGTCTTTCAAGTATAGTGCATTGGGGAGGGGGAAAGATAATGAGATATGTTTTGGACATATTGAGTTTGAGATGTCTATGAGACATTCAGTTTAAAATGCCCAATAAGCAATTGGTGAAACATAACTCTAGCTGAAGAGACAGACTAGGGCTGGATATATAATTTTGAGAATCATATGCTAAGAGATAATAATTTAACCCCTGGGATCTTGTGAGATCACCAAGAGAATATGTATTGCAGAAAAGAGAACAGTGCTCAGGTATAAGCACAAGCAAAGTGGGATTTTTTGCTGTTTTCTTTCTGGAGTTCAGTTTCCCAGGCTCATTGAAAACATCTGAAGGAATAATCTCCTTTGAACCCTGATTGCAGAAAAGAGAACAGTGCTCAGGTATAAGCACAAGCAAAGTGGGACTTTTTGCTGTTTTCTTTCTGGAGTTCAGTTTCCCAGGCTCATTGAAAACATCTGAAGGAATAATCTCCTTTGAACCCTGATAATTCACAGCTATGCTGAATCATGTAGGTTTTGTGTCTACTGACTCTGAGCCAATGAGGAGCCAAGTCTTTGTTTTATATATATATATGTATATATATACTGGGAGGTTGGCATTTTGCTTTGGAAGTTTCACTTATAAAAATGAACCTTTTGATTCCCTGAATGGAACTCTGAGTAGCCATTTGTTAAAAACTTCCCCCCTCACCCCCTACTAAGATATTGTTGGTGTGCCCCTATCCAGTAGTGTGTGTGTAAGTAGTTGTATGACTGTCAGACGACTGGAGCCCTGTCTGTTGATCTTCGTGCTAATTTCTCTGCTTGTATTTTCTCTGTATTTTCTCCACATTCAGAGTGTTGACCTTGGCCAAAACTAGTGAATGACATATATGTTTAATTAAAGAAGGATTGTTAACCCCTTTGAAGCTGTCTTTCCTTTATAAAGCAGATCAAAGAACCTGTGCTAGCAGGCTATCCTGGGCATGCTAGGGTGCTTGTTAAGACAGCAGGACAGAGACTTAGGGGTACATCCGCAGTCAATGGGGTGACATGAGGTGATGAATCAGCAAAAATGACTGAGAAAGTCACCAGAAATATAGGAGAGGACCAGGAGAGAGCAGTGTCCCAAAGATCCACTTAGCAGTCCTTCAGATATTTCAAGACACTTATATTATGTCCCTTAAATCTTTCCTACTCCAGACTAAATCCAGTTCTTTTAACAGATCCTCATTTTATAGTCTCCAGAGTCTGTATCATTTTGGTATCCTCCTCTGGATTCATTCAAGCTTGTCCTTCCTAAAATGTGGTAATCTGAACTGAATCCAACTAACAGAGTGGGTAGTAATCATTACATTTGACAAGAATCAGGAATCTCCTGTCATGTCTCAGTTACATACCCTGGGAGAATGGCAGACCTCACTATTGTTAATGTCAGATTGATAAATAGCCATCTTGATACTACTCAACAGGGAGTCATCAACCATCATTATTCATCTGTTCTTCCTCTGACCGTTACTGGATGACCTTTCACCTTATGGCACCTATGGATCTATGGCAACATTCCTAGAAGCACAAGAAGCTGCTTCCTCAGATATAGTCCATCTTCCCCTTATAGGAAACCCTTCATTCTTATTACTTAGCTCTATTTAGTCACCCTTCTTCCCTTCCTACTCTATATAACATTCTTCTGCTTGATTACCTCATGACCCAGGTTAGGATTCTCTTCTACCCCATAAACATCCATTTTCTAAAAAAAATTTCTTCCTTAAGGCACTTATTCCATTTTTTTTCAAGACAGTTTTATTCTCCATGATAACCTGGAGAGTAGTTACGTATTCCTCTAATCCCTCTGCCTTCTTTTTTACACAGAGACCAGTTTGCACTTTGAGAATAAATCATCTTGGGAAGGAGGAGGAGAGAGATGTTTTACTTGCTGGAAATGATGCCATGTTCTCTTTTGAACTACATTCCCCAGAATTTTGCATGAGAGTTTGGCAGGTAATAAGAAGTCATACAGAAAATGAGCAGATGAAACACTAGCAAGGAAGCCAAGTGGGCACAAATGGAAAGAGTATAAGAAGAAGAAAAGAAATACACACCGAGTCAGTTACTGCCCCTGGATTTAGTCTCCCCCTGCTGAAACTGGTGGTCACTCCTCTGCTTCTAGACGTCGAACAACCTCCTCCTCTCTTAACAAATGTCAGGGCTCTACGTACGCTACTCAGCAATGACCTCACCACCGAATAAGAATATTCCAATAACTTCATTCCACCCATCCATTCTGCCCAAGTGGTAACTGCTAATTTTTAGATTGTTAAAAACTAAAACTAATATTTTAGTTGTATGTGTACATGATATAATCCATGACCAAAGGCCAAAGGATCGCTCAGATTTCCACATAAAATCAAATGGGGTTGGGCTAATCTATAGAACAGGAGCCTATAGACCTTCTTTAGCATACATTTGCTGAAGGGCCTGAAACCCTGTCTGACCATACTTCCTCTGAGTGTTTCATCCCATGGTCTGGACTTCCCATTCCTTTGCATTTAGCCTTATTTAAGGCCTGAATCTCACATGTGCTACTCTAAGGAACAAAGAAAATAGAACCAGAATCTGGGATGAGTTGATTTCCTGAGCAGTCACTGGGAAGTTTAGCGTTATGGGAATAGATACAAGGAATTAGCTTGGTCACGGAGGAACTGATCAGGAGAGTTGGACAATAACCAGTTTAAAATTTTCCCTGAAAAGTCTAAGTAGAGAAGAGAGACAAAGGAGGAAATGTACAAATTCCATAAATGACAGATAAGTCCGTGACAGCCCATCTGGAAAGGGAAGCAAGTTGAAATTTGGAACTCTTCGTCAAACTATTCCAGGTATCTGGCCATTTAATCAGTGTTCATCCTATTCTCTCATTTCCCTTTCTTTTTCAATCCTGCCTTCCCCTATTTGTGTCCTTGCTCTCTCTCCACAAGCCCAAAGGGGTGATCAACTCACAGATTTACTGTGACATGTTAAGAACATGGCTTGGAGCCAGCCAGAAGGTCACCATGTCACGGCTGCCTCCCATTGATCTGTTTGGCTCTCCCTTGGCTAAAGCCCTCTGGCCCCAACCCCCTCCCCCAGAGTCATATCAAACTTCAGCCACATCACCTTAGTTCCACCATTCCCCGTCCTGGCCTCAAGGAGGGGGCAGGGGGCTGCCTTTAAAATGAAGCCACTGGGCGATTTACCAGCTGGACTGTCGAACTCTTGACCTCAAGAGGAGTTGTAATGCATCTCCCTGGTTTAGCTGAATCGATCACATCATAAAAAACAACCCCATTCAAGCAGGCTAAAGAGATGGGGGGAGCAGAATGTGAGAATGAAAGACCTCCCAAAAATCCCACCAGAGTATGTGTTCATGTCAAGTCAAGCCTGGCCATTGCCCACTAATGTAGCAATGGAAAATTTGTCTATGTGAAGTCAGTCACCTTCTATCGTTATTATTTCACAAAAATTTCTTGGTCACTTGGATTCTCAGTGTATCAGTACCTTTTACTTCCATGACTGTCTGTTGCTTAGACTAGTTGCCTACCATAAAGTTTCATTTAAATTGAAGACTAGATGGGAACTTGAAGGGTTATCTTCTTCTTTTCCTTTGACTCCAGGCAAAACTCTCCAAAACCATATGAGACTTTCAGTAACATGTCACCAAATCGTGACAGGTGGGACTTTCTTTTTATGTCTATCCTGAAGCAGAATGGAACCCTCTTCCTACTTCGTATTTCCTGATATCTGTTCCTATGCTGAGGCTACCTCCTTTGAAAAATAAGAGTAATTACCCTTCTTAGAGGGAAGAGTCTAGAATTTTGGATTCAAATCTATCATGAGTTTCTCAATCACTACCCTTATCACTCTTCAAGGATGAAGGACAGTGCCATGCAAAAATTAAAGTACTCATCTACTTTTTCTGTTAACAAAGGGCAAATGCCAACAGTGGAAAGTAATATTGCTATTAGAGTCACAACCATTCTTTTAAAAATATTATCTCTCAAAAAAAAATTCTTTCTCCTTACCACTGCTCCCCAAGTGAATAATAAAAGAAAAGGAAAAGTTTTCTAACAAAAATGCATAGTCCACCAAAACAAATTTCCAAACTAACCATGTCCAAAAATGTATATCTCATTTGGCATTTTAAGTTCATCACCCCTTGATAGAAGTGGGAGGATGTTTCATATTTATTCCTCTAAGCCTGCAGTTTATCACTGCTTTGATCGGCATCCTAAAGTCTTTCAAAGTTGTGTTACTCTATAATATTATTGTCATTGTATAAATTGTCCTAGTTCTATTCACTTCACTTTGCTTCAGTTCATAGAGATCTTCCCAGTTACCTCTAAAATTGTCCATTTTGTCATTTCTTATGATGCCATAATATTCCATTACATTTATATACCATAATTTGCTTACTCATTCCTCAGTTGGTGGGCATTCCCTTAAGTTTCCATTTTTTTTTTGCTATTATGAAAAGAACTGCAAGAATATTTTTGTATATTCAGGTCCTTTTCTTCTTTCTTTGATCACATTAGGGTATAGACATAGTAGTGACATTACTAGATCAAAGGATTTGTATAATTGAGTAACTTTGTGCGTACAGCTCAAAATTGTTCTTCAGAATGGTTGACCCAATTCATAGTTCCATCAACAGCAACCCCTCTTTTAGGCAGATTTACTTACTGTTTTCAGGGAATATGTTTTGTAGAAATTCCTTTTCTATGTTTCTTGAAATGTATGCATTGTGACCAAAACCATGTCAATAACATTTTAAATTACATATAAAATAATGATTACAACATCACGAATAGCCCAAGGTCTGAAAATACTTTTATTTAAATTTGTTTGCTGTTTCCTTCTCAAAATTTATAGGAGAGGAGGTTCACTGATTATGAATGCAAGATAAGATGCTACTAAAGGCTTTGGTAGAAGTTTCCTTCTGATGCCTCATCATGGTATGGAAGTAACCCTAAGTTCTCAAAGGTCAAGACCATGGAACCCAAGCTCTAGCAAGGCTTACCAATTTGGAAAGATCTGAGATGAACTCTATCACTGTTGTCTAAGGACCAGCCCAGTCAAATTTGGAAACAGAAATCCATCCATAGAGATACAATTCTTCTTTGTAATTAAACCCAGGCAGGATCTGTGGTTGTCCTCTTGCAGTGCGGATCCTCCTCCCTATTTTTTGCCCTTTATCATCTTCATTGTCACATAGATAAACCTATTCTGAGTTTTTCATTCATGGTTTTAGAGGCAGAATGAAAGGAACTCAGGACTTGTTAGTCAGAAGTGCCCTATGGGTCCCCTAAAGAGGATTTAATCTGATGGAGCTCGAAGGAACCTCAAGAGATGATCTGATTCAGCTCCATATCTTCATGAAGGTAATGTGTTTTTAACCCCTACTTCACAGATGAAACCACTATAAGAAGAAGTAATTAAACTTGGCATTAGAAAATCTGAATTGATATCCTAGTTCTTACACTTAATAACTATGTGGCTTTGGATAAGTCACTTCATTCTTCTGGGCCTCACTTTTCTCATTCACAAAATTGGAGTATGAATCTCTTCCCTACTAGTGTAAACATCACATATTATAATGTATGTGCAAGCAATTTGTAAGCTGTAACAAATAGGAGGTGAGTAATTTTTTTGAGTGGAGCTACTCTGGGTACAATTGAGTGAATGATGTGGATCTCTGCCCTGTAGAAATTTGCCACCTGGCAGAAACATCAAGTATGTGACTCCATTATGTCAGATAATTTTGGGTTGCGTTGGGTTCAATATCTGAAAAATGGCTGTCTTTGTCCCTAGGAACTAGAACCATGAGTTTATTAGGGAATCGGGGGAGGGATGTGGGGAACCCATCCCAATTGTGTTAACCTTTGTTTAATGAATGCAGAAATTCATCTTCTGAGGATGTTAAATAGAGAGGAAACTATAATCTCCATGTCTCAACCATTTGGGTTGTTTCAGTGGTTACAAAGTAGGAAATCAATATTCTGAGACACTAAGTGCAGCTTTCAGCAAATTATTTATGCCTGTCCCCAAATAGGAACATAAAGGGAGGGGGCTTTCTCCAAGAGCTCCTTTAATGTTGGAGTAAAGCTCTAGCAGAGGCAGAATGACTTCACCAACCTCTTCTGTACACTGACCAGCTATATGTTACCAACATGTAATGAAGTAGAAGGTGGCAAATGGGTGGTCAAGGAACGTAAATACCAGTCCCTGTTCTACCACTAACTTGCTTCAAGATCCTGGACAACCCCCTTTTGGGGGTTTTAGTTTCCTCATCTGCAAAATAAAGGTATTAGAGTAAAGGACTTCTAAGTTCTCTTCCAGCTCTAAATCTTACAATCCTATGAATAGCAACCAAAAAGCCTTCAGCAGAGTGATAAGTTCTAGTATGAACTGTAGCACTGTCCACCTTGTGGGCGTGATAATCATTGTGTCTCTGGGTAGGGCTGCCCTCAAGAGAGCTCTCATCTTAATCTCTCTGCTCCCTCTAGACTCAAGGGCTAGGAAGCTTCTATCTGCCTAAACTTGAGTAGAAATGAGGAAAGAGTTAGTTACCTACCTGATTAAACTCCTCCACTTTTCCCCAGCTGAGAAAGAGGATGGAAAAATAGCCTACCTAGGTTGGAGGGGAAAGAAACCACATATAGAAAGTTAAGATATATAAAGTGCTTTCTTCTCATCAATTCTGTGAGGGTAGGTAATGTATTACTACGTACATTTTAGAAATGAGGAAGCTGGGCATAAGAGAGATGAAATGACTTATTCAAAGATATACAACTATTAAGTATGAAACTTGGAATATGTACTCAGATTTCCTAACCCCAGTTCTAATTATCTTTCAGTTGTTGTATCTGTAAAATGGGGGGTTGGGGGAAATAACACATTAGTTATAAAAAGATATTGGACTGGATCAGATCATCTCTTGAGATTCTTTTCAGCTCTAATATCTGTATGAATCTATAAGATAAATTTCTTCATAGGCATTAAGGATAAGATCTTTACTCAGAAAAGAAATGCCTTGGTTTTTGTTATCTTTTAAGAACATTATAGGAAGCTCAACCCTGTTTTGAAGTTTTCAGCAGGAACTGGTAAGAACTTAGATTGAATGAGAGATTCAATGTGATTGAGGCAGGGCTAAGATGACTGAGTAGAAAAGCATTCAACTGAGCTCTTCCAAATTGCCCTCTAAACAACTCTAAAGTAATGCCTCAAATCAAAATCTATAGCAGCAGAACTAAAAAAAAATTGGGTGAAACAATTTTCCAGTCCAACACAACTAAGTACATAGGCAGGAAAGGTCCATCTCATCACGGTAGTGGAGGACCCTAGGAACACAATATGGGGCATCCACATGGCACCAGCAGCTGCAGGAGTTCTCAGCCCAAGACAAGGGGGTGGGTGCAGGAGGAGTTAAATAATTGGTCAATGGTAGGATCAAACAACTGGTCAGAAGAAGATTGCAGGGGACCCTTTGGTGGAGCTGGCTTCCGGACCTTGTTGCATTGCCCATACACAGTTCTGGGCTGCAGTCCTAGGCCCAAAAGGAGTGATAGCGCTTGAGACCATGGAGGAGCAGGGGCCCAGGTCAAGGTTCCAGGGTAAAGAGGAGTGCTTATGGTCATTCATTGGGGAGTGAGGCCCCTGGCAATTGCAAGACAGAGAGGAACACTAGCAAATGCAACTACAGGAGAATAGGGGACCTGTTTGCAGTCTCAGGACCAGAAGAAGTGCTAGCACTATTGGCTACAAGAGAACAAGGTCCCTTGCTGGGTAAATGCCAGGAGAGCAGTGACCACACCTCTCTTTAGATATGCCACCTTGGAAGCACCAAAAATCTATAGACCACCAGAGTCAGCTCTGAAAACAACAACCAGAAAAAGGCCTAAAGCTTGGGACAGTGCCCCCTCCACTCCAGGAGCAAAACCCAACTTTACATAAAGATACAAGTCAAGAAATAGTCTGGAAAATGAGCACACAGCCAAAAAATAATAATAATCTGACCAGAAAGCTACTATTGTGACAGGGTAGATCAAGACACAAATACAGAAGAAGACAACAATTTCAAAGCAGCTATATGCAAGGCTTCAAAGAAAAATGTGAATTGGTCACAGACCCCCAAAAAAAGAATTCCTGGAAGAGCTCAAAAAGGATTGTAAAAATCAAGTAAGAGAGGTAGAGGAAAAATTGGGAAAAGAAATGATAGTGATACAAGAGGATGATGAAAAAAGTCAACAGCTTAGTAAAAGAGGAACACAAAAAATACTAAAGAAAACAATACCTCAAAAAATAAAATTGGCCAAAAGAGATTCAGTGTGATCCAACTATCACACTATGTTCATCAGCCAACAAACACTAAAATCTACATAAAAGATCAAGGAATTGTGCATCTCAATGCTAAGATCCTCATATGATCATTGAATATTTGTGTCCTACCCCTAAATTTCATAGATGATGAAATTGAGGCACATAGGAATGAATTGACTTGCCCCAGTTCAAATATGGAGCAGCAAGTATCAGAACCAAGCTCTAAACCCAGGTCTTTAAATTTAAATGCCCATGATCTTTCCACTGCATCAGGCTAATAATTGTGGTTCACATTCATAGGGTGCTGTGTGGTTAGAAACCATTTTTACATCCATTCTTTCATTTTTTACCTATCATACTTATATTTCACTTAACTGAACTGTGATGATGAATTCACTGCATTATTGATGTATCAGCAACCTGTATTTGTAGCACATGGATTTTTCCCCCAGAAATCTAGTCTATTCCCCTTTCCTATTTTGTAGATGAAAAAATTGAGGCTCAGAGAAAAGGACTAGACAGCTGGATAGACATTAGGGGGATGATTTTATAGTCTTATATGAGTTAGATCTACAAAGAACCCTTCAGGACCATCTCGTCCTATTTCCCCATTTTACAGATTTGGAAACGGAGGTCAAAAACTAACTTGCTCAAGGCCATTTAACATTAGAGCTGGGAGTTGAGTAACAGACCATCTAAGTTCAAATTCTGTACTCTTTCCACTACACTATACTGCTTTCTTCAACATTGGCATCAGCTTGGGCTAAAAAGAATACATACTAACGTGGGGAATTGTCCTCCTTTCCTCCCTATTTCCTTTTCTATCTCCCAAAGTAACTACTCTCATGCCTTTTGCTTTTAACCAAACCAAGAGCAAAAACCATGGCAGCCGCTGCCATATAGGTAAAAGTGGGCCTTTTGTTGGAGCCTCTCTGGTGGTGGTAGACTCTCCCCTCCCCTTTCCAGATCCTTCCCAGACTTGGTGACTTTTGTCCTTGGATGGTTTAGCAGTTAGAAAAGGTTTTATTCTCTTGCAGATAGGTAGCCATTAAGGAAAAAGCTAAGTGCATTATCCTTTCACTGCACAATAGTTTGCTAATTCTGTTATTATATTTTACTTCAAGATTTTTTTGAAGTCTCCTCTTTAGAACAACACAGACCCCATCTGTCTGACAGTTTGCTCCTATGTCTCCTACCATTATGCTTCCACTTGGCTGTTTGGACAAGATTGTGTGTGCGCATGCAATTGTGTATGTGTGTATGTGTTTTCCCCCTTGCCTCTTTTCATCCTTGCCAAAGCTAAGCAGAACTTGCTTAATAGAGTGATGTCAGATGTGTGCAAAATAGACCAATAAAGCCTAATGCACTCTCCCCTTTTGTCTGTCAGTCTCTCTAGTACCTAACATTTCCCACTCAGAAAACCACTTAAAACACATCAGCAGCAACCCCCACCCCAAAACAACCACTTGTTAGCTAATTGTACCAAGTAGCTGCCTCCTGCCAGGATCTCAGGGTTCGTTCAAGAGAGACAGTTTATTCTGAAGCACCCCTCCCCCACCCCTTTGCCTCACCACCGAAGCTCCGAGAGCTTGCATTTGTACCTTTTCCTCCTCTTCCTTCTTCTCCTCCTTTTCTTCCTCTTCTTCCTCCTCCGCCTCCTTTTTCTCCTTTTCTTCTCTTCTTCTTTCTTCTCCTTCTTCTTTTCCTCCTCCTCCTCCTTTTTTCTCCTTTTCTTCTTTTCCTTCTCCTCCTTCTTCTGTTTCTCCTCCTCTTTCTTCTTCTCTTCTTCTTCTCTTCCTCCTCCTCTTTCTCCTTTTTCTCTTCTTTTTGTTCCTCTATCTCCTTCTCTTTCTCCTTCTTCTCCTTCCCTATTAAAAAATTTCTAATGTACGTTGACTAGAAGTTTGTCTCACTGACCTAGATTCTACCGTTTTAGCCCAAAGAGGACCAGAAGTTCTATGAGTGTAGGAAAGGGACTCTATCTGAGTTCCCCTATGGAGACCAGAATTTTCCTAACTGATGAAATTAGTATTGGAGGAGAAAATACAGGTCTTACAAACAACCCTCTGGACTTTTTTCAGACTGTCCAGGAAATAGAATAATGTGGGTGGACTCCACCCCTCAATTTCATGCATTTCACTTGAAGTCCTTCATGCCTAGAATTCTTCTTATCAGTTCTGTCTCCGGGTTTCCTTCAAGTTTCAGCTCAAATCTAACTTTCTACAAAAAATCTTTCTTGAGTCTTCTTAATGCTAGTGTCTTCCCTTTCTGATTATTTCCAAATTTCTCCTTTATATGCCTTATTTTTAGGTAGTTGTTTTCATGTTTTGTCCTTCATCAGATTGTAAACTCCTGGAAATCAGGGGCTCTTAACACAGTGCCTGGCACAGTGTGGAAGCTTAATAAATGTTTACTGACTTAGATGTTGATTTAAGTTAAAAATCATCAGATCATTGGAACTTCAATTCAGAGCAGGAATCTAACTCAATCCTCTCCTTTTATAAATGAGGAAACCAAGGTTTGGAGAGATTAAATAGCTTGCCTAGTATCAGATAGTTAGAAAATGACAGAAGTAGGATTTGAACCCAGGTCATCTTGACTGCAAGTCATTGGCCTATTCCTTATACTACATTGCCTCAAATAAATCCAATTTTTGTCAGATGAATCTTCTTTTCTCATTGCTTTTACTAAAAATGACATAGCATTGGAACTGAAAAAGACCTTAGAGATTGTCTAATTTGGTGCTCTCCCTCCCCAGAAAGAATCTATAATATTTATTAAGTACATACTATATGCGTACCACTGTTCCAGCCTCCTGGGGAGAGATATAAGTTTACATAAAACATGATCCCTGCCTTCATGGAGTTTACAGCCTTCTAAGTAGCTATAGTACACATCCAGATAACTATAATACAAGACAATCGGGCTAGAGATATCAAACCAAGTGCCACATGAAGTCAGAGAGGAGAGAGATAATTACCCACATGGGAATGAGATGAGTTAAAGGAAGGCTTTATTGAGAATCTAGTGCTTGAGTTGTGCTTTAATGAATACATAGGTAGGAATTCACCAGCTAGAGAGGGCATTCCAGATATATGAAACAGTATAAGCAAAGTCACAGAGATGGAAAAATGCAACATAAGTTTAAGGGACAGAAGCAGTCTCCTTTGGCTGGAAAAAAAGTGCCACACAGAAAGAAGTGGCACAAGATAAGCCTGAAAAGATAGGGTGGTGAGGCCCAGGGAGGTTAAATGCTTACTCAAGGTTGTACAAACAGCACCAAAGTTAGACTAGTGCCCAGTTCTCCCAGCCCCCAGACTAGTGAGTGAGCTTTCCACTATACTATGCTCTCTTTCTCATAGTAGTAGCAGGTGTCAATAGCTTCAGAGGCAGAGTTCTGGTGGTCTGTCACCTGGATATCTTTCATCCCAGGCTAGGTTATGCCTTAACCTAGATAATAATAGCTGACAAATAGCTATGTTGGACTATTTATAAAGTGCTTTACATACATTTTATTGTCATAGAAACCCTGTGAGATAGTTGCTGCTATCACCCCCATTTTACAGATGAGAAAATTGAGACTCAGGAAGTCTAAAATGACTAGTTAGTATCAGAAGTGGCATTTGACCCCAGGTGATTTTTGACTTCCAAACCCAGCAACTTTTCCTCAACACCACATTAAAATGTATATATCATCCACAGGTGGGACACAGTGAATATGTTTTCAAATTTTTTTCAGTGTATTGATCAGTACTCCTGGTTTTTTCCTCTTTTTCCTTTTTTTGTCTTCAAAAATAATATTTGTTATATGGGATAGTTCACTGGTTTGTTTATTTATTTCTAGGGGATAGCTATAATGACGTAACAGAACAGAAAATATCAGCAAAAACTTATTTCAAAAATAAAATGCAGACATCACTTTACATATGGCCTTTAAGGCAGTGTGGTACAATGGAAAGAGTCCTGGACTTGAATTCACAGATCCTGAGTTCAAATCTAGCCTCCAATGGTCTACCCATGCAGTTTAGTGGAAGTAATTTAATCTCCCTGGGCTCCTTTTTCTTCATCTGTAAAAAAAGGAGTTTGGACTAGATCAGCTAAGGTTTCTTTAAGTTCTAAATCAATGGTCCTTCAGAGGAATTCTAACCCCAGCAGACATGATAGGGAAAGGGAAGAAAAACATCTGGGCATTTAAACAGAAGGCTTTTCCCAAGTACCAATCATTTTAGGGGAAAGTAGACACTCAGCCTGAATAGTCAAATGATATATGCTCTTATGCCCTTACAATTATCAGACTCAAGAGTCCTAAGGAACCTGTTTGACAGGTTCCAGCCTGACACCAAAATGTGAGGGTTACAGAAAGGAGGTGACTCTTCTGTCTTGTACTAGGGATCCTACCCTATCTCTCAGCTGTGCAGACTCATGTAATCCCAATTCTCTTCCCCCCAGCCTCCCCCTGCGGCCTGATCCAGGCCTTTTGCTGAAGTGACCACTAGGGGGCAAGAGAGATGAACCCCATGCTGGTGAGGAGACAGCTCCTTACCACCCCACTCATGGCCCAAACTCTGTCTCTAGGCAGCTCCAGACGTCAGTCTCTCTTCCTTTGGGAGACAAATGGACTTGAGATTTTGAGGGAGGAAGAGAAGAGGGGAATCCTAGAATCAGAGTACATTAAAATCCAAATTCCCAGAGTTGGAAGAGGTCATCTGGTCCAGTTCAATGTAGGAATCTGACTTGCGATACTCTTGATTTGGTCATATAGCCTCTGCTTGAACACTGCCATTGATAGGAAATCCAGTTCTTTCAACCAGAGAGACACGACAATGCAATGGAAACAGCTCTATTTGGAATCAAGAGGACATGAGTTTGAATCCCAACTTCACGTGACCTGAGGCAAGTCATTTCCCTCTTTTTCCTCATCTGTAAAACAAGGGATTTGGATTAGATAACTTTAAGGATCTCTTCTAAATCTAGAACTATGATCATTCTTCACATGATAAGTACTTCACTGGACTACTCTCCCCCTCAGGACACATTCCAGCTTGTTAATATCCCTGCTAATGAGAACATGGTGCCCACAACTGAACTGAGTATTGCAGATTTCGTTTAACTGGTGCAGAGGAACAGTAGAATGACCTATTTTATGATCTTCTTTGTTTCTTGACCAGAACAATATGCTTTAGTTAACCTAACCTTCATTTGCCTTCCCACATTAGAGCCTACCCATTGGCACTTTATGGCAAGGAAGAGAAACTGAAGGCTATGCCTGGAGAGTGCCAGCTCCAGCGGGGGCTATTGAGCTGCCGAGGCTGTGGGGGTGGTCTTGGTAATGGATGCACATCTGCAGTTTAAGCATCAGCCTAGCCAAGTTCAAAGAGACTCATTCATTACCAGGTTGGCCACAGAGTGGTAAATTTTTTGGCCACTCTCTATGACTAACAAGGCAATCAATCATGAAGTCAGGATTTGCATCCACAGAGGGGGTGCCCACTTCCATGAAGCTGTAGATGCTGAAAGGATTGAAATAAGTTTTGGAATTAACCTTTTTAGCTGCCATGTCACACTGTTGGCTCATGTGGAGATCGCAATCATCTAGACCTCCCAGACAGGAAGCCTGACTGCTCCCACCGAGCGCCCTCCTGCAGGACACCCACCTGGATGAGAGCAACTCACCTGTGGTGATGGGGTGGGAGGGTGACAGGATGAGAGAGCTGAAAAACAAGGCAGAGTTCCATATGCTATCTAAGTGCTTTCATGAAAGTGCAGCTTTGATTGGGTACACATATACATGAGCATACATGTATCTACATGTATGTATCTGTATATGTGGGCCATAATCACATGATAATTCTGGTTTGCCATTGATGAACTGTCCTGCTGGGGTGGTGATAATAAGTGTTTCACAAAAGTGTGGCTTTGATTGGGTACATATATACATGGTTACATATGAGCATATATATATGTGTGTGTGTATGTATGTATGTATGTATATGTATATCTGTATGTGTGTGCCATCATCGCATGACAATTGTGGTTTGTCATTGATGAACTTTCCTGTTGGAGTGATGGTAATCCAAAGAACATCCCTGAGAGGTTAAGAACCTGGTTTAAACTCCCATGCCAAGTTGATAAATTGATAACAAGTTAATTCCCAGTTGAGGGATGACAGCAAAGAGCTAGGAGATAGAAGAGGGTGGTAATGGAATCAGATGCTAATTCCCTCCCACCCACTCCTCACTTGCTTTGAAAGTCCCAACTTGTTGGCTACCAGATTGAGCAGCTGACTCTCTGGCCCAATAGAGAAGAGTTAAGTACATCTTCGGATTCCTGAATGCAGCTGGAAATCAAGGCCCCTGACCTCTCATGGCTTCGCTCCCTTCTTGACAGCTGTCCCTGCACCCCAGGTCTGGCTGCTGGCCAATTTGGAAATGAAAGGGTTAAGTACAGCCAACCCCAGCAGAAATCAAAGGATTACAGGTTTGGTGCTGGACTGTCCCATCTGTCACATAGACACCCGACGTACCCTGCTATCTCTGGGCTCGACTGTCAAGGCAGAGCTCACTACATTAGAACTCCATTAGAAGAGACTAGCAGCAGCAGATGGCAGCTGTCAGGACTTTATCATCTATGCTATAATTCCTTGTACTCTCTTCTCAACTGCACTTAAATAGCAGTTTTACCTATTGGGGCAATTTTATGCCCCCCCCTTGTTGTCATCTCCATCCTTTAAAGGCACACTGCTCTTTACTCTACTGGAGATAGGACCCCTCTCTCTGCAGACCACGTAAGTCCTTTGGTAAGGATTCTGACCAAGAGAGCATTTCTTTCACACTTGGAAAGGACTTTTCTTTCCAAACATAATAAAGTCATTATTACTTCTAATACATGCCCACACAGTGCCCTTCACTGTATTTCCTTTACCCACAGTATGCTCACTCAGTTGAGTCAAAGGGATCTTGTCACTCCCTGCACTCCTCCCCCCCACCCCCTTGACTCACAAGTTTTTCACATTCCCATTTTTGTGCCTTGGTTCACCATTTTCAGGCCTAGAATGTCCCTTTCTCCTTGTCACCATTCCAAAATTCTATACACTGATTAATGTTCACACCTTCTCCTCCATGAAGTTTTCCCTGACTTTCAACCCACATAATTCTCTCTTTGCTCTAACTTCCTACAGGATTTATCTATACCACTCACTAGTCACCAAACCATACCTTGCTGAGAAGTGTTAGTTATCTTATAACTTGTCTCTGCAACTATACTGTAAGAAATACAAATTTAAAAAGCTCTGAGGTACCACCTCACATCTATTAGGTTAACTAATATGACAAAACAGGAAAATGATACATGTGGGAGAGGATGTGAGAAAATTGGGACACTAATGTACTGTTGGTGGAGTTGTGAGGTGATCCAGTCATTTTGGAGAGCAATTCGGAACTATGCCCAAAGAGCATACCCTTTGATCTAGTAATACCACTACTAGGTCTGTATCCCAAAAAGATCAAAGGGAGAAAACTGGGAAAAGAACCTATCTGTACAAAAATATTTATAGCAGCTTTCTTTGTACTTTCAAAGAATTGGAAATTGAGGAGATATCTATCAATTGGAGAATGACTGAACAAGTTCTAGTATATGATTACAATGGAATACTATTGAGCTATAAGAAATGATGAGCCCAAAAGTTCAGAAAAACCTGGAAAGACATGAACTGACACTCAATGAAGTGAGCAGAACCAGGAGAACATTATACACAGCAACAGCATTGTATGATGATGAACTTTGTTAGACTAAGGTCTTCTCAGCAATGCAATGATCCACGACAATTTCAAAAGACTTGTGATAGAACATGATAACCACATCCAGAGAAAAAACTATGAATGTAGATCAAAGCATACCGTTTTCACTTTGTTTTTTTATTTTTCCTTTCTTGTGGTTTTTCCCTTTTGTTCAGATGCTTTTTTCACAATGTGACTACCATGGAAATATGTTTTACATGATTGTACATTATAACTTACATCAGATTGCTTGCTGTCTTTGAGAGGGGGGAAGAAAGAGAAGGAGGGAGAAAAATTTGGAACTCAAAGTTTTATGAAAATGAATGTCGAAAACTATCTTTACATGTAATTGGGAAAAAATAAAATACTATTAAGGAAAAAAGTAAATGAGCCAAATGCTTTCAAAAAAACATGGAAAAATTTACATGAACTGATGCAAAGGAAAGTGAGCAGAACCAAGGAAACATTGTATATAGTAACAGCAATGTTATATAATGATCAACTGTGAGTGAATAGCTGTTCTCGGCAATACAATGATCCAAGACATTTCCAAAGGACTCATGATGAAAAATGTTGTCCACCTCCAGAGAGAGAACTGATGTGATAGAGTCTGAATGCAGATTGAAGCATACAATTTTTCATATTCTTTATTTTTTTCATGACTTTTTTGATCTGTATTTTCTTTTACAATATGACTAATATGGGGGGTGTGAAGATAAACTGTATCATATAGCTCTTTATCCTCAATGCTTATCACAGGGTCCTTGCACATCCTAGGTGTTCAATAAATGTAGAGGATGAGGAACAGGTTCATTGGGATTAAGGGAGTGGAGTGTGAGAGGTAGGAGAAAAGGATATTGTGGTTGAAGAGGAGATTTGAAAATTCAACCTTTTGGAGAAGGTTTGAGTTCGGGTGATAACAAAGTACCTAGCCATGCAGGTCAGTTGCCAAACTAGAATGGAGATAGAGGTTATTGGAGCTGAAAAACTCAGAAAAATAATAGAGCCCCTGTTGTTATTTTCATGATTGTTGCTATCAGAAAAGAAATGATCAGGTACCAGATTACTGGGCTCTTCAAGGAAGGTGGAAGCACATCTTAGATGACTGAGAGGACAAGGAAAGCTGTAGAATTGGAAGACTTGAACTTCAAAGGAGAGCTTAAGCGTTAGCAGCAGAGCATTGATCTGGAAGTGACAAAGGAGAGTCTAAGGGAATGCTCATTGCTTGTGCTGGCCCTGTGAGTTATAAAGAGAGTGGGAGGTTGTGATGCTTGCCTTGGATAGAGATTCATATCCTTGGAAAGAAATATGATGTCCTAAGAGGAAAAATCAAGCTTCAATTGATATGAAAAGGTTCCAAGCTTGAGAATGTATGGAAAGGAAAAGAAGAAAAAGAGAGGACAGGAAGGGGAAAAAGAAAAGAGAGGAGGAGGGAGGAATGAAGAAGAAAAGGTGAGAAAGATGAAGAAAGAGAAAGAGAGATAAAGGGACACACACAGCATCTGATACAAAATATATGCTTAATAAATGAGTTTTGATCTAGTAATTGATAGAGAGAGAAAGAGAAAGAGTCTGGAGATGGAAAATGTTAGTTGGGGGAGGCCAAGTGAGAGAGTAGAACTATCAATGAACTGAGAGTAGGGGCAAAGATCCTCCTCCCAGCTCTTAATTTACTAATGGACGTTAGGCAAGTCACTTCCGGGCCTCAGTATCCTTCTCTGTAAAATGAAGAGCTTAGACTAAAATGATCTCTAAGATCCCTTTCTGTTCTAAGTGTCTATGATTCTATATACAAAGATATAGGGAATTAAGATGCATTCTTTGCATCAGTGTAGCAGCACAATAGTGCAAAGACTCTAAAATAACACGATTCCAGTTATTTCTAGTTGGCTTTGCAATGTTCAAACTGTCTTCTTTTTCTGACTGACTTTTCTAATTTTATTTGACTGAGTATACAAAATGTGAACTTCCTGAACACACATTAAGTAGGTAGAAGTGAGGGTAGTTAGTCAGAGACTAAGAATGTATCTGCTCCCAAAGGATCCTGAGCCCAAAGCATTCAGCATACACTGCTCTTTGCTCATTTGTTTGAATCAAGCTCAGTGTCACCCTACCCTCAACCCAGCACTTGGACCCCGCTCCTAACAGGGAATTGTAGGTAGGGAAACTGGAAGAACTCTAAAGAAGCAGAACTGTCTTGCATCTGATCCTCTACTAGAACAATGGATATTCCACTCTCTTCCACTGCCCCTCCTTCAGGAGAAAGTAAAATCAAAGTAGTCTTCAGGTTTCACTGAGCACTCATTTTGCTGGTGACAAGCAGAGACACACCCTTCTCTCCCAATACTGGGAAATAAGCATTGTGATCCATCCACCCTGTGTGGCATATCCATTGCAGAATTTAGAAATAAACTGGGTAAGGGAAAAGTGGGAAAGACATATTTTTTGCTGGGAAAGAGGGAAGACCAGAAATTTATCTTCTATAGAAAACAAAAAAAGATGAAGTGAGAAAAGAAATTTAGTGAGAAGAATGGAGAGAGAAAGGCAGGGGGAAAGAAGGCCTCAGGAGGAAGGAATAGGAGATGAGATTAGGGGAGAGGCGGGAAAGAGGAAAAAGTAAAGCGAAGGTCACAGAAAAGCTGGGGTTGGAAAGAGATGGGAAGATAGAGGACGAATCATAGTGTCAAAACTGACACACAAAAACAGGCCAATTTTGTGTATGTGGGGAGAGCTCCAGAGATCTGGGCTCGCAATTCAAAAGCCCGTGTCCCCCTCCTGCCTGTCCAAGCCCCCCTTTCCATCTTCACCACCCTCCCTCCCAAAAAGAGAAAGAAGGAAAACAAAATATCTACAGTTGTCGAGACAAGGGGAGAAAAATAGAGGCAAACATCTGTAATTTTCTCTGTGGGGCTTTGCGGTAATTGAGCCATTTGGATAAAAATAAAGGCAGCGGGCCTCTTAGGTAAGGGGAGCTTTTGCAATCTAAGAAGCTTGAATTATGCGTCTTGTGTCACTTTAAATCCCCCATTCTCCCCCTTCCCCAGGCTGCCCAAACCACTTTCCCTTTTCTTATTATTTTTTTAAGTACCCTGTCAAATGTCATCTGCAGAGCAGAGAATTTCAGCTGTCACAACTAATTCCAATTTTTCCATGTGTTTTTCCCCCCTTGGCCATCTGAGGGAAGGAGGGGCCTGAACAAGACTTTATCTCTCTCCCTCTCTCCCTCTCCCTCTCTCTCTCTCTCTCTCTCTCTCTCTCTCTCTCTCTCTCTCTCTCTCTCTCTCTCTCTCTCTCTCTCTCTCTCTCATCATTTTTTTATTTCAAAAGAAAGGTTTACATCATAAATTTGTTTCTAGAAGTGTTTAAGGTCTGTAATTTCCTCTTTTTGAATTGCTGTCTGATGTCTTCTTGTTTTGCAGCCTAACTCTCCCTCCATTCCCACTGTCCCTCTCCATGCCCCCACCCCTGCAGAGACACATCTTACCTCAGCCCATCTCCTGGTTCCCAACATCCTCCACGACCCTGATCTTCCCCCTGCTCTGGATCCCTTCAGAGATTCCCTGGGGTAAGTCCACAGCTTAATAGCAAGGGTTTCTTCCCCAGTCAGACTGTGAGCTTTGTGAGGACCAAAGAGACCTGACTTTTCTTTGTTATGCCATCCCTGACACATAAGATCACAGAGAACCTTAGAAGCCATGTAGCCTAACACCTTCATTTGACAGATGAAGAAACTGCGACCCAGAAAGATCAAGAGACTTGCCACAGTCATCTGGAGAGTAAGTAGTAGAGAGCTTGGTGTCTCCAGATTGAGCTCTCTTCCTACTGTACCACACTTATGGCACACAGTAGGTCTTCAGCAAATATCTAGTGATTGATTAGTTGATTTATAGCTTAGTTCAATATTCCTTTTCTCCATATCTGTACTGATTATATGTCTTAGATTGAAAGCTTCTCTACTGCAACATTCTATAAGGGGGAAGCAGTTGTACAAAGTACCCTGTCCAAGGTGTTAGAAATCCAGTTTTTGAGTTCTCTCTACCATTGAACGGCTGTGTGGCTTTAGAAAAATCATTTCCTCTGGGCCTCAATGCCTTCATCTGTAAAATGAAGGTATTGGACTCCATGAACTGATCTATACCAGAGCACAGAGAACTCTCAGTTCTCTCATTCTGGGCGCTATCCCTCTTGGTACTGCCCAGCTTTGCTGATTGATGTTCAATTTCATTCTACAGGTTTTTTTTAAAAAAATTTAAACACGTACTACTAGTTGCCAGATACTCCACAAGGCACTTGTGTATATACAAAGACAAAAAGGTGACCTCAAGAAGTTTGAAGTCCAATAAAACTCCCAGATCTTTTATTCATAGGAACTGTTTAGCTAATAATGAAACTATTAGGTGACACAATAGATAAAGAGAGGGACCTGAGTTCAAATGTGACCTCCGACATTTACTAACTATGTGACCTTAGGCAAGGCACTTAACCTATCTGCCTCAGCTTTCTTAACTGTAAAATCCTTGTTGTTGTGGGGATAAAATGAGATGATTTCTCTCAAGTGCCTAGTATACAGTAGATGCTATATAAATATTTATTCCTTCCCCATCTTCTTTCCCTTTCCTTTAGTCCTACCTCCCCCATATTGTATTTGTAAGATTGTTTTATTTAACCCAAGTATAAAATTTTAAACACTTAACTCTGTTAAATTTCACGTAAGATCTTTTCTGGCTTTAATATTCCATGAGAGCTTTGATTCTCATCTCTGGCATTTGCTAGCTTTGTTGGCATTGGGCAAATCACCTTTCTAAACCTCAGTTTCCTTTTCTGTAAAATGGAAACAATGACATCCTCACAGGATTGCTATGAAGGTCAGATGAAAAAATGTGTGTGAAGAGCCATGCAAACCCCCAAACTGCTTTATGTGTTGTTGGCTGTTATTATGACTACTTAAATCTCATAAATTTTAAATCAAATAAATCAAAACAGATAACTGTGAGAATCAAATGAAATATTCATACTTACTTTAAAGTTCTGAGCAAATAGTAATGCCTGTTCCTTTCCCTTTTCCCTTGTATATGTAGGTATTGCTCGAGAGGAAACTGACGCCAAGAAATGAGGCAAAGCCAGGATTTTTATATCCAGGTCTTCAGACTCCACATCCTTTGCTCTTTCCAAATTACCCTCTTCCTTCCCTCTCCTCAAAATTTAGAGAACTGCCAATTGTATAATTATCTTGATCTTTCAGTTCTCCAGCCCTCTGAAACGGTGCTGGGGTCCTACTTTCAGATGAATTATATGAGGGACATAGTAGAAGTTGGAGATGGAGCGACCGACTTGGAATCAGGAAAACCTAACTTCAGATCCTGACTCAGGTACTTATAGCTGGCCTAGATGACCCTAGGCAAATCACTTAATTTTTTGCGTGTTTCAGTTTCTTCATCTGAAAGTGGGGAATACTGGCACCAGGACAGGTGCAAACAGGACAGACCTAGAGCAAACAAACCCTATGGAGGGTCTGAGTTAGGTGGGGACACTGGGGTCTTCTTTGGACTGGGGAGTCAGGATCCATCCTTCCTCCTCCTGACATGGTGTAAAATCTAGAAACCAATAAGACTCCTTTCACTAGTAAGCAAAGGAGGTAACTTGTCTCTGTGCTGTGTTTTCAGGAAGGCCTCTGGCTTTGAAGCATCTCTTCCCCAGGCTCACGGACAGAGCTAGAACTAAGGCAGGGTGACCAGAACATGATTCCTTTCCTTGGTAGGACACTCCCTGACCCTCATTGTAAGGGGGATTCCTCCTCCTGTCAAGAATGTGTTTCCCACCTAACTCCAAACCTCAGCACCAGCCAAGAATACCCACCTGCCCACCAGCTGTTAATATTAATAATTATCATCATTATCAATAATTATTATTCTTACTAATTGCAATTGTAGCTAGCACTTATGTAGTGCTTTAAGGGTTTCCAAGCACTTTGTCTATATTGTCTGACCATCAGAACAACACTGGGAGTTAGGTGCCAGTATTTCCCACTTTCAGATGAAGAAACTGAGGCACGCAAAAAATTAAGTGATTTGCCTAGGGTCATCCAGCTATAAGTACCTGAGTCAGGATCTGAAGTTAGGTTTTCCTGATTCCAAGTTGGTCACTCCATCTCCAACTTCCACTATGTGCCTCAGTACCCCTGGCCCACCATGCCCAACTCACAGGGCACCATCCTACCAAACTGTTCTCTCTAATAGCATCCCACTCACATGAACCATCTGGTCTGGGGATGGCCCTGACCAGGGATGTCTGGGATTGAATAGGTGCAGTATCAGCTGGAGATCAGTGGCAAAGGCTCCTCAAAGCCTTGGAACCAGCTGCCATGTGCCACCCCACATGTTGCAGTAAATTCAGCCCTAAGTCTGCCTTAGTCGCGATCCCTGCCTGCCCTACATTTCCGTTATGCTCTCTGGAACAGACCGCTAGATTTAGAATTGGACAAGTAGAATTCAAATCCTTCATCTGCCTCTTACTACTCAGGTGACATTGGACAAAGTACTTAACTCATCTAGGCCTCAGTTTTCTCATCTACAAAATCAATGGATTACACTACATGGCTTCTGCTGTTAAAAATGACTCCCAAGGACTGAGAAGGTGGCACGGGTAGAAGTAGACAGACATAGGAGTCCTTCAACTCCGAAATTCTATAATTCTGTTAATGGTTAAATGCAACACAAATTCAAGAAATTTATATTGGATCATAGGAATTAGGGGTCACTAGGTGGGGCAGTGAATAGAACTCTGGGCCTAGAGTCAAGAAGACTCATCTTCCTGAATTCAAATCTGACCTCAGATACTTCTTAGTTACGTGACCCTGAGCAAGGCACTTAACCCTGTTTGCCTCAGTTTCCTCATCTGTAAAATGAGTTGGAGAAGGAAATGGCAAAGCACTCAAGTATCTTTGCCAACGAAGAATGGAACACAACTGAAAAATACCAATAGGAATTAGAGGTGAAAGCAGAAGTATACTCAGCTCTAACTGGCTTGAAATAAATGACCATTAAATTTTCCGTGAGCCTATAAACACTTCAAATAAGGACTTGATTTGTTACTTTGGTAATTGTCTAGATCTAAGAAAGGGGTGGAGAAAATGTTACTAATGCAGCTTGAGTGCAAAAGTATATCAACTGTACTTTCCCTACCCCAAAAAAAGTAACAATTTCTCTAGGCCTCAGTTTTCTCATTTACAAAAAGAGAGGATCAGACTGGATGGCTGCTGAGGTCCCTTCCATCTCTATGATTCTAAAGCTCTCCTTCTCATATTCCTTCCATCTTCCAGGGCTCCCCGCTGAACTCATCCCATCTCTTGGCACCTTCTTAAAGGCAGGCTGCTCCTTCTCTGGCCCATAACTGGGCCAGGAGGAGATGATGTGTTTCTGTCTTCCCTCTGAAGCTATGATTCAGCAACCACCCTTCCAGTCACTCTATATAAATGATGGAGAATGGTCCTCTCTTGAGAGAAGGTTTTAGTAGAGTGTGAGGGGAAATGAAGAACATAGAGTCATGGGATACCTAAAAGCCAGGAGATTTCACCTTGTGATTCAAAGGGGGTCAAGGTCATAGAATGGTAGTGATAGAAAGTGACCTTAGAGGTCATCCTCATCGTTCATTTTTCCAGATGAAGAAACTGAGTCCCTGAGAGGTCCTTCTGTGTCATCAAGGAAATCTTTGGATCATGGGATGATAGAAATTCTAGAGAGAGTGAAAGGGAGTTTGGAGGCAATCTAGTGCAATCTCTACATTTTACAGATGAGGAAATAGGACAAGAAAAATGTTCTTCCCACATTTAAAAAAAAGCCCTTGGGATAATGAGATGACCAGGATGATAGATTTAGATCAGGAAGGGACTACAGAGGCCTCTAAACCATCCTTCTCATGTTACAGATGAGCAAATTGAGGTCCAAGATAAAGTGACTTGCCTAAAGTCACAAAAGGAATAAGTTTTGAAGCTAGGTTTGAGTACAGGTGCTCTGATTATAAATCTAGTATTCTTTCCACTATACTACAGGTAATCTAGTCCAATTCCTTCAATTTACAGATAAGGAAATTGAGGCCCAGGGAAAGGATCTTCCCACATTTTTAAGCAACTCTTCTCTATCTTTGTACTACCACATAGAATGTTAATGAAAGAGTTTAACTCCAATTTTTCTGACTGTTCATCCAGTGCTCTTGTTTTTTATAAACCTTAATGCTGTTGTAATTACTTGGACCTGCCTTAGAATTATTTGTTTACTTACTCCAACCATGCACCCCACTGGACTATAAATTATGCCAAGATGGGGGCTTTACTGTACCCAAATATGTAACCCTCATAGCAGAGCACCACCTAGACTAGATTAGATGTTCAGTAAGGGAAGGAAGGCTGAGGACCCCCCGAAAAAATGCTCCTGTTTTATAAATTATCTGAGGGCTCTCCTTCCTGGTAGGAAGCAGCTAACTCTGCATACAAGAATGCTTCTTCTTTCTCTATCTTTCTCAAGGCACTTGGAAACACAAAGTTTTAATTCAGGTTCCTGCAGTTTGGCACTGTGGGCATCTTGGGAAGTAGAGCAAGAAACCTGCCATCTATTATCCTTACCATTCTTTTCTCTTTGATTCACTAGTGTAGGGAAGTCCCTGCATGAGAACCTCTTCCACTGGTACAGACTGGCAACTCTTTTGACATCTACAGCCCTAGAGAGCTTTCTGAGGGCAGACCAACCAAAATACAACAATAGAGCCCAACACCAACTATTCCAATGATCTAAGAAGTATACCAAACTCAATAGTGACCAGGAAGTCAAAGGAGAAACTACAGTAAATTCTCTTTCCTGTCCAAGATCACAAATTTGATCTATAGGCAAAAGACCAGAACAAGAAATGTGGAATAGCAGAGGACTGGGCCTGACTTAGAACCCAAAGGTCTAAGTTAGGCCAGTAAGGCAAAGAGTTCCAGAACTGAAATTAGACTTATCTCCCTGACCAGACCAGCACCCAGAGCCCAAAGCAAAAGATTGTCTGGAGTAGGATAGTGTTAGTGGAGTATCCCAGAGTGTATAGGATCATAGACTCAACTACCAGAGTTCTTGATCCAGCAACACCTCTAAAGCAGATTACATAAAAAGAAATATACAAAAAATAAAAAACTATTCTGAGTCCAAGGATGCCCAAGATACAAACCCAGAAGAACAGAATAACTTCAAAACACAATATAAGCGAAGTCTCAAAGAAAAACACAGCTTACTTTCAAGATCATTCCTAAAATAAAGTATGCAAGTATTTAAAAATTAGTTTAAAATGATATTTTAAATGATATAAGAGCAACAGAGGAAAGAATTGAAAAAGAAATGAGGGCTATGAAAGACAAACTTAGAAAGAGCATTAACAGCTTAATACAAGAAATTCAAAAATGTAGCCAAGTAAAAGACTCCCTGAAAATTAGAATGGACTAAATAGAAGATAACGATTCCATGAGACAATAAGAAATTTTAAATAAAGTCAAAAGACTGAAAAATAGGAGGGAAAGTATTTCATGTACAAAACAAATCAAGGAGAGAGAATCTGAGAATCATTGGGTTACCTGAAAGTCATAACCAAAAGAAGAACCTAAACATCATTTTTTAAGAAATTTGAAAGAAAACTACCTGGATCTCTAAGAACAAGAGGGCAAAGTATAAAATGAAAGAATCCATTGATCGCTTCCTGAAAGAAACCCCAAAATGAGAATTCCAAGAACATCATAGCCAAAATCTTAAATTTCCAGTTCAGGAAAAAATAAATACTACAAGCCACCAGAAAGAAAGAAGAGCAAGTACTCATTTTTGACTGAGGAACCACAGTCAGGATCATGCAAGCTTTAACAGATACCATTAAAAAAAAAACAAAGAGTATGTAATACAATGTTCCATAAAATAAAAGAGATTTATAATAAAGAATAGCACCCAAAAAATGAGTATAATCCTACAGGCAGAGGAAAATGGATATATAATGAAATAGAAGACTTCTAAGCATTCCTACTGAAAAGATCATAGCTAAGTAGAAACTTTGAAATACAAAAATGGAAGCAAAAATAAATATAAAAAGGTAAATAAAAAGGAGAAACCGAAAAACATTTATAAGGATGAAGGGGTTACTTTCTAATGGAGAGAGGGGGATGATGCAAACACTCCTGAGAACTATCATGTCAACAGACATCATAAAGGAAGGCAAATAAGATGGAGGGCTTAGGACTGATTTTTGTTACACTGTGTTATGTGTTCCTAAAAAGGGTAAAGGAAAGGGAAGGGAGAAAAGGAAACACTAGGGGAAAAAGAGAAGTAGTGGCAGGGCAGGTATCTCACATCACCAGGGGGTACAAACATGAAGGGGGTGGTGGGAGCAGGTGTCACTTGAACTTCACTTTAAGCTGATGAAGGACAAACTGAGCCGGAACAGAACAACCTGTACTACAATTCTGAAATACTCAAGAACTCTGATTAACGAGATGATCGACCATGATTGCCAAGGGCCAGTCACTTAGAATGTTGCCCACTCCCTGACAGAGGTGATGGACTAGATATGCAGAGTGAGATGAGTAGTTTTAGATAAGTCCGATACCGGGGTGAATTTACTTGACTATGCACACTTGTTGCAGGGGTTTTGTTTCTCTTTTTCTTTCTTTTTTTTTTCTTAGAAATAAAAGATAAAATAAAAATTTTAAAAGATAAAGTAAAGGAAGTTATTCTGTGGGGCAACTAAGTGTATGAAAGTCAGAAAATACCTTAAAACACATATGACTTAGTCTTTCTGGGTCTCAGTTTCCTCATCTGTAAAATGACCAAGTTGGACTAGAATAACCTCTAACATCCTGTCTATCCCTCAATCATATGACCTTCAGGCCACCATAGGGATGAAGCCAGAATGAGGGAGCGGGGCTGGGCTGCTGTTCCAAGCAGAGTAAAGTTATTTGCCTAGGGCTGGTCCTTCCCCATCCAGGATGTTTAACTGCACAGCCCCAGTGGACCCACTCCTCAGTTACCCAGTTTCCCTGCTTTTTCTCCCTCACTTCATCTCAACAAACAGAAAACTTTTGTTCTGTTATTGTATTCTTGAGTTACCCTTAATTGCAACCTTCCCCCTAATGGGGCTTCCAGGGTGATGATCTTGTAGGAGCAGGTTGTTCTCCTCTGAGACCTGAGGGAGAAAGCTTACCCTAATGAATGGTGAAGGGGGAGGAGACTTGACCAAAGCTGTCCCCTGAAGGCAAGACCCAGGGTGCTGAAGCTACCCTCCTGATTAAATCAGCAAGGAAACTGTACTTCTTAGGGAACTCTATGTGCTAGAGAACAATGATTTACATTTAAAAGGATTCTCCAGTTTACCAAAGAATCCACTTCCTGGTTCAGTGATCTTCATTCACTCAAAGGCTTTTGGAAGGGAGCTTAGAAACCACGACCCCTCATTTTTCTACAGATGAAAAAGCTAAGCCCCAGGAATAGAAAGGAGCTTACTCAAAGTCATAGTCGGGGAGCCAAACAAGATTTAAACTCAGGTCCTCTGATTCTAAATTCAAGGCTTTTTTCACTATACCCACCACTCCAGACTCTCATTCAGTCAATCAATCAACACTGTGCCAAGGATAAGGATTCAACGAAAGACAAAATCATGATCCCTGCCCTCAAGGAGCTTACATCTTAATGAGAAAGACCCATACAAACAATCTCAGTACATAGTATGTGGAGGGTAGGTTTAGAGGGGAACGAGGTGAAAGAGAACGTAATTGGGAAGAGGAAGTGGAGGGAGAGACTGAGAAAGGCTTTCTGCAAGAAGAATCACTTAAGCAGAGTTTCAAGGGAATTCAAGAATTCGAAGAGTCAGAGGTTGGCAAGAGACCATTCCAGGCTTGGAGGAAAGGGGCTTAATAAATATTTGCTGAATTGAATTCCATTGAACTCATTGTCTCATGCATTCCTCCAGTAATCTTTTGAACACCTGTTATGTGAAAGGCTTTGGGTATGTGTTGGTGAGAGAAAGTTAACTACCTTGACTGTTGCTGGAAAAGAATCTTAAAGCCAGAGTTTTAGACTTTGTCACCTGAAGAGTCAGAAACAAAGGTAACTTCTAAAATAAAAGAAAAAAATAGTCAAATGGTGCTCCATTTGTAAATGTTCGGCTTTACACCTAAATTTTCAGAAACCACTATCTATTGGCTAGTTCTTCCCCACATCTCTTGGGCTGTCAGCTATACCTCCCCTTTGATCATGTGACCCTGCCCCTTACTTCCTGGAATCTCCATTTATAGGTGCCAGCCATGTTAAATTAGACTATGAACAGACTTTCCTTTTCGCTTGTATTTTCATTCCCAGCTCTTTGCATAGTGTCTGGTGCAGAATAAATTATTAATAAACGCTTGTTGATTCACCTCTTATCTGGAGCTAGTACAGTCAATGAAGATATAACCTTCCTCAAAAAGCAAGATGACCTGGGTTCAGTTCCTTAGCACAATCTGGTCAACGCCCAACCTAACCTCATCTCTCATTGCTTTCCCTACCGAGCACTTCATGAAGAAGTGTCCTCATTCTTCACACCATAGTGCCCTGGAACCAACCATAGTGTCTCTGGAGGGCCAACTATTAAACACATACCTTAGATCCTACAAATCAAGGCTTGATTTATTGTTGCGTTGCTTGTCTAGACTTAAGAAAGTGGTGGAATTTAATTTAATAATGCAATTTAAATGTCTAAGTGTGTTGTGCTGAAAGCAGGTTGTTAAACATATACCAATACACAGCCTGCCCCAAGCCTATTTCCACCTCTTTGTCTCTAGGTTTTGCTCCCTTCCCCCCAAAAAAACTCTTGTTGCTCCTCTAGATTCTTCCAAAATTCAGCTCTAGGTCTTCCCTACTCATTCCCAGCCTACAGGGATTTCAATTCCCCTCAACGCCTGTAGAATTGACTATGTGTGCTACACCAGACAATCAACAACCATATAGGTACCCACTACAGTGTGTGCCAGGTGTTGTGCTAGGTTCTAGGGATGCAAGAATAAAACTCCCCATAGCAGCTTACGTTCTATCAGAGGAGACAACACATACGTATATACGAAATATAATCAACACAAGGTAAACTGGACGAGCAGGGCGCTAGAAGCAAGATGACCTAGGTTCAGTTCTTTAGTATAATCTGGTCAACACCCTACCTAACCTTATCTCTCATGCTCTCATTGTAGAAGGGTGGCTCCAGCGCTAGGATCCTTAACCATGGGTCCATGAGCTAGATAGGTAGATAGACGAATGGATGGATGGATGGGTGGACAGACAGATAGATACATAGATATGTAGATGGATATGTAGATAGATAGATAGACAGATAAGTAGATAGATGACAGTAATAGATTTCAATATAATTTGGTTAATTTGGTAATGCTACATATTTTATTTTATGCATTTATAACATTATTGTGAGAAAGTGTCCATAGACTTCACCAACATGCTAAAAAGGTCCAACATACACACACACACACACACACACACACACACACACACACATTTAGGAGCCCCTACCCTAGTGGATAGACTATAGGACTTGAGGTCAGGAAGACCTTCATTAGAATCTTGCCTCAGTCATTTTATTAGTTGTGTAACCTTAAGCAAATCATTTATCCTCTTTCAGTCTCAGTTTCCTCATCTGTAAAACAGAGATAATAACAGCACCTACCTCACAGGGTTGTTGTCAGATTGTATACAAAAATGCATATAAGGTGTTTTGTTAGCCTTAAAGCACTACATAAATGCTAGCTATTAATATTATCAGGAAATTTTTTACATAGATGGTGTTGCTTGAACAGTTTTGAAGGAAACTAAGGGATTTGAAGGAATTCTAAGAAGCAGAGAAGAGGTGGAAATGCCTGCCAAACTGGAAGAGTCAGAGTGACAGATGGAATGAATGGAAGGGCAAGAAGTCCTTTGACAAGATGGCACCATGCAAGAAAGGGAATAATACTTAATAAAGTTTTATATATATATATGTGTGTGTGTGTGTGTGTGTGTGTGTGTGTGTATATATATATATAGAAACACACACATACATAAACATTTATACACACATATGTATATGTGTGCTTGTGTATATATGTATATGTATACATATATAATATGTTTTAGGAGTGAGGTTGTAAAAGGCTTTAGAAGTGGCATTATGTTGGACTTATTGCCTATATAGGATGCCTTATGTAAGAGGGAAGGAGCCGTTAGGGTTTATTGATCAGTGAAGTGATGTGGTCTTCAGAATAATCTACTCGGCAGCTGTGTGGAGGAGGAGCTGGAGAGGAGAGAGACTTAATATAGAAAGTCCATCTCACAGACTGATTCAATAGTCCAAGCTGGAGGTGATGAGGGTTTGCTTTCTAGAATACATTTTAGGTTTGCCGTTGACACTGTCGCTAAAGGTAGGTTGATCTGCTCTCATCTTCCCCACTGCGCTGGCATTATAAGCTAGTAGAAGGAAAGACCAGGTAAGGGATACAGATTTAAGATATTTCTTCCAGGAAGCCCGGACTTGAATATCAATAGGCTAGGATCAATTTGCTGCAGAGATTCAACCTCAACAAGCCCCTCACGTTGGTCTTTCTGTATGCTGCTCCTTAACTGGAAGTCATTAAGATGGGAAATGGCCCCTCCAGGCAAAACCTGTGCCCACTCACTTCTGTAGTGTTACAGTAAGGGAAATTGCCCTAAATATGAATCAACATACGCACCCAGGGGAGGGAGGGGGAAGTGATTTAGATTGCATGCAGGCTGCTGTTGGCCGCCCTTTGGTGCACAATGTTTTCAGCTTGCTTGCCTTCAAATAGCTCCAAAATCATATGTTTTATTTGGTACAACCAATCATTGAGACCCTGGTCTGCCCAGCATATTCAGCCAAAATATGGCATTTAAAATCACATCTCCTCTTCATTTGTAATGAACAAAATGGTTTTTGTACCCTTCGACAAGGGAAGGGAGGCTGAGCCCTTGTTCTCTCCCCAGAGGTAACCCTGGGATTCCCAGAGCCTCTGTTCCTTCTCAGTCAAAACATCTATCCACATAACTAAAGTTTTTGTAGGTTTAGCCCTGGAAAGAAGAGGAAAGCAGTGTGCTTGTATGGACAGAGACTGAGCTAGAACCAGGAGTCAAGGGGGTTCCTAGAAATCTTGTGGCAATCCTCCTGTAAGGGGAAGAAAGCTTTGGTAATATCCCTTAATTCATATCCTTGTGTATGAGAGAAAGTTGTTCTCAGATTTTGAATAACTTGGGTTTCAATCCTTTAACTGACTTATTAGTGGCACTGGGACCCTGGACAAGTCACTTAACTTTTCAGTGGCCTCAGGCAACTCTCTAAAACTCAATTTTTCGGGAAGGTACTCATCTGTACTAGTAGAAGTTCCTCCCAGAAACCAATGCAGGACTCTACAACAATGAAATTACAGATCTAGTTGCTACCTCCATTATCATCAGCATTTTTTAAATTAAAATGGAGGATTTATTTTAGTTCATCTACACAGCATGACTATAGTGAAAATGTATTCAATAGGAAAGTATATGTAGATCCTATATAGAATTGTATGCTGTCTTGGGGAGGGAGGGGGGTGGTAGGGGGTAAGTGTTGGGGGGGTGAGGGAATCTAAGTTTTATGGTAGTGATTGTAGAACATCAAAAAAATTAATTAATTGATTAAAATGGAGGACACCCACATATACCACTCACCCTGATAAAAGGGCCTAGAATTCACAGAACAGTAGAAGACAGTGCAGAAATCAGTGGCACTGGTTTTCTCTCTCTTTTTTGTAAATAGTATTTTATTTTTTTCCAATTACATGTAAAGATAGTTTCCAACATTCATTTTTTATAAGACTTTGAATTTCAAATTTTTCTCCCTCCCTTCCCTCCCCAGGAGGGAAGCAATTTGATATAGGTTATGTATGTACAATCATTTAATCATGATTAGTGGTACAAATTTCTATAGCATCAAGTTCCAAATTATACTGAAGACTGTAAAATCCGAGTAGAATTCAACCATGTAGAGGGTCTCAGAATGTAAACTTGAGACTGACAGACTTAGTAACATGTTCCAAAAAGAGTCGGCTAGTTTTCAGTGGACTAAATCTTGCTACTGTGCCTACTTCCTCATGATTTGCAAAAGCCAAAGACGGTCCTACATGAGAGCCGGCACCAAAGCTCAACCTTCCCTGATTTAGCATGTAGCCACTATCATCATCCCCTGCCCCCATGGGCTGCAGGAAAACAGGGCAGAACTTTGGCATGCTATCTTTGAAAGGTTGCCAACCCTTGGCTTCAATCCATAGCACACTACAGTCATATCTGTCCTAATTCTTCCTCCTGCAGTTTTGAGTCTAACATTTTTGCTTTTCTGTCCTCAGTGAGGACACAAATCAGCGGGTGACTATCCTCAGTCTAATTACTCCCAAAAGTTTGAAGGTTGTTGTTAAGATCATGAGAATTACCTTTAGTTGTTAATGAGAAAATTATTCTAATAACAAGGAGCAAGACTTTGCATAGTTGTTATATAACAATTACGCAATTGCAAAACTTCTTATTTCTGTTGGATTGCCCCTATCGTCTTCTCACTGAGCCAAGCACAAATAGAGAGATATACTGGAAATAAAGAAGCTACTATTCTCTAGACTAGTCACTCAACCAGGCCTCTAAGCCAGCATTGTAGCCAGCCTTTCAGGGGTTAATTAAAATGCTGGAGGAGAACTCATGTACTTCTGTTTTATGCATAGAACTTCAGAACTTACCATCTATTTGCAGTCAATCCTTCCAAGGTTTCTCCCTCCCTCCTTTCAGCTTATGTTCAATTTTCTAAAACTGAATCCTCTTGAGGCACTTTGGTGGTTTAACATGATTGAATGCGGATGGTGTGGTTGAAATGTCCTATTATGAACCTAACTTGTCTTTCTTTCTAGATGAAGTTACCTGTCTGAGCTGCGGGTCACAGACACCAGATGCCCCATGTGGGCTGGCCCTGACAAGTGATTCCTCCTCTTACCCTCTGAACCTATGGGAAGTTACCAACTCCCTGTGCACCTGCTTTGGAATTGAAAAGCTGCCTCCTTGCCTCCCTGTCCATTTGGCTAGAAGTCATTTGTAAGCCACAGGGAGAACTGGAGAAAACACACTCTCAGCTCTCACCCTGATCTCTACCTGTGACCTGAAGATGTAGAAGACAGATGAAATGCATTATAAGACAGAATGATACATTATGACTTGGGAATAAGGCATCACTTCCAAGATGACTTGTTCAACACAATTTAACAGACCTTTATTAAGTGCTTGTAGAGAGTCAGTCAATAAGCATTTAAGTGCCTACTGTATACTAAGCACTGTGCTTGGTGCTGGAGATACAAAGACAAAAAATTAACCAGTCTCTGCCCTCCAGAAGCTTACATTTTACTGTACACAGAGAAGCAAATAAAGTATAAAACAAATTAATTGGGGTTGGGGGAGGAGGAGAGAAGAGAAGAGCAGCTCTTCCTCATGTCAAGTAGCTTTGAAGTCTTATCCAGCACATTTCCCAGCCAGCTGTAGCCACCACTCCCCTAGGTCAGGCCACAGCTTCAGGATAGAGGAGGAGTTCAAATCTAGCCTCAGGGATTTACTAACAGAGACCCTGGGCAAGTCAGTTTCCCAACTATAAAATGGGGATAATCACAGCACCTATCACGCAGGGTTACTTCGAGGATCAAATGAGTTGCTGTTTATAAAAAGCATTTAGTGAAGTTTTTGGAATATAGTAGGTACTATAGAAACACTTATTCCCGTTCCCTTCACAAAAGTGGTCATATCATTTGCTCCAGCAGTTCCATTGTTAGGATTTTATCCCACAGACTTTATGAAAAGGGGGAGAAAAAGATATAGCTGTTGAAAAATGTTCATATCTCCTCTATTTGTAATAGTAAAAAAAATTCTATTTAATTTAGCAAACATCAATTATTTACTATGTCCTTGAGTCTGTACTAGGCAATAGGGAAAAGAGACAAATATCAGACAGTTCATGCCCTTAATCAATAAGCATTTATTAATCACCTACTCTGTGCCAGATATTGTATTAGGCACACACACAAAGACAGAAACAATATGCTACTGAAGTATGGAGCATGTACATAGGTACGTGAATACAAAGCAAATATAAGGAAATTTCACGGGGTATTTCCTGAGATAATCAGGAATGGGATTTCAAGAGGCCCAGATGAAGAAAGAGAGCCTTGCTGTGTGAGAGGAGGAGCAAGTCACCTAGTTCGGTCGGAATGTAGTGTGTGAGAGAGCATCATGGGTAACCATGGAATCCTGGAAAAGCTCAGTTAGAGCCAAACAGAAAAGGACTTTAAACCCCAAAAAGAAGGCTGCATTTTATTCTTGTGGCACCAATAAAGAGTCATTAAAGTTTCTGGACATAGGGAGTGACATGGTCAGTCACCATCTACCTGGAAGTCTAATGATTGGAGGTTAGGATGTTAATAAATTAGGATAGTAGAAGCACCTGAATGATAAACACAAAAAACATGAGGAAGTGTGGAAAGTCTTAGGAGAAGTGATGACAGGGGAGGGCAACAGAATAAGAACAGCACCTCTGTTGACTACAGTAATACAAAAAGGAAGATAAGCCAAAGGCAATGAAGACTGAACTCAAAATGGACAGAGAGCAAGCATTTTTTGCACATCTACAATCAATCAATCAAGCATTTATTAAGCACCTACTATGTGCCAGGCACTTTTTGCTATGGATAAAAATATGAAAAATGAAATATTCCCTGCTCTAAGGACTCACAGCATATCAGGAAGGCAATGTGTACATAAGGATGTACAGGATAAATATATGTAAAATAAATGCAAAATAAACACAAGATATAATTATCTTGTGAGGGAGGAACTTACGTTTGCCCTTCATTCTCAAAGAAGACCATGACATCAGGGAGATGATGACATGACTTTGATTTGAGTAAGAGAGGGTTATGCAAGGTCACCAGCCTCACTTCCTCCTCCACAGCCCTCAGGGTCCAGTGGCCAGATAATCATCAGGATGACTGGAGATGGCCCAGGATGCAGTGGGAGACCCTGCCTCTTTTAGGCTAAGGTCTTTTTAGTTTGCTAGGAGGAGCTAGTAGTTAGGGGAGATCAGGAAAGGTATTGTGAACTAAGCATTTTAAAGAAGAGAGGGATTCTATGAGATAGGGATCAGCAGGTCTTGGGGGTTGACCAGCTCATAGGTACTTCATTGGGGATAATGTGCCCTGTTCATGGAAAGTCAGTCTGACTGCACTACAGAGGGCAGGAAGGGAAATAATACATAAGGGATCTGAAAAGGTATTTGATGCTAGATATCATAGGGAGCCACTGGAGTTGATTGAGTAGGGGAGGAGCCAGATAGTGAAGGGTTTAAACGCCAAGCTGGGATTTTTCCATTTTATCTTAGAAGATTGTTGAACCAGAAAGTGACATGGGCAGAGTTGTGTGTAAGAAAGACTATTCTAGCAGTGGTGTGGAGGATGGATTGGAAGAAAGAGTGAAGTCAGGAAGACCTATAAGAAAGATGACTGCAATAATTTGGGCTGGGCAGCTAGGTGGCATAGTGGATAGAGGGACAGTCCCAGAGTCAGGAACACTCATCTTCATGAGTTCAAAACTACCTCACTCACTTAGTGGTTGTGTGACCCTGGGCAAGTCACTTAACCCTGTTGGCCTCAGTTTCCTCATCTGCAAAATGATCTGGAGAAGGAAATGGCAAACCACTCCAGTTTCTTTGCCAAGAAGACCCCAAATGGGGCCACAGAGTCAGACGTAGCTGAACAATAACAACAAATGCAGTTTGGGCAGGTGGTAACTGTATACACTAGGGTGGCAGTAGTGAGAAAAGAGAGAGGAAATGAGATTTGAGTGTCTCAGCAGAAACCACTCTACGATCCTGTAAACAGTTCAGTTTATTGGCCTGTGTCTGCATTATCTTCTCTCCCCAGAGATCTTCTCCCTGATGAGGTTTAGGGGTGCTGGGGACCCCAAAATGCCAACAGTTCGGGTCATGCTCAAATGAATTCGACTCAAGCCTTCTTAAAGCCAAAGAAAACAAAGTTGATTAAAGATTCACCAAATTGAGTTGGCTCTTAAGGAGCCTAAGCATTTGTGACGCTTGTATTGCAAAGTGGGTCAGAGAGAATCTAAGCTAGACAGAGTCTGAGCTGGATTGCATCTGAGCGCCTTCATAGAGGCGAGATGGAACTAAATACAGAAAAGACTACAGGAGGGATCTGGGGGTGGTCTGGTAGTGTAGGGTGATGGGAGGAGGGGTTTAGGGAGGGTCTTCAGGAGAAGTTCAAGGAGGGAATCCAAGGAGCGTCAGAGGCTGTAAACAGCTGGGGGCTATCAGGAGATATCAGAAAATGGAGGGTTTGGGTGGGAAGCAGGTGGGGCAATCCAGAGATCTTGATAGGGGCAGTATGGGAGTGAATACAGATCTTGATGGGAGTGGTCGGCAGCCTGGGGAAATGGGGTTTTGATGGGATCAAGGGTGGGGGGTGCAACAGAGACCTGAGCAGAATGATAATGAAAAGCCCCTGGTCTCCCTGAGACTGCTGGAACAAAAGGGAAGATTAGATTTGAGTAAGCGAGACCAGATTAAGTGGGAAGATTCAAGGGGAGCTCAAGGAGGCTCCCAGAGTCTGAACCCCATCATCCCTAACGAGATGGAAAACATATAGCCAGCAATGGTGCCCTCTTGCTCATTCCTCCAAACAACTTTACAGTAGCATTTCACATGATGGAACATCTATCATATACCACCTGAGTCTTTTCTCCTCCAGACTAAGCACCCTCAGTTTCTTCAAGCGGTTCTCATACTGTATTAATTTGAGGCCATTTGCCATTCTGGCTGACCTCTTCTAAACACTCTCCAGCTTACCAACGTCTTTCTTGTACCATTGCATACAAAATAGATGATTATTTTCAATTTATTTTGTATATATCTTGTTTGTATGTAGTTGTTTCCAGGTTGGCTCCCTCATTAGACTGTGATCACTTTGAGACCAGGGGCTATCTTTTGCCTTTCTTTTGTATCCCAATTCTTAGCACAGTGCCTGGCACATAGTAGATCCTCAGTAGATGCTTATTAATTGACAATACTACTCTAGATGTGACTTCCGAGGAGGGCAGGATACAATAGGATCATCACCTCCCTAGCCTTTAATATAATCTAAGATCACAAACTTTTAAAATCTTCTGCTGCCATATTTTACTATTGATTCTTAGTGGATTGTAAGTCCACTAAAACTCCCAGATTGTTTTCAAATGGACAGCTATTTAGCCCCCAACTCCCTTTTCTTACACTTTCAAGCTTGTTTTGTTTTCTTAAACCCAAATTTAAGACTTGGAGCATATGAAAGGACATTCAGGACCCGAAGGAGATTCAGGGATTGCCCAAAGGTTCTCTCAAGGCACAGCCCTAGCTAATTTCCCTATGCGTTTAGCATAGTGCCCAGCACGTGTACTCATGTCAAGGTTTAATTGGGTAATTGATTGGAAAAAGTGAGAATCTGTCCTCTCTATACACATCTCGAGAAAGAAGTTATTTAGGTCAATTCACAAGACTCTAATTATCACCTATATGTAAACAATTCCCAGATCTTCATATTCATATTTGTATATCTCAAACTAGATGCCTCCCAGGCATCTCAAACTCTACAAGTCCAAAACCAGAACTCATTTTGTTTTCGCCAAAACCCTCCCTTCTTCTGAGTTTCCCTATTACGGGCAGAAGCACCATCTTGTTTCTAGTCACCTAAGTTTTTAACCTTAGTTTCATTCTCAATTCCACATTCTCCTCACATATCCAGTAAGCAGTCAGATCTTGTCATTTCTACCTTAACAACATCCTCCCTACATACCTCCCTTCACCCAGTCACCACCCTAGTTCGGGGCTTCATCACCTTACACCTGAGCTAATAGGTCCTTCTGCCTCAAGTTTCTCCCCATTCCAATCTAACTTCCATACAGCTGTCAAAATTATTTTCCAAAAGTGTAAGTCTGACTTAGCATCCATCAAGAACTCAAATCCTATCTTCTATAAAAGACAGTGTCTCTGTCTCTGTCTCTCTGTTTCTGTCTCTCTCCTCACCCTCTACAAGAAAGCTTTATTGCCAACATTTAATTTCAGGTTTGGGGTGAGAGTCACAGCATCAGGTGTCAGATCTTAAACAGGTATCCACCCAGTCTGGGGGCTCACTTACATGTGGCACAGGTTAGAAGTCTCAGGGACATGGGTCCCCTTGACTGGAGCCTAGAGCATGCAGCTCCATTATGACCTGATACATGCCCTTCTCCAGGGTCTGAACAGAGTCCTTGACATTTAGGATACAGCCCCACTCATCTTGGGAAGGTTTCCACACAACCTGGAAGATGACTAGGCCCTTGAAGATTTCCTTTACCATATCGAGGAGAAAGTGCTATACCCCCAGGGAGGGCAACATCATCTTGGTTGAAATAAAAAAACAGGAATAGGTAGGAGTAAGAGGCCCCCAGGTAAAAGGTGGTCAGGTGGTTGACTGCAGCCTTAGCCTCAGGGGAAAAGATAAGGCAGACCTGAAAGGCAGGGTTCAATTCATGGCAAGGGACTGATGGCAAAGACGGCAGCTTGTCCCTAAAGCACAGGGCTAGCTGCCAAGGAGGCAGTATGCCCCTGAGACAGGAGGCTGCCTGCAAAGGAGGTGACTGCTCCAGAAAGGAAACAGGGGAAAGGCAACTTGAGGTGGTTGGTCTCAGGGGTTGGCTAGCTGACAAGCTGAGCTGGTCAACTTCAGAAAGGTAAAGGTCAAGGGTAAGGGGCACTATGGGGGTAGTGGAGGGGAGCCTGATCTGTTCTGTCCAAATAGATGAAGCAGGAAACAGAGCTCCAGTGTTGTGAGTCTCCATCTACTCTCTCTATATCTCCAATGTACCGCATTATTTTCATGTTATCTCCCTATGAGGGCAGGGATTGTTTTGCCTTTCCTTGTATCCCTAGGATTTAGCACAGTGCTTAGTAGACTCTTGCTAGTTGATTGATTCAAAATAATTTCGTTTAGGCCCTTCATTTTACTGATGAGGAAACTGAGGCCCAGATAGTGTAAGTGATTTCCTTTCCATGGTCCAGAGGAGCAACCCCTATGGAAATCAGCTGAAATTTTTGCCACCACTAACATCAAATGCCAACTAAATGCCCCAAGAAGGAAGATCAACCTAGCAAATGCAGCAAAAAGCTCTTTTGGAGAGACAAGAAACATATGCCAAGCAGGCCAAACCACCATCCCCTTCTTTGTTCCCAGTGAAGGTAGCCCAGCATCCTATGCCCAAGAGCCCCTCAAATAGTAGCTCCGGCTACCTCTGGCCACAGGCCAAACTTCCAGCCATAATCTAGGCAAATGCTCCCCACCCACAAATCTGTCAACTGCCTCGATAGTCACAGCTACTGAAAACAGAAAGTTCTCTCCACCCAAATCCTTGGTTCTGTCCAACGGTTCAACGTTAGAAATAAGCATGGTTTTATCAATGGAAGTGGCACCGAAGACAATGTGTTCTGCCTTATTCTGAGGACCTTTGGACCCAGCAGCTCAGCCCTCCTATATGTATTGTGCCCCATATAACATGAACTTCTTGAGAGCCGGGAATGTTTCATTTATCTCTCACTATCTTCAGCACTTAGAACAAAGTTTGGCACTCTGCAAGTGCTTAATAAATACTTTTTCATTTACTCATTCTTGCCCAAAGTTACACAGATAGAAAAAAGAGGCATAATTCAAACCCAAGGATTTTGAATACAAATCTGGGATTCTCTGCTACATCATGTAATTGACAAGAAATACAGCTCCCAAAATAGTGCTTAGGACCCAATACAGATATCCAGAAGCCTTGTCTTGACTCTCAATAGCCAATAAGAGTTTGTCCAGAAGATGAAATGCCCTTAAACTTCTGTGGCATATGTTGGGGAAACTGAAAAGCTACCTCCTGCTGCTCAGTAGGAATGAAATTTTCTTTGGAAGCCTCTGAGACTTCCTGCTTTCATTGTTTAATTATTCTTTTCCATCAACTGGTCATGGTCTCCATTGCCTCGAGGTCTCTAGTGGAGCCAAAGGTAACAACTGTCCCAGGGAACAACAACTGAAAAGAAAAAGAGTAGCTGGGACATCATGAATTAAAATAGTGAGCAACACACCTGTGAGGGGTGTAGGCTACACATGTGCCCCTGGGGTCATTGTTGTCTACATCTCTGCTCTGATCCTTAGCATGTGGAAACTTCTGCTTTCCAGAGCTTCTGAATCTCAGAGCTGAAAGGGAATTCAGTGGCCATATAATCTCTTATCTGAACTAAAATCCCTTTTACAATATACCCAATGAGTAACCACAAAGCCTTTCCTTAAAGATGGAACCATTATTAGAAATTCTCACAAATGACATAGAATTTGGTGGTTCATACACATGGGCAGTTGTTCTGAGAGGACAGCGTGTATCACTTAAATCTAATTCACTTGCATGTCGTGGCATCACCTTCCTCATGTCATGGTCCTCTTTGAGAGAGAGAGCAGCAACCTGTGAATCAGAGCATTTATTTCCTGCCCCCTAAAAGAATGACCCTTATCAGTAGGGCCCTGAGGATTGTGATCATGCCATGCTATGGCCTAGGTTGGTAGAAGAACACGTGGCAAGGTGGGAAGATAGTGGTCTCTTCAGGGATGAAGTGTTCCCTCCACACTCCCTACATGTTAGGGCTCTGGCCCTAATTTTGACTGCTTGATGCTCTTTAATGAGAGAAAGTCTACTACTTTCTGAAGCATTCCATTTCATTATTTTATAACTCTGATTGTAATAAAATTTTTGCTTATATCAAGCCTACATTTGACCCTCTGAAGTTTCTATCCATTGCCCCTAGCTCTGGAATCTGGAGCCAAGCAGAAAAACAGTTTATTTTCTTTTTGACCTCATAGCCCTTCAAAAACTTGAAGACAGTTATCGTATCTGTTCTCTTTTCTTTTCTCCAAGATGAACATCCCCAGTTCCCTCAACCATTCCTTATGTGCTATGATCTCAAAGGTTTTCACCATCCCAACTAAAATCCCACCTTCTAAAGGAAGTCTTCCTCAACTCCTGCTTTTTAAAAAAAAATTTTTTGGAGGCAATTTGGATTAAGCCTAGGGTCTCATAGCTAGTATGTGTATGCGGTCATATTTGAACTCAGGTCCTCCTGACTCCAGAACCAGTGCTCTATCCACTGTGCCACCTAGCTGCCCCAACCCCAACTTTTCATCCAGTGCTTTCCTTCTGTTATTTTCTATTTGTTCAGTATATAGCTCACTTTGTTTATAACTGTTTGCATGTTATCTCTCTCATTAGATTGTAAGTTCCTTGGGGGCAGGGGCTGGCTTTTGCCTCTTTTTGTATCCCTAGCACTTAGCATCCTGCCTGGTACATAGTAGGTGCTTAATAAATGTTTACTGATTGATCCTAGTCACCCTTCTCTTAAGAGGCTTCAGCTTGTCAATATTTTCCCTAACATATGGAACTCGGAACTGAATGGAATAGGTATCCCAGATGTTGTCTCATCAGAGCAGAGTGCAGCTGGACTATTGTCTCCCTAGTCTATCATACTATGTTTATTTTAATGTATTTTTAATGGCATTTTAGTATTTGTTGTTGAGGGTAGCAGAGGTGGAGTTGTAGCTACATAATATCATGGAGGAAGGCAACACCAATTTAAAAGATAAAGTCATTTGTAAAATATTCCAAAGAAGGGTGATAGGTGGTTATTTCTAGCATTGCTTACTAAAAAAGAAAAAAAACATGTAAGATTTAAATAAATCTAAACTGCTTTTTAAAACCAGTTTAAAGAAAGCTTGGAAAGGTATCTAATTAAGCAACATGATTCCAAGGGTATTTGAGGATAAAAACAGAAATCAGACAACAAACAGGAGAAAATTGCAAAAGACTTATAAAGATTTTCATAAAAAAACCAAAACCTGTTTTCACCACCAAAGACAATAGAGCCACCATACTTGAACTCTAACATCACAATCCTGTGTGTGCTTGTAGAAAAGTCGGAAACAGCCATAAAGAAGACAAAGACAGAAGAAGCAGTCAGATTGGACCAAGTGAACATAGAGGAGCTCCTTGCTGGTGGTGACATTATTGCAAGGGCATCGAGGGGTCCATTTACAAGATATCAGAAGAAGAAACGGCTTGGGGCCAAAGACTTGGGGGAAAATGAGCCTTTTTAAAATACTGCAAAAAGATAACACCAACGACTATTGACATATGTAAACTATCTTTCCATTTATACAAAACGCTCATCAGATTTATCATTACACACCTCCAGATCATGCTAAATGACTATATTTATGGAGAACATGAAGGTTTTTGCAAGTGATATGCTGCAATGGAGCATATCTTAATCATCTCACAATAGACTAAAGGATGAGAATGCAAGATCTCCCCATAATGATTGTTGATTATTAAAAAGCATTTGATTCAGTAGATGAAAATGTCACTTTAAAGATTCCCTTCTACTCGTGATGGAAAATGCTATCCATATGCAAAGAAAGAACTATGGAACCTGAATGCAGATTGAAACATACTATTTTCTCTCTTTTTTTCTTTCTCACGGTTATGATTATTTAATTTAGTTCTGATTCTTCTTTTCAACATGAATAATGTGGAAATACATTTAAGATGATTGTACATGTATGGCCTATATCAAATTGTATGCTGTCTTTGGAGGAGGCAGGGAAAAATTTAGTACTCAAAATCTTATAAAAGTAAATGCTGAAAACTAAAAATAAATAAACAATTTTAAAACATTCTCTTCTAAGGAAGTGCATCTAATCTGAACATCAAAACCATTCAAGATTCCTTAGGAGACATAACAGCAAAGATAACTTTATCCAAAGACCCTCTGACCATAAATATCAGTCAAAGCATAAAACAAGGAGATAAAGACCTGACAAAGGTACTCGCTATTATGACGGAGATCTGGGGTAGAACCCAAGTGAAGAAGAATTTCCTACAGATGATAAGAGCCTTGAAATAGTCCTGTTTGCACTGGACATCATGTTGGTTGTATCAAGCCCCAGAACATTTCAGAGCCGCTTGGAGAGTTCTGTGACCACTATGACCACTCAAAAGAGTTGGGCCCAACCTTCAACGGAGGAAAGATCAAGTGGATGACAAATGTCTCTCCAAATTATGGCATGCAGTTGCAGCAACAATTTATAAAGGTTACCCTAAGTGTGTATTTAAATATATGTGTATATTACACAGATTTATTTATATACATATATACATATGTAACTACGTTTATACACTTTTATATAAAGAATAGATATTATAAATAGATGATTAAGGTCTAAGATTAAATATGAGAAGGAGGAATACCTTCGGGAAACTGCAAAACTTCTCCCCGAAACAAATCTTATCTTTTTAATACCAATATTCTACTGGTATTGTTTTATAGCATAAAAGACACAATAGTCTCTGAAGAACCGAAAATGAATCTCACAAAGAAGCCAATGGAGAACTTCAGAGAAAAACAAGAGTAAAAGATGTCATCACAGGATATTAAGAAGTGATGATGGACTGGTCATATGGCAAGGGCAAAGGCTGACAGGTGGGTAGCCTGGTGCTCTATTATTGTCTTCAGAATATCCAGGGGAAAAGAGGGAAATCTCTGGCATGTCAGGTGGACCCCTTGTGTTGAACTTACAGGAGGAAATGGACAAGAGCTCTCCAGGATGGGGAGGCATGGATGGGTAACAATCCACATTGATGGAGAGAACATCCTGATCAATAAAATTACACATCTATTTGAGTGTATTCCAGTGCATCCTGATATTGTTAAGTGGTGCAGCACGTACAGTGCTGGAATCAGAAAGACTCAAGAGCCAATCTTGCCTCAGATACTTACTAGCTATGTGACCCTGGGCAAGTCACTTAGCCTCTCAGCCTCAGTTTACTCATCTGGAAAATGTGGATAGATAATAGCACTTACCTCACAGTGTTGTAAGTATCAGCTGAGAAAACATATTTCAGGAGTTTTACAAACCATAAAGTACTTTATCAACACCAGCCATTATTATATTGTGTTTTTGGTCCAATAAAACCTCCAGGTCTTTTCTCATATCTGGGAGTTTTTATTGGATTGAAACAAATAGCTGTTTAGTCACACCTCCCCATTTTGTATTTGTGCAATTGATTTTTCAATCTCAAACCATCATCATCGTTGAACTTGTTCTCATTGTCCTTCCAATTTGCTTCTACGTGTCCTGTCCTAGCCAGAATACGAGAAATAACTTGGTTGTCCCAGGGAGTCATATGTAGCAGATGGGTTCACCAACTGGGAATCAGATAAATGAAGCAGAAGATCAAATTCAAAGTTAGTAAGTCATTTGTGAAGGAGTTGGTGGTTATCAAAAGTCAAGGATAGGCTTAGGATCAGCTAACAAGTAGACAAGTAACACAGGTCAGAAAATGAGAGAAAGGATGTGGAATGCAAATAAATAGGTTAATTAATTCAAAGTACCATTAATTGGTATATGGGATACAGACCCTGACACTGAAAATCTAGAACCTCTGTTCTGGATTCAATAGCCAGTTCAAGCTTTCCCAACAAACCTTCAGGTTTGTTGGAAGTTGGCCACAGCTCTGTAGGTATTTTCAAGTGGAATTAAGCTTTGTTTTGTGAAATAATTAGTTTTTCACATTTTAGACTGTGAAGATTTTATTTCTGAATCTACTTCCCTTCTCTTTTTTTGTCTCAAGATTTATACTTTTATCATCTCTCTCTAGTGACGCCTTTGCTCCCAAGTGCAATTAAGAACTCTCCTGGAAAGAGAACAGTACAGATTTTACCACCCACAGGTTGCCATCTAACTATGACTCATGTCAAAAGCTACATGGAAACAAAAACTATTGGAATTACAAGCAGCACAACCTCCATCTCCAACTGTTCTACCCTAGTACTTTTGACAAGTGGTTTTATTGTTGTCATTTTTTTTTTTACATAAGTCATTTCCTTTAAAATCCCTCCCCCTCCCCCCCAAAGAACCCTTGAAACATAAAAAAATACATTTAGGAAAAGCCAACCATCACAGTCACTGCATCTAACGGTATATCACTATATATTGCATTCTACATCTCATCCCCTGACTTTCTATGGTTTTCTTCTTTCTTTCTTTCTTTTTCTTCTGCTTATTCTCCTCCTCTTCTTCCTCCTTTTCCTCCTCTCCTTTCCCCTCCTCCTTTTCTTCCTCCTCCTTTTGCTTCTTCCTTCTTCTCACAATGTGGCCCCTTCCAACTTTTCTAGACTACTTACACATTACTTCCCTCCATGTCCTTTACAATTCTGCTATACCAACTTACTTGCTGTTTCTCACAAGTGACTCTCTGTCCCATCTCCATGTCTTTATATTTGCTGTCCTGCATACCTATAATGCTCTCCTGCAACACCTTTGCTTTGGGGAATTCCTTGTGAATTTCCTTTAAGACTAAAGTCAAGCACTATGTTTCATGAGACCTGTCTTGGTTTCCTGGGGAAAATGCAGAGTTGGGGAATGGTGATTGAAAATGACTTTTTTAAAATTAAAGATTTTTATTGGGGCACAGGACAGGGGTTATTGGATTATCATTATCAGTGGAGAAGAATGTAATCACTTGGAGTCAATGATGCCTGTGCAGGGCAGGAGCCTGAGGAGACAGAGAATAGATACAGTTTCTAACCTAAGATAAATAAACAAGATAAAGAATAATCTTTCTAGGCTATTGGACACTATATAGTTTGGAGGGCTCCAGTAGGAGAATGGAGAAAGTGATGACCTTGTTAACCTCTCACACCTCCTAGGACAGCAGCATCAGCTTCACAGGGTTGAAATTGTCATATAGGTCCTCCAGCTTGTTAGAGTCTTTGGGCTGTATCTTGGATCTGTAATCTAGACATTGAATTTCTTGCAGAGCTGGTGGACAATGCATGTATGAGTATCTATCTTGCATTTATTTGGCTCCTGGATGAGCTTCTCTGTCTTATATAGGGACATGAGCTGAGCAATGCATAGACAAATGAAAATTGTCTCTACAGGGTATTTGAATGGCTTACTGAGAGATTGAAGGACAGGTATCTAGGGTCTTTTCTGGCTTGGAAGACAGATGAACAGCATTCATGTTGCTAAGGTCCATCTCCTCTACACATTTGTAGAGGAAAGAACCAGTTTGGTTCTTGATCTTCAAGAAACAGCCCAAGTACAGATTCACAATGGCAGGGAAACTGAGCAACCAAACTTTGTGACTTGTGGACATAATGCCAATACCACAACTGAAAGTTTCGTATGTTTTACTGGTCTCTTGATTTAGTATAGCTCATGACCTCATTAATGTCAAGGAAGGCATTTATGACTTTATGTTCTTATTCATATTCAGTGTGTTGTCCTCAATTCATCAGGTGACTCTACCACTTCCAGGATTAGATCAGTCTCCACAGCAAAAAGGTTGTCATAGCCTTTCACTTGGACAGGGACTATGGAGAATGTGATCAAAGGCATCAAAGATGCCGTGAAATGGATCCATGGAGAAAGGGTGGGAGAGAGGAAATAAGCATTTATATAGCACCTGCTATGTTCTAGTCCTTTATTCTAGAGCCAGGGGTGGGCGACCTAGAGGGCCACATGTAGCCTTGAGGCTGCAGCTTCTCCACCATTGTTCTACGCTAACAACAATTTGTGAATAGTAGTAGCTGCTCCACTGGGGATCCAACTAGCCAGTTCCATTTGGGCAACACAGCTTCTTCCTTTTCTTTCTTTCTTTCTTTCTTTCTTTCTTTCTTTCTTTCTTTCTTTCTTTCTTTCTTTCTTTCTTTCTTTCTTTCTTTCTTTCTATTTCTCTTTTCCTTCCTTCCTTCCTTCCTTCCTTCCTTCCTTCCTTCCTTCCTTCCTTCCTTCCCTCCCTCCTTCCCTCCTTCCCCTCTCTCCCCTTCCTCCCTGATCTCCCTCTGTCCACATAATCATATTACCTATGGATACTCTGCCCAAAGGAATAAAAATTTTGATTGCTGAAACCTTACAAGATATCTTGGGGTTTATGAGCTAGATTTCTTTTTTAAGGGTCATCTCTTAAACCTAAGTCACTCTGACTCTCACCAATTGGCCAATAATAGGTCCTAGGCCTATTTTCCCTTTTGGTTTTGGATTCTGGTGGATACAGGTTCCTACATAGCAATTGTCTCTGTTTGACCAGAAACCCTGAGGGTCTTCCCCTGTTAGACTGATTTTTTTTTTTTAACAAGGTAAAAGAGGTCATTTTTTTTTCCCTGGCTTTAATCACTGAATGAACATTGCTTCAGACAAACTGAGACCTGGGGAAGACCTTAGCTTAAAAAGGTCAATGTCTCCCACGGCATCCAGGACCATCTCCAGTTGTTCTGATCTATATCTTGCCACTGGATCCAGATGACTCAGGAGGAGAGAGTGAGGCTGGTGACTTTGCACAGCCCTGCCTCACTTAAATCCAATTCACTTATAAGTCATAACATCACCTTTCCAAAGTCATGGTCCTCCTCAAGAACTAAGGACAAACAACATGTTCTAGGCACCGTGCTTTATAAGTATTATCTCATTTGATCCTTACAACAATCCTGGAAGGTAGGTACTATTATTGTCATCCTCATTTTACAATTGAGGAAACCGAGGCAAACAAAGATTAGATGACTCCCCCAGCTAGGAAGTGTCTTAGGTCAGATTTGAAGTCAGGGCTTCCTGACTCCACCAGTTGCCTCCATGGAGAAGACAAGGAAGCTTGTTGTCCCTTTGGACAGCTACACTATTAAGTTATAAGAGGTCTTGCTCCCAATGAATCTCCATTTTGAGTCTCAGTGCTCAATGATATTGCTAAATGTTGGTTCTAAGAACTCTACATCAGGAATATCCTTGAACTCTTCTGCCACTGTTTCCTCAGCTACCAAATTGGAATCCTGAAAGTGTCTTGTTATGAGATGCTTCTTCTTATGGAGTCAGGGAGATAATATGTGCTTTTATCTTTGATCTTTGAGGAACTATGAGATAAATAGTGGATAAGACAGACTGAAAAAAGATGAAGAGAAACTTCTTTCTTGCAAGAACTGTTTTTATCATTGAAACAAAAATATCATATAGAGAATTCTTTGAAGAGTAAGTCTGGCAAAAAAAACCCAACAATAACTATTTCCTTATCATGGTTGCAGAGAAACTGAAAAATATAGAAAAAAAAGAAGGTGGAGAGGTCTTTTCTGAAGATGTTTTCACCTTTATCTTAAAAAGAGTATTTGAGAAGAAACTTTAATCATTATCTTGAGTAAACTGAATGGTGAAATTGTATTTCCAGAAGTAAAGAGAAACCATTAGTTTATATAGTGAGTGTTTGAGATCACATTGGCTCTAAACTTTTTCATGATCAAAATATTGTTTAAATTATCCATGGATGCTATCATTTATTTCATTTGTTAATAAATTACATATATTCAATAATTCTAATATTTATTGAATCACAAATGATTAAGTGATTTAATATATAAAAAGATATGAGTAATTACCTTTGGGAAAGGAGGCTTCCCCAGTCCATTAAATAAATTACATTCAGTGAACTGAGGTAGCGATTGATTTAACTAATTAATGACAAAGAGGCTGCAATTTTATTAATTAAAAAGAAAATATCCAAACATATCCCTCAAGATACCCTAGAGCTAGGAACGATAAGATTAAACATGGGAATGAGTTAAATAACAGACTACAGGGATATCCACTAGTGAATTAAGAGGCCCTAGATCAGGAAAACTTTGCCATAATTGAATTATGTGTCTTTGATATAACTTTATATGTTTATCTTTATTCCCATTAGAATGTAAGATCCTTGAGGGCAGTAGCTGTTTTGCTTTTGTCTTTATATCCCTAGCACTTAGTACAGTACCTGGAGTATTGTAAATGCTTAACAAATGTTCTTGACTGTTGCTTGATAGTATTGTCTTATTCTCATCTTGTTTGATGCAGTTCCAATAGAAATTATACTGAGACAGTTGGTATCTATAGGTGGATAATTTTTGTAATTGAGTAAATATGATGCTATAGTTATAACATTAAAATATGTTAAAACACAATATAAAATATATGCAATCTATAATGTAATATAAATATTATAGTATAAATATAATAATTGAATAACAATATTCAGATGTAAGTTCACCTTCTTAAGGCTTATTGTAAGCATCTTCAAAGCAACCCCAGAAGTCAACAGGATTAATGCAGATGGTGTTCCTGTTCACAACAATTCATCCTGTTCACATGTGATTTTGATTTTGGTCTCTTCTGTTAAGTCTCTGTATTTTAAAAACTTTTCATTCTATTTCTCTTGGAGATTATGAATTTTTGGTAAGACAACATCTAATAAAACATTCTTCTTGAGTTTTTATGGATCGTTATGTCTGAAAAATTGTGGGCAACAGTTTGGTCTGTGATCATGCTCTAATTCCAGCAGAGCTTCTTTGGTTAAAGGAGGGCAGGACGGTGAAGGGAAGTGGTTAGGAAAGAACTGAGGAACAGGGAAAAGGAAGAGGGGAGTTCTAATAAGTTTTTTTGAGTTCTTCAGGATATTTTGTAGCGTGTGCTTGTAGTGTGATGATTCTTGGCTGACAATCCTTGAAAGAGAGCTGTCAGTAGATAATTCTAGCCACCAAGTCATGACTTACTAGTTATTCAGTATGTGCTAAATTTTTGCAGCTTACAATGATGATACATAGTTTCTATCATTTTCTTAATCTGTCTATGTCACTATCCTCAAGGATAAGCCTTTTATAATGGTGGTGATGAGCTGGTCCTGAATCGCTGTCATAAGACTATTCACAATTTGTCTATTTATTCAATATTTTTTGTTAACATTTTATTGAGTTCATGTAGATGTTAGTCATGGAAGACCTTTCAGTTCTACTCTTGGATCTTAATCATTTCCTAAGTTCCATCCTGAAGTAAGTAATTTTCTTTTACATTAAACAAGTCCAATGGTATAAACCTCTTGTTAGCTTTTGTTATTGCTTATTGAACTGATGACTACTGATTCCAAAAGTTTTCTGTGGGTTTTTTTTTTTGGTGGAATTTTGACCCTCTTATAAAGGCCACAAATCTCCTTTCTCCCGTTGCTGACGAAGTATTAATATTTTTCAAGTAAATAAATTTATTTATTTTTAGTTTTTAACATTCACTTCCATAAGTTTTAAATTTTCTCCACCTCCCTTCCCTCCACCCTCCCCAAGACTATGTACAATTCAATACAGACTCTACGTATACATTCTTATTAAACATATTTTCACATTAGATACATTGTATAGAAGAATTAGAATGAATGGAAGGAACCATGAGAAAGAAACAAAAACAAAACAAAACAAAAAAGACAGCAAATATATGCTTTGATCTGCATTCAGACTCCACAGTTCTTTCTCTCGATGTGGATGGCATTTTCCATCATGAGTCTTTTAGAATTGTTTTAGGTCCTTGCATTGCTGAGAAGATCTAAATCTATCCAAGTCAGTCATCACACACTGTAACTGTTACTGTGTACAATGTTCTCCTGGTTCTTCTCACTTCATTCAGCATCAGTGCATATATGTCTTTCCAGGTTTTTCTGAAATCTGCCTGCTCCATTACATTCATATGCCACAACTTGTTCAGTCATTCCCCAATTGATGGGCATCCCCTCAGTCTCCAGTTCTTGGCCACAACAAAAAGAGCTGCTATAAATAGTTTTGTACATGTGGACCTTTTTCCCATTTTTATGATCTCTTTGGGATACAACCCTAGAAGCAGTATTGCTGAGTCAAAGGGTATGCACAGTTTTATAGCCCTTTGAGCATAGTTCCAAATTACTCTCCAGAATGCTTGGATCAGTTCACAACTCCACAACAATGAATTAGTGTTCCAATTTTCCCTAATATTCTCCAACATTTATCATTTTCCTGTTTTGTCATGTTAACCAAACTAATAGTTGTGATGTGGTACCCAGAGTTGTTTTGATTTGCATTTCTCTAATCAATAGTGATTTAGAGAATTTTTTCATATGACTATAAATAGCTTTAATTTCTTCCTCTGAAAATTGGCTGTTCATATCCTTTGACCATTTATCCACTGGGGAATGACAAAGCATTAATATTTCAATAATTGTCTTAGGGTTGTGAACCCTGTGTTTCATGAATATTCTATGGATTTTTCTTAGGGTACCTTCCAAATCTGTTGTGATTCATTTCTCAGTTTTGAAAGCGTACACTAAGACTGGTATTGCATATGTGTTTCTGTTTTTAACATGCTTTTTCCATTCAGTTTTAACTTCAGGATGCCAACAAATCTCTTAACACATTAAGCCATAGCTCTCTCTTTGATAACTTTATGCTCAATGTATCTTGCCTAGAGGAGACTAAGGTAATTGCCTTTATCCATTGTTTCAGTCTGACCTCAAACATTATTATTATCGTTAGTATTACTGTAGTCCTCTCCTATGACACTGGTTAAAAATATTCATAAATTTTGTTTTATTACCATTTATGATGTATACTTTGCGTTATTAAAATGCTACTATTGGAAAAAATGATCAACTTTAATGTTATTCTAAATTTAATTTAATTTAAATTTTTAAAATTGAATTTAACAATTAAAAATGAAAATATAAATAAAACAACTTTGCCCAAGAGCAATCAATCAAAGCACGGGACTAATAACCCCTACTCTGACTACCTCGAAGGTATGGAGAGCAAATGAGATCAGCATGTAAAAGTGTTTAGTAAATATTAAGTTCTATAGAAATATAAATTATCATTTAGGGTCCCTGAGAATCTTATAGCTCAGAAATACAGAAATAGGTCATGAGTTTGCAAAAGAGTTCCTAACAATCTCCCTGAACCATTGTTCTAAGGTCATATTCTCAAACTCACTCTGAAGTTATTACTTACCAGCAACACCCCCCACCTCCGCAAACTGAAGCATACTAACAGTTATCCATCACTGCTCTCTATTTCAGTCCTCTGACTCATGCCTATTTCCAGCCACTCAGACACCAGTTTGGGGTTTGGGGCTGGTTATTACTTTTGTCTTTTGCAGCTCTCTCCCTACTTCCATTTTCAACCTTATTTATTACTGACCCTTTCTCACTCCATTTTCCTTATTTTTCATGGTCCTAGATAACTAGTTGATACCCTCTCTTCCTGAAGAGGGTGTTTGTAGGACTGGCTGAAGTGGAAACTCAAGGGAATTAGATTTGCAGTCTCTTTAGGCTGCAAATCTTTGATCATACGATAACTACTGTCTACATGCACTCGAAAGTGCTAGATACCGGGTACTCAAAAACAAAAAAATTTCTTGTGGAGGGCAAGGAACTATGCAAGTACCTAAGAGCTGTTAGATTATAAATGTAGAAGAGAGGACAAGAATGATTTGAAAGTTTAGATTGAATTTAATAAACATTTAAGTCCCTACTAAAATCTTTAATAACTATCAAGTTCTATTTAAATATAAATTATCATTTAGGGTCCTGGGGAATCCCAAAGTTCAGTGATATCGAAATAGGGCAAGGGTTTGCAAAAGAACTCCTAACCATCTCCTTGAGTGTGCTAGACATGTGCTAGGTACTAGGAATATAGAGAAGGGGGAAAAATAGAAAGATATGTTCCTGCTCTTAAAAGCATTATACCATATTAAGTATTTTCAAATGGAAGAGAGAAAAAAACCCAATACCTGGAGGGATTAGAAGGGGTCCCACAGAGAAGTAGGTGAATAAGCTGAGGACTGAAGGGAGCTAGAAGTTCCATGAAGCAAGAGAGGGAGAAGAGAATAGCCTAGGCATGGAGAAACAGGTCACAGGAATAGCAGACTGAAGAACTGGGAAGTTAAGGTATTTGAAGGGGCATCAATATGTATACTGAAGTTGTCTGGTATGAGGATAGAGTTGGGGAGAAAAGACTGTGGGCCAGGCACTGAACTCATTGAGGAAGGGAGAAGAATATCCAAGGGCAAAGATGGGAAACCTTAGGCCTCCAATGTAGACCTCTAGTTCCTCCAGTGTAGCCCTTTGACTGAATCCAGACTTCATAGAATGTTTCCCTGTCCTAGGGATTCATGCAGTCACCAGCATTAGAATTGAAAGATAAAACTGCATTTCTATTCCTAGTCCCACATGGCATGCATGTGCTTAATAAGTGTTTGTTGATTTATCAACGGAAACCCACTCTTATATGGGTAAAGTAGGAAATGAAGTCCTCTGCTAAGGTGTAGGGGGGAGATAAAATAGAGAAGGTAAGTTTTGGAAAAGTCAGGAAGTGGTAGGATAGAGCTGGTCAGTCAGGCAAAAACAAAAATATTGCTGGATATCAGTGAAGGCTCAGGTGGCATGGTTCTATGATACTTCTCTTCCCTGATTCTTCTCCCCTCCCCCATGTTCAATAGCACATGTGTAGAAGAAAAAAAAACATAGAAATAGTGTGATGTAATATAAAGAACAATAGATTTGAAGTCAGAGGACCTAGTTCAACCAATTAATTAAAAAATTTATAAAGGACTTTGTGAGTATGATGTGTTAAGTCTGAACCCTGGATCTGCTGCTGACTACATATGTGACCTTGGGCAAGTTAATATAAGGACCAAAAGAGGACCAAAGATTTGGGGTAGAAGGGGTCAAGAGAATCAAGAATAGTGGAAATAGTAAAGAGGTGGCAGTGTTAAAGAGCAGGGAAGGAATGAAGAAGTTTAGGAAGAATAAGGAAGAGGGGGAGGGGAAGAAAGGAGGCTGTTTTCAGAGAGAGGAATAAATATCTTGGATTATGGAGGTGAAATAGTTATGCCTGAGGGTGAGATCAAGGGAAAGACCATTCCAAGGGTGGGGTGGGGGTGGGGTTGAATGGAAGGGCAATTAGGGTTAAGTGACCCAGCTAGTAAATGTCCAGATTTGAACTCAGGAAGATGAGTCTTCCTGACTTCAGACCAGGTACTCTATCCACTATGCCACTCAGCTGATAATGAAAACTTACCAAGAACTCAAAGATTCTTTTAAATGAATTCATATTTTTCTTTTGTCTCTGAGATCCAACTGTTAGGCACATAATCCCAAAGACATTAAAGATAAAAAGACACACCAAAACACCATTTACACCATATACACCTGACCTTATACACTATTTTGGCATATATGTATATATTATATACACCAAAAATATTCATAGTAGCACATATACAATAGCAAAGAACTAAAAATAAAGTAGATGCCAGTCCACTAGAGAAGAGGTAAACAAGGTATGGTTCATGAATATAGTAAAATCATTGCACTGTGAGAAATGAAGACAACGAATAACTCAGAGAATCAAGAGAAGACTTAAATGAACTAATCCAAAGTGAAATAAACAGAACTAGGAAACTATACACAATAACTCCAACAACATAAATGGAAAGAACAAAAAATTTAACAGTATTGTGTAATTATCATGACCAAGCTTGGCCTTGCAAAGATGAGTAGGAGATACAAGGGTCTAAGACAATACATATCTTATCAGATTCAGTTGATGCATCAGTTAGTTTTCCTGAACTTTTTTTCTCTTTCCTTTTTATGCTTGTTACATGCTTTATGCCTTTTTTATGCTTTGTTACATGAGATAGATTTCTGGGTAGAAAAGAAGGAAACAATATAAAATGTATCAATAAAATTGTTAAATAATATGTATTTTATTAATTATAAAAGCATCTATTTTCAATATGAATTGAATATTTCATATTCAATATTCAAAATTTCAATATTTCAAAATCAATATTTTCAAAGTATTAACATATATGTGTGTCATTATTTATTCCATCTATAGAAGGTATGTCAGCTTATTTATTACACCAATTCACATAGAATATTTTGAGTTAGAGATCAGATTTACAGAATTTCCCCATCTGTAAAATTATGATCTCTAAGCTACCTTCTAGCTCTAAATCCTAGACTCTTATGAGCTTGGTCTGTGTATGGATTCACAGACATTGTCCAATAACTCGCTTCACTAATATAACCCCCTCCTTTTACAGAGGAAACTGAAACCTTGAAGAAGTGACTTTCCCAAGGTCATGTAAGTATTAAGGAGGAGAGACAGGACCCAGTACTCTGCTCTTTCCAATATCCCTCCTCCTACTTTATATATGAACTCTAGAAATCCTCCCCCTCTGGATCTAACCCTGTCTGTCTTGGCTTCTAGCAGACCTTCTCCAGAGATGGAAGCTGCAAGCTGCTTTTTACACACACACACACACACACACACACACACACACACACAGCCCTCTGGTTCAGAGATCAGAGTCCATTTTCCAGGTTGTGTTTCATGTTCTTTCTATAAACATTTATACAGAGCTACCTGGACTTCCAACATTGCTGCAGGAACAGTAGGAAGCTGAAGAAGAAACTGGCTATTTCTATCAATCAACAAATTGATTTTTACTGAGTGCCTATTATGTGTCTACCACTGTGCCAAGTGCTGTGAAGGAAACAAAGGAGTTTAAAATGCAGAAGAGGAAGAGAGATCATTATGGGCTAGAGTGGTCAGGGAAGGCTTCATGGAGGAGGCGAACCTTGAATTAGTCCTTGAAGGATTCAGATAAACCAAAAGAAAGAGGGAAATAATTTTAGAGGGCCTAAGTAAAGGCTCTGAGGCAGGAAAGCACAAGGTATTTCTGAGGACTCTAAACCATCGAACCACACATTTAAAGCTGAAAGAAATCTCAGAGGTCATTTTCTAGATAACCATAGAGACTGAATGACTTACCTATATGCTATCACACAAACAGTTAAGTAGCAAAACTGTTTGGCTACAGAAAAATGTTTGTGTGGTATGATATCAATAAGTAATATAGGACTCTAAAGTTTATGAAGTACTTGACTTACATTATCTCAACTGAACCTACCCATAACCCATTATTTTTATCCTCATTTTATGTGTGAGTAAACAGGTTCAGAGAGGTTAACTGATTTGCTCTGGGTCATCCAGACAATGACTGTCTCTAATTCCTCTTGAGTTAGAGTTCAGCACTTTATGTACAATGCTGCCCTTCCTCTCCAAAGTGAGCTGGGGCCAGACTACAGATTGAATGCCCAGTTAAGGTAACAAAGAACCGAAGCTTTTGTTTTCTTGTTGTGAGTAAAATGCCTTGAAAACTCTACAGCATTATAAAAATATGAACTGTTATTTTTATTCTCAGGAAAGTAGGTTCAGCTGCCATACACAGAGACCTTTCATTGCAGCATTATTTGTTTACTGATCAAATACTCTCTACTTCTGCTCTTGTTACCCACTAATTCAAATGGAACCCACTTTCCTGATGACAAGAAACAGGAGATCCATTGGCCATGAAATAGTCCTAACTCCCCCCAATATCATCATCCCATAGGTACTCTCCCCCCATTCTTTCACTTTTATTTCCTATCACTCATTTGCTTTTAGATTTTTAAAACACAGTCAGATGCAAACACTGCTCCAAGTGTTTTTGCTTAACTGTTTGTTTTTTTTTAAGAAAAGATTCAATTTGGAGGGTGGTATATCCAGAAATGACTGACATAAAAACAAAAGACATAAAAAAACTTTAAAATTGTGTATAAAAGGTCTGTAATCCATAATTTATTATGATCAGATCATGGAATTTCCAGCTAGAAGGGTTTTAGAAATAATCCAATCCAACCCATCACTTTACTTGGGAGAAAAGTGAGACCCAGAGAGGTTATATTAACTCGCCCAAGGTCACATATGTAGTCAGCAGTAAATCCAGAGTTCAGACTTAACACATAATACATACAAAGTCTTTTATAAACTCTTTAATTAATTGATTGAACTAGGTCTTCTGACTTCAAATCTATTGTTCTCTATATTACATCACACTGTTTCTTAACTGTTTACAAGGCAATCTAGTATGATCCAGCAAAGAGCTAGATGTAGCATCAAAGGGCCTAAATTCCTTAATCTGGCCACAATCACTTATTACCTGTATGACCATGGGGAGGGCTGTGCAAGGTCACCACCCTCACTTTCTTCTCCTGAGCCATCTGGGTCCAGTGGCCACAGTCATCATCAGGATGAGAAGAGATGGCCCAAGGATGCAATGTGAGACCCTGGCCCTTTCAGGCTTAGATCTTATCAAAATCTTACTTTGAGTAAGATATACCCACTCAATGAATAGGCTTCTTTAGGTTTCTCAAGAGATGACCCCTTTAATAAAAAAAAGAAATCAGACTGCGAGAGGAACACACTCAGGCTTCCTGGGTAAAAGAGAAACGATTACTATTTAGTTATTATATCCACTCTGTGCTAGCTGGGTGGGGACTTGTTCAGTCTATGAGTTCCAGAGTGAGTTGGGTTTAGGGCTTGATCTTTGAAAAGAAATGTAGCCAGTAAACTTAAAGGAAAAGGGAGTGGAGGGAAGGGAAGGAGAAGAGAGGAGAGGAGCTGCTACTCACAGCTTGTGTTTGCCCTTCATTCTCAAAGAGGACCAAGACATCAAAATGATGACATGACTTGCAGTTGACTTTGATTTGAGTGAGGGAGGCCTGTGCGAGTCACCAACCTCACTTTCTCCTCCTGAGCCATCTGGGTCCAGTGGCCTGACATTCATCAGGAAGACTAGAGATAGTCCAGGATGCAATGTGAAACCCTGGCCTTTTCAGGGTCAATCTCTAGAAGATGATTAGATCACTAAGAATTTAGCGAGAAAAGGAGATGGACCAGGACAGAGCCCTAGAGTATGATAATGAACTAGCTAAGAAGACTGAGAAGGATCAGTAGGACAGGCTGAAAAAGATTCACAACAGACCAGAATCAGTAAAACCCAGACAACAGAAAATATCCAGGAGGAAGAGGTAATCAACAGTATCAAATCCCAGAGAGAGGTCAAGAAAGATGAGGACTGAAAAAAGGCCACTGGATATAGCAACAGATGGATCTTAAGCTCGGGGAGAGCCACGTCAGTCTAGCGGTTGTGCAAGTCAGATCGCAAAGTTGAATAGTTAGAGAGTGATTTGAGACAAGAATTTGACTGAAAAGGAGGAGAGATATAAAGGGTGATAAATTGAGGGGATATTGGATGAAATGAAAGTTTTTAAGGGTGGGGGGAGGAGGGCATCCACAGGTGTTTGTAGGCAGTGTAGAAGAACTCAAAAGATAAGGAGAGGTAGAAAATTAGAGAAAGGGGAGTTAGTAGGCAAGTGCTTTGTAAATCTTAAAGCACAATATGAAAAAGAATTTAAAGCTTCTTACCATTTTCAAATGAAGTACTAAGGAAGCATATGAGATTAGGTAATTTGTGTCACTGGAGGAATTCAAAGCCCTTACTCACTCATAGGCAGTCAAGGACTTTTAATCTGGGGTCTATACTCTTTGCCACAGACAGACTTCAAGGAGGCCTACAGACATGGACTGGGGAAAAAATTACGTCTCTATTTTTAGTAATTGCTAACTAAAATTTATCATTTCCTTTGATTATAATTTTTTTTTTTAAATTCTGAGGATCCTATTGTTTACACCAGGCTGCCAAACAAATTCAAAATACCAAAAAAGGTTAAGAATTCTTGAACTAGAAGATCTCTAGTGCCACGAAATTAAAGAATTTAAGGGCTAAAGAGAATCTTCAAGATGGCTTTAGTCCAATCATTATTATAAACATGAATTCTATCTACAATATGAATATCAATAGTTGCCCATGTAGCTTCCTTCACCCCTGTATCACATAATGAAGCGATCCTTCTCCTTGCTAAGGCATGCGCAAGTGATCTCATTCTATCCCATTTTTTCCAGCAGATTGTCCTATCACTCCTACTTCACTAATCTTCAATTTCTTTCTTTCTACTGGCTATTTTGCTACTGCTTACAAACATGTCCATGTCTTTCCCATCTTCAAAAAACCCTCCCTTGATTTCATCCACCTCTGCTATCTATTGTCCCATATGACTCTCCACTTTGTGGCTAAACTTGAGAAAGCATCTTAAACAATAGGAGCTTCTATTTCCTTCCCTCTCACTCTCTTCTTAACCCTACAATCTGACTTCTGACCTCATCATTCAACCAAAACAGTTCTCTTCAAAATCTATAAAGATCTCTTAATTGCCAAATACGGATCCAGTGACAAACCACTCTAATATCTTTGCCAAAAAGGGGGGTGGTGGTTATGGTCAGACACGACTCAAACAATTGAACAACAATAACAAAATGTCAAATCTAATGACTTTTTTCTCAGACTTTCTCCTTCTTGACCTCTCTAAAGCCTTTGATACTGTCAATCATTCTCTTCTTTCTAGGTTTTTGGGACATTTCTTTCTTCTGGTTTTCCTCTTTGCTGGAGCTTCATCCAGTTCATGCCCAGTGACCATGGATATACCACTGGATTCTGTCCTGGACCCCCTTCTCTTTTCCCTGAATGATTTCATTTGGCCATTTCGTCAGCTCCCATGGATTCAATTATCATCTCTATGCTGATGATTCCCAAATGTACTTATCCAGTCCTAACCTTACAGCTGATGTCTATCTCAAATCTTCAACTGCCTACTGGACTTATATGTCCTATAGACATTTTACACTCAACATGTCCAAAACCAAACTCATTATCTGTCCTCCCCCCCACAAATCCTGTCTTCTTCCTAATTTCCCTGTTGGTGTTGGGATCACAACCTAAGTTTCATCTTTGACTCCTCACTCTCCATATCCAATCTATTACCAAGAACTGTTAATTCTACCTTTGTAACATCTTTCCCCTCTCTCTTCTGATACTGCTACCATCCTGGTGCAGGTCCTCAGCAGACTGGTTGGTCTACCTGCCACAAGTCTGTCCTCACTCCAGTCTATCCTCCAATCAGCTATCAAAATGATATTCTAATGGACAGGTCTGACCACATTATTCTGCCCTCTCAATAAACTCCAGTTTACTCCTTAGTCTCCAAAATCAAATATCAAATCTTCTGTTTGGCTTTCAAAACCCTATGTAATCTGCTCCTCCCTCCACCTTTCTAGTTTTCTTATTCTTTATATCCCTCCAAATACTCTGTAATCTAGTGACATTGACCATCCTCCAACAAGACACTCCATTCTCCAAGGGGCAGCTAAGTGGTCCAGTGGATAGAGCACCAGTGCAGCAGTCAAGAGCACATGGGTTCAAATCTCACCTCAGACACTTGACACTCACTAGCTGTGTGACTTTGGGCAAGTCACTTAACCCCAACTGCCTCATCCTGGGTCATCTCTAGTCATCCTGATGAATATCTGGTCACTGGATTCAGAGGGCTCTGGAGGAGAAGTGAGGCTGGTGACCTGCACAGGCTCCCTCACTCAAAAAACAAAGTCAAGTGCAAGTCATGTCATTATTTCCTTGATGGCATGGTCTTCTTTGGCAATGAAGGATAAACACACACACCATTCTCCAGACTCTTAAGCATTTTCACTGACCCTATGTCTAGAATGCTTACCTTCCTCGTCTCTGCCTCCTGATTTCCCTGGTTTCTCTCAATTATGAATTGAAGTCCCACCTTTAAGGCTTTCCCTTTCCCCCTAAATCCTAGTGCCTTTCCTCTGTTATTATTTCCAATTTATCTATATATAGTTGTTTGCATATTGTTTCCTCACATGTTAAACTGTGAGCTCCTTGAGAGCAAGGTTGGGTTTTTTTGGGTGTTTTTGTCTTTGCCTTTCTTTGTATCCCTACGGCTTAGTACAGTGCCTGACACAGTGTAAGCGCTTAATAAACGTTTATTGACTGACACTTGAAAACTTCTTATGCCTGGGAAATTTACTATCCCCTGCGACCACCTATTCCAGTTTTGGAAAAATTCTTCCTTATGCTGAGCTAAAACAACCTCTCTGAAACTTCTATCCCTTGGTAATTGTTTGGCCTTCTGGAGTTAATATAGATAAGTCCCTTCCTCTTCTTATATGCTGAATTTATTTTAAACAGTCCAAATTCAGTAACTACTCTAAGGCTCACATCCTAAACTCTTGTCCAACAGCATTTTGATTCAACATAAAAACAATGATGTTACTACAGCGTTTAGTGTTCATTAAGAGCTCATTGCCTGTGAAGAATGTGTAAAAAGAAGCCAACCCTCTTCTTGTCTTTGGTGTAATGTTTCTTTGTGATGTCATAGCCTCGGTGCCAGTGACATTCCTATGTGTGTCACCAGGCAACAGCCAGGAGTGACAGACAACGATCCCATCTCAGTGCAACCCAATCATGGCGAAAGAATTCAGGCTTTAGAAGCTCCCCATGCCATTAGTGGCTCAGTAGGACCCAGAACATAAAATGGCCGTTAGAGACCCTCTGTCCAAGCCTTTCCTTTTGAAGATAAGGAAACTGAGTTTTAGGAGAAGGGCTTTTGTTCAAGTGTAAGTGGCTAAGTTGGAACTAGAACTCATGTCTCCTGAAGATCTTCAAAAAAAGTGTCTTTTTGAGTCTTCAAAAGGATTCTTTTCAGGCATGGGTTGGACTCGACGGTGGTCAAGGCCCTCCCAACTTGGAATTCTGATTTCTGTAACTGATCCAATGCTCTTTTCACTACACCAGGTTGCTTGCCAAGTTTAAGGCGAATAAGCTGGGATGGTGCTGGTCTTGAGTGGAGAGAATTCTGTCCCTGAGCCATCAGCACGTCTTTCCGAGCTACGTTTGCGCCGTCATTATGGAAACAGAAGCAGGGAGTGTAATGGAAAGCGCACTTGTTTAGGAGTTAGAAAAGTGGGGCTTTGGCGGCATTTTGATGTTTTGTATCTGCGTGGCCCTGCTCTGGATTTGTTCGCTTGTCTTCGGAAGAATTCAGGAAGCAGGACTAGGCGGTCCCTGATGTGCCCTCGGCTCTCCACACACCTGAGTGCGCGCGAGCCTTCACAGGGGCCAGGTCACCTGGGGCGATGCGGCTGTTTCACGACATTAGCGCCGGCCACATCGCAGCATCTCACAGGGTCTGCAACACCATCCGCAAGCGCCCCGCCGCCTATGTCGCGACAGCACCACGGTAGGGGGATGTCACGACATGCCGCCGGGCGGAGACGCTCACGCCTTCCCTGGACCACCCCAATCTTCTCCGATCCTAACGGGCCACCGGCAGACCTCCCCGCCCCCAGTCTCCTTCAGGGCCAACCGAGATCACGTGCCCATGACCCCGCCCACCGCCCAGCTCCGGTCCGGCCGAGGGCCCCCTTGCTTCCTTTCCGGCGGAAGTGAAGTGACTTTCCCTTTCCGGCTACGGGTCCCCAAACGGAGCGAAAAGCAGGATTGGGGAGCCGAGTGGCGGCGGCGGCGGCGGAGGCGGCGGCGTCTGTAATGGCGGAGCTGGTGCAGGGACAGAGCGCGGCTCCGGTGGGGATGAAGTCCGATGGCTTCGTGGACGCTCTGACCCGGGTCCGGCAGGTACGGGTGGGCGCGGGCTGGCGGGGAGCGCAGGAGGCCGAGGCGGGGCCGGGGGCGGGGGACCGGGGCTAGGCCGCGGGGGGTGGGCGGGAGCGGGCGCCCTGATGGGGCCTGGCTGCTCAGCGTCCCGCAGAAACTGCGGAATCCGGCGCTGAGGCCTTTGGTGCAAGGAGGCCTGAGCCCCGGCCTGCTTCGTGGGACTCGGGGGCTGCTTGATGCAGCCGAAAAAGCCCCTTGGGGTTGGCTCCTGCCCAGCAGGACTCGGGTGCCCTCGCAGGGCCGGTAGCTTGGGATATAGATCTCCGCGGGAGGCCGGGGTTGTGCGTGAGAGTTTGGGAGCCAGAAGATTTTAGGGGTGGAAAGAATATGGGACTGGGCTAAGAGGTAAGGTAGAGTTAGAAACAAATACTGTCTTCAGGGCTCAGTAGCCTAGGAAACGTAGTTGTACAGTTTTTAGACCACTCGAGTGAACCAATAGGATTTGGAGCTTGGAAGGAGCCTTGGTGATTATCTAGTCCGGTGCTTTTATTTTACAGCTTCCTTTTCAGGTCTCTTGCATCTCTAAATCCTATGGTTTCATAGCTCAGAATCTGGAATGATTAAGATAGGAGGGGCAAAAGGTTGTAGTAACACCCCATCCCCTCACCAAGAGGTGGGAATTTCCAATGACATTTCCCCCCGACTTTGTGGGAAAGTTTGACAAGATCAGAAATACCAGTGCCACCACTCGCCTAGCCAGACAGTTTTTCTACTGTCAACAACGTGCGTCTTGTCAGTTAAGAAAATTCATTTTATGAGGTGAGGAGGCACATCATTTAAGTTATAGATGCCTCATTTACCTCATCTGTAAAAAGAGGGGGATTGCATGATGAACTTTTCAGAACTTTCCTGCTTAAAATCCATTAGTTGAAGGAGCGAACAGCCAAAGATACTGCTTGACTTCTTTTAGGATTCTTAGAGCAGAATGTGTTGTGTAAGTGTACAAAATTGATATACAAGTTAGCCCTAATAATGGAATTTCTTTTTCTGAGTGTCTTTCCTGTATATTCTTCACGCATTCATCACCTCTTCATATTTAATTGTAGGTGCGCTAACTGTTACTTTAAAAGTTGGGCTAAAACTGATTATTGCTTGGTTCCCAACAGAAAGCAACAGGACTCATTGTGTTAGAAGAATGTCTCCACTCTGGCGCTTGAAGATGTGGTCTTTACATCTCTTTCCAGTATTCCAGGGGAGGGAAATCTTCCTGTTTCCCAGATACTGACTTTTCATTTTAATATTGATGTTCCTGTAGACATTATGTCGGATCCCAGAACTTTTCCAACCCTGTGGTTCCAACTAAAAATTTATCTGGTGCACTGTTGCTTACTGCCTAGTCTCCAACCAGTAAAGTAGTGAGTATTCATTTTGCCTAGTCTACAGAGCAAATCAGTGGCTGTCATGGATGAACATGCCATCCAACTCCCTTTTCCTTCTGCCTCTTTCAGCTTTGCCATCAAGTTGCAGTGCTCTCATCTGCAGTACAGGGTCCTGAACCATGTTTCTCACTGGCTACTAATATATAATGGCTTTCACTCTGTGCTGATGTTTTGACAGCCACCTTGTTGGCCTTCTGAGTTCGGGAAGATTATAGCCATTGCCCTAAAGTGCTCAGAACCTCAGGTGCAGAAGGCCTGTAGTTGAACTTAAAATGCATTTTGAACCATTGAGAAGACTTTCTGCCTCTCTTGAGCCAGTGGTTGAGCTTTTATTCTTGGACAACCTGCTCAAGAGGGAGACCCTCTTAAATGCTGACCAGTTATGGACTGTTGAAGCAATGTTGTTTACTACTAGCAATGAAAACTTCATTGGAAATGTTCCCAGCTCTGAAATGCACCATTGACTGGAGTAGTAATAAGCCCAATGGAGAAAATTGCTGTGAATGTATTACTTCTGTATGTTAGCAGCTGAAAGTCGATACTATCTCCAAGGACTTGCTGACCTTTAAAAAATAAAATACAGGTTTGTGGGTCATTTTAAGTTTATTTTATAGATTTGCATTGGGCAGGAATTGAATGTTAGAAATCAACAATAATATGTGACTTATAGTAGATTTTGCCTTAAAGAATTTTATGTCTTTATGTGCATCTGGTCTAGAGTATACCTGACTAAAGCACAGGGTCTGACCCAGCTCTCTAAGGAAGATATGCTTTCCCCACCTACCACCCCTGTTTAGGGCATAGGAAAAAAAAATAGATTTCCTTCCAAATTACCATGATTTTTTTCTTATTAAGTTTACATAGCCCACTGATAGAAGCTAAATTCTTAAAACTTTTAGTCCATCATAGTAAATTCTTTTTACATGTTTTTTCTGCTGGAATATAAGGAGGAGGGAGGAGCAGGATTCATGTCCTGCTGGGATTTTAAACTGGTCTTTAGGAAATTTAGGTATGTCAAACCTAATAAGTCACTTATGTGGCACATTTAAGGTTTATTAAAAACCATTTGCACGCTTCTAATAAAATGAATGAATAGGTATCCTGTTAGCTCATTCTGAGACTGTTTTCAAAGCACAGTCATTTTTAGATATACTTTGATGATAATATGCGAAAAAAAGTTTGTCCCCAGAAATTATCTGTATTTAGTTCAGTCTACTAACTTAAATGAGTCACATTTGAGGCAAGTTAATCATTGTTTATAGATAGAAGTACTGCAGGGTAGAACTATTTACTGATTTGATCATTTTTGCCAGGATCTTTATTTTGGCAACGATATTTCAGTGCAATTACTCAGATGCTCAAAATTAATATATTTCCCTCAGGTGTTGCTGGTTAAGTTATTTAGCGATAGATACTAATGAAGTCATGATAATGGGTTCATCCCAGAAGGAATCAATTAGCTTTTTTGAGCTCCATGACCACAAATTTTTCTAATCCTGGAAAAATACCTGTAGTCATAAGGCAAAGGCATACATATTGCATGACATAAGAGCTTGTATGTATTGCTACAAACTTGTCAGTTTTTTTAGTGAATAAAAATCTCAAAGCATAACAGTATGGATAGGTCAGTGCTGTTCTCTTCATGTACAAACCACACTTACTAATTTAAAGTTGTGATAGACACGTAGTAGATTACTAATACTTTTCTACATAGTAGTGATTATTCATATTGTAGGAATTTCATTTGGATAGCTGAATGGCTCTAAGGGTTCATCTGTGTCCGTCATTAATGAGACCAGGTTCTTGTTATAATCGAACTGTAGAATCACAAAATTTTAAGGGACCTTAGAGATATACCTAAGGCATAAATCTTGTGCATGCCTCTAGGTCATTATTTAGAGTACAGAGCTGATTGACTATAGTCAGTCTCTCATTGGATTACCATCCAGTGAGCAATAGGTAGAAAATAGCTTTTTTGGTTTTGTTTGTTTTTTTAAAAAAATAACTCTTTTGACAGAGTTATAATCTAGGTAATTAAATTTTAGAGTGAAGTTACTATAGGATAGAACTTTAGAATTTATGGGAACTCTAGAGATCATTTTTCCTCTCTGAGGAAACAAGCTCAGAGAGTTTAAGTGATTATGTCTGAGGTCATTCATCTAGGTAATATCCAAGCTTAAACTAAAATCCAATTGACTCCTGGTGCTTTTTCCATTAGGCTATACTCCTATTCCTAATTGACATCTTCTTTTGTAGCCTTAGGGAGGTTGATTGGACTAGGGCAGTATACATTACTGTATACTATGTACAGTACTACATACATACACACAAATGTATGTATTATGTATACACATAGACACATACATACATACACTGACTCCAATGGAAACATCCTTGTTGGGGCATATTGTCTTAGAAAATCACACATTAACATTGTATTGTATTTTTATTTATTTTGTTAAACTTTTTCCAGTTACATCTCAGTTTGCCTGGGGCTGGCCTTAACAACACACCCACCCTCCTCACCCTCAGTTTTGATACCTCTAGACTAGGGCTTTAGAATTATTATACTTCCCTTTGATTTTTCCTAGAAGTGTTAATGCATATTTTGAACCTGTTACAGCCCATGATTAGTATGTGTGTTGTGGCTATTTGGATAGATTTAAGACTTTGATGTTTTAATAAGCTAACTTTTTTACAAGCACCAAATTTTCTTTAAAAGTACCATGGATTCCTTACAAAAAGCTTCTTTTCATTGGCTCTTGGGTTTGAAATCTCTGTAATGTCAAAAATGATGAAATCCCAGTAAGTTAAGTCCTGTTAAGTATAGGAATCTCCCCATAAGAACCATAGGTTAAAATGTAGACAAGTTAGAGTTACTCAGCTGAGCACTTCTTGCCTGAATTTAGCCCCTGCACTGTCGTTTTTCACATTATAGATCCTAAAGAAAAATAAGTGTTCTATAAAATTTGTGGGGCTCACCTAAGATTTTATTCTAGATTTGTTTCCTATGATAGAACCCAGTATAGTACCCAAGTGTGTCTTGATTGTGTTCATTGCTTGGGTCATTGCACATCAGCAGAGGCACCAAACACCGAGTTTCATGTTAAGGAATAAATGTTAACTTGGTCCATCCCAACAGCAATGAAATTCAGGAGCTTGCCATGTGTAAAAGCACTTTCCTCCTACTTTCCTGGACAACTCATGTGGATATACCATAGTTTTAATTTCTGCTGAAGCTTTAGTTAGCTTATTGTGTCTTTTAGACTCAAAGCCTTCATATTTGTTTAGAGTTCGGTATAGTGGCAGGGGAACTATACGTATACAAATCAGGAGATCATAACTCTAATGCGAGCTCTGCCACTAATTTAACTGCAAATCACTTTCTGAGCCTCAGTTTCCCTGCCTTCTAAACCAAGAGGTTCTACTAGATCTCCTGGACCCTTCCAGCTCAGACATTCTTCTGTAAGGTACTTGCTAAACTGGATCTGAAGTAACGTAGTATGATTCTTTTCTCTTGATATAATATGATACATTGGTCTTCTACCCAAACACCCCCAGTTCTTCCATGTAGCATTTTCCTTCTTTTGCTTTGCCCTTCGATCATCCCACCTAGAAATACTTTGTATTGCAAAATTTTGTTATGAATATACTTAGGGGAAGAAAAGTCCTATTATAGAAACATGACCAAATATTTTGTTCTGATGCCAGATAGTAAAAAACCACTTAAAAGACTGACCTGAATGCCTTTTCCTTAGAGCCTTCAATGAAAATAGATAGATAACATGTCGTTCTAGTGTCCACTCAGACTGAGAAATAAAGGCTAAAAGCCAACTCACCACAGAGATCCCAGTAAAGTTTTTGAGGGAAATATACAAGAACCATGAAGTACAAGGCATTAAAAATTTAGAAAACAAAAGTCTGTTAAAGTCTTGTAGGATGTTGGGTAAAGCTCTCCTGCCATTAGTATTCTAGATTTAAAACTACAGTTTTCTCTGTAGTTAGGCATGTTTAATTTTCAGATGGTAGTCTGTAACATTAAGTTAATTTGTCTATCTTACAGACTATCAGTCAAGCATTTATTAAGTACCTTGTATGTGCCAGGCACTCAAATTGAAACTAGGGATTAAAAGACCAAAAGTGAATGAATTCCAACTCTCAAGAAGTTGACATTATTAAGTGAGATAGCATGTATATGTGTAAGTATATACATAAGAATGAAAACATACAGAGTAAATGCAGACTAAATCCAAGGTAGTTAGGAAAGAAGGGCCTTAGTGGTTGGAATCAGAAAAGACTTTGAATAGAACATGGTCCTTGAGCTGTGTCTTGAAGTGAAGGATTCTCTTCACACAGAGGTAAAGAGGGAGTACATTAGAGACATGGAAAATAGACAGTACAAAGGCACAGCAAGAGGAAGGCCTGCCATGTGAAGAACAGGGAAGTATATAATGAGGCTGCAAACCTGCATTGGGGCCAGGTTGTGAAGCACTTGAAAAACTCGATAGTTTATATTTTTGTCCTAGGGAACAATAGGGAGGTGTTATAGAGTTTTTTGAGTAGGGAAGTTGCATTTAAGAAAACTACTTTGGCTGCTATGTAGTGGATTTAACAACTGAAGGAAAGTCAAAAGATTAAAGAAGTGGAGAGACTATCTTGAATGATATTGCTGCCTTGATTGCCAAGACTGACACAAACCATTAGTAGAATAGGAATGGGTTGGGGTCAGCTAAGGTCACCCTTGCTAGTTATGGTGAGCCCAACTGGTTGACCCTAGCCACCTGCTGAAGATTTTAGGACTACAACTTTGGGAGAAAGGTGGGTATTGAAGTCATGGTGAACTCCCAGGCAGGAAAACAAAAATTGAGTACTGTGATGATACTGTCTCCAGGTCTTTGGATGGTGGTACAGGCTCAGATTGTTTAGCTGTCAGCCCCCCTTAATAGGACCATAAGAGAGGAAGCTGCAACATTTATTAACATGGAACTGGGTCCAGGACTTGATTCCTTGGCAGTTTCTAGGACTGAGGGGTAGGGGAGGCTTTTGATTGTCTTTGCATGTGTTCATCAGATGCAAAATGCCATAATGAAAATGTTGTATTTTTTGTTTTAACCAACTATGGTATATATCAGACAAAATTGTAATATATTCAAACTGGGAGGCACCATGCAGAGATGATCCAGTCCAATTTTAAAGATGAGAAGAATTTTAAAACAGAGGTTGACTAACCTGCCAAAGGTTATGTAGGTACCAAGTGACAGAGCCCAACTGGAACCTAAGGACTACTGATCTGTTCCAGTTTCTTTATATTACATCTAATGTTGCAACTAATCTCTGCTGACTCAACCAAAAAAAAGTTTTGGAAATGCTTCTACTCTTAATGTAAATTGAATGTCTGTGAGTAGATTTAATTTTTATATACTTTCAGAATTTCATGAAATAATACAAGTCATACATCAAGACAAGCATTTATTAAGCTCTTACTGTGTGCCAGGTACTGTGCAAAGAACTGAGGATACAAAGAATGGCAAAAAGCAGTCCCTACTCAAGGGATTCACTCTAATAGGAGGAAACAGCATGCAAACAATTATTATAGACAACAGATTGGAGCTAACGTTAAAGGGAAGGCACTAGGGAGGGGATCAGAAAAAGCTTATTAGAGAAGGTGGGATTTTAGCCATAGTATCTTACCTTAGTAAGATAACTTTGCTGTTAGTGTTTCTTGCAGTGCAAACAAGGATGGCACATGCATATACTTGCTCTTAAACCCCTCAAAAGAAAAAAGAATGGCATTCATGGGGTGCAAAAGCCCCGAAGTGTGTATATTCAAGGTCATTCAGTCAAATAAGGACTGAGTCTACTTGGATTTAATATATTCTGGCTTCAGTGTGTCTCTACTTATCTTCTGGCCTATACCTTAACAAACATGAGTTTTTCCTTAGTTCCCTTAACTGTGGTGAATTATATTTATTGCCAGCTACTGCTTGTGAGATCACTTCTGAGAAGTAACCAATGTGGTTTTCCTGCTGTTGGGAATTGTTTAGACCTGGTGTAGTTGAAACCAAAAGGCCTGTTCTCATGAGTTGAACTGTGTTCAAAAAAGTTTTTAAGAGGCAAAATGATATGCTTTTTAATCTACTTAATTTGTAGTGGAAAGTTTCTTAATTCATAGGTTAGTTATGTAACAATAATATAAACTGAAAGATGAACAAATCAGAAAACCTTGATCTTGCTTCAAAAGACTTTTGTAATAAGTAGTTTTAGTAAAATTAGTGTTCTTGTCTTTAGGAAACAAATGTGTTGGAGGAGTTTTGTATTTGTGGTTCATGTTTTAGGTTGGATATTTTGATATGTGGATGTGAATTGGTAGTGTTTCTAGAGTTTCACTGATATCCACAACCCCAAAGCCCTTTCTTCTCTTGGTTTGGGATCATTTGAATTCTTTGTAGACTGTGCTGTTTGCTATGCCTTTAATGACAAATGCCTGCCATCATAATCGCTAAAACTTTTACTTCCCGATTGTTATATGTGATATGTGGTTCTTAATGAAAGGCATTCAAATCAAAAAGAAGATATTGCGGTGATCATAGCTCTTAAATTCATGATTTCCTCTCTCAAGACTAAAAGGTAGCATTGAAATAGTCACCTTTTGCATTGTGAATAGTCAGATATCCATGGGATTATCGCAGAACAAATATTAAAAGAAGATAGAATGCTATAAGGCAAGAATTATGTATTATATACTTTAATTATATGTTAGAGTTATATATGTTCTTAGGGCAAGAGTACAATTGTTGCAGTTCAAGATGTGGTATTGCTTTCCTAGGTTTATATTAATGTTGTAATTACTTTCCAAGCTTTATAATCTATTTTGTTTTTACATCATTTATAATAAATTTCCCAGTGTATCTGAAGTTATGGCTTTTTACAGTAAAACTGAGCTATCCCTTGTAAGAGTAAAAAAGAGGGGAAAATGTTTAGCAGAACTGATTAGCCAATTGAGGTCTGATGTATGGTGGTGTTCAACACTCATGGTCACCTACCTTTGCAAAGGGAGACTTGGTGCCTTCTCATATCTCTTCTTTGGGGCTAGACTTACTCTTTATAATTTCATAGTATTTAATTTCAGTTGTTTTGTTATTCTTCAGTTTACATTGATCTGATTGTGTGTATTATTTTCAGTCTGCTTCCCATTTTTTATCATTTCACGTAAGTCATCTCATGCTTCTGTATTCATCATATTCCTCCCTTCTTATAGCACAGTGATATTCTACAACCACCACCCCCTCCCCAAGTCAATCTTTCTGCCACAAGTCTTTCCCCACTCTGATGCATCCATCCACACAGCTGCCAAAGCAATTTTTGTAAAGTGTCATATCCCTATTCAGTAAACTACAGTGGTTCTCTACTGCTTCCAGGGTCAGATGTTAAGTACTTCATTTGTTATTTAAAGCTCTTCTCAACCTGACCTTTTCCTTTCCAGTCTCCTTCACATTATCCAGCCATACTGGCCTACTTGTCATTTGCATATGACACTCCATCTCATCTCCTTGTCTTCGCACTGGATGTTCCCATGCCTCGGATGTGCTTTCCCCTTCCTTACTTCCACCTCTTAGAATCTCTGGCTTCCTTTAAAACTCGGCTCAAGCTCCCCCTTCTGCAGAAGGTCTCTTACCCCATTTTCCTCAACTGCTAGAGCATCCCTTCCCAGATTACCTTCCATTTACTTTCTATGTACCAAGCATGTATCTTTTTATATACATGTTATCTCTCCTATTAGAATATAAGTTCCTTGAGAGCAGAGACTGCTTCTTTGTATCCCAACATTTAGCACAGTATCTGGCCATAATAAGTGCTTAAAAAATGCTTATTGATTAACTTGTATCGTAGCTTGTTTAACTATTCCCCAGACAATGGGCATCTGCTTTTTTTCCTAGTTCTTTGCTATCACAAAAAGCTCTGCTATGAATATTTTAGTGTATATGAGGTCTTTGTGTCATTAACTTCATTTGGGCATATATTAGCAATGGAATCTTTTGAGAGAAAGGTTATAGACATTTTTAGTCTCTTTGTTAAAATTTCAAGTTGCTTTCCAGAATCATTGGACCAGTTGTACATTAATATTCCAAATAAAGCAACTTTTAGAGGAAACTTATTATTCATGTTTCTTTGTTCTCAATACCTAATTTACTTTAATGTGGTCCTCTTTGGAGATGTGCCACCAATCTCATCTGACCATAAAACTGCCACCAAAGACTGTTTAATGTGCTGAGTAGGTACCTCAGCTGGTTGCTTGATTTGTACCTGTTTACTTAGCTAAGTCAGAATAATCGAAATCAGGTGTTTTAGGTACATTTTCCTTTACTTAATTATATTTCCTAGGTAGAAAAGGTGTACTTGTAATAAAAGTCACATCCAATTTTAGTTCAATAAGTATAGATACTGGAAGTATAAAGATGAAAAAGTCTTATCAGTAGGGATATTACATTCATAAATAAGTACAACATTGATACCTGTTGGGACAATGAGAAGCTTTGTATTTCTAAAATTGTATATTATGCTTCATTATAATTTTGTAACCCTCAGCCCCCTTTTTTCTTCCTCTTTTTTTTTTGTTTGTTTAGAAAGATGATCTTTTCTGTTAGACTTATACTGTCAGACAGGGGTACAATCTAGATTCTCATATGATGCAATAATCTTTTCTACAACATTCCTAACAAACATTCAGCCTTTCCTAGAATACTTATTATATTAACTTGGGCAAATCACTTAAATTCCCTAGGCCTCCAAAGTCCTTCTGGTTTTAGATCTATGAACCTGTGATCCTATCCATTTGCTGCAATGTGTAACAGCTTAACATTTTTACACATCCCTAGTAGAATATCAACCAATATTCTTCAACAGATGTGGCTCCTTGAGGGCAAGGGCTTTTTTTTTTGGTATTTATATCCTTGGGCACAAAGTGCACAGTGCCTGACACATAAGTGCTGAATAAATGCTTGCTCAATCAGCAGGCATTTTCTCAGCACCTATTATGTCCTGAGTACTGTGCTATGTTGCTGGAGATACATAGGAAAAGTAAAAAGTTGAATTGACTTGCAAACTCTTTATAAGTTTTTTCTTATACATTTCAGCAAAACATTGTATTAAGAGAAATAAAAAGATAAATGAAGGCACTGCCTCCATTCCAAGTGTTTACATTCTCTGGTAGAGGAAATCAAACATCTGTAACACAAAAATTTTAAAAGGATGATACCAACAAAATTCTGTAAGAATTCAAAAAAGGGAAAGTTGACATGTGGGAACTTCTCTTGTCTCTCAGAATACTGAGAGAGTTTTTCACTTAGGGAAATGAAGAACTGTCACTTCATATCTGGGACAGGGAACATATGAACCCTGTGAGGAAGCCTCTCAGCCGAGCCTATTAATTTTGGGGCCCTTTGGAATGATGTAAGTAAAAGTTAGCTTCAACGGATGTGTTTCCTAGAGAGTGATCTTTTTTGTGAATCAAGTTGTTTTAGATAATGCCTGGGGAGTCTTGCAATTTTTGAAAGAAACTCTCTGGTGAATGTTATTGCAATAAGAGCCAGTACTCCCTAATGTTTTATGTTATGTGCCAGGTTTCCTTGAGATATCACACTTATAAAAATATTAATTTAAAAGCAATGGATTTGTTCCAAAGTATACCATAATACACATTTTGAGGGAGATTATTACTTTTTCCTTAGATCTACATGTTCAATAATAGCAAAAGAAAAGCTTATTAATAACGATTTTTTAAATGTTTGTGCCATTGTGGCATTCCCTTTTTTTAACCCTAAGTAAAAGGGAGAAATGGATAACAGCCTTTTAAGAAGGGCTTCATTTGTCTCCCTCAAATGTAGACATGATTATAGATTTCTGACTTACTGTTAATTTTCTTCTCACTACAGATTGCTGCTAAAATTGGAGATGCAATTCCTCACTTGAATAATTCCACACCCCTAGTGGACCCCTCAGTTTATGGTTATGGAGTACAAAAACGACCTTTGGATGATGGAGGTAAGTTACCTTTTAAAAGATAGTGATCCTTTCAGATTCTTGTGAATCTATTTGAAATTCATTTCTTCAAGCACTCTCTTAAACTTCTCATTTTTATTAGGAATAGTAGAGGAAATGTTTGAGATGAAATTCTAAGAATTGAATATGATTTTCTTAGCTATTCCCCAATAGTTCATGTTTTATTTGCCTTCATAAGATAAAGTTCTTTTCAGTTCTGGATTATCTTTGAAATGAAGACTTTATTAGTTCTAAGTATCAGTTTTAAAGTAATTTGACAGAGGTGAGGTTTTGATTGACTCTATCCATTTCATGTACATATGTGAATTGAATTCTCTGAGAACTTGAATGATGGGACGTAGATATTTTCAGAAGCTATAGATCAGGATAATCCCTAGCCTATCCATGCTAACTGTAGCCATGTATAGTGGAAACTTCAGGTGTCTTGAGAAGCCTAGCAAGAGCCCTGAAAACTGACAGGTTGAACTCGGGTGCTACCACTGATTGGATTACTGATATGACTACTCCAAAAAAGTGAAAGAAATAGCATGTTCTAGTTTTGTTGACTGGCCCTATTCAGGGTTTGGGTACTGCAAGAAAGAAAGCAAGACATTGGAACAAATCAGAAATACCTGTTCATACCCCACCTGATGGGCTGTTCAGTACAGATGGCCCTGATAACTGAAGTGGCCACATAATAATTGTACATAAAATGGACTAAAGATATGAATACTTGGCTTACGCGCCAATGCTATTGCATAACAAAATCACAAACATCTTAACATCTACACAAAAGGGGTTTATGCTACTTTTTGTCAATGATATATGCTCAGCTCCAAGTCATGTTACAACATTTGCAAACTAGTAAAGGATCAACACAAAATAATCATATTTCTAAGCTTATGTTAGATTAAATAATAGATGAAATTGAGGAGCTACTAAAATCTGAAAAGGGAATTTTTGAAGAACCTCAAGTCATTAAAAATCTTGACAGTGTTAACCCCAGAAATTATACCTAATAACAGAACAGATGAGGTAGATGGGAATACTTAAATTGTAATTTCAAAAAGTCTTTTTTGTATTTGATGGCATGAATCTAACTGGCAGATCAGTTATAAAAAACAATAATTTTAAAAAGCTAGTATGTGCTATAACCATTTTTAAAAGCTGATATCTACTGTAACTACCATGAATCAAGACATTCTTTCACAGTATTTGATAAAATGTAAAAACATTTCAGGACCCGCTCACAGCAGTGTATGTGGCAGCCGTTGCCATAGTAAGAATCATAAGAGGAAAAGTAGAGCTCTTAAAGAATACCCCTAAGAGCAAGTGTCAAACACCATTTTGGCAGAAGTACCTTGAGAGAGCTATTAGAGATCTCTGGGAAGGGCATCCGAAGATGGCATCAATATCTAGGTGGTACACACAGCAAAAACTTTTAATAGTATTTTACTTTAATAGTATTTTGCTCAGGTAAAGGCAACAAAAAAGGAACATGCAGAAAGGAATCTGAAAAACAAAAACATTAGAAACTCTAGATTCCCAGAATTAGTCAAGGAGCATTTTTTAGGTGTTTACTGTGGGCCATGCACTGTGCTAAACACTGTGGTTTAAAGAAAGGCAAAAACAATCCCTGTCTTTGAAGTACTCACAGTCTATTGGGGGAAACAACATGCAAACAGCTATGCACATACAAGATAGATATATCTATATATATACAAATGGGGTAAATTGAAAGTAATGTCAGAAGGCACTAGAGGGGAAAGGGAGGGGAAAGACCAACTGGGAAAGACTTCTTGACTTGAAGGAAGCCAGGAGTCTGAGATGAAGAGGGAGAGCATTCTAGGCCTGTGAGACAGCCTGTGAAAAGCAGAGTCAGGAAATAAAAGAGGATCATGTGAAAGGAATGGCAAGAAGGCCAGTTTCATTGAATTGTAGAATACATAAAAGGGACTAAAATATAAGAAGACTGAAAAGATAGGAAGGGCCCAGATTGTGAAGAGTTTTAAGGATTTTATATTTGATTCTGGAGATAATAGTGAACCTCGAGAGTTAATTGAATAGAGGATGACCTGGTAAGATCTGAACTTTAGGAAGATCTCTCTGGCTTCTGAATAGAGGGTAAGCCAATTACCAACTTAAAGGAAAAGTAGGTTAAATACTGCAGAGAATCAAAGCAGACAAATCAAACCAAACAATTCCTACGAAAACTATACTATAGATTCTTGAAAAAATCAAATAAGAAAGAACCCTAGAAGGACATATGGTTCATTGCAGAAAGTACAGTACAAGTTAGATCAAACAAGGCAGAAAGCTTACATATCATTAATTAGTGAATGGCATAATAGGTATGTGAAAGGAAGTAACCAAAAATCTAGCCCTTCTACAAAACTTGAAAATGCTGAGGCAGACTAAGATCCCTAAATTTCTAAACGCTTCTAAGTGGCAGCATAAATTGCTATTAAGGCACCTTACTAGTACATATGCCTGATTCCCTCTTAACAGAAGATACCATCTATTGCAAAAGATTAGAATGCAAATGATCTCTCCAAATATAAACCAGTTATTATATACTTTATACCAAACCATTTGCAAGTTTTTTTTAAAAAAATTTGTTTATTTAAAGTTTTCAACATTCATTTCCACAAAATTTTGAGTTCCAAATTTTTTCCCCATCTCTTTCCTCCCCCCACCCCAAAACGCCGAGCATTCTAATTATCCCTACCACCAATCTGCCCTCCCTTTTATAACATCCCTCTCTTTGTTTATCCCCATCTTCTCTTTTCTTCTGTAGGACAGGATAAATTTCTGTATCCCATTACCTGTATTTCTTATTTCCCAGTTGTATGCAAGAACAAAACTCAACAGTTGTTCCTAAAACTTTGAGTTCCAATTTCTCTTCCTTCCTCCCTCCCCACCCATTCCCATTGGGAAGGCAAGCAGTTCAACATAGGCTATATATGTGTAGTTTTGCAAATGACTTCCATAATAGTCATGTTGTGTAAGACTAACTCTATTTCCCTCCATCCTATCTTGCCCCCCATTTCTTCTATTCTCTCTTTTGACCTTGTCGCTCCCCGAGAGTGTTGACTTCTAATTGCTCCCTCCTCCCTTTTGCCCTCCTTTCCATCATCCCCACCCCCACTCTACTTTTCCCCTTCTCCCCCACTTTCCTATATTGTAAGATAGGTTTTCATACCAAAATGAGTGTGCATTTTATTCCTTCCTTGAGCCAAATGTGATGAGAGTAAGCTTCACATTGTTCCTCTCACCTCCCCGCTTTTCCCCTCCATTGAAAAGTCTTTTTTCTTGCCTCTTTTATGAGAGATAATTTGCCCCATTCCATTTCTCCCTTTCTCTTCTCGATGTATTCCTCTTTCCTTAATTTTATTTTTTTAGATATCATTCCTTCCTATTTATGCTGTGGCCTCTGTCTATATGTATATAATCACTCCCAGCTACCCAAATACTGAGAAAAGTCTCAAGAGTTACAAATACGATCTTTCCATGTAGGAATGTAAACAGTTCAACTTTAGTAAGTCCCTTATGATTTCTCTTTCCTGTTTACTTTTTCATGTTTCTCTTGATTCTTGTGTTTGAAAGTCAAATTTTCTTTTCAGCTCTGGTCTTTTCATCAAGAATGATTGAAAGTCCTCTATTTCATTGAAAGACCAGTTTTTCCCCTGAAGTATTATACTCAGTTTTGCTGGGTAGGTGATTCTTGGTTTTAGTCCTAGTTCCTTTGGCTTCTGGAATATCATATTCCATGCCCTTCAATCCCTTAATGTAGAAGCTGCTAGATCTTGTGTTATCCTGATTGTATTTCCACAATACTGGAATTGTTTCTTTCTAGCTGCTTGTAATATTTTCTCCTTGACCTGGGAATTCTGGAATTTGGTCACAATGTTCCTAGGAGGTTCTCTTTTTGGATCTCTTTCAGGAGGTGATCAGTGGATTCTTTCAATATTTATTTTACCCTCTGGTTCTAGAATATCAGGGCAGTTTTCCTTGATAATTTCATGAAAGATGATGTCTAGGCTCTTTTTTTGATCATGGCTTTCAGATAGTCCCATAATTTTTAAATTGTCTCTCCTGGATCTATTTTCCAGGTCAGTTGTTTTTCCAATGAGATATTTCACATTCTCTTCCATTTTTTCATTCTTTTGGTTTTGTTTTGTGATTTCTTGGTTTCTCATAAAGCCAGCCTTCATTCTGATTTTGAAAGAACTATTTTCTTCAGTGAGCTTTTGAACCTCCTTTTCCACCTGGCTAATTCTGCTTTTTAAAGCGTTCTTTTCCTCACTGGCTTTTTGAACTTCTTTTGCCAATTGAGTTAGCCAGTTTTTAGAAGTATTACTTTCTTCAGCATTTTTTTGGGTCTCCTTTAGCAAGTTGTTGACTCAGTTTTCATGATTTTCTTGCATTGCTTTCATTTCTCTTCCCAATTCTTCCTCCACCTCTCTTGATTTTCAAAATCTTTTTTGAGCTCTTCCATGGCCTGAGACCATTGAACATTTGTTTTGGATATTTGGGATACAGAAGCCTTGACTTCTATATCTTTCCCTGATGGTAAGCATTGCTCTTCCTCATCAGAAAGGATGGGAGAAGATATATCTGTTCACCAAGAAAGTAATCTTCTGTAGTCTTATCCTTTTTCCCTTTTTTGGGCATTTTCCCAACTGGGTCCTTTGTCAAGAGTAGGGTATACTGTGGGGATCTGTAAGATCTCATTTCCTCCAAGGTGGCACAGTCAGGTGTGTACACTGGTCTGGGAGCAGCCAGAAACTTTTGTGCCCAGAATACAGTCAAGGCTAGGCTGGGCTCCTCTCTGCGTCCGGTGTGACTGATCTTTCCTATTGGCCTTTCAGGTCACCCTGGGCTGGAAATCTCCACTCTGTTGTTCTGTGGCTTTTGCTGTTCTAGAATTTGTTGAGGGTCTTTCTTTGCAGATCTTTTTATGGGCTGTGAGGGAAGCGCTAGTGTAAGTGGGTCTTTCTACTCAGCCATCTTAGCTCTGCCCTTCCCCCCCATTTGCAGTTTTTACTACAAAGAAAACATCTGTAATTACTTAATAAGAAAACAGTATATTAACTCATGAATAAAAAGGATATTCCAGAAAATCCAAGTAGTGTATAGAGCAACTTACTATCAGATAATCTGACCCAAAAAAACTATAACATACTGTCTTTCTTGATGATCACAGAACCTTTGACTTGGTCCTACTCTCTTAGTTTATTCACATACTACAAATACATAAAATAAATTTATCATATCCACATGGATAACTAATTTCTTGTTTAAAATATGCCACCAACACAGTAATGTCAAGAGTCATTAATATAAAACATGATATTTTTCAGAGACACTGTTTAAGACCATTATGTTTCTTTCTAGCTTTAAGTTTATTATCCTACTTCTTAAGTAGAATGAAGTATAGTTTCCAAATTAAAGGAGTCAAATAAGAATATCATGTGTATGGATGAAATGATATCAAACTCTATGGCTCCATCAGAACAGATCTTTCTCCAATGATAACCAGAATGTGATTTGAACTTGATAGGCATAAAATTCTTAATGTGTACCAAGGAAAGATGGGGACTGAAGGCCTCAAGCTCAAATATAGAGTATAGTTGAAGGTGATACCTATAATTACCTTAGTCTCCACCAAGCAAAACACATGGAATGTGAAGACAACAAAGCTGTGGCTGAACATAGTAAAGAAGCTTAGTGGCATTGTGAAATTAAAACTGATAAAGTGTGAAAGTAATTAACAGCCTACACAATTATTATGCAAGTAGTCGTAGTGATGGTAGTAGGGGTAGTGTAAAACCTTTAGAATTTTAAAAGGGACACTAATAAATTTGGAAAGTAATCAGACAAAAAATATATATCAACAAAGTCCAGAATATGTTGCCCTAAGGCATCTATAAAATCATCATGCCAAAAAGGAGGAATAGATTAATAGATACTCTTAGAACACATGATAAACAAGGCAGAAACCTACTGAAAAACTTTTAGAATAAGCACATATCTCTTTCACTGGGCAATAGTAACAGATAAAATAGGCACAAGAATTGGATCAAATATAAGTGGCTTACCTCTAGATTGAACCTAAGAAGTGACTAATATCCAAGAACTGAATCAAAAGGCCCTCCATAAGTGACATCCAAATGAGCAATATGTCAACAAAAAAGCCTCAGACATGCTTGACTCATCGTGTCTTATCACAGTTCAGGACTAGAACATTACAACCAGAAACTATAGAAAGGTTTACCCTTAAGGAGTTTGTACTTAGCGTTCAATATAGGTTATACATGGGAACAATGAAGATTATGAAACATATTGCTGTAAGGTACTAAAATTTAGTGTTTATCAAATGCGTGGTGGCTAGATTTATGTCAGAAACTTGTTGTTTCTTCACTTATGCTAAGTCCTGAGCTTACAAAGAAAGGTGAAAACAGTCTGCCCTCAAGGAGCATTCTAATTAATTCTAGCAAATCCCTATATTCCAAATATCATGGAGAATTTTGCCAGTAAACTGTTCTGGAATCAGATCGTCATCACAACCTGAACTGTTGTCTGATAGTCACTTTGATATAGTATTATTTCACAAGAACTTAAAGAACAGTATTTATTATGTTAACGGGAGATAAGCAGTTCCTTGTTTGACTCAACTTAGAGTTTCATTGTATCGGGTTTCTTGTGACCTTATCTGAAGGCACCTTACTAGTCTGTACATTAATTTCCACATCCTTCTCCTGCCAGGCTCTCATCTCTTATTTCTTTGCTTCTCAAGAGGACACATTTTTTTGTTACTGTTGAAGTACTCTTCGAACTCCTTGGACTCCTTTTAATGCCTTAATCTTCTGACTTACACTTGTTAAGAGAATTGAGAATCTCTATTATATTTTTTTAATCCAGATTTCTTTCTGTGTGTGTTGTCTTTTTCTTTCACGTAGTTGGGCAATGTCATGTCAGAGTTAACATCATTATCTTGTTGATCTATAGGAAACAATCTTCTGAAAAATTGCTTTCATTATTTGACATTTGATGTTCTATAGACTATAAAGGAATGATAGTGGTTAGTGAGTTTTCTCAAGACTCTTTCTACCTGAATCTGTCAGAAAAGCTGGAAACAATAACAATAATAGTTGACATTTATATATCATTCAAAGGTTTTCAAAGCACTTTACAAACATTCTCTTTGGGGCCTTATAATAGCCCTTTGCATTGGATACGACAAATGTTACTATCCCCATATTTAGGTCAGGAAACTGCAGCTCCCAGCAGGATTCAAGGCAGAGTCTCTCCTGACTCAACTCCAGCTTTTCTTCCAGTACTCTGTACTGCATCTTGGAGGAAAGGGGGTGTGATATTCTCTCTTAAGTTCACATGTAGTATTTTTTCTCATTCCTTTGTATTATTGAAGTTCTCATGAAAGTAACCCTAGCTACTCTTCACTTTTACCAATAGGTGTTGGTTGGGCATGACTTCTTTGCCTTACTCTTATATAAAAAGATAAGAATTGCTGTTGTTTTCAGATGGCTTACACTAGTCTTTTTTCTAGATGTTACTGTAAAGAAATGTGATTGATATGTTTAGTTGAATATCAGTGTTCAGATGATTTTGGTTCCTTCAAAGTAGTCACTTTGGGGAAACTGTATGATTCTTTTCCTGATCTTTTCAAAACATTTCTTGGATTCCTCTTCAAATTGCCTTCAGAATCCACAGCATAATGTTTTAAATATCCTCACTTGGGAACCACTTCATCCTTAGAGGATAGTTTTGATTTTTGGAAATAGCCAAGTCATTTGAAGTGGTCTGTTCAAGAAGAAGGATGGGCTGGGTCACAGTTTTTTGACCTATGAAAAAGTGTGACTAAGAGGTGTGACATTAAGATTAGATTTTACATTTCCAGAAAGCACTGATGAAAGAGGAGTTCCAGAAAAAAAAAATGGCCCTCAAAGGTGGTTATTTGGAAGGGGAAAGCACTCATTTCGATGTCCATATTCTGCTCTATTTCTTAAAATAGTTACATCTTAGATTGGGTAGTCTACCAGCTGAACTGAGTTTATGATCCAAGTAGTGGAGAAGAAACAGGAACTGTCATACAAAAACAGGATTCTGATTCATAGATCTACAACTAGAAGGGACCTCATAGGTTACTGAGTCTTAGTCCCTATTTTACAGATAATCTGAGGTCTAGAGAGATTAAGGGACTGAACCAGGTTACGGCAAGCACAGTTGTTTAAACTGCCACTGGAAAATGAGGCTTTACTGGATTTTCTGTTTGCCTTCCTTGACTAGAAAACTAAGTGTTTTCTTAGATAAGCATTACTGCTTATGTTTTCTTTATTTTATATCTAGCAAAAATCCATAATGTAAGGTAACCCTTTTATCAGGGTAGGGGGTGCAGGCATAGAAGAGGAAGAGATTCATGTTTCATTTCTTCCTGCATGGCACCACTCTAAACATCATGTCTGGCTTTCCACATAAATGTTTTTAATGGATGGTGTCTCTGACCCACTAGTTTCAGAACTCTAGATCGATATGGCACATCTAAAAAAATAAACTTTGTTTTCATCTACTGCCTACAGTTAAAGTAATAAAACATGTACATGTATTAAATTGTTAATCTTACACGCTGACTGGATGGAATTCTTAGAACATGTTGGAATGAAACTTCTTAGTGGCACTTTGTGCAACTTAAATTTTTTCTGCTCTTAGCCTACCCATTTTGAAATATATTATTCCAGTGTTCCCATTTTGCAGGTGGAGAAACTAAGAAACAAATAAATTTAAGTGACAACCCAGGAATATTGCTCATTCCATTGGATAATTTTCCTTCCTTCATGCTTCTAATGTAATGTAATATAATTTCATTTATACCTGCCACTTTTGGCTAAATATTTTTTAAAAGAAAATGAAAAGTTTCCCCTTTCACTTTCAAATATTGAGTCTGCCTAAGGTAGAAATATTTAAATCTTCCCTATTTTGAAGTATATCTCATCTGTGGACTAGGAATTCCTGTGTGTTGTACAAAAACTTATTCTGTATTTGAACAAGAGATTCCCTTCTAACTTGTTATTTTTCCATTTTTCTTCCAAAAATATCTTTTTCTTATTGCATACTGAATTTCTTCTTTGACTAAATTAAAAGATATACAAATTTAGTTTATGTCTGTTTTGAGTGAAGTCATTTAAATTACGAATTATTTCATAAGCCCAGGTGGTAGCAAATAACAAAATTATGAGAGGAATTGTTCTAACTTGATATGATATTTTATGCCCCAATAATCAGAAATAAAATTTCTCTTTTACCTAGATTTATTCTAGATATGTAAATTTTTGGTTAAACTTTGTTAGGTAACTTGAATATTGGTTCTGACAACATCATTTCATCATTTGTTTTCCTGGCATGAGCAAAAGATAAGGTCATGGGGCTTGAATAAACATGTAAGGTACCTTTTTTTTTTTTAAACCGTATTGATATTTACTTGACAGCTCTCTTAGAGTCAAAACTGTATTGCTGTTCGTTCGTTAAAAGTTTAGGAATGCAAAAAATAATAAGAATGATTTGAGCATTTCTTAATACTGCAAGACTGTGGAATTTTTCAGTATAATAAATGGATATCTATAATGACAAATTTTTCTTAAACTGCATTTTGTAAAATAGTGATTGAGCCTCTGAATAGTTCAGAAAATAAGCCAGCCCCTGAGCACTTCTAATTTGTCTAAGAAATAATCTTTTATTTGAAATTGATGTAATTTCCTGTGAGACTAGCATACAACTATGCACCACCACCTCATCCCCCAATTAGTGCAGATAATGAATCCCCTAAAGTGGTTGGATGTTCTGACATATACTTTCCCAAAAAGCACTACTCTATGCAAAATCACATAATAAAAACTACAGAGCTTATGAGGAAAATGAGGTTAAGCTCAAAAACTTCATCAGTGACACATTTTTTAAAAATTGGAAATTATGGTTGCATAATATTATGCATGTTAAATGAAGTTAAGAAATACATAAATACTAAAATAAATAGTGGTTTCATCTGAAACCTACGACTGCTGCTTGGCCTGCCATTTAGCCTGAAGATTTCCACCCACACTCACCCCTGGCTTCCTCAAGCTGCAGGTAGGCAACATTGGGCCTTAAGTCTGGAGTCCATGGCTATAAGGGAAGTGGGGGTCTAGAAGTAAGGATAGTATGCACCAGTCTGTTCCTACTGCATCAGAAGATATATAATAAAATGACGCTTGGACTTCTGCAGATTCTGAGTTACTGTGAAGTGGTTTTCTGCATTCTCAATGTTTCAGAAGAAATCACACAAAAGCAAATTTGAAATGTTCCCCCATAAATATATTGTGTTAGAACAAATTCACATCTTTGAAACATGTTATAGAAGAACCGACTATTAGAATTCACATGATTTGAAACTATAATTACTTTAAAACCTGGTAATTGATTCCAGCCCAGTGGAAATGTGCATTGTGATTTAAATTATACAACCATTAAAGAGGATTCATTACCAATGAGGATCTAGGTGTACATAATTCTATAGTCCTTTAGCAGTGTATAAAGCAAATCATTTTGAATTTTCGAAAAGTTACTCAGCATTAGCTATAAATACTCAGATTCTTAAGATAAAACCTAGATGCGTCCACTTTTCAGTACGTCCTCGTTTAAAACTTTTAATAAACTTGAAGTGTACAATTTTGAGGTGACCAATATCCTGAAATAGAAAAGGAATTTGTTTTAGATATAGAAAGAGATTTTGGTTAGCTGTATTAAAGGGTGGAATAATCTTTTAAGTACTTTAGAATCATCAGTTCTTGTTAGTAAATTAGAATCTTGTCTGCTGTCAGGGCAGGAATTTAACTGAAATTTCTAACTTACTTTGATTTTTTTGTCTTTGTGAAAATAGTTGGGCCTAAGAGTCATTCCCATCCTAAACTTTTGATCAGACTGTTTCAAAACTTATTAAAGCTTCATGACCATGTAATGACAGGATATGAGTGAAATGCCAGAATCTTCAATTTATTCTTCATAGATTGAAAATTACCTGAACCTCAAATTAAGTGACTGACAGAAATAGGTGGTAATGTTGTTGTCTTTATTAAGGTAAAATATAGAATTCTTATTGCATTAGGCATCCTATAGGTCACTTTCCTAATATCAGCAGATATAATCATACAGAAATCGGGGTGGTAGTCAATTTGGAGTCACAGAGTACTGAGCTTAGAATTAGAGGTCCAGGGTTCGAGTCCCAGCTTTTTACATGTACTACTCATTTTGACCTTTCCCAGGGCTAACCTTGGGTAAGTCTTTAATTTTTAAACTTGAAGGGAATTAAGGTCTTAGACTTGGAAGAGTTTTATAAGTTGTTATCCCAATTTCTAAACCAGTCTCTAAGTGATTAACTGTAGTAATTTATTAAATTTCAAACTTGAGTAACAGTGGTTTCCCACTAAGAATACCTAATTCCTAGGTGGCAGAGTGGATAAAGCACTGGACCTGGATTTAGGAAACCTGAATCCAGATCCAGCCTCAGTTACTTACTAGGTTTGTGACCCTGGATAAGTCACTTAACATCTGTTTGCCTTGGTTTCCTTAATTGTAAGATGGGGATAATAATTTCTCAAGACTTGTGTGGATGAAATGAAGTATTTGTAAAATGTTTATTTAGCACAATGCCTAGTGCATAGTAGTGGCTTAATAAATGCTTGATTTCTTACTTTTTTCCCTTCCCTATAGTTAGCATTCCACAAACATTTATTATAGACCTACTATGGGAGGCCTACTTCAGGGAGGGCAAAGCTAGAGGGGCAGTAAAAACAAAGGGAATCTAATCTGTTCCCTCCCCTAAAGGAGTTTACAGTCTTACAGCATTGTTGGATGAATCTTCATCTCTGGTTACCTGACATGTCTTTCCAAACAAATGTTTTCTAATATTTCACCTTAAACAATGAAGTAGTTTGCATGTTTTTCTTCTTTTGTAATTTCCTATAGTTAACAAACATTTGTTAAATTACTGTGTTTGAGGGGTTGTGCTAAGCATTGGGATCTCAAAAACAATAATGAAACAGGTCCTTTCCTCTAGGAGCTTACATATTATCAGGGGAGAAAGCATCGTAGCTGGGGTGAGAGCACGGGGAGAGTCAGGATGGCTTTGTGTAGACAGTGATATTTGAAGTGAGTTTTGAAGGAGTCTAGGTAATCTAAGAAGTAGACTTGAGGGAGAGCATTGCAGGCGAGGCAGGAAATGATCATTATGGTAGAGAAACAGCAAGGGCAGTTTGACTCAACTGCAGAATTCATGAAGGAGAATAATGTTTATAATAAGCCTGGGAAAGTAGGTTGGAACCAGATTGTAAAGGGCTTTAAAACTCCTGACATAGGACTTCATTTTTGCTTTGGTTGGTGATAGGAAGCCACTGGAGTTTATCAAACAGGGGAATGACATGGTTAGACTTGTGCTTTAGGAAAAATCACTTTGGCAGCCTTGTAAAGAATGAATTAGAGAAGGGACAGAGGAGAAAGGGAGACCAATTAGGAAACTTAGAGTAGTTTAGGTGAGAGGTGATAAAGGCTGTGTGAATAGAAAAAAGGAGATAGATTTGAGAGATATTGTTTTAGACTGGCAGCTGTTTAGATTTTTGTAAGACTGTCAAATAGAGTATAGGATAGAATGTGATGGGGACTCAAGAGACCTAGACAAAAATTTGAGGAGGAAAAGAAGACTTCCAATACAGGAAATCAGGGAAATCATATATGAATTGAGACTTGAAGGAATGAAAGTGTTTCAGCAGGTACAGATTTTCTGTGTAAAATATGGAGCCAGAAATGGACCTCCTTTATAAGGCAGCATTTTCTTATTTTGATAGTAACACCTAAATTAGAACTGTTTTTTTTCTTTTTTAAAATAGTACTTTACTTTCCAATTAAACATGTAAAGACAAATTTTAACATTCTTTTTTTAAAATTTTTGAGTTAGGAATTTTCTCACTTCCTCACTTCTCACCTTCCTAGGATGGTAAGCAGTTTGACATAGGAGATATGTGTGTGTGTGTGTGTGCGCGCATGCGTGTATATACATATATAACATACATATATACATATGCATATGCATATTGATCATAATGTATGCATTGCATACATATGCAATCATGTAAAACATTTCCATATTAGTCATGTTGTAAAAGAAGAAACAACAAAAGAAAAAAATAAAGTGAAAATAGTATGCTTTGAATTGCATTCAAACTCCATCAGTTCTTTCTCTAGATACAAATAGCATTTTTTCATCTTTGATCATTGTATTCCTGAGAATAACTAAGTCCTTCCTAGTTGCTTATCATGTAATATATCAATTACTCTGTACAGTGTTTTCTTGGTTCTGCTCACTTCACTTTCCATTAGTTCATGTAAGTCTTAACAGGGTTTTCTGAAATCTGCCTGCTCATATTTTTTATAACACAATAGTATTCCATTACATCCATATACCACAACTTGTTCTGCCATTCTCCACTTGATGGATATCTTCTCAGTTTCCAATTCTTTACCACCACAAGAAGAGCTGCTATAAATATTTTGTTAAGAATAGATCCTTTTCCTTTTTTAAAAAAATCTCTTTGGGATATAGATCTAGTAGTAGTATTGCTAGAACAAAGGGGGATTCACAGTTTGATTGCCCTTTGGGCATAGTTCCTAACTGCACCCCAGAATAGTTAGACTAAGAACCTTTTTTCATGTGTACTGCTATAACTAGAATTGAAAAACATCTTACGCTTACATTATACCTTTATCCTGCATACATTTTTTTTAATTTTCCCAACATCTTTTGAGGTATGAGGGGAAAGTATATGTAGAAATAGATATTAAAATGGTGCAAGAAGAATTCCTGTATTGGGAAAGGTTTGATAAGTTGACCTCTTAAGAGCTCTTCCAAGATAACTTAATTTTATGCAGTTAAGCACTCTTAAAATCTTGTGCAAATTGATATTAATTTTGCACCTTAATTGGAGGGATGGAGTAGAATATAGGGGCCTAAAGTGAGCCTATTAGGCAATGTGATGTTTCGTTTGGGGTATATTTTGTTCTACATATATACCTGATATCTCGCAAGTATTTGAATGCTTTTGCACTCAGATAAAATCAGGCTGCATCTGCTGGTTTTTGAGAAAACCAAAGTGATTCTTGATTAGACATAAAACTTGATAGCTTGCTACCAAGGTCAACAAGGAGCCAACCAAAGTTGACTTTCCCCAAGTGCCTTCAATGACCAGCTGAACAAATGTGGATTCTATTTATAACAAATCAGGTTCTTGACTCTTATCAGTATGAACCTAACTTTGTGTTTGTGCTCAGCCATTTTAACTTCTAGGATAAAGAATATGCAGCCTTCACCTTATGATATTATAAAGTACCTGCTTATAGTTACTATAAATACCATCACAAAATTTACAGATTTATTTATTAATTTGTTTGTTTTTGGATGTATCAGTTTGGAGAGGCAACTGTAGTGTAGAAGAAAGAGTACTGATTTGAAGTCAGAAGACCTGAGTTCTAATCCTGGTTCTGCCACTTGAGCAAGTCAGTTCACTTTTCTGTCCTTTGGTTTTCCTCATCTGTAAAATAAGGATAATCATACCTGTACTGCCAACCTCACAGGATTGCTGTGAGGATCAAATAAGATTTTATGCACAATGCTCTGTAAATATTAAAGCAATGTATAATTTGAGTTGTTGCTATTCATTATTGTCAGTTAACAAATGTTGATTATATGCAGTGTGCAAGGAACTGTAAGAGAAAGCAGAAGTGTAAGACATGAACTCTTGTCCTATTTGGGGAGGCAATACCTTCTGCTCTGTTGTTTCACCTACGGTCCCAGCGGCTTCCTGGACAAAAACACCCTTCCTTAGCCTGGGGTGTATAGCCTGGGGTGTAACTGGAAAGTACCTCCCCTTTCCCCTTTTTAAGTTTAGTTGCCTCCAGAGCAAGTTACGCGGTATGGATGGGTTATGATCTGCATCATGCATCCCATTACTTTACCTCTTCTCTCACACCAGTTCTTTAGAACTTCACTCTTACTGTTGTTGGTACCAGTAACACTCAGGTTCACAATGTCAGTGTCATTCTTGACTCCTTGATCACTTACTCCACCAATCCCAAGTAATTGCCAAATCTTGTCTTTTTTTTCTCTACAACATATTGAATACAGCCCCTTCTGTCCATTCTTACAAGCCTCCAGCCTACTTCATACCCTCAGCACCTGTAACCTGGACAATCATAATAGCAGTTTTATGGGTCTCCCTGCCTTACATTTAAGCCCACTACAATCCTCCCTTGACAGTACTGCCAGAGTGATTTTCCTAAGGGCATATTTGTCTCTTCCTTCTCTTTTCTTTCCTCCCCCCATCAATCAGTCAATTCTAATGACTCCTATTACGTAAAGGATTAAACATAAACTCGAAGTCATTTAAAGTCCATCCCAGCCTGGCCCCAACCTACCTTCTCAGCCTTATCTTAGGGTACTCCTCTTCTTGTACTCTATAGTCCAGCCAAATTGTCATTCTTGCTGTTGTTCACATCCATACAAAAGCACACCTGAAGTATCCAAATGAATTTACAAGTCTTCTCTATCCTCAGGACATGCAAAGGAATTTTTCCAAACTATTGAAGTATGTTCAGTTGCACTATTCTTACCAAGTAGTAATATATTTTTATTGAGAACAAAAAGGTTTTCAGTTTAAAATTAAATACTGTTTCATCTTCATCTCATTTTATTTCTGGTTTTTTGTGCATGTTTTATGAGTTTTATAGGGATTGGATATGAGAATTCATTGGTATAAGGAACTCCTTGATGAGGGAACGCCTTGTATCAATGCAATTTGGCACCTTCTCTTCAACCTAATGTCTTAGAGAGCAGCGAGAGGTATTTAAATGACTTGCCCTGTGTCATGTCGCCAGTCCCTTTGAAAGACCCTAGGGCTCTGTTATTCCACACTGTATATTTTATTGTGTACATAATATATTTGTTTAGTAGTAGGTACATGTATATAATTTATAACAATGTTTTGGAGTACCCTATAAATGTTATCTATTATTATTATGGATGTCATTTTCTAGGAAAGTTGTAGATAATTTGGACAACATCCAAAGAAAGTCCACTGGAATGTTCCATCTCAAGTTATTCTTCATAAAAGCCTTGATGTTCATCTGGGTTTGAGTCTTCTATTGCTCTCGTTAGTCTTCAGTCTCTGTTTCCTGACTGCTTCTCAGCTGTCTACAAACACATTCCTGTCTCTTCCATTCTCACTGTCCATCTCTGGTAGCTATTGTCCTATATCTCTTCTCCCTTTCTTGGGTTAATTCCTTGAGAAGGTCACTTATAATGCCTGTTTCTTTCCTTTCACTCGCTTCTTAACTCAGAGGCAATTGGATGGACAGAAAATTGGCCTCAAGCACTTAACTAGCTTGGTGACCTTGAAAGGTCTTTTAAACTTAAGTTGGCCTCAGTTTTCTCAACCATAAAAATAGGGATGATAATAATAGCACCTACCTCTTAGGGTTTTTAAAATACAATATTTTGTGTCTGTGCTAAGTACTTTCCAGTTACCTAATTTGGGCCTCACAACAGCTCTGAGAGATAGGAACATTGTCATTATCCCCATTTTACAGATGAGGAAATTGAGGCAGACAACAGTTCAGTGACTTGCCCAAGGACACAGAGCTAATAAGTATCTGAGGCTGGATCTTTAAAGGCTTCACCCTTAAAAAGAGAAAAGATTATGAAGAGATTGTTTGAGTAAACATCTAGAATATAAAACAAAGGTCACAGACATGCTAGATGAACCTTAATAACTTTTTGACACGATTACTCAAGCTAATAGACTAAGGGGAATACTGTGGATATGGTTTACTGAGATTCTGGTCAACTCATTTACAAAGATTTTCATGGTATTCTTGTTGAAAATATGAAGAAATAAGAGCTGAGATGACAGTACAGTTAGGTAGATCTGAAACAAGTTGTATGGCTGGATCCAGATAGTAATCCTTGAGTCATCACAAGTCAGTGTTAACGTGAGAGGAGGGCTCCAGTGAAGTGCTTCATATCCATCTATATTTGGACCTGTACTGTTTTAATATTTTTATCAGTGACTTGGGAAAACACATAGATGACATGCTTAGCAAATTTTCAAATGACACAGTTAGAAGGTATAACTAACATACTAGGTGACAGTTAAGATTCAAGATTCTTGATAGGTCAGAATATTAAGCCCATTCTAATAAGCTGAAATATAAATGTTGCCTTCCACTCACAAGTACATAATGGGTGAGGGGAAGCACAGCCAGATAAAAATTCATCTGTAAAATCTCTAGGACTGGAGGTTTTAGTGAATTGTAAGTTCAGAGTGAACAATGTGATAGGACAGCCAAGAAAGCAAATGTAATCTTGAGATTCAATGAGAAATGCACAGAAAACATCCAGGAGAAAGGAAACTATAACCCTTCGGTACTCTGCCCTGATCAGACTCCATTTAGATTGTTGAAGGGAGCAAGGTGACTTGCTGGTTAGAGTGCTGGGCCTAGGGTCAGGAACTCAAAGTTACTATCAGTGTAACCCTGGCAAGTCATTTAACCCCTATTTTCCTCATCTGTAACATGGGGATAATAGCAGCACCTACCTCACAGAATTGTGAGGAAAATAAGGTAATCACGTAGTGCTATATAAATGTTATCTATTACTATTCTGGATAGCATGTTCTAGGAAGGTTATAGATAATTTGGACAGTATTGAAAGAAGGTCCACTAGAATGATCAGCCTCAAGTTTGATCTTTATAAAATTCATAAAAAAAAAACAAACGAGTAATAGTTAGCCTGGAAAAGAAAAATATATACAGGGATCTGATAGCTCTCTTCACATACTTGAAGAACTCTTACCTGAGGAAGAGTGATTAGGCTTGTTCAAGATTGATTATTTTGTTCCCAGAGGGCAGAATCTGCAATCAGTGTGTAGAAGTTACAAAGAGGCAAATTGAGCACATGATGGCTTCTCTCACTTGAGGCTTCTAAGAAAAGGTTGAACAGGTTACATTACAGAGAGAAGCCTTTTTTAGGTATGTGTTGAACTTAATGGCCTCTGAGGTAGCCTCTAACCCTGAAATTCTGTGATAAATGCAGATTTAAAAAAAACTAACAATAAAATAAGGTAGTATATGATAAATATTTCAGATGAGAAGCAGCATGACAGAGTTGATAAAGAAAGCCAGGCTTAGAATTGGGAGAACTTGGGTTCAGATTTTGCTCAGGCACTTAAATAACAGCATGAGGAGGCAAGTCATTTAACTCCTTGGTCCTCTAGCCAGTGGTGCCAAACTCAAATAGAAATGTGTACCTATTGATTTAGAAAATCTCAAATTGATATTATGTATGTTGTACTGTATTTTTATTTATTTTTTAAAATTTCCCAATTAGATTTTAATTTAATCTGGTCACCAGCATTCACCTTGAGTCTGGCACCTCTGCTCTAGGTGAGTCTCTAAGGTACCAAGCTATATTGGTGGAGGATGTGTCCTTATCTGGGACTTCTCTATATCAATGAAATTATGGGTCTGGAATCTCTCTTTATGTGAAAAATGCCCCTACATGAGACAGTAACTGGTAAAGGACTTGATAGGTTTGACTTGGACTTTAATAAGTAGTTGATGGAAGTTGGGAAAGAGGGCACACCATCTCTAGGGGAGTGGTATGTTTGAAGTAAAGTTTAAGAAATTTGGCAGGGACAGATGGTCAAGAAGAGGGTTCATTGGGGAATAGTAGTAAAGTTACAAAAATATGTTGGTGCCTGATTGTGAAGAGTTTTTATAATTAGGATAAGGTGTTTGAGCTTTATTTTGGAGGCTCTGGGGAACAGTGAAGAAAATAGTGGTGGCAGTGTGCAGGATAGACTGGAGAGAATATAGACTGGAGGCAAAGAAACAATTATAGCAGTTTGCAGTGTCTTGGGCTAGAATTATTCAATTCAAGCATTTATTAAGCACCTACTGTGTGTCAAACACTGTTAGGCCCAGAGGTTACAAAGACAGATCTGAAGCAACCATTGCCTTCAATGGGCATAAACAAAAAGAACATGAAAATAAAATACAAAATAGAAAGTGGAGGGGGCAGGGAAAGAGCAGAAAGGAGAAATCAGGAAAATCTTTGTGTAAGGAGTCTTAAAGGGATGTAGGGGTTCCCAAAAGTGGAAGGCGGTTAGGGAGACCATTGCATTTCATGAGGGACAGCTTGTTCTACAGCAGTGAGGGGAAGATAGAATGTTAAGAAAAGTGAATACCAAGGAGGCCAGTTTGGCTGAAACACAGAGCAAATTGATAGAGAAAGGGAAAACAATGTGAGATCAGTCTGGAAGAAACAGGATCGAACCAGATTGTGAAGGGTGTTAAATGTCAAATTGAAGAGTTTGTTTTATCTTTGAAGTAATTGTGTGCTACTGGAGCTTTTAAGCAGGGAATGACACAGTCAGATTTTTGTTTTAGGAAGATTATTTTGGCAACTGGTTTACATAGTGAATTGGAGAGGAGAGAGACCTAAGGCCGGGAGATTAATTAAGAAGGCTATTGGAATAGTAATAAGTGAGAGTGATAATAATACTAGCATTCATAAAGCATTTTAAGATTCGCAAGATGCTTTATATATTATCTCATTTCAGCTTTTAAAACATTTTACAAAAATTAGCTGAGAAAGATTGTGTTTTGCCTCAGGCTCAGATCTTCTGATTCCAGACCCAGCCGTCTACTATGCTACCTTTTTGCTTCTATGAACCGGGATGGTAGCGGGCTTGATTGGTCTGCTTTAGGATGGTAGAGGTGGGCCCTAAATAGGAGTGGCATGATGAGAGTGAAAGCACAAAGGTGGAGGTCATAGAGCCTTAGAAAACATTTAGGGGAGATCCTTTTCTTGAGACAAGGAAAGAAAAATGAGAGTGTATATACAGATGAAGAGATCTGAAGATTCAGTAGCATGTGAATGAACATGCTCCTACTAAATCGCTTCAGTATCTAAACTAGGAGATGAAAACCATGTTGGGTAGAAGGCATGCTGGAATTGAGGGCATGAGAGTAGAGATTTAGAACAGCAGCTAAAAGAACTAACGAATAAATAGGAAATCTTAATTGAAGGGAAATTGCATGAATTTGTGGTGGATCATAGTTATTTATCTGGGAAATTTGAATGAAGAAAGCAGAGGTTGAAAGGAAGTTACATAAAAGCCATACAATAAAGATTTGTCAAGTTTCCAAGACTTGTAATCATTCTTGGGATACAGAATACTTACACACCTCTTGAGGTCAACTTTAAAAGAAATAAATTCAAGAATTGTAAGTCCTTATGCAAGTATAAAGTTTTATCCTAATCATGGTGTGTTGAGTGTCCAAGCTTTTGGTGGAAAGATTATTTTCTCTAAAATTGGCACATCTTGTCATGCTCTAACTTTAGTTCATGTTGTTTTAGACAGATCGCTGAGCTTGATTTGCTCTCCTCTTAAAATGCTATTAAATTTGAACAGGAAAAACAGGCAGGACTGTGTCCTGGTTTTGTTTGCCGCTTTGGTGTGAGGAAAATAAGTTCAGTTTTTGAGGAGTGGGAAGTAGTTATCCAGCCATTTTATTTGCACATTAGTGAAATCTGCACAACTGATCTCTGGTCTTAAAATTTTACTATTTTAAAAAAATGCATATTTATTTCTTTGTTTTTACATCACCTAAATTTTCTCATGTTTCCCTCCCTTTCCCTGTTTTCAGAGAGCTATCTCATGTAACGAAGAACTTTTTTTTAAAAAAAGAAAAAGAAAGAAACAGAAGAAAAAAAGCAACCAGCAGTCAGTACATCTAAAAAAAAATCTCAATATCTCTCTTTTGGACTTCTCACCTCTGCAGAAAAGTGGGAAGAGTTTGGAAGTGCTTCTCAAAGCTTCTTGGCACATGTAGTTTTGCAACATTCATTTTCTTTTGTTTTTTTGTTATTTTCCACATATATTGTTGTAGTCATTCTGTTGTAGTATTGTTTTCTTCATTCTCATATGGTCTTTCCATGTTTCTGTGTAGTAATCTTACAGCACAGTATTATTTCATTTCATTTATATTATGACATGTTTAACCATTCCACATTTGGTGGGCATCAGTTTTGTTTCCATCTCTTCATTACCACAAAAGGTGTTAATACACATATCTAATATTGTATTATAATAATAAACACATATCTAATGTGTTTTTAGTCAGTGACCTCCTTAGGGTATATGTCTGCCTAGTAATAGAATCTCTGGATCAAGGCTATGAATGTTTTAGTTACTTTATTTGCAGAATTCTACATTGCTTTCCCCAAATAGTTGTACTAATTCACAAGCTCTACCACCCTCTTCAGTATTGGCTAGTCCTTTCTTTTCTCATCTTTGCCAATTTACTGAGTGTCAGGTGAAACCTGAGGGTTGTTTTGATTGACATTTTTCTTAATAGTGATTTGTGACATTCTTCCATACAACTGTTAATAGTTGGCTGTTCTTCTTTTGAGAACTACTGATTCATGTCCTTTAGTCACTCACCTAATGAAGAATGGTTTTTGGTCTTTTTTGTATCTGTTAGCTGTCTATATAATACCAAGTTCTTATATGCAAAATTTGATGCAAATATTTTTCCCATTCATCTGCTTCCCTTTTGCCTAGAAGCATTGGTGTTGTTTTTGAAGAAACTTCAATTTCATGTACTCAGAATTATCTTTTATTTTTTATAATTATCTCTTTACCACATTTGATTCAGAAGATTTACTCTTAAAGAGAATGTTTTACATATAGTTTATGTACATTCTGTAAAGAGATTGTGCTTTCCTTAGCATAGGTGGTATGTCTTGTTTTTAGAGAACGGAAAATTAATTAAAAGCCTGCCTATATATGAGTGAATATACGTGCTAGAATTCAGTTAAGGTAAACCTTAGAACAAGATGAAATGTTATCAACCAGCAGGCACCATTAGCAGGAAATGGGACTGATTTTTATTCAACATTCTTTCTTTTTTGCAGTAAAATGACTGTAGTTACAGTTAAATTGTGCTCAATAGGTGCACCTATGCATGTGATGAGAAAGGGGACATTGCATGGCCTCCAGAGTTTGACCTCCTCCCCATCATTAAGGCTATGGATAGATGTCTTGTGCCTGGAATTATCAGTTTGCAGTGCTTGAACATGCTGGTACCATTTTTCTCATCTAACAGCTGGTCCCCATTTTTAGAAGCTAAATGGGAATGTCTCAGAAAGAATGAAACTTTAAATTGTATGTTTCAGCCTTGGCCTGCATACATCTACAAGAAAGAAGATGTTTGACATTCTTAAGAATCTACTCAGATAGTTAAATCTGATTTTGAACTTGAATATAAGACTTCATTCTTTTCTTTTAATGTAAAAACAAGAGCCTTCCATGTCTTTGTGAAATGGTGTCTGCAATCTTATTTTCAATATTTCTGGGCATTTCTGCTTGTCAGCTAAGCAGTTAGTCATTCAAAATTAAAGTGTCCATAAAACTTAGGACATGTACTTGGATATCAGAAGGAAGTTCTATTTTGGTAACGAGTACAAAATTTAGAATGATTCGTGAATAAGAAATCCACTTGATGGTAATGTCAAGTAAGTGAACTAAGACAGAATTGACCATCATGTTTTGTCTGTAATAACCCTTTTGTAACACATCATCCTTAATGCATTATCCAGGCTTATGGTCAACATTGTTTAGGGTAGGACCTTATGTCTTGGCCCAATGCCTAACTAAGCTCTCTGGCATCCGGTTTTCATTTGTCATGCTCCTATGTTGTTTTAATTTTTACCTTCTACTCTGCTGAGCATGTATGTTGTTCTCTTCAGCTGAGTTTGTTCTTTTGAAGAGTATGTCAAGAAAATTATAAAACCTTAAATGTCATTTCTCTATTTGACAGATGAGAAAAGTGAAGCCCAGAGAGGAGAAATGGCAGAAGTAGTCATTGTAAATAGCACCTACCTCCTGGGTTGTAAGGAAAAGATGCTAAAAGTTTGTGCAGCACTTTGTAAACCTTAAAGTACTATGTAAATTGTTGTTGTTTTGATTTTTATTACCATTATTGGAAGTACTGGGTTCATCACAAGTCTCTTGAGACTTCAGTAAAACATTTTTACCTGTAAGTGACCATTTGTTTCTTTTTTCCTTTAATAAATTTTTACTGAATTCTTCAAAGACAAATCCTGAAAATAGATCTGGAAAATAAGTTAATAGGAACCTGTAGCTGTGACTTGAGGGATCTGCCTTACAAATTATTCATATTTGTGGTTTAATTCACCCATCATTCTTGAGGCATAGCTCTCTTCAGAAGTTGAGATGCCATTCAAAACCTTTTACCAATCTTCCTAGCTCTACTGTTCAGTATTCTCTCCTTTCCCAACCACCACTACCACAGTCCATCCAAATGAGCCTCCTCATCTCCTATGTCTGTGTCTTTGCGCTAGTCGTTCCCCATGTCTGAAATATACTGCCTGCTCAGTGAAGCCTTATAAAGTTCTTTTCCAGTTCAGGCAACCCTTCTTTATGACTGGTAGTATCCTCCCTTCCTAACATATTGTATTCCAATACTTTGTATTTGTCTTTGCTCTGTATGTACATGCATGTGTGTATGTTATCCTCATATTTGTTATCTCCTTCATTAAAATGTAAGAACCTTTCCTTCCTTGTGTTATATCTTTTGGTCCCAGCAGAGTGCCTAACACTTAGTAGGGCTTGTTAATTGGTTGATTCTTTTTTAAATTTGCAGTTATCTGGCTTTCACTTAGGATTGACTCAGTATCAAGAATACCACTTAGCATTTGTTTTCCCTTCTACCTTGTCTGCTTTTGAATATTCTAATTGGAACATCTTATATGCAGAACAAATATATGGAAAAAGGAAAATTAAAAGAAATTAAAACAACAATTCTCTTATCTCTGAAATGGACATGTTTAGAGTATATATTGATATTCTGAACTGTAGATTGTTATTTACTATTGACCCAGAAAAAAATACTTTTGATTCTATAGCTTCATTTATTTTTTTACTTTATGCATTTTACTTTTTAAGGCCATAATCCTGTTTTCTTATTTATTTTTTTTGTAATCCTGTTGTCTTAATTTCAAATCAGAGACCTGAGGGTTAAGTTGGTACTGTAGAAATATCACTTGAGTCTTGGATTTGAGGTGTCAGTGCCCTTTCTTGTTTGTCTTAAATTATATATTTACATGATTGCATGTATATAACTTCATATCAAATTGTTTACTCTCTTAGGGAGAGGGGAGGTAGTGGGGGACCAGGAAATTTAGACTTCAAAATTTTGAAAAGTTGTATGTTAAAAATTGTCTCTACATATAATTGGGGGAAAAAATATTTTTTTAAATAATATAATTTGTTCTTCATTTGGTTATCTTTAGTCTGTATATAATCATTTCCCCAAAGTCCTATTTCTGAATTCTTATTTAATTCTATGTAAAGTTCAGGTTGTTGCTTTGTAGTACACTTGGGTTTTTTGTTCTCTTAAGTTCATGTGTTGAATAAAAGGTCTACTTTTTCCCAGAAGGAAAAACTGAATGATTTTTATTTTGGTTGTAGTTGGAAAAGAAGAGAAATTGCCAGCTGACCACAATGTGAGATAGCTGAAATGCCTTCAGGAAAAACTTGGTTAAAGGGTTGCTATAGTGACAGGAAGTTAACAGAATCGCTTTTGGCTTTTGCTTTCCTTTTAAAAATTATTTCATTTCAAGTGAGTTTGAATGATAATTTTTTAGTCTGTAGCATTTAGTGGGTAATCTACTATGTACTAAACACAGCATCAAAGTCTCTTAAAAATGAAGCATAAGGCACAGACCCTACCCCTATGGAACTTACCATCTAATGGAAGAATTAAAGCAAACAAATGAAAGGAATATATACATATGTCCATAGTGACTGCAACTCTCACTGAATGATCTTTAATAATGCCTTGAATGAGGCTAAATCTTTGTATTTTGACTTAAAAAACTTACCCTCTCCATCCTTACACTGGGTTTAAATTAAGAACATGTAGGAGATGGCGAGTTCAAGGGATTTGGGCAAGAAGGATTTTCTCCCATGACTCTCAGCATGGACGTACACAGATCAATTTCTTATCCTGTGTTCAGCTGGACACTAGGTTATAAACTGTGTTGATCGAGACATCCCCTCCTGTTTCATATCATATAACTCATTCATTTCAGCCACTGAGCCTAAATTACTGTTTGCTTTTCTTTCTTTCTCTGTATTTTTTTTTAAATGATAAGAACTTGTATGGGGATGAAGTTAGTTTATCCGTGCTAATGCTTTGATTTTTCTTTTCTCTTTCTCTTTGCCACAGTAGGTAACCAGTTAGGGGCCCTGGTACATCAAAGGTAAGCAGTGGGTTATGTTTTATTATTTATTGATTAATTCTAATTGTTTATTGATCCACCATCTGTACTGGAGTGTTAGAAAGTCAGAGGTTGAGAATGTGGAAAAACTATGGGCTAGATTTCTTCAAGGTTGAAATTTTGGGTTTTTTTGCGGTTTCTCTTTAATAACCCTTTCTAAGACAACTTCCTAAAGGGATAAGTTTGATGTTTTTGAGTGTTAAAAACTTACATATTATTATGCAGAATGACAGAACTATCAGAATATTGGAGATTTTCTTTCTCCTGATTCTACATCAAATAAAAAAGAAATATCAAATTTTTCCAGTGCTTTAGAAATCTTTAGCCTTTTCACCTAAGAAAAGTTCTCCTAGAGTAAGAGATATAAGGTGATGCTCATGGTAGACAGGCAAGTTCAGTGGATATTACATGGAAGTGGGAGGTTAGAAACCCGTATGCTACTGATAGGGACACACCAAATGACTTTAAGTAAATAGTCACTTAACTCTTCCCTACTGCAGTCTCATTAATAAGAAATACCCTCTGCATGCCTCCCTAAAGTGAGGCATAATGAAATCATTGTAAGGTGCTTTTAATGCCTGAAAAAGAAATTTTATCAAACAGAAATATGTACGGTTTGTAAGAATGATACTAATACTAAAATAGAGATTTAAAATACATATGCAGGATTCTGTTATAAAGTATTTTTAGGGTTTCCTTATATTGTATCAGGTTATGTGACATAGAATTCAATGATCTTACCCTAATGTGAAAAGCCAAAAATGTGTATTTTATAAAGAAATATTAGAGGGGCTGAAGGGGTGGGGGAAAAGAAGGGAGTGCTAGACAGCACAGTGGATATAGTGCTGGGCCTAAAGTCTGAGAGACTCGTCTTCCTGAGTTCAAATCTCAGACATTTACTAGCTGTGTGACCCTGGGCAAGTCACTTAACCCCTATTTGCCTCAGTTTCTCATCTGTAAAATGAACTGGAGAAAGAAATGACATACCACTCCAGTATCTTTACCAAGAATACTTGATATGACTGAAACACTGAAGAGCAACGAGGAAAGAAGGGCCCTTCAGAGTCTTAACTGCCATTGATGAGCATTAATTCAGGATAGCTTCATTCTGGCCTTGTTTGAAAATACTTAATTGAAGAAACCATTACAAGTGAGATTTTTGTTTGAAATGAAAAAGACCAACTTCTCTATATTTACCAGAACCGTACTGGTAAAAAAAATGTTTACAGCCATTTCTGACATTTATTCTACACGTGGACCCAATATTTTTATTGTGACCTTGTACTTTTATTCTCCAAAGAAACCCAGAGACAAAATTATAGAGTGGTTGCTAGATAAGGCATGTGAATTCTCATATTGATTTAACTTTGGACTTTTTCTAGGTAAAATCCCAGTAATACAGCAAGTTGACTTGTACCACATAAACACTTGCTTTTGCTGTAGCCTCCTGATTTTACTGGGAATACATGTTTGTAGTTAGCATTATTTTCTCTATTGGGACAAAGCCTAGTGTGAAAGAAAACCATATCTTTTAACGTGTTCATGAAACTCTGTCTTAGCATCAGTATTTCAAAAATAATTGGGACACCTAGAATTGCTTATTTCCAGATAGCATATGTAAATACCAGAAATTACTTCTGCATCTACAAACCTAAGGATGTACATTACAACAGAAGGGTCTCTCCCTGTGCTTTTCTCACAACTATATAATGGGAAGTGCTTCTAACTATTGCATTTCTTCTAAGCAGAGGACTTTTCACAAAAACATGCACTTTATTCAGTTCTTTCCATCGTGGTTAAAAATCCAGCTGCGTGTGAGGTGTTTAAAAATACCAGGTTTTTGTGGGGGGAGAGGAGTTTTCCCTAATTATCTGCACTTACCTTCCTCCTAAGGTAAATGTTTAGATTTAATTGCTTTCCAGGGTGTTGCACAAATTGGATATTGTCCGTAATATGGTGTATGGGAAGTTAGGAAGTACTCCTGTTGGTTCATTTGAATGAGTCAATGCCGTACTTGTCTTCCAAGACGGGGAAAAATCTAAAACTAGATTGTGTGCTTTTTAACAGGAGTACTTGGAAAATGAGTGAAGTAATTATTCTTTTCTGCTCAACACTGATTAGGCCTCAGTTGGAAAACTATATTCAATTTAGGGCCTTATACTTTAAAAGACCAAAGTAATTTGGAAGGAGGCCAAAGAGCAGTGAAAAGTTTGAAAACCAAGGCATATGTAGAAAAGTAGAATGATGTTTGTTGGATCTGGAGAAAAGAATGCCAGAGGAGAAGTGCAAAGGTCTCCCAGAACATAAAAGAATGTTATTAAGTAATCATAGACTAGTTACTCTTATTAGTCAAAGTGGGCAAAACAAAATATTTAAGAATTAGGCTACAGCAGGAAATTTCAGATATTAAATATGAAGAAAAACCTAGCAATTAAGAGAGGTTTGGTAATTGAGTAAGTTGCTAAAGTAGTCACCTATAATGGTAAGAACAGCAACTGACTCGGGGTACTTTTTTTCAAATCAAGTGGTAGAGGGGACAAGGTGCTTCATCTGGGTGACTTCATATAATTTTAAGTCCATTCTCTAAAATGATTACATTTAAATTCTAGGCTTACGATATTACCAGTTTAGGAAGAGATTGGGAAGGAAAGATAGTAGCAAAATTATTCATTTTATTGACTTTGAAATCTTATTCATTTTTAGGGCAGTAATAACAGAAGAATTCAAAGTGCCTGATAAAATGGTTGGGTTTAGTAAGTATCTGGATTGCCCAATTTCCTAAGCATTTAACCATTCTTTTTACCTTATTCATTAAGAAAGAAATTTTTACTTTATTAAGAGGTATGTTACTCTTCTGAAACGAAGCTGGATTTGGTAACTTAAACACCAGTTCATGCCACAGGACAATGCACTCTTTCACTTGACTAGAAATTTTTATGACTAAAGTGGCTTAAATGAGTATCCCAAAATAGTAAAAATTAGAAACAAAATTACCTTTCTCTTAAATTGGCAGATTCATAGAATGTTAGAATGGCAAAGTAATTTAGTAATCAAGTCCATTCCCACCCCTATTTTACTGTGATCCCCAGTGGAAACTAAAAAGTAGATGCTGATTACTTGGGAAGTCAGGAATCAGTGACAAGCTTTGACCCTGTTCAACCTTGTTGCAGTTATCGGCCGGGGTGGGGAGCAGATTTCACGGATTCAAGCGGAATCTGGTTGCAAGATTCAGATTGCACCAGGTAAGAGCTTCTCTTTCTTACGGCTCTATGTGTGCATGTTTTTGAATTATGTCCATTTGTCATCTTAGCTTGTTGTGTAGAGTTTATAGGATCTTGATCAGAGCCTTTCCCTGAAACTCAGAGAGAGAAATTCACTCCCAAATAGAAAACAAAGACAATATTTATCATTGTCTTGGTTTTGCAAGTAAAATGAAAGAGATCTAGTGGGAGCAAATTTCATTTGACTTTACTTCTAGACTGGTAATACAAAATAGACCCAAGCATTTTCATGTGCAACCTTTAGCTCTTCAGGACCTCCAGGATCTCTATTAATAGAGTATATTGCCCCACTCTGCAGGCATAAGGCAATCATCTATCTGGTCCTTTGAGTTAGTGGTGATTGCAAGGGTCCTGAGTTACAGAACTGTGAAGATCACTGGTCTCCACCATCAATTTTCATTATTCTATATGGCTAGTGTTCTGGTTTCATCCATATTGGCCCATATCTGTCATACAGATTTAAGGAATATCTCCTACCAGTGTTTTGCTGTGGATAGGTTCTTGATAGTGTGCCACACATTCCCTATTTGTACTTTTCTGTTGAGGTCTATTACATCCTGGCTTGTATTACAGTTATTTGTATGCTTGCTTATCCCCCTACTATATCTTAAGCTCCTTAAGATATGCAGGCCTTTGTGCTACTTATCTTTTCATTTTACTCATTGCTTAGTATTGGGGTAGAGAAGAAGACAGATGTGTTTTTTCTTTATAATATAATTTGGGTTTAGATCTGATTAATACAGTAGGTGAAGGGCAGTAGAGATAGATGCTTCAATAGAGAAATGTTTGTCAATGAAACAAAATATTATAATATTTTAAGATAATTTGCCAAAACTTTAGATATAAATCATTTTCTTGTATAGAATACTCTTTTTAATTATTACACTGGAGGAAGATTTCAATTTAATGGTACTACATATTGCATTCAAAGTATGTGTGAGCATGTTGGTGTACTTAATGAGACAAAATAAAGTGTACCTAATTTGTTGGTTGTCAAAAGGTTCAATATTTTACAGTGTCCCAGAGATAGTCCCTTGTATCAATGATTTGTCAGATATTTATGCAATTAATATTAGTGACAACTGCTGTGCATCTCATTGGGCTTTTCATTGGGGTCTCAAAGCTCTTTGCAAACAAAGAACTGTTATTCCCATTACACATGGGAAAATTAAGGGATAAAATAATCATAGGATCACAAGACCAAATCTTAAAGGACCCTCAGAGGCTTTTGAAGCCCTGGGAAGTTAAGGGACTTTATCAAAGTTCCACAGGTACTAAGCATCAAAAGCAGGATTTATAACCCAGTCCTCTTCAAAGACAGTGGTCTTTCCACTTAACCATGCTAATCAAGTGATATAACCACATATCATAATATGAGAGAAGGAAAGCTAAGAATAATAACTAGTGCTGACTCATTGATCTTTATTGGGTCCTCTAGATTTTCTTTGTTAAAAGACTAATCTGCCAAATTAATATCCCAGCTACATGTGAAAATTGAGAATCTTTTTACCAAGAGACTGGGATTTTTGAGGCTACCTTAGATAACCAAGCACAGAAACTGAATCTATACACAGTAGTGAAGATGCTTAGTTGCCAGGCGCCCACCAATACACCTTATCTTCTTGATTCTTCTTGTAGAGAGTTCTGGGATTCCAGAGAGGCCCTGTGTACTTACCGGAACCCCAGAAAGTATTGAGTAAGTTATTTTGTTTACTTTTTCCTTTTACTTTTCTTCCCCCTTCCCTAAAGAGGGGAGAAATGGAAGGGCAGAACTGTTACTAAACACTGTTAATTGATGCTGTGTTACTAAACCACAACCAGCAAGTGCTGATGTATATAAAATTTGGGGTTGCCATACTATGGGCATTTCTCTGCTACCACATACTCAGAGTGTCATGAAGCCTATGCTGAATTTCTCATAGCTATCACAATACCTCCTTTATGAACTAGGTTTTCAGGGTATGCACAACACAATTTCAACAGTTTTCCATGCTAAAGAATTCACTCTGTTGGGATGCTCAAATTGAGTCTTATCATACTGGTGTTGTATGATGCTTCTTCCTGAAAGGGTTATTGTGAATTTATCTAGGTGACATGCATAGCATCGTCGTATCCATTCTAAACCCTAAGGTCGATCCTGTTGCCTCTTTTTGGTCCAAATGAATTTGGATCTGTGTGACTTCCTGTTTCATTCAGAGGATCATCTGGGTAGTCTAGAATTGGGGAGGGGTGATAGAAGTAAGGACCTGTAGTAACTTTAAGAAAAGAATTGTTTTCTACTCCTTTAAAAGTAAGTGAGCTTCACAGACACCAGTTTTCAGTCTCATGGAACTGAAGATCATTGTGGAAAAAGAGTTATGCTAATTTGGGGGAATCTCTCTCCCTCTCCTTCTGTCCCTCCCTCCCTTCTCTTTTTCCTTTCTCCTCTTTCTTTTTCTCTTATTCTTACTTATTTTCTATCTCAATCTTCTGTCTCTGTGTCTCTCTTCTGTCTCCTTCTTTATGTATATCTTTCTATTCTCTCTCTCCTTCCCTCCATCCCCCTACTCCCTATTTCTTTTCTTTCTCTCCTCTTCTCTCTTTTCTGTTTTTCATCTTAATCGTTCTGTTTCTCCTCACTCTTCTTCTGTCTCATTCACATTCTCTTGTCTATAGTTACGTTTGGTTGTGAACAAAGGTGGGTTCCAGATTACGTCTCTCAGTAGGCAGAGTTGTTTCATTATTTCCTTTGCTCACAGATTTATAGAAAAGTTTAAATTTATTTTACAATGTTGCAAGCAGTGACCCAGAATAAGTGTCACTGGTGAGTATACATTATAGGGCAAACAATATGGTTTTCCTGGCAGCAAAGCATTTTTCTTACAGCAATGGTTAGTCCAGAACTGAAGCAAAATATTAAAAAGAAGCTGTACTTGAGAAACACGTGAGGAGGAAGCCAACCAGCAGGTTCTTAGCACTGAAAGTTTAGATCAGACAGCTGATCAACAACACCATCATCTAGGAGAACGAAATCTGAATTTCATAGTTTTTTTTTCTCCATGTACTTTTTTTTTTATTAACTGGACTCTTCTCCAGATTCTTATTTCAAAGTAGGGAGTAACATATTTATAATATGTAGGAAGATAGTTGAATTTGCTTAGCTAGACTGTTAATAACTGTTAGGTGACTAAAAAAAGAGACATGTGGAGAGAGCTAGACACTGCTTCTTCTCACTACAAAAAACCAAGCTGGTGGTTCCTTACCTCAGCAAAGGAGTCAAAGCAGTTAAATTAATTAAAGAGGAATTTGAAATTTAGGAATGAATCATACTAATAACCTTTATCTTTCCTTTTCCTATCTCTTTTTTTATATTTCCTGCTTTGGCTTCCTTCTCTTAGCTCTATCCTCGTTCTTTCTCTCTTTTACAAAGACTATTTTATTTAATGGTAGTTCTCTTTTGATCTTCCCTCAAAGACAAGCCAAGCGACTGTTGGGACAAATTGTTGATCGCTGTCGGAATGGACCCGGATTTCATAATGATGTAGATGGGAATAACACAGTCCAGGAGATTCTCATCCCTGCATCTAAAGTGGGGCTAGTCATTGGCAAAGGAGGAGAAACAATAAAACAATTACAGGTATGTGACTTTAGTAGATGCAGAAACTTATTCCCTTCTCAGGAAATGTTTCTCCAAAGCCATTCTCTGCCTTCTTAACTCCCAGGTTTTTTTCTTTTAAAAAAAAAAATAAGTTCTGTTGATGTTCTTGGTTTTTTTATATCATTATAGTTTTTCCCATTATTTTTGCTCTTACCCCTCCTATGGAGCCATCCCATGTAACAGTATATTTTAAAAGACAAAAAAAAAAAAAGAAAAAGAAGAGGGAGAAATCAGTACAAGTCAGTATATTGAAAAAGTCCAAAAATGTGTACATTGCGCACCACTCATGAACTTCCTACCTCTGTAAAGGTTTGGTTTGGAAGAGAATATGTCTTATTTTGAGGTATGCATGTTCCTTTATAGTTTTGCAACATTCGCTTTAGGTTTTTCTGTATGTGTTCTTTCCATTTGTATTGTATTGTAGGATTGTATACAATCCTTGTGTATATTTTTTTTTTGGCTCTGTTCCCTTTATTGTGTACCATTTCTTTCAGCTCAGTAATATTCCAATACAATCAACATACTACCTTATGTTTAGCCATTCCTCAGTTGATGGGCATCTTTTTTGTTTCCAGTTCTTTGCTATCACAAAAAGTGCTGCTGTAAATATTTTTTGTGTATGTAAGTAAGGACTTCTTATCAGTGGTCTCCTTGAGTTAAAATATATAAGCTCAAAAATGGAATCTCTGGGTCAGAGCAGTATGCACATTTTAGTTATTTTTTTGCATAATTCCAAATTGCCTTACAAAATAGTTGTACCATTTCACAACTCCAACAGTGAACCAATGTTCTTACCACACTCCCTCCAACTTTGACTATTGCCATCTTTTGCCATCTTTACCTGTTTTCAGGGTGTGAGGTGAAATCTCAGAGTTATTTTGATTTATATTTCTCTTATTAGGGATTTGAAACAGTCTTTCATGTGGTCAATAGTTTGCAATTTTTCTTTTGAGTAATGTTTGTTTATATCCTTTAGCCACTTATCTATTGGTCTTGTATGTATTTATTTATTATTTATGTATGTTGGGTGCCAAATCATTATCAGAGAAATTTGATACAAAGATTTTTTTCTCACTGTTTAACCACTTCCCTTCTTATTCTAGTTGCATTAATTTTGTCTCTACAGAGGCTTTTCACTTTCAAAACAATCAAAGATATTTACTTTAACTTTTGCAACTCCCTGTATCTCTTGTTTGGTTAGGAATACATCTCCTAATATATGTGTAGAACCTGTGTATGTGTATGTGTAGAGAATGAAACTTTATTAATATTGTTTTAATAATTTGATAAGATTGTACGCCATCTCAGGGAGGGCTTCTCAGAAAGAGGGGAGAAAAATCTAAGATATATGGAAGTGATTGTAAAACATGGAAAACAAATAAAATAATTTAATTTTAAAAAATACATTTGCTACACATAGCTATGGTCTTTTTCTCTAATAAATTTTTCATAGTATGTTCTTTAATATTAAAGTCATGTATATTTTAGAATATATTGGTAGGCTATTATTTAAGATGTTGGACTAAGTCTAATTTCTGCCATGCTGCTTTCCATTTTTACCAGCAGTTTTTATTTATCAAAGAAAGAGTTCTTTCCTAAGTATTTTATGTTTAGGGGTTTCTTGAACACTTGATGATTGAGTTCTATTTTTTTTTATTCTCCCTTATCTAGTCTGTTCCGTTGATCTACCTTTTTGTTTTTTATTTTAAACCAACATCATGTGGTTTTGATGACTGCTATTTTATAATATAGTTTGAGGTCTGGGAGTGCTATTACCCCCCTTCATCCCTATCTTGGGTTTTTTTCAAGAATATCTGAATCGCAGTGGCTGGAATTTTACTGGTGTCCTAATAGATGTTTCTGCACATCTTGTGTTATGTTTCATAACACAAAAAACATACCTTGTATTTTCTACCAGAGAAAAATTGTACTAGCAGTGTTTCATATGCATTTTATTATACAGTCATTTAGAGAATGAAACTTTATTAATATTGTTTTAATAATTTGATGTTCACCAGATACCACAGATTAATTGTGTTCATATATGCCATCTGGATGCCCTGGGGAAAGGAAATGAAAGAAATCAAGTTTTTTGATTAGGCTTATCCCACTATCTTAGATGTCATATTTGAGAGCTGTGTAGAAATAGCAACAATTCTGTATTCACACTGAATCAGAATTTATTTACTAAAAGTCTACATGTTATTTGAGTGGTAAATTCAGTGATAATTTCACATGTTAATTTTTTCAGAAGAGAGACAACTCTGTAGTTAAAAGAGTACTTGATTTAAAGTCAGAAGACTAGGTTCAGTCTTCAGCTTTTAACATTTACTGTGGGCAAGTCACTTAATCTCTCAGGGCCCTCAGTTTTCTCATCTATAAAATGGAAATTAAAATATTGACATAACCTTCCACTCAGAAATATAGTAAGGAATATTTTGTAAGCCTTATAGTAAATAAATTATATAAATTTATAAATCTATGCCACTATTATTATTGACCCCAAAGTGACTTTGTGTGCCCTGTTAAAGATTATGTTTCCATGCTGTGTGTTTTTCATAGGAGCGAACAGGTGTGAAAATGATAATGATCCAAGATGGTCCTTTGCCCACTGGAGCAGACAAACCCCTTCGTATTACTGGAGACCCATTCAAAGTACAGGTAAACTTACTGGGGAAACTTTTTATAGAGGTTTTTATGCAGTGGCGATACACAACTTGACTAAATTGCTATTACTCTTGTATTTTATTTCTGTTCACTTTTATAAATATTATATATGTGAAAAGATTTGAAGTATTAAACAAATATGAGGTAGAATTACTGCTTTTATAACACTAAACTGCCTCTGAAATTAGGTATTCATTTTATCCAGTTGCTCTGTTCTGTCATACGTGGTTTGAGAGTTTAGTTGTGGGAAAAAGTTTAATAATGTTCTGGACATCATAAGATAAAGATAACCCATTCATTTTTGCAGTATTTTAAATGGATTTGTTCCATATTTCTATGTCCAATATCCTTTGTAACCAGTGGCAGACATTTGCAAGTCACTTGACCAGAGCTGTATTTGTGAATTCTTTGACCATAAAACAGCAAAGTCCAAGTAGTCTGTGTAGGTATTTAGGATATGGCCTTGGCCTTAGCAACATAATACTTTATTGTTGAACAACTAGCCATGGATAATAAGGTGATGTAAAATCAGATCGTGTCAAAGTCAGGTGTTTAGTTATAGAATAGTAAAATGAGTATGATCTTAAGTCAAAGAAGATTCTTAATTTGGTTTCTGAAGTGTTTCTCCCCTTGAGTCTTTTGGCATTGAAATGAGGAAAGCTGACTGACCTACAAAGAAACAAAGCAGCTTTTGGAGGTAGCATTTAGTTGGAGGAACAAGAGCTCTTGCGCCTAAGAGGTTAACTATGTTACTTCTACCCACCTGAGGCTTCAGGAAGCAAGAAATTGTTTTATTTAGAACAGAGGTTCTAACTTTATTAACCTTGATACATCAAGAGGTCACTGCACAGCTCTTTCTCTTTGAGAGCATTGTATTACAGTCCAGTGGAAACTACCAGTCCCTTCAGTAAGTTTGTTCACTTTGTGACACTATTTTGCAGTTAAGCACAAATTTATAAAACTAGTAGTTTTTCAAGACCAATAGCTAGGAGTTGCAGAACAACTGAATAAACTGCTTTTCTGCTTTTCTTTAGTTCTGAATAAACTGCTTTTCTTCTTTAGGCTCTAATTAGGGTAAAGAGCCTGTTAGATTCATAAACGGTCTTAAAAACAAAAAAGGAGTAATATCTCATTACTAAGGAGTTTGCTTTCTCATTGGATTACATGTAGACATTATTTTGCTTCTTTAGTAAACTAACCTGTATTCTACTGAGGTTTGTAATATGTATTTGTGCCATTGAAATTATGGGGTGCTGAAAGACCAAGCTTGAGGGTATTTTACTGCTTTTTTAAATGTAAACATTTCCTTTCCTGAGAATTCATGTCATCAAGGGCAGCTAGGTGGCACAGTGGACAGAGAGTTGGATCCAGAATCAGGGAAGACCTGAATTCATATACAGCTTCAGACAGTTCCTAGCTGTGTCACCCTGGACAAGTCACTTAACCCATTTTCCTCATCTGTAAAATGAGCTGGAAAAGGAAATGGCAAGCCACTCCATTATCTTTGCTAAGAAAATCTCCATTGAGGTCAAAAAGTTTTCAGATATGACTGAAACAACTGAACAAGCAACAGTTCCCCTTGCTCAACAGTACTCTAGGGCCTGGTGGACACCTCCATGCTCATACCTGGCCTTGGACCCTACACCAGTCCTCTAAGAAATACAAAGAATTCATGTCATCAACTCTTCCTCTCAATGTGTGATCTTTTTATTGTATGAAAAATAGCCCAAGATCAATATATGAGAGGAGTTCTTCTCACTGATATTACATAAATTTGGGGAAAAAAAGAAAGAAATGTAACTATGTTAAACTTTTTAATGGAACTACGTTTTTGTTTTGGGCATTCATCTGTCCCAGGGAGTGATGCTTGTCATACATTGTGACCCTTTTAAAACACAGGTGTTGGGAAACAAATTTTAAGGTAAATTGTATTTTTGCTTTATTCCATCTGTGTGTAGGAAGAACAAAAATTTAGCCTTTGATACAGCTAAATCCATGTAATCAGAGTTCTCTATTTTTAAATAAGATTTGTAGCAGCCGCAATCAGTTATCTTTGGCTTTCCAAATAGGAATTGAAGTGTAGCAGATAGCTTTTTTTTCAACTTTTAAGTATTTATCCTTGTTATCAGAATATTTTTTTCAAATTCTTGGAGTTTTGTTTCTGCCACATTCAGTGTCATTAGCCCCCACAATGATGTTTTTCATTCCATAAGAGTCTTCCTGAAATAAGATGTTTCAGGAAACCATTCAGAAACTGGAAGTAGCATGTCACAAACATTTTCTTGGAAGGATTTGTAGTCAAAAGTTAAGTTAAGTGGATTTTTTTAATCCAGCAAGGTTGAAACATAGCTTTGGACAGGAGAATGATTCAGTTATTCCCAGGTCTGATGAGTACCTGCTTCTCTCTTGCCTCCCAAAACAGTACCAAGATCACCTCTCTTCACTCCACATTCCTTGCAAGTCATTTGAACAGTAATTGGAAAAGACTGTCAGATATTGAACAGATATTCATGCCATGTATCCTGCTTTCTTAATGCATTTGTCATTTGTATGTTTATGCAGCAAGCAAGGGAAATGGTACTAGAGATTATCCGAGAAAAGGATCAAGCTGACTTCAGAGGAGTGCGCAGTGATTTCAGCTCCCGAATGGGAGGGGGCAGTATAGAGGTACACTTGAATTAGAAGTTGTAATGAAATTGTGATTGTTTGTTATCATGGGAAAAGGAATGAAGAGGGTCTCCTAGTGGGTATGGTAACAGTTAAATCCTTTCCAGTGGTTATTTTTCATCATTTTCAGTGAATGGTGCTGTTCATACCTCTTGTTTATGAAAGTAGGTAGGTGGTACATTTCTGTGCAAGAACACCTTTCCCCAATTTCTGAGTTGTAGCAGGAAAGCTAGACAGGCTCAACACTTTTTTTTTGACTACTGCAGGTTAAGTGTTCAGGTTCCAAGGAACCTGTTTTTATATGTGGAAACTTTGAAGACTATTTCATTAATGTGATAGAGTTTAAAGTAAAATAAGCATGTAAAAATTAAATCATCCCCAAGTATATTTCATGGCTTCTGCATCTGCAGTTCATGCTTATGTGTTTCTCCTACCTTTGTTGAGATTTTGTTTCTGTTCCTTTTCCTCTAAGGTATCTGTGCCTAGGTTTGCCGTTGGCATAGTAATAGGAAGAAATGGGGAAATGATCAAAAAAATTCAAAATGATGCTGGTGTAAGGATTCAGTTTAAACCAGGTTAGTTATGTCATTCAGAAATCCTGTTGTTTGCCTCTGGTTGCCAGACATCTGGCAAAAAGAATGTGTCCTCCTTTCCCCATATGCATCCTTTGACTGATTGAGATGTTTTATTTTACCTTTTTGTGTAGTGCAGTTTCACAGTTAAATTATTTTATTTATATTGGTTTTTTCCTTTTTATATTTTCCTTTTTTCTATAACCCGATTTAAAGTTGTCATCATATAAAATATGGGTTAGGTTTTTTTCTTTATATGTGTTTATGTAATATATATATTACATATTTATATATATATCTATAATATATAGTTCTATAATATTATTTTGGTGTATTCAAGTATAAACAAATCTACTGTGGGTTGTGTTCAGATTCCAAAGAGCCTGTTTTTATATGTAGAAACTTTGAAGACTATGTAATTAATGTGATAGAGTTTAGAAGAATTTTTATGCTTAAAATAATCATGTAAAAATGAATACTCGAATACACCAAAATAATATTATAAAAATGCCCAAGCCTTTGCCCAACTATAAATCAACCAAGTAATTTTAAAGAATCTCCTGTGTGCTAGATGCACTGTTCTGGCCACTGGAACTACAAGTACAAAGAAGTAAGTACTTACTTACAGTGAGCTTTTATTTTATTGGGAGGAAATAACTATATATAAAAATAGATACAGTTGTTAACTCACTGACTTCCATTTTTGTTAGTTTTAGTATAAGTGATTGCCTATCAGTTCAACTTTTGCCTCCCTTGGGGTTGGGACTTTTTAATTTAGTCTCTCATTTCTTGTTCCACAGATGATGGGATTAGTCCTGAAAGGGTTGCACAGGTCATGGGACTTCCAGAAAGGTGTCAACATGCAGCACATGTCATCAGTGACCTTATTCTTACAGCACAGGTGAGTTCTGGTATCTGGGATCAACCATTTTAGCCACATAAGTGGAAAATGATCAACATTTTTATCAGTGAGAACTATACAGCATTTTCAATGCTCCATATAAAAGTTTTGCATTGTATGAAATGAATTTATTTGTACTTCAGGTCTTCACTTCTACTTTTCCTGTGTGTACCACTTAGTCCCTTTTTCATGCAAAAAAATTTTTTTCTTTAATATAGTTAATTCTTGGTTATCTAGAATTGTTGGGAAAAACTATACCATGTATAGAATATCAATTTCTAAGTAATGTAAGATAATATTAAAGCAATATTAAATATTACAAATATGAATTGTTATTGATATACTTTAATGAATATTTATTAAGGGCCCAACATAAAACATTATGATAGCTGCTGAGAAATACAGAGACAAAAACAGAAGAACTTACTTTATACTGAAATGAGTTAAATACAAGGTAATTTGAAGAGAATTAAAACTGGGAAGGATCAGATCAGGCTTCACAGACAACATGGTGCTGGAACTGAGCATTAGAGGGGAATGTAAGGATTCTAAGAGGTCGCATTGCATTCTAGACATGAGGGACAGCTTTTGTGAAGGATGTCCATTAGACTGAATCTATCTTAGACTGAACCTGTGGATCCTGATATAATGAGTCACTTCATGTCTTTGTGGTTCAGTTTCCTCAGCTACAAAATGAGAGAGTTGGACTTAATGGCTTCAAAATACCTTCCAGTTGTTCGAGGATGATCATAATAATGAAATCCCTAGACTCAAACTCAGGAGGGTTGGGTTATTGTCCTTGCTATGCCACTAACTTGCCTTGTGACCTTAGGCAAGTCACTTTTCTCTGGGCCTTGGTTTCTCGTTTTTTACAATGAAGGCATTAGACAAGATGACTAGAAGGTTTCTTCTGCTCTCATAGAGTGTTCCATGTAGCATTACTCAAGGCATCATAAAGGAAAATAGAAAAGTATGAAACATGGACATTCAGTCATGGAATTCCTCTTCAGTAGTTGTCTCCAGGGGCTTCATGCTGCCCCTGAGATAAAATTATAAACTCGGTATAGAGTTTAGAGTTTCTAAAGCCCCATTCAACTTGGCCTTAGTTTAACCTATCTTCCCAGTCTTACTGGGCCTTACTCAGTCTATCAAACTTTTTGATCCAGCCAGACTGACCTTCTTACACTCCCTCTTCTAGCTCCCCACTTTTTCACCAGTCCTTCCCAATGCATACTCCACCAAGGAGTACATTTCATTATCTCGGTCTTATAGAGTCCTTTCTTCAGTACACAACTCAGGCACCATCTTCTACATGAAACTTTTCCTTATCCCCCCAGCTCCTAAGATCCTCCTTCCCAAACTATCTTGTATTTAACTACCTTGTATGTGTATTCATATTTATCCACTTCAAATGTTTATGAGATAATATACATGTATGTATGTGTGTATGTATGTATATATATATATATGCCTACACACTCTCTCTCTCTCTCTCTCTCTTTCTTTTACAACTTGGATTGTTTCATTTTTTGTACTTGTTTCCCTAGGGCCTGGCAGGAACTTAATTAACATTTGTCAATAATTGAAGTATTTATTAAAAGCACATTGGGACTACAAGGCAAATGAATGAAACAATCCCTACTTGCAAAACGCTTACATTTTAATGGGAGAGACAACAAAGACATATAAACACATACAGATTAAATACCAAGAGAGGGAATAAAAATAAATATAGAAAGATTTGAGAGAGGGGGCACTAACAGTTGAAGGGATAAGGAAAGACTTCATGTAGAATATGATGTTCAAACTTCATCTTGAAGAAAGAGAGGGATTTTTTGAGTTGGAGGTGAGAAGAGAGTGTATTCCAGATGGCTAGTATAAAGGCACAGAGATGGAACATCATATATGAGGAAAAGGCCAATTTAGGTGGATCACAGTGTGGAATAGGAAATAATGTGTAATGAGAGTTTGAACATACATACAGAATATACGTTCTGGAAAGGGCTTTAAAAACTATGCTAAGGAACCTATATTTGATTGTAGAGACTCTAGGAACCCACTGAACTTGATTTGAGTAGGAGTCAATCAATATGGTGGGCTCCATCCTTAAAGGAAAGTTACTTTTATCAGCAATGTGGAGGGTGGACTGAAGCAGAGACACCATTTACGAGGCCATGGAAATAATCTAGGCAAAAGATAATGAGAACCTGAACTAAGATGGTGTGAGCAGAGAGAAGGGTTCAGATACATGACATGTTGTAGAAGTAGAAATGGCAAGATTTGGCAACTGATGAACTCTGTGGAATGAGAGAAAACGAAGAGTAAAAGATAATGGCAAGGTTACAGACCTGAAGTTCTGGAAGAATAGTGATGCCTTCATCAGAAATAACAAAGTTTAGAAGCAAGATGAGTTTGGAGGGGAAGGTCATGAGTTCTCTTTTGGGACATGTTCAGTTTGACGTGTCTCCAGCATATCCTGTTTGAAATGTCCAGTAGGCAATTGGTGATACGGGATTGAGGCTCAGATTTAAAGACTGAGGCTGGATATGGAGAGCTGGGAACCATGGTCATAGAGATGCTCATTAAACTCATACAAGCCAAGAGAGAAAAGTTGAAGGCCTAGGGTAGAGTCCTGGGGTATCCAGATGATGTACCAGTAAAGGAAACCAAAGATGAACAGTTAGGTAGGTGGGGATCCAGGAGAGGGGATAGTGTTAAAATATTCCAGAGAGGAGAGAGTGCAGATGGAAAGTATAGTCAGCAGCATCAGATGTAGCAGATAGATTGAGGATAAAGATTAGAAAAGGCCTTCAGATTTGTCAATTAAGACACAGCATGGTAACTTTGGAAAGGGAGATTGGAAGCCAATTTACAAAGACAAGATGAAACAGAACTGATCCCCTGTAAAGGGGCTGGCCTTCAAAAGGAGAAGGGCCACCTCATTGTCAGAGACTTGGAGCAAAAGAGGAAGAGAGTGGGAAAATGATGTCAAGGGGTTTTGAGATAAAGAGAAGACAGCTTACATTTCGAATGACCTCAGTTTTCTCAGTAAAGAGGTAAGGTCCTCAAATGAAAGGCAGGGTGGGGAAGAGGGGATGTTGGAAACTTGGGATACAAAAAGATTTGGAAAATCTTTTGTGGAAAGTGAAATTAAGGAGTCTTGTTATTCAGTTGTGTCTGACTCTGTGACCCCATTTGGAGTTTTCTTAGCAAAAATACCAAGTGACTTGCCATGGCCTTCTCCATCTCATTTTACAGATAAGGAAACCGAAGCAAATAGGGTTAAGTTACTTGTCCAGGGTCACATGGCTAGTTAGTGTCTGAGGCCAGATTTGAACTCAGGAAGATGACTCTAGGCCTAGTGTGTGTCTGTTATGCTACCTAGCTAATTAGGGAGTTAGGAAAGAATTTTAAAATTACCTCCCAGAAGCTTCTCTTTTTTGTTACTTTATCTAGAAGTGACTTTAAAAATTACTCCCTAATGTCAGCTTGCCTATTTACCATTTGCATCTTTCTCACAAAAGCAGAGTATGGAAACATAATCAACTTGCTTGAGTTGGAGGGTTTCTAGAAAAATGTACAGTTTATTTTCATGAAGACTTTGTCAGCAATGGACATTTCTTTTACTGTTCTGAATTGAGCGGGTAAAGCACCTCCCTCTCATGAAGGAGAGGAAAGAACTGCAGCCTGACCACATTTGTTTTTAATGTCACCATTTTGAAATGCTGCAGGACCAAAGTGTTTGACATAGTAGACAGTGATTGGAATGGGATTTGTGCATTTTGAATGTTAAAAGAAATATTCTTCTGTAGATGCCTGTCTTTGCCCACTGTTCTGTGATCACAGAACAGTGTGAAACTGTGTTTCAGTGAAGTTTTCTCTTCACCATCAGTCTGTGGGTAAAGGGGATGGCTCTTGTCCCTTTCATAATTTGCCTTCAGTGGTCACTGTTTAACAAATCTTTGTGCTGGCCCTTGGGAGTGGCATTGCAAATAAAAAGAAAAAAAAAATAATCCTTTGATTCTTTCTGCTTGTTAGATTGCAAGGTCTTCTGAATCATAGAGCATTGTCTGTATGCCAACCTAGTTGGGGGAAGGTTAGAAACCATAAACTGTCACTCAGCTCAGGCTTCACTTTCAAATGCCGATAGCTCTTTAGCGTCTAATGTCTGACTTCTGATAATCACAGCATGTGTTAGCCACAGGAAAGAAACCTCAAAGTTGGATAAAACCAGGTTCTCAGTTCCAACAGATTGGGTCCAACAATTAAAACACAGGAACAAGGTAGCTGAGCTTTTAACTTTTGAGTTTATCCAAATATTCTATTTAGATATATTTATAGTGTTTATATATTTTACATGCATTTATCTTCTCAGTTCCTCCTGATTGTGATTTGAATTAATTCCATTTTTATGGAATCCTTAATAGGCAGAAAAATGGAAAAGTGCTCTGCTGCTCCAAACCTAGATGTGCAGCATTGATTGTTTGAGCCTGTCATTTACTTAACCTCACTTGTAATAGAGGAGACTAAAAATTAGTGGTGGTGGTAATTGCGGGTGCTGAGAATCATCACTAAAACCTTACTTTCCTCACAGGAACGAGATGGTTTCGGAAGCCTCTCTGTACCCAGAGGACGAGGTCGTGGGCGAAGTGATTGGAGTGTTGGGGCACCTGGGGGGCTGCAGGAGGTAACCTACACAGTCCCAGCAGATAAATGTGGCCTTGTTATTGGCAAAGGTAAGAAACTCTTGCTGGATTTCCACTTCCTTTTTCCCACTACGTGTCACGCCCATACCTCCAGAATCTGTTTGCTTAATTAATTCCATTTGCCCACCTAAAGTTATCTAGTCCAGCCCCCTCATTTTACTGACCAATCAACAAGCATTTATTAAGTACCCTACCATACCCTGGGATACAGAAACAAAAGGGAAATGGGCCCTGCCCTCAAGGAGCTCACATTTGTGTGTGGGAACTGAGGCCCAGAATACATTGCCAAAACCAGATGTCAGCTACACCCAGCATCAAGTCTTGTGACTCCACATTTTTCATTCATTCTCTTGTACCACTCAAGGTTCTAGATGTATTGGGTTAGTTCGAATTGTTATGAAAATGGTGTTGAACATACTTTGAAATAATTTCAGTCATTAGGTAGGAGATTTTTCTCAGGTGACCTCTTCCAGGTGATGTCACAGCTTTTTAGAGAGCATGAGACTAAGAAGCCTGGATTCAGATTCTGCCTGGGACGCTTATTGCCTGTGTAACCATGGGTATCAGGTCAACCTTTTGGATCCTCAGTTTCCATACCTATAAAATGGCAGTGGTAATGCCTAGAATATTATCTACCACTGAGATTGTGAGAATCAAAGGAGGTCATGTCCATAAAGTGCTTTGTGTACTTTAAGGTGCTACAGCAACCTCAGTTGTTGTTCCTAGACTGTAGACTGTTAAGAAAGGGAAAAATCCAGGCCCTTCATTTTCTAGCTGAGGAAACTGAGGCCCAGAAAAAGAGTCTAGCAAATGACGAAGCACTGATTAGAACCCAGGATTCCGGACTCATGCTTTTTGTCTTAAACGACACTGCTTGTTCTATGGTATTTTGGCTTTGATGACACAGCATGTGAAACTAGCTTTTTTTTTTCCAGCACTTCTTAAAATAACAAATACCCTTTAGAGAAAATTTAAAGTGAATGACTTGCTTTGTAGCAGTTTTTTTAGAGAACATTAGCTAAAATTCACATGAATAATGGGCAGTCTCTTTATCCTCATCCTTTAGTATGTGTTGTGAGAAATATGTAGCATATAGTGCTTGTTTGGTGATCTTGTGCTTTTTAACTTCTATATAGACATTGAAGAGACAAGTAGAATGGGGGCGATAGGGATCTAAATACAAGTCCAAAGAATAATGTTCCTTGACATGAGCCAGGTGCTCCCAAGCTCCTTTCATCTTTTGGTGAGCCTCCATCATAGCCCCATTAGTAGCAAGATATCAGCAATAGAGGGTTGGGTTTCATAAATAAAAGGTTTTTATGAATGTAGTCCTAATCTCTCATGTAATATTCTCCTCCTGGTTTAATTGTTTTATCATCTATCCTTAATTAGTGTTTAAAGACAATTCATTCTCCCCAGTGTCAAAGAACCAAACTTTAAAGTTGACTCTTATGAGTTACCCATCTGCTTTTAAGTATTGAATGATATTCTTTGTATGAAAAGAAGTAACCTTAATTTTTATCTTTAATTTATTATTTGGTATAATGCCACCTTTGAAAGAACAATATTAGTGAGTTCTCTTTAATTCCTTCAGGAAAAGACTTAAGGATGGGAGAGCAGAGCTTTGTCTCAAGCCACATCCCTTATGAGAAACATGGTGTCAGAGCACCATGAGAAAAGGGTGGTAAATTATCCTTCTGCCCATTCTATTTTGTTTCTTTTAACATTTGTTTTTTAACTTTCTGGTCAGTGTTACCTGTCTTAGACTGTAAGCTTTTAGAAAATAGGAACTGTGTCTGTGTAATTTGTTTTGTATGTCTGACTGACATTGTATCAATAAGTATGGTTCATTGACAATAACAAGTTTGATATCTCCTCCTACCTTGCCAGTTGGATGATTTGAGACCAAATCTTGTTGATAGCCATAGGTTTCAAATTATTATTGATCTTGATACAGTTTCTTTTACTTGTAAAGATAAGCTGTAAATGATACTTGATTTTTTTTTCCCTTTTAGATATCAGTGAAGCTTCTGTGTCTTTATCATTTGAGTTTCTCACAATTAGCAAAGAGTGATACTTTAGAATTACCACTAAGTTCTTTGTCCTCTTGCAAATCATCCTGAATCAACAGGATGAGCTAAAGTGAATAAATGGAAAAGATACCTCTCTCATTATCTTTTCCTCCTACTCCCTTTTTTTTTTCTGAGAGCTTGGCTAGGTATGGTATCTTACACTTCTTAAAGACGTTTGGGATGTTGTTGAAGAAGGGCACCCATACAAATGTCAGGCACTCCCTCTGGGAGTTGGTGCTTGAAAACAAACTGCAGCCTCTTTGGGCCCCTGGCTAGATTTCCATGATAAACACAGCAATATTGACAGATAATGTGGCCAGCCCGGCTCTTGTCAGCCCAGTCTTTTAGCAGGTTTGATTAATTGCTTTACGATTTCACGTCCAGCTGGGGGGCCACTGGTGGGTCGTTTCTGCCCCCCATCAGGTGGAACAATGGAGCAGGCTGTTGAATCAGTCTATAGACAGCCACCATGTGCCAAGCGGGTGACCTCATTTTGAAGGAAGATGAACTTAAATTAACTCCTTCCGGCCCCGTGCAGCATAGCGTTGACTGCCTTGCCTTATTAGCATGCTCCCAAGGCCTAACTAAAGAATCCTTAGGAGTAGAGTTGCAAATGCTTCTGTTTTCTGGTAACATAATGATATTAGATGACAAGATTTCAGAGCTTTGAGAGCAAAGATGCACTGTTTTGTGCATAAACCTTAAGATCACATTACCTTGACTCAAGAGAAAAATGGTACTGACAGGGATTGCAGAACCACAGTTTTCCCTGAAAGATAATCTTGTAGTTTTCCTTGTTTTGATACAGTAACCTGAAAACCAAATGACAAATGAAGCTGTTTTCCCATTTTGTGGGTCAATGAAAAGAAAATTCCATGACTCTTCCTATTATAGAGTGACTCGAATAAAATGTGGTATTTATAGTAACAAAGATTGAGGTTGTACTTTACCTATAAGCAAACAAAGCTTAAAGGATATTTTAAATTGTCATGTTGTCACCTATAATTTACACGGTGAGTTAGGAAGAAGATGGAAACTTTACACAGTTCTAGCAGTTCTTTAAGAAAAGCCTGAGAATATTCAGAACTTTGAGGCCTGTTTGATAAATTACGATTTTGTTTATTTAAAACCACTTTGTATAACATAGTACTCAAGCAAATGTTAAGTGAAACTTTGAACAAAGTATCAACTAATTCTCAGTTTTGTAAGCTGTATAACCTTTATCTTCAGCATACCAGGCTATAGGTGTGTTGTTATTAAGACAAGGTTTGGAGGGTTTGTTTGTTTTTTCAGGTTGTCTTGCTGGTGGATGCAGCATATATTGATTCCCACCAAATGTCTTTAAAAACCTAATTGACTGAGAAGTTATTCTGAAATGATTTTCCCTTTTTGAATATGGGGAAGGGAGGGGACTAAGGCCAAGGAGAAAGCAAAGGTTGGAATGTTAAAAAGGTTGAGTATGTTACAAATGTAGCCCCTGTCCCCATAGGGTTTTTTTAACTTTATATGAGAGATAGGGTATGGAAAAATCTGAAAATGAAAATAAATGTTTAAGTCTAATTTTATCTGCTTTGTGTATGGATTAGGGATAGTTACTGCCCTGTACCAGTTGTTCAGTGATTATTTTCCCCCTAGATTTGCAAGACTAGTGCTGTAAGTTTTCTCTTATTTTCCCTCCTTCCCCCCTTTTTTTTCCTCTCCACTTGAGTGGAGCTGATCTTTTAAGTTCTGTGAAATTTCAAAAGAAGAATTGAACCATTGTAATGCTGGCTGGAGCTTTTGTTAAGCAAATTTCATTAAGAGACTGGGACTCTCACAGGTTTTTCAAAAAATCCAACTAAATTTTCATTAGCCCTGCTCCACCCAGTGTTCTTCTGTACACAGTCGTGGTATGCTCCCTGTCTAGATCCATTCCCTATGGAAGCCGTGACTTTAGAAGTGACAGGATGGTATATTAAAGGCCTTAATGGGAGCCAAGAATTGTTCCGTTCTTTGCCTGGCCGTTTGACCTGAGCAGGGAGGGGAGAACGGCTGGGGTGGCCCCCGTTGTACAATGGAGGAGCCATCGGAAAGTCATTCTTATACTGAGAAAGGAGATTGTAGCTTATCAGAGGGGACAGGCTTGCTGACTAAACACAGTTCTCTTCTTAGGTCCAGGATTCCAGTGAGGATGGGATTAGAGAGCAAACAAAATCCAGAAATATTTATTGAGCACCTACAGTGTGATGCAATGCAATATTGTTAGCTTTTGGAGTTTGGTAGAGGACTTTTCCCATTTTAGATGGTACATCCTCATTTTGTGTCATACTTGTGGGATACATGCATTCTAGTTGGTCAGCAACTCAATGTCAATAAAGAGGTGTTCTGCTGGCCACTGTTATGCTGATTTTACCCAGCATTTGTGATCTTAGCATTTTCTACATAATCAACCTGTTATCAGCAAGTGCTCAAGCACCCACAAACAAATGTCTGCCTCCTTAGAACAGTATTATTCCTTAAAAACATTTCAACATTTCTATTTGCTCTGTATGTCTCCTGGTGCATAGAAAACATTTTTCTTGCTAGTGCTAAAGTAAAGGATGCAAAAGAGAAAGAAATGTCTGATTTGTTAGCAGGTATCAGAATCATACCTCAGTCATACCTCCTGTATTCTTTTTTTCTACCTACAGGGGGTGAGAACATCAAAAGCATAAACCAGCAGTCAGGAGCCCACGTAGAACTTCAGCGGAATCCACCCCCTAATACAGACCCCAGTGTACGGATATTCACCATCAGAGGTGTACCACAACAGATTGAACTTGCCAGACATCTCATAGATGAGAAAGTTGGTGTACGTACAAGACCCTTTTTCCCACTTTTGGGCTGTTAATAGAATATTCTATTGGCTGTCTGGTGCCTTCCCCCTACTTCCCCAAGAACCTTTGTGCTTCCTGTGCCATTTAGCAGTTCCTCACACTGTTTTGGTGAGCTTGGTGGGGCAGATGGGTTATCCCCATTTTACTGAGAGTAAAGTCTGAGGCACAGAGGCTGATAATGGTCATGGAACCAACGAGTGAAGCATTTAGATGCTCCAACTCCTCACCACCCCAAATCTCTGCCTGTTTTCCAGGCTAGATGGGGCTAATGCTTTGCACCCAGCACTGCCCGCCTGGCCTCTTGTTGGCATTGTATTGGTAGCCAGACATGCAGATGGTTTTCATTGACTCTGGCTTTAGTTTCAGGCACCTCAAAGCAGATAAACAAAGGGAGTGTTGATGGAGGAAAGATTTGCCACTGCTCACCTCAAAGGGGACATAGAATTGCAGAAAGAGACTTGGGCCAGCCTTAATTGATGGGAGAGTCAAGCAGGTTGGTCCATATACACAGGGTGATAAGCTAGGTTTACTGTGGTGTTATCATCCATAGACATAGTGGTACCATTATTTGCTGTTCTGTGATATTGTTCACCTGAGGGTGTGAAACCATTCTGCAAATAAAATTTTCTGTGGGGAAGAAAGGATAGATTTAGGGTTATGAGGTATTTTTGTTTCATTTATTTATTTTTTAACTTTTAAAGCTGATTTAGATTGGGAGGGTTTGGGTAGAACTTAGATGATCAGTGAATAGGAAATAGAATTGTCATTGTGTCTGTGACAGGGTACCAATATGGGCGCACCTGGAGGCTTTGGTCAGAGTCCTTTCAACCAAGCACCTGCTACACCTCATCAAAAGTGAGTCTTTTATGTGTGTCTTTGCAGAGAATTTTCTCTCAAGAATTCCTCCTGCCCACAGTTTCCCTTTTGGGGACTCCCAAAAGATTGAAAATTTGGTAAGGACATCACAGTTGAATAATGTCTTAAATTATACCACCACCCCCTTATTTAATCTTGGCCTTGGCCCTTGATGATTGATGTCAGGGCTTTTCCAAACTAGTTTGGGAGTCCTCTTTTCTAATACTAACACCAATAGACTAACTCCTAGCCCTATCACTGCTAATAGCTTTTTAAACAGGACTTTTGGGCTAATCTGTTCCTCTGCCCCCAGCATTTTTATTTGTTTTTTTATATCCATGTAGTACATTTCCTCCGAGGAGCTCAGGGTGCTTTCCCAACATTGCTGCTAAAGTGAACGGTAACCCTCACAGCAATCCTGTGAGGTAGGTAAAACGAGTTATTTCATTCTAGTTTTCCTATAATTGGCAAACAGCAAGACAGGCTTAATCTAATGGTAACAAGTTTAGGTTTCAGGCTTTGAGAAGTGGGTAGGAAACATGAAGAGAGAAAATTGAATGAAAGGAAAATGTGAGGGAAGGTGGGCATGGAAGATGAAGAAGGGACATGATGGATCAGAAGGAATGAATGTTTTGTAATCCACAGTGGTCCTCAGGCATTTATGACCCAGGGCTGGGGTAACACCTACCAGACGTGGCAGACGCCTGCACAACAAGTCCCAAGTAAGTGACACTTCAGAGTTTGATGAAAAAAGATGCACATCTTCTCACATGATAGATCAGTGAATTCCTGGAGCCCTCTCAAGTATAAAAGGTAGTGAAGCCTTCTTATAAAAAGGCAAACTACATATAGACATAGCCTGCCAGAGATGATTGGTCTGGAAAAACAGCTCAGGTCTTCTGCGTTCCTCATGCTTGTGTTATGATAGGATGCCTGCATTGAGCCCAACTGTTCTGAGACTTTCTTCATCATCAGTGCCTTTGCTTTTCCAAGATGCCTGTCACTGTTTGACCATTGCTTCCACGAGCTGGGGAACAGGGAGAAGACTGGAACAGTCAGGCCCCAGTTGCTCCCTCCCCAGATCACACAAGGGCTCATGGCCCCTCCTTGTGGCTGACTGCAGTCTACAGACAAGTGATATTTTAGGGGTTGTGGAGAAAACTTAGACGAGAAGAATCAGCATCTCTCTTGCTGTTGCTCTCTGGAGTAGAAATCAAACTGAAGCCTCTCTTGTTTTCTGCATTCTGTAGTCACTTTCCAGGTTTGTTGGCTTTCTTTCATGCTTAACAGTCACCAGGCACTTGTCCCTCATGAATGGGCCAAAAATATCCCATTTCACAAGACTTTAGAGTTTCCTTTGGCCCAAACTACTCTGTTGCTATTTAGCCAGGTCTCATGCTAAAAAGACTAAAGAAACACAGAACTCCCCAGCATCTCTAATTGTATCTAGTCTTCTTGGGTCCCACATGGTGCTGTTCTCTTTGATCTAAATGACAAGCTCTCTCACTTTGTACCTGTCTTCTCTCAGTATCAGTGAGCAGTCTGCTCATCCTGTGTTGCAAATATGGTGTAGCTTTTGAGGACAGAAGTTAGTTGGGGCGGGGGGGGGGGGGGGGGGGGAGACGCAGAATTGTAACCATTAAGCAAGTATTTAATCTTTCTTAAATTCCAGGGAGAAAAAAATCTGATTTCTGAGGTGGAGAGTTGTGTAACTTCTCTTTGAGGAAACTTGCCCAACCCTCTCAGTCTAGATTCCCCTTGTTTTTACCTTAATTGGTTGCGTCTTGGGCGGCCCTTTGAAAATCCTTTTTAGTGTCTGAAAGCTAAAATGATCGTTTAGACTTGAATTCCTCGTGTTCTCAATCCAGAGTCAAATCAGAGTCAAATGAGTCCCCAAACCAGAAGTCAACTTTAGTTATCGCTAACCTCTGTTTTATTGATTTTTGAAATGTGTTGCTGCCCCTTTTGGGGGACTGTTCCCAGAGACTTTTCTCATTTTATCGTTCTTGGTAAAACCCAAATTTCTTTGACATATTGGAAATCCTAACATTTTTTTGTTTGGGAGCTATTCATTTTGACTGCAGATTTTATGACCTGTAGCATGCTGATCTGTTATATCAGATGTTCTTGTGCCAAGTGACGTGGGCTCTCCACATTGGAAATAAAGCAGTCCTGCTTCTAAAGTTATTGGCTTAGAAGTAAGGAGAATGCTGATTGTGAGTTCAGGAGTTCTGGGTTCCCTAGTTCACAAATAAATACTGCATTTGATGTGAGGTGACAGGATCAGAAGTCAGGAGTCCCAGGTTCCAGTCCTGATTTCTTCACTCTAACCTTGTGATAGAGATCAAGTCACTTCCCTGCTCTAAGCCTTGTAGATCTCTTAGATTTTTTCCATTTTTAAGGTTATAATTCTGTTAGTTTGGTTGGTTAATTTCTCAACCAGATGTCACTGTTTTTCATATGTCTATGATGATGGGAAATCCTTCCCAAAATACCAGAAAGTTAGTTAGACATTTTTGTGAATGTGTCTGTAGTTTAACTAGCAAAAAGCAACCTTTGGGTGAGCTAGTGGCCTAGCTGACGTTTTCCTGTTCTGTGCTGCGGTGGAGGCAAATGCTGAATGCCACATCCAGAAGAGTAGATGTGTTTGGTCAGTTCTGATTTTTTCCCCCTCCTTTGGAAGGATGAGAGAAATAAAAATGTGAGTAAGATCTTCGTGATGGCCATCAGTAGGTGAGGTGGTACAGTTATTAAGGTTGACTTCACTGCACTACTTGCTCCCTGACTAACAATCAGGTTAGTTCTCAGTCATGTCAAGGGGGAGTTTTGCAAGGCATGGGAGGATTGCTCTTCAGAAACTACATAAATACCTATAACTGAAAAATATTTTCTGCATCCCAGATGTTCCCTTTTATTTAAAGTTTTAAAGGAAATCTCCAGGGGAGGAGGGGGAAAGGTGCCATCAGGGGATATTGATCCCACTTTCTTACTTATCCATTCATGTATTTCTGCCTGCGATCCCACTTGTCATTCCCTTTCACTTTTTTAGAGAACCAAATCATTCCACTGCGAACATAAAACGCCTATCAAAAAATTATCTCCTCTACTCTTCCTTCATCCCTTCCTCTTCAGCTCTATCCTTCTGTAGTGATGATAGTGGGGACCTCTTTTCCTGGCCCCCACCATTAACCCTGCATGCATTTGAATGTCATGCCTCTTATCTTCCTCATACCCATCTTCAACCTTAAATAAATTAACTAAAGGGTAAAACATTTTGCTGTGAAATGTATTTAATGCTGTCTCTTTTCAACCTACTTTGGACTAGTTCTGATTTTTTTAAAAAGGCATTGAAGGAGGTCCTTTCCTTTGTTGGTGGACAGGTGGACACTCAAGCCAGCCCTGACCTCAGCAGAAAGAAAGGTCCTGACTTATGGCTTTGGTCAAGTCTTTTAACCCTCTTTCATTTCCCTAAACAGAATGCTACTGCCTTGTTCCCTCCACCCATTTCACACTTGCAATTTATTATGTTTTAACAATCTTCTTCTCCTTCTTCCCACCCCCCCACCCCTCCTTTACTGATGGAGCCCATTGCAGCTTATGTTGCACTGTAGGGCATGTACCCAGAGACAGTGAGAGAGAGAGAGCGTGTGTAAAGAATTAGAATTAGCTTTCTTTACCCGCTGTCCACCTTGCCTTGTCACTAGAATTCCTGGTTTCTGCTGTACTCTGTGTGTTGGAAAACAAGGGGAAGTGAGGCTACGGTTCAGATTGAGCTTTCTTTTTTAGATTTTCTTTAATTTCCCATGCTTAGTTACTTTGAATGTTTACAAGTCTGCATGTCCAGTTTGAAGAACTATTTTCTTCAAATGGAAGAAAAAAGTTATGTAAAAGGGTGGTGTTATTTTGCTCCCTGTCCCTATTTGAAGTTCAGTTGACCCTGTAAACAAAACCAGCTATGCCTGTAAGGTATCGAATGCTAAATCACCTCAAAGTAGTCCACAACCTGTGACGCATTTCATTAGGAAGCTTTTTGTTCTCATAGCCTATCCTGTTTTCTTTCTATCTTAGGGGCTGTCCCCCTCTCTCCTCTAACTCTGCTACTGTGCTCCTTGCCTAACCTGGAGGATCCTTTTCTGTACCTCTTCCCTATATATCTGTGGAACAAAATTCATTGTCTGTTTCTTGGATGGAGGTTCCCATCTTGTTACCTTCCTTTTTTCCTGTCGTCCATCCTCTTCTAGCTAAGTCTCTTTCCTCTTTTCCCCGCAAAAGTTAAAGCAACCAAAGCGTTATTGTGAGGTGTGTGCCCCCACAGGCTTTTTGGTGTGGGTAAAAAAATACACCAAAAAGCTCTGGGCAGTAGCTAGGCAGGAGGAAAAACCCTCCTTTTCTCACTGGCCTGACTGTTTTTGTCCTCTTCAAACAGGCCAGCAGAGCCAGCAGCAGAACAGCCAGCCTGGTTACAGCAAGGCATGGGAGGACTATTACAAAAAACAGAGTGAGTGGCTTTCTTCAAAGGCAGATGACCAATAAATGACAAAGTACTTTCTTGTCCCTCCCAAGCACACTTTAATTTACTGTGGACAAAGCATCTTCTTTTCCTCAGGAGCTTCCTATCAGTACCTTAACTTGTTTCCCCGTTTTTCTTCTTGCCCTTTTGTCAGAACGAGTTGTAACCTGGCCAGGTTGCATCTCAGCTGGTATAGAAAGAACCCAACATTATCCCTTTCCTGTGCTGATTTTCACACAGCTGATTCTCACTGGTCAGCAATCGGCTGGGTGAGAGACAGAATGTAGAAAATAGGTGTAGAACCTGGATTCTTAGACTTGCCTCTGAAAAGTGTGGCTGCCTTAGAGTCCTGAAGTCTTTCTGCTTAATCCATATAACTGAATCACAAGCCAAACCAGGCTTGAAACACCTAGCAAATAATTCAAATCAGAGCTAAATTAGTATATTTTCTTAAGTGGTTGAGCTAGATGAGTTAAATATTCTATAGAGTGAATTGAAATCTCATTTGGTTTGAAACCTTGATTCACATCACTTGCTAGTTGTGAGAGCTCAGGTTTGAAGCTTGGTGAGGATGGGTAAACAAAAGATTGAGGTCTTGAAATTTCTGTGAAGGGGAATGATACTTTTTCCCGTCACTGAGAATTTCCTGGGTATAGAAAGGAAAGGAGGTTACTAAGGGGAAGTAGTTGAATGGCTAAAATATGATAGGTTTTTTTAGGGTACTGTTAGTGGTGAGGCAGCAATGGAAAGGGTGGAATTTTTTTGTTAAGTGTTTATAATTTGCACCCATCAGCAAGCCAGCTTCAATCAGGTCCTTATGACCGTCCAGCTCTTCAGAATAGAAATATCAGGTGATGTGAGCAACATTTCCTGATGTCTAGCAACACTTTAGGAAGGGAAATACACAATTAGATTTGAGCACCATTGTACAACTAATATGCCTTATCTTTGAGTGGACTGGTATTGGTGCCTTCAGATAATCTGTCTTTCCTCCTTTGTCAATCAGGCCATGCCGCCAATGCAGCTTCTCAGGCAAGTTCCCCACCGGACTACACAATGGCCTGGGCGGAGTATTACAGACAGCAAGCTGCTTACTATGGGCAAACATTAGGGCAAGCTCAGGCCCACAGCCAGGTCTGTATTTCCCTGAACACAGCAGTGTGTACCTTTGTCCTGTCCTTTCTTCCCCCACCTTAGAATAATTTGGCAAGTGAATTGCACATTGGCTCGCCACCCCATTGAAGCTCTGACCTCTTGGCCAGCCACTGTCTCCTTTGTCTCCTATTGTTCTTCCATCCTCAACCATGGCGCTCTGACACCTGGGTGTTTGTACAACTTGGACCAAGCAAAAAAGCAGATGTTAACTAGGACAATTACAGTAGCCAAGGAGAAATCCTAGTAGCCACTTCTTTTCAGTCCTCCATCTTTCTTGCTCTTTCTGTACAAGGAAACTTTTGGGCCAAAGATAATTGGAGTTAATTTTGTAACCTAGTGGGGCAACTCCTTCACATGACCTAATAAATTTCCATCAATTTATCGGTTGTATACAGCTGTATAACTTGTATACAAAAATACAGTCAAGAAGGTACATAGACTTTCTAAGGTGCTTCCACATAAGGGAGGTGAAGAATTGAACTGTATTGCCATTCGGAGTAAGTTGCTACTCCATGAGATTTTCTGACATGGGAGGGGGGGCTGGCTGTTGAAATTGCTGTCACTGGGCTTAGAAAGGTGTCTAACCACAATGATTATGTAGCCCTGTCCTTTGTTCCAGCTCCATGAGGCACCTCCCCGGTCACGTAAAAGAGGGTTCCATATTGGCTACTCCTTGGGAGGCAGGGCTGAGGAGCACAAAGCCAGATTTTCTCAGCCTTGTACATTCCCAGCCTCTAATCCCATGGATAGGAAATCAGCATTCTAAAGTTTCATAATTAACCATTTTTGTAGGTATTTGAGGCCAATTATCAGGCAACTAAAAGAAAAACATCCACAGGTTTTCTCATTTTGATAGCACTGCAAAACCACAGTGTCCAGTGACTCAAATAATGGTTGCTTCAATGGGCTCCATGGCTGACATCCTTAGTAAGCTGCCTAGTGGGCTCAATAGGAATGGGTAACTGAGCTTCCTAGAGTCTAACAACGGCCACAAGCAGCAAAGTGCTGGTACTTCTCTCCCACTCCATTCTATGTCCTCATTTAGAAGAAAAACTCTGAAACATCTCTCCTAAGATTTTCTCTTGCCGTATCCTATGGCATCAGTCTCACAGATGGGGGAGGAGTTATCTCCTTGTACATTGACTCTGTTGTCTGTTTGAATGCCAGAGAAAGTGTGACCTGTCACCTGCCCTGGGGAGAAATGTTTCAGAAGTATATACTTGAAAAAAATCTGCCAAGGAATAACTTTTCTTCTTTCTTCTTTTTCCTCTACAGGAGCAGTAGAACAATGTCCTTATGGCAGTTTTTTTTCCTTGAAATCATTGTGAAAGAAAACCTTTTTGTAACAGAGGTTTCTAGATTTGCAGCCTTTTGATGAAGATTTTTTTTGTTCGTTTTTGTGAAACACTAGTTGTAGAATAATCTATACTGAACTTTTCTAAGAATCAGGAAAAATTAGTAATATACTAAACTTCATGAAAATGCTGGTAATCTTTTGATTTCGTTTTTTGGGGGGTATTGTTTTGTTTTATTGTTACTTCCAAATTTGTAAACTTTGGGGTTCTATTTGGAACAACGTCTGCAAATTCCAGACACCAAAATGTACCTCAGAGTAGTGACATTTCAAACATGGGAATTTTTTTTGTTTGGGGTTTTTTGTTTTGTTTTTGTTTTTTCTTGGCGTGTTTCTCTTTTTCCTTTTTGATCTTTTCTGTTGCAACAAAGTGGCTTGGAAGTCTTAGGTGTTATGTAACAAATCCTAAAAAAAATTTTTAAACAGTATTTAAATATTCTTAAATATGTAAATGCATTATTAAATGTTTTACTTCTAATTTCTTTTATTTTGGCTGTCTGATTTTATTGCATTTTTTAAAAAACTACATTATGTATTGTAATTAATTATGTGAATTCTGTATTGAGACAGTTAACTGTTTTGCTGTCAGACAGGTTAGGGGAGGGGGGGCATTTTGTAGGGTTTGTATAATTTCTAGAGTCTAAAGGGGTAATATAAAAACATGTAATTTTTTTTAGCAATACTTTTTTTCACATGTCCATTTTGGGTTGCATTTGTGTATCTAAGACCTCCAAGCTTATTTTAAAAAATTTTAAAAACCTTCCTCTATACTCTCAGAAATATAAATACTGTTATTTTTAATATTAAAAATAAATCAGCTACTAGTAACTTTAACAAACACTGTGGAACATTAAACCATATATAAGGTAGTAACTATTTTTTAATTCCAAGGTGTTTTTTGCTTTTTTCATTTTTCTTTCAAATATTTTCATATCTAATATTTGTCAAATTACTTAGAAAAATAAATGATTCTAGTATTAACCACAGTATGCGCTAAATAATTTTGATTTAATAAAAGGGATAATATGATTTCTTATGTTTAGTGTTTTCTTGTACAGATAACTGTATTTTTAAAGAAAAAAAACGGAACTGAAACTATTTTTTCTTGCATTTTTAATTGACCTGAGGGACATTCCGTTTTGAAATGTACTGAATTTACTGTTCGTTTTTTTCTCTTTCTTTTTATCTCCCTATAATGCTTGAAATGTCTAACTATAAAAAAATGCAATTAAATAATGTTGAGCATGGTGTTTAAAACAAAATGTTCTTTTTATTTGACTGACAGTTGCATTTTACACTCTATATAATAAAATTTCCACAAGGCTTCTTGTGGGTGAAGTGTTTTTAGTCTGTTTTATTTTGCATTTTCTTGGTACCTCCCCAAATGGAAAGCACGGCTGACTCACATTGCATTATCTCCAACTTAGTTGCTACACTACATAGGCTTATATCTACTTCGTTAAACTAATTTCATTTTAATGGCTTTGTATAATTTGATGTTATTGACTTGAGAGCCTTAATTACAATCAGCCCTTCTTACCTGTCACATCTAAGCATCTCTTGAAGTGGCGTGACACTGAGAAGTTAATAACTAGAGTTTCCTCATGGAAAGACGCTGTCATTGTAAGTGGGTCTTGAAGATTAATTTATGGGAGTAATAGCAAGGGGTTTTGATCCAGTCCTCAGCTGTATAAACGTACTTTACTGTAACTAAGTCAGCAAAGCCTATACTGTCTGCTCCACATTTTCTACTAACCTGTCCCTCCATATGTAATCGTCTGTGTATAATATATCATCATTTTATACACAGTCACCTGATTGTGTATAAAATAAGGATATGGATCTCTGCAGTTCTTGCCCCTGTGAATGCTGTTCCTCTTATTCTCAGAAGTAATAGATTTGGGCAATGCTCCCAGCTGGAGGTGGTGCTACATAGCACATTGATTGCTACTTATCGTTGGAAACAGGTCTTGGTGACTACGTTGGGGGAACCTTCCTCAGGGTCTATTCAAATGATGAGATACTGTATAGTCCCAGCTGTGGGCCAAATGGTCTCTGAATCAAGGGAATAGAATAGTGTAGTAGAAGAATAAATACTTCTGCCTTGTATTTTTTTTAACCACCTGCTTTTTTCTTCCTATGACTGGCAATGATGTTGAAGGCATGTTTCTATGCTTAATACTTGAATATGCTGCCACCCCTACCTCCCCTGTCTTTACATAGGAGTCTCCTCCTCCTTGATCAGTTCCTGAATAGAACTCTCCAATCATGAGTATTTACAGCTTATCTATTTTCTTTTCTGGGTCCCAGCTTTTTCACTCTCTCCCCCTCCCCGAAAAAAAAGGCATCTGTGGCCCTGATAGGTCAGAAGGGGGTGTAGAGAGAATCCCATCTGCAGCAATTTTGAGGCATATTGAAAGCCGGAAGAAAAAATGGGGATATGGCATCTTTAAATACACCTCTAGAGAATCGAGTTTGACGTTGAGAGATTGAATAATAAAAGCCACTTGGAAAAAAAGAAGGGAGGGGGTGAGCAAGAGGAGGGCATAAACGCTGATGATGGGAATGGGAATTGGGGAGAGGGCATTATAGAGAAGACTTCCTTCTAATTCATCTTCCAAGCTCTGTGCCAAAACAGCATTTGGCATGGTTCACAGGGAGCAATTGTGTGATAATGAACCCTAAGGTGTCCCTTAATTGAAGACTGAGTATTGCGGCTTGTGCCAAGAGTCATAAATGGCACAGGATTGTGGGAGGATGCATTTTCTTAAATGTATCTGTAAGTACAGATTAGCGCTTTTCCCCAGTGAAATGCCCATACTATAAATTATGGAAATATCTCCTTCTGATGCAACCTTTTATTGAGGGGGTGGGGAAGGGTGGGGTGGAGGGAGGAGGGGGAAAAGTTTGCAAGCATATGAAATTTGGCCTCTCATTAAGATGGCGCCCACAGAATATGGGTTTTTTTCATCAGCAGTCTGGTGTCTTAGAAGGCTAAAGTGCTTGAAATGCACCAACTTCAGCGATTGTTTTCCATTAAGAAAGCTGCATGGTCATCACTAAGGACTTTGTGTTTGTGGGGGCTGGGGCAAAGAGCGTGAGGGGTGGGGTCATCTCTGACCTGTCTTTCAGACTTGGTCCCCAGACCCAGGGGTTTATGAAGAAGTTGGTTTGGCAGTCCCGGAGACCCTCACATACAGATGTTTGAAGTGATGTGTATCAGAGCCATTTGGTCTTGGTCCCTGTCCACACCCATAGGCTCAGTCTGTGGTATACGTTACTCTTCCTGCTGCTGTGATTTATGCAGCTTGAGTCATATCCCTCATCTTTCTCCTTTCTTTTTGGAGGGGGATGGGAAGGGACATATGAGTACATACTGCTTGTTGCAGAGTGGTTGCCATTCTGTCGTGTCTGACTTCATGACTATAGACCAGTGTCCACAGGGTTTTCTTCGCAAAAATACTGGAGTGATTTGCCATTTTCTTCTCCAGTGGATCACCTTTTTTCAACTCTGCCAACCTGTCCATCCTCTTAGGTAACCCTGGGAAGACCCTAACAACTTGGTGTCCATTAAGGCATTTCAACATCAGAGGGTATTAACATCTGCCTCTTCCTGTTTGGGGCAGTATCCATGTGTTATAGGCCCACTCAGTAATGCCCAGGTACCAGCTGGGATTTTAAAGACAGGCTAACACAGATGGTCCCAGTTAGTTCTTATGAATTAATGGACAAGAAGACTGCCTGAGACCTAATTCTGGGAAAAGAAGTGGGGCACAAGGGACATGCTGAGGAAGTAGGTGGCAGGCTGAGTATTCTTACTTGGGTAGAGCTGGTTAGGAAGGATCCCAAACAGCCTAAATTATACCCTGGGTCCTAGGATAAACTTTCTGCTATTCATAAACATTTGGTTTCCTGACCTCTGAGATTTTAATTTCTGAGGAAGGGTATAGAGGAACCTTTGTTTTCCTCTATTTCTGCAGAGAGCCTCTACTGAAGACTTAACTCTGTAAGATGGTGATGCACCTGAGTTCTCAAAGGCTGTGTCTGTGGAGGACACGCTTGGTCAGGTCCTACCAAGGTTGAGAATTTTTTACTGTAAAACTGGAGACAAAACTAGCTGGCATTTCAGGGCTAGAGTGCTGGACTTGGGAGTCCGGAACACCTGGATTCATACTCAGCCTCTCATGCTAGCTGTGTAGAGATGAGCTGGTCTCAGTTTCTCTAAGCCTTGGCTTCCTCATCGACCTCACCGGGTTGTGAAGATCAAATGAGAAAATGATGAGACAGTGTATGTTTTACTTTACATAGGCAAGCATATAGCATGTTTTCTATTAATCTTCATACCCATCTCCTCAAGACGGGAACATCTAGTTCCTATTTAGTTCGCCTAGAAAAAGTTCAGTAGTTGCTATCTTGTTGTCCTGTTTTGTTTAATATCTTCCTGACTAACCATAAAAGTGGATAAAACGATTGCTTTTTATAAGTGAGTAAGTATCGAGGTACAAACTCATTTCTGTAAGCTTCCCCAAAGCATCTTCAGAATGTAGCAGTAGCAGACAAAATGACAGGGAGTAAATGATGGGGATGAGGATGATTTAAGCTAGAGGCTGAAGGACTCATCACCAGAGGTTTGGTCTTGATAAATCTGAAGGTATTTCACAACACCAGTAAAGGGAGTGTTCGTATTTATAGAATACTTCCATTGAAGTAAATATTTAACAAAATCTCCTATCCCCTTTGCCCCCCAACAGCTCTATATCTTTATCTTCTCAAGAATTCCAAGTCAGTCATTTGTAAAGGCTAGATGGAAGAACAACTCAGATCCAAATGGGAAAGGTGAAATGATGTTGGTTTCCCAGAAACTTTGTTCTTATAAAAATGTAATTTTCAGATTGTCTACTGCATGACAACCAAAATTTAGAGTATGTCATTGTGTGAGTGACAAGTAGAAGGGGTCTGTCTTGCATTAATGCCCTGCCATTTCATTATCACCTAATTTATTAAAGAAATCCTTTTCCATCATGAAAAAGGGATCCATTTTTTAAGAATTACTGCCTTCTTCAGTCTCTGTTCCTTTCTTTGCAGCATTCTGTGCCCTTGTGATTATCCTGTCTCTTTCTATTGCCTCAGCTTCTGTGGCTCAACCCAGTCCAATTCCCTTTAGCCCAGGAGAACTGCAGAATCTCTGTGTGGCCTACACAGAGGACCACAGGGCAACAGTGTATTACAGGGCCTGGAACTTTGCAGAAAAATAGGACAATAGGTAGGAAAAGGGCAAGAGAAAAGCCACATTATGAGCAATAGACAATCAGGAGGGAGGCCCAGATTCTAGACTTGGCTCCACCATTAACCAGTTCTGTGACCTTGGCAGAAACACTTCATCTATACCTCTGCCTATTACCTTATTCACCTCTGTGGACCTCACTCATTTCCTTCACCTATAAAATCACATTTGTACTAGATGACCACTAAGGTCCCTTCCAGGTCTAATCTAATCAATATTCAAAGAGTCTGTGTTCCATGATCCTTTCCATCCCTAACATTCTAGAGTCTGTTTTCTATTCTGTAGTACCTGAGGGTTTATTTGCTCTTTCTTGGGTTGAGATTTGTTTTCTGTACCTCAAGAAATTTGAGTTGAGCTTCCTTAGTGACTTAGGTTCCATTCATTCTTCCAGATGGGAATTTCATGCCAGAGGACATTTCTCTATTTGCTGCTTTATAGCTATCCATTTGATATCATGTTTCTATACACTCTCTTACGTGGGCATGCCATGTTGAGTGGTCCTGTGCCAGCACCTCCTGTGTTGCACAGTCAAATCCAAAATTCTTGAGAGAGATCTTGAGAGTATCCTTGTATCGTTTCTTCTGGCCACCATGTAATCACCTGCCTCATGCCTCATGCCTCATGCAAGTTCTCCATAAAATTGTCTTTTTGTCAAGCGTACATTTTGCATTCGAGCAACATGGCCAGCCCATCAGAGTCGCGCTGTCTGAAGCATACTTTGAATACTTTGCAGTTCAGCTTGAGCAAGGACTTCAGTGTCTGGTGCCTTTATCCTGCCAGGTGATACTCAGAATCCTCCTAAGACAGTTCAAATGGAAATGATTCAGTTTCCTGGCATGGTGCTGGTAGACTGTCCATGCTTCACAAGCATGAGGTCAGCACAATGGCTCTCTAGACCTTCAGTTTGATAGTCAGTCTAATACCTCTTCTCTCCCAAACCTTTCTTCGGAGCCTCCCAAACACTGAGCTAGCCCTGGCAATGCATGCATCAACATCATTTTCAATGTGTACATCCCTGGAAAGTATACTACCAAGGTAAGTGAACTTATCCACAGCATTCAAACTTCTCCATTTGTTGTTAAACTGATGGTTCCATGTATGGATGGTGTGGTGATGACTAATGGAGCACCTGTGTTTTCTTAGTGTTAATTATTAGGCCAAAATTAGCACAGGCAGCAGAGAATTGATCCATATTTTGTTGCATCTCAGCTTCAGAGGCTGCACTGAGTACACAATCATCTGCAAACAGAAAATCATGCACCAACACTCCCTCCACTTTGGGTTTGGCTTGTAACCTTTTCAAATTGAAAAACTTACCATCAGTACGGGAAGTTGACCTTGATGCCGTGTTCATCTTCATTGAAAACCTTTGTCAACATGGCTGAAAACATCATGCTAAAAAGCATGGGAGTGAGCACACAGCCTTGTTTCATTCCATTAGTGTCTAGGGAGGCATGAGAGCATTGTCCAGAAACCAGGCAAACATGCCATCATGAAATTGACGTACAATAGTGATGAACTTCTCTGGGCAACCAAATTTTGACATAATTTTCCATAAGCCCTCATGACTAACAGTGTCAAAGGCCTTGGTCAGATCTACAAATGTTGTGTACAGACCTCAGTTCTGCTCCTGACATTTCTCCTGGAGTTGTCAGGCAGCAAACACCATATCGACTGTTCCTCAGCCCTTTCTGAAGCCACACTGTCTCTCAGGTATATGCCCATCTTCCAGGTGAAGGATCAGCCTATTAAGGAGGACTCTAGCAAGAATTTTGCCAGCAATGACTAAGAGAGAGACCTCCCTGTGATTGTCGCAGGACAATCTATTCCCTTTACCCTTATAATAAGAAGCACATAAGAAAAGGTGCTGTGCTCTTTGAGCAAAGCAGAATTGAGACAGCACAAAGTAAATGCAGGATGTGCAAATTTGGGATATCCACCCCAAATATTCATACGGACTATCTGTGCCCAACCTGTGGTAGAGCATTCCAAGTTCATATTGGTCTGATCAGCCACAGTCAGACACACTGAAATGTCACTTTACAATGGTGATGTCATTTTGGTTCTCTTCGAAGACAAAGGGCAACAATCAACCAATCTATGCACTGTCTAATTTTTCTCTTTTTCTTTTCAATTAAGGTCACTTCCAACCTTAAGAACAAAATTATGAAACATTTGTTCTTGGTTATCCACAGCATTGAAAGGAGTATGAGATATGGATCAGTGGTTTCTAACTCAAATAAAAATGATCCCTTGATTGGGCCCATATTGACTTAGAAAACCACAAATTAACATCATCTATGTTGTATTGTAGTCTTATTTATTTTATTAAACATTTCCCAGTTGCATTTTAATCTGGTTTGGACTTTCCAATGAAATTGGACACCTCTACTGCAGATAATGCCAAACTTCAAGTTATCCTAAAGTCAGTGTTTAGTTTTGAAGTGCTTGGGAGTTAACTTGGGGGCTTTTGAGTGGCAGAGAAGCTAATGAATTTACCTGATTAAGGAATAGTTTAAAACAAGTCTACATTTCCCTAGAGCGCACAATTGAATGCCACAACCAACCACCTAGCAGATCATAAATTTGATGGGATGATGAACACATGGTTGTTGGTTATGATGTTTGCTAGATCTTTGAGCTCAACCTTAAAAGCAATCGTTCATCAATTTATTAAGCACCAGAAATGTTCCAGGCACTGTTCTAACTCTTGGAGGGAAAAAAAAAACCTAAAACCCTCAAGGAAATCCCTAGAGAGGCAACACACAAACTATGTACAAACAAAATGTATATATGGGATAAGGGAGATAATCAACAAAGGGAAGGCATTGGCATTAAGGACCAAGAAGGGCTTACTATAGAAGGTGAGATTTTAGCTGGGGATTGAAGAAAGTCAGAGAAACAACACCGAATGGAACACTATGATGTAGTGGAGGAAAAAAAGAACTGAATTTGACATCAGAAGTGTTATTAAATTTCAGTTCAACGTTTAGTACTGCACAACAAGTCCCTTAAGTTTGGAGCCTCAGTTTCCTTATCTGTAAAATGCGGTTAAAAATAATAGCTCATATTTATTTCTATGCCACTTAGAGGTTTAAAAAACAGTTGTCAGAACCCTCACCCACACTGAATATTTCAGAGTTGTTCAAAGTGCTTCGTAATGCTAATAGAACAACAAAATGTGAGCTACTACTTTCATTATTAGTAAACAGTTTGGCAAAGTGCTTATGGTTGCTGGGCTTGGAGTCAGGAGGAAGACCTTGGTTGCACCTCGGACACATGTATGTCCTGTGTGAAATGGTCACTTAAGCTCTCAAGGTTCCTGGTGACTCCCTAAGACAAGAGTTCTTCGCCCGACTTGTGTCATGGACTCCTTTGCAGTATTCCCCTTCTCAAAATAATGTTTTTAAATGCATAAAATAAAACACACAGAACTACAAGAGAAATTAATTCTGTAAATACAATTACCAAAATAATAAAAAGAAAAAAATTGCATAGACCTCAGGTTAAGAATTCCTGCTCTGGCTATATATTAAAAATGAATTGTCAAGTTCAAACAATAGAAGGAATTTCTACACTAGAAATTCCCACACTGGTGATATTACCCATCTCTGTGTATGTGTATATGTGTGCATATGTACACATTTATGTGTATATATACATATACATACACACATATTGTATATTTAGTTTTTATTTTATGTACATGTAGCTTATGTATATATATGTTTATGTATATGTATATATGTATGTGTAGGGTGTATGTATATATTTATTTGTTTGCTTATAACTTAGCAGAACTTATCTGGAAGCCTGTGCTAGAGATGAAGCCTAGGACAAGGAGTCTGGTTAGGAAGCAGGACTGGGATGTGGGGGTGGGGGGACCTGCAGCCTCAAGGTCACATGTTGCCTTCTAGGTCCTTGGATATAGCCTTTTAACTGAGTCCAAGTTTTACAGAATTCTTTTATTAAGGGGTACTGCACTACTGGTAGATATTGATAACCTCTATCTGAATTCCAAGGGTCACAGATTTAGAATTAAAAGAGAACTTTGTCTAGTCCAACCCTGTTACTTGACAGATAAAATACCTGAAACCCAGAGAAGTTAAAAGACATGCCCAGGGTCACATGGGCAGCAAATGACAGTTAGGATTTGAACTCGTATCCTCGGACACCAAATCTGGTAGAGGGAATGACTCTAAGAGGCATTAGTACTATACAGCTACCTGATTCCCTCCTTCACTCCCTGATTCCACAAAGTATCTTTATCTACCCAGAGTAAACATTTTTCCACCGAACCAATTGGTTGAGCGTTGGGTCATCTAACAGACTACAAGGTCTAGGAAGTCATAGGCCATTCCTATTTAATGCCCAATTTCAACGGGGCTCATGGACCACTTTAAGTCATGAAGAAAGGAAAGGAACATCTGTCTAATACCTTCATTGATCCTGAAAGGTTGGCTTCATCCTTACAAAAGCTCTGTAAGGCTGCTTAGATCATGCAACGCATGGTTTAAGAAGTTGAGACTCCGAGGAGTGAAGTGACTACCCAAATATGGAAGGACTTCCTCCACATTCCTGATCAGAATGAGTTCTCATACACAGCACCCCCCGAAAAAGCTACCCCTAGAGATGGAAGGACCCACAGAAGTCAGCCAGCCCAAATTCTCATCCAAGTAGAAAAAATCAGGTAAGAATGCGCAATGTTCCTCGGCGCAACTCAAACATAGTCCAAGGTAAACTAGTGTAGTCTAGGTAAGCCTATAAAGGTTAATCATTACTTGTAGGACGGGCAGCCTCTCCTGCCGTTAGCACCTTTCCCCGGGAGTATCCACAGAGAGGCCCAATTTTTGAATGCTGAATCTTTTGCTTCCCCATTCAAGAGAAAACTATATGCCACTTCTGGATGTGACATTTTTAAAAGGGTGATAATAAGTTACAGCATTTCCCAAGGAGGATGATAAAGGGTCTAGAAAACACACTTTATGAAAAATGATTGAAGAAACTGGGGAAGAGAAGGTTTGGAAGGGAAGGGGGAACAAGTAGACACATGCTTGCTGACTTCAAATGTCACTTCCCAGGTCAAGAAATTCTGGTGCCTCCCTAATTCTTCTAGAATAAAAGACAAAGTCTTTGGTTAGGCGCTCAAGAGCCCTTCACCTACCTTTTCAGTCTCAATATATAATTACTCCCCTTTATGCAGTGCCTCTGTATGTACAAACTGACCTGCACATGTTGGGAATATCTTTCCTAGTCACCTCTGCCTTGTAATAGACTTTGTTTCAAAACTCAGCTGAAATGCTGCCTCCTACATGAGATCTTTCCTGATTCTCCAAGCTGCTACTACTGATCCTGCCAAATGAAACTACACTTCGTTTTATATATACTTATATGTGTATACATATGTCTCTCCCGATAGAGCATAAGCCCCCTGAAGGCAGGGGATGTTTCATTTTTAGCATGGTCTTACTGGTGTCTAGTGGAATGTACTGGAACATAGAACTGAATAAATACTGACTGATTTGAACGAGATAGTATTTGGAAAGCATTTACCACAGTGCCTGACACATAGTAGGTGCTTAATAAATGCTCATTCTATTCCTTTCCCTTGCCTCTCCTACTCTTCCCTCCAACTGTTAAAGGACTGTTTTATGGAAGAGAGAGTAGACATATTCTGTTGCAGAACTAAGACAAAAAGGCAAAAGAATGTAGGGAAGATAGGCTTTCTAAAGTTTATTAGAGCTGTGCCGCTCCATCTCCTCCCCACTTGGAAGAACTTTTAACTTGCTCTATCCCAAAACAGACCGGATTGCCTCTATAGACAGTCGTTCTACAGAGGATGAATTCAAATCTGACTTCTGGCTGTTTCCTTTGTACTTTGGGAAGAAAGCCGTGATGTCATGGGAAAAGCTTTGGATTTGGAATCAGGAGAGCTGGACTTAAATCTTCATTCTGTCACTGACTATCCGTGACTTTGGAAGAGTCGCATGAACTTCTGAGGAATTCATTTTCTTTATCTGAAAAATTAGAAGATTGAATCCAATGCCCTCTAAAGTCTCTCCTCCTTCTTTGTTATTCTATAAACTTCCCTTCACTGAAACAAGAAAAGCTAAATTATGACCACACAGGCTTCATTTGTCTGTGTGTTCACTGGGTCCCTTAAAGATTGGTGTTAAAGTCATTGTGAACGCTACAGTCAAAGCAGCACACTGATGTCATGGCCCCATGACAGCTTTTATGAAATCACTCTATAGTGTTTATCTTTTTTTTTTTTTACTGAAACTTAGTTTTATCTTTTCACATTATTTCAAAGACTTTATCATGGGGGCAGCTAACTGGTGAAATGGTTAGAGCACTTGGATTCAGAAGGACCTGAATTCAAATCTGACCTCAGCCACTTACAAGCTGTGTGAACCTAAGTAAGTTATTTTTAACCCTGACTGTCTTTAAAGGAAAAAAAAAGAAACAAGTGTATTGTGACCTGCTGCCTCTTTGGTCTATAAGGACCAGAGGTAACTAAATTCTAAATTCAAATAAAATCCAAGGAATAAAAATTTAAATCCTGTGCTCTGCCAGTCACCACCTGTAGACATTTCCTCTGTACTATCTCCTTCTCTGTAAAATGATGAGTTAGACTAGATGGCCACTGGGATCCATTCCAACTTGAAATCTATGATCCTAAGATACCCTGAGTATATGGAAAGGAGAGAGAGAGAGAGGAGGGAAGGAGCTGATGTTGAAAGGGAGCCACATCTGACAAGGTTTCAAGCAATTCCAGGGCACTGAGGCAAGACAAATGATCAGAGCACATCCTGAGATCTGCTGCTGGACCCAGTACAATGGGGTATTATGGGATATTGTGGTTGAGATTATACTTTCCTCCAAGAGGTTGGGCAAGTAAGGAGAGAGGGAGGGGAAAATAACAAAGTCATCTTTTCCAATTTGGGGTCATCAAGGCTCATTTTGGGAATTGACTGTCCACCTTGGGCTTGCCAGATCAAATAGTCCAACAGAGAAAGTATTCTGGTAATGTCTTTCTTTATGCCCATGGCCTTCCCAAAATACTCTTAAAACTATAAGAAAGGAAGGAGAGGGGAAGTGTGACAAAGGAAACAGCACAAGAGAAAAGAAATGGAGGCTGCATCTTTTTTTGTCCTCCTCCTCCAGCTGCACATTGTGAATTAGAACCATTGAATAGGCTCACCTCCTCCTCCCCATTCTAAACCAGCACGCACTGTGGGCACAAGTGCCCATGCCTGCCAGCAAGGAACCCATGTGCTGGTCTCACTGAGAAGTCAACATTATAAAACAACCCATACACCCTTCTCCAGTCCCCCACCTCCAAGCGAAATCCCTCAGCTGTAAGAAGCTGTGGGCACCCAGGTACATTTCAAAGGTTCCTTTGTTCTGAGCTGCAGAGAGTCTAAAGAGGGGGTCAGGATCACAGATCTCAAGGGAAGTCTAAGTGAGTTTCCCAAAGGATCACGCACTGGGGAGATTTGGGTGTGGTTTTGCTGTGGTCAGTTTTCTAAGTTGGCCCCTTGGGAGCCCCTGCGGACATAAAAGTGGAAGCTGCTGGACGAACCTTGTGACTTACTCTTCTGGGGAACAAGGGATGGAGCAAGATATCTGGGGACTCCTCCACAAAATTCCCCTCCCTCTTCTCTGTTAGTTGCAACAACAACAAAAAATAATAAATATTTTGCTTTGTAAAGCAGGGGCTACTTGGTCATTATTTTATTCCATAGAGAAAGAGGGGAAAGAGGGTGCCCAGGAAGGCCTTCGCCTTGATTCTAAGTCACCCTTGCCTTTTCTTGCAGGTATTCATTCAGCAAGCATTTACCTACCAGGTAAGCTCTGGGAATGCAAAGGAAAAACTGAAACAATCTTCCTTCAAAAAGTTTAAATTCAAATGAGGGGAAAAAACACATACACAAATAAGTAAGTACATAGATATTCAAAATAATAACTTATGGGACGAGGACATTAGCAATTGGAGTGGAAAGTTCTTGTAAGAGATAGCACTTGAACCGAGCTAATGGTTTTAAGAGACTGAAATGAGGAGGGAGATCATCCCTGGCATAGGGGGTAGGGGCAAAGGTGCAGAGGTGGGAAAGAGAATGACATGTATAGAGAAAAACAGAAAGAATAGAATGGCTGGAATGCAGAGAGCCTGAAGAAAAATGACATGAAACAAACATGGAAAGGTAGACTGGAAACAGACTATGAAGACTATGGCTTTTAATTGCCAAACAGAGAAGTCTGTCCCTTGTCTCAGAGGCCAGAGGGAACCTCTGGAGTTTCTGACATGGAAGATCAATCTGATGGCTTTGTGAAGGAGGGATTGAAGAGGGAAGAAACTTGAGGCAGAGAAAGAGAGGACTATTACATCAGGTGATGAGGGCCTGAACAACAGGGCTAGCCAAGTGAGTAAGAAAAGAGGGACAGATATTAAAGAGATTGTGGAGGGAGAATTAACAGGACTTTTCTCCTAGATTGGATAAGAAATGAAGGAGAGACAAGATAAGAGGATAACCTGGAGATTGCAAACCTTGTGACTCAACGGATGATGGTTCCTTCAACAGAAATAGGGATATTGGGCAAAGAAGTTCTTTGGATGAAAAACATAATGAACTCTGTTTTAGACATGTTGAATCAGAAATGTCCAGTGGGCAGTTGGTGATGTGGGACCAGAGTGCAATGGAGAGACTGGATCTGGATATATGGATCTGTAAAATCATTTATATCAAGAAGACTTGAACCCTTGGGAACTGGTGAGGTGTCAGAGAGAGAAGAAAAAGGGCCCAGGATGGAACCCTAGGATATACCCACATATTGGGGACAAGACATGGATCCAGCAAAGATGACTAAGGAGTGGCCAGAAGAGGATATATATATATATATATTATATATATATATATATATATTATATATATATATATATAGAGAGAGAGAGAGAGAGAGAGAGGAGAGAGAGAGAGACAGAGACAGAGACAGAGACAGAGACAGAGAGAGACAGAGACAGAGAGAGAGCAAGAGAGAGAACTTTCCCGTTTCTCTGGTCCAATATAGATTTGAGGTGCAGGAATTATTAAACATTTACAAGGTGACTCTCTGACCTTCCCAGGGTTGTTATGAGGGTTGGAGGCAACATATGCGAGTACTCTGCAAACCTTAGAGCGCTATGTAAATCCTGGTGGTGATTTTTCCCATTACTTTTTAGGATCGCTATTTTTTAATTCTACAATTCTTGGTCATACAGTATCACCAGGAGAATATTGCTGTTTTTCATTCCTTCTTCCATGATGGCATTTATGATGTTTTAAACCGAATTGTATTTATCTTTGACCCTACTAGTCTGTGAACTTCTTAAAGCTTCAAACCAATGAAGCAGTTATCTTTCTTAATCACTTACCCCCACAATGCATATTTTAGACACTTAACAATATCTGCTGGACAACTGACTTCATGAATTAAACAAATGACTCAAATGCTCAGCATTTACAGAGTACCTAAATGTGCATCCATAACAACGTATTAGATTCTGTAAGAGAGAAGATATTCTCATCCTCAAGTAACATCAAGTCTAATAAAGGGAGTCAACAGCTAAGAAGCAAGTAAAGAATTAAGTGCTAGACTGGTTCAGACAAAAGGCATTTCAGAGTTCAGGGAAGAGAGCTACTCATGTGGATAATCTAGGAAGATGCAGAGGAAGAGTAGTTGGTCTGGCAGAGTAGTTAGTATATGGAAAGGCAAAAAGAAGGATGACATTTCAAGTATTGTAAATACCATGCACCTTTAGTTCATAATAAACTTAGGATGTGCAAGGAAATAAGTTGTCCTGTGGCAGAGGGTGCATATTGAGGACCTGTGGAAGAGAGAGCCAGAATTAGGAGAACCAAGGTGGAGTTCCAAGGTTACTGTATTACTGGGGAGAATAAGCCTTTGTATAGCACTTACTCTGTGTCAGGTGCTTTACAGATACTACTTCATTTGATCCTCACTACAATCTTTCGGGGCAGGTGCAGTTATTATCCTCATTTTACAGTTGAGGAAACTGAGGCAAATAGAGGTTAAGTGATTTTTGTAGGTTACTCTAATTTGTAGCTGGTGGGTATCTGAAACCATATTTGAACTCAGGTCTTCTGGACTCCAGGCTCAGTGCTCTCTCCACCATGCCACTAGGAGCTCCTAACAGGACATCTGGGTCAATATCTTGAAGCAACTTAACCTTGATTGTGTGATATTTCCAGGTTCCCACCAAGTCCAGGACCATACACAAAGAGGATGGTGCTCCAAACATCACAGAGTAGCCAACAGCAGCATAGTGTAGTGAAAAGATCTCCCAGAGTTTACAGTATACCCAGAAAAACAGGACTATTGTAATAGCCATTTAACTGGTCTCCTTAATTCCTATCTCTAGCCTCTCCAATCCATCCTCCTCAGATGTGCCAAAGTGATATTCCTAAAGCATAGCTCTGGCCACTTCCTCTCCAGTCTCTATTTCTGACTCTCTAGACTTTCTTTGTCAAATCACAGCAACTTTATCAACCTGGAAAGTCATTCTGCCCCTTAGTCTGATTGGTTTCTCCTAGAAGTTCCATTTTAGTAAGGGCATCCATGTCTTTGTTCTTTTCTAGGCTCTACTACTATCAAGACTTTCTCCACCATGTTCCTCACATGAGTATTTTTTCCCCTTCCCCACAAGCTTGCTTTAATATGTTGCCTTACCCAACTTGAATGTGAACTCCTTGAAGGTGGTCTCTCTTTCTTTCTTTCTTTCTCTCTCTCTCTCTCTCTTCTCTCTCTCTCTCTGCCTCTCTCTTCTCTCTCTCTGTCTCTCTCTGTGTCTCTGTGTCTCTCTCTGTGTGTCTCTCTCTCCCTCTCCCTCTCTCCCCCTCCCTCTCCCTCTCTCCCCCATTTCCTAGCACTCAGTAACTGCTTCATGCTTGTTGGTTGTGTCCTTTTCCTACTTAAGAAGCTTCAGTAGCTCTTTATTTTCTCTAAACTCAATCCCTAAGTCCTATTTTGTTCCCCAAAGCCCTCCGTGATCTGGTTCTAACCCCATCTTTCCAGACCTCTAATACTACTTGCTGCTCCCAATGCGTTTCATTCTAACATCATCTCCATGCTTTTTTTTAATCTTAAGAGGTTTTATTTAGACCATTCTCAATTTATTTTTTATTCCTTTCAAATTTATTATGGTCTGTATAAATAACTGGCTTGTAGTATTGTGAATCTTTAGATGGTCTAGTAATTAAAAATTTTTTTTAATAAAAATTTATTTAACTTTTTACATTCATTTTCACAAAATTTTGGTTCCAAATTTTCTCCCCTTTTATCCCCTCCCCCCACCCCAATACACCAAGCATTCTAATTTTCCCCTATCACCAATCTGCCCTGTCTTCTATCATCCCTGCCTTCTCTTGTCCCCATCTTCTCTTTTGACCTGTAGGGCCAGATGACTTTCTATTCCCCATTAACTGTATTCCTTATTTCCTAGTAGCAAGAACAATACTCAACAGTTGTTCCTAAAATTTTGAGTTCCAAATTCTCCCCATCCCTCCCTCCCCACCCATTCCCTTTGGGAAGGCAGGCAATTCAATACAGGCCCTATCTGTGTAGTTTTGCAAATGACTTCGATAATAGTCATGTTGTGTAAGACTAACTGTATTTCCCTCCATCCTATCCTGCCCCCCATTGTTTTCTATTCTCTCTTTTGATCCTGTCCCCTCCCCGAGTGTTGACTTCAAATTGCTCCCTCCTCCCATTACCCTCCCCTTCCATCATCCCCCCCCTTGCTTATCTCCTTCTCCCCCACTCATCTCCATGCCTTTTACATAAGCTATCTCTTGACCTTCCTCTAGCTTCCTTTAAGCCTTAGCTTAATTGCTACTTCTTAAATAAGATATCTGATCAATTTCTCTGTGAGCAGTGCTGTTTCATACCTATTTCTACATTGACATGTTACTTTCCCCGATAGAATGTAAGGTCTTTTGAGATCTGGCACTTTTGTTTTTGTCTTTCTTTTCCCAAGATATAACCTAGTTCCTGGCACAAGTAGATTTAATGAATGCTGATTGATTGATAGATTGATTGATCTTAATGGGAATAAATGAACAATGATAAGGAGGAGACCTGGTTCAAATCCCAACTCTGATTGGAGGTGTATATCAACTTGGATAAGACACCTAACTTATCTGAGACTGTTTCCTCATCTGTAAAATGGAGATAATAATACTTGTGTTACCAACCTCACAGGAATACTGTGAGGAAAGAGTTTTAAGAGGACTATGTAAATGTGGATTGTTGTTACTATGGTGATCTCTTCTCTTTTTTTCAATGGAATTCAGATAAAAATGGTCCTAAGACAAATCAGTATCCTGTTATTATTATTCTGTAATATTTAACATTTTATGGATTATTTAGCAGGTAGAAAAGATCACTGCTTTTTGTAGTTGAATAAAAGCATTTGGAGGTGAGTTCATCTTCTGCAGGCTCACTGAAAGCATCCTCAGCACAACCTCAATAGCAGAGAGGACAACAGAAATTATATGACCTCAGCCTGTTCCCACATAATTTTGATCTCCTCTGCTAGGTTTCTACATTTTGAAAGCTTTTTATTCCATTTAGGTTGGAAATGATGAGTATTTGTATGGCATCATTTATTAAAAACATTCTAAAGTTTTTGTAGACCTATGTTATGTCTTGGATTGTGGGCAAAAGCTCTGCCTATGATAATGTTCTATTTCCAGTATATTTTATTGGTTGAATTCTCCAGAATATCTTAAGGTTTTCTTCTAGACAAAGAGGAAGCAAGCAATTACTGAACACCAACTATATATAAGGTCTTATAAAGGACTCAAAGTTGTATGTAATTCACAGGTTTAGCCTTTAAGGAGTTTAAAATCTAGCAAGGTGATGACGAAGTTGGACTGTTTTAGGATGAGACTAGTCCTACTAGAGTGTATGACTGTTATTTTATTGTACTTCTAAAAACTTGTTATTACTGTAAAAGGTTGTGGTAAACTAGATATTTTTATGCTGAAGGAATATGGTCATGGTAAACCTTATTGCCTTCATACCAGAACGGTAGAAATGCTTGCTTAACTTGCTTTAAACAAATAATATCTTATTTTTTACCCTGAATATTCCTCTCCCTGTCCTTGGCCACTGACTTCATTTGTTATTGTTTAATAATTTTTAAATTTTTTTGTATCACTCGAATTTATCCCAGTATCCCTCATCTTTTCTCTCTCAAATAACCATCCCATATAATAATATTTTTAAAGAAAAAAATAAAAAGGAAGAAGAGGGGGAAAATCAGGAAAACTGATTAATACATTGAAAAACTGTGAAAATATATTCAATTTCCCACACCCAGGGACCTTCCACGTCTGCAAAGGAATGGAGTAAGGTGTTCTTCTCATATTCTTTCTTTGGGAGCATGACTGTTCCCCATAATTTGTTGCATGGATCATAAAAGTTAAATTTAGAAGAGATCTTAGATATTATTTAGTCTCACTTTTTTTACAGATAGGATTCAGGGTGTAGAAAGACTGGCTGAAACAGAGGGTTCTGGGAAGATAAATGGTCATTTCTGGGAAAGGGAATAAATAGGGAAAGGATTATACATCTGACAACTCCAGGTCTCTGGTTTGGGATAACAGAATCCATGTGATTGGCTCTGAGGAGAGGGTCCAGGATCTCTTGCTTAGAACTAGGTAGATTTAGCAAATCACATATCTATCTAATATCCACTGGATAGACAATTCTTTAAGATTCTTGTGTTCTTAAGATTCCTTGTATCCTTTTCATTATTTATGAATAAACTCTCCCCTTGAGAAGAAAGCCTCACAAAGCTCACTTGGATCTGATGAGGTAGCTAGTTGTCAAAATAGATAGAACACAGGATTTGAAGTTAGGGAGACATGAGTTCAAAGTTTGCCTCAAATGCTTGCTAGTCCTGTGACTCTAGGCAAGTCACTTAACCTCTGTCTGCCTCAGTTTCTTCATCTTACTATAGGACTGATAATAGCACTTACCTCTCTTTTAAGGACAAAATGAAAGGATATTTAGAAAACATTTTGCAAACCTTAAAGTACATAAACTTGAAACTTCATAAAAACTATCTGTTTACTAGCTGAGTTCTTGTAGAAAAAGGAAAGAAAAGTTTGTGTTTGTTAAGAAGCAGATAGTGACTATTGTCTCAATTTGGGACCCAAAGTTTTCTGCTCAGCACATTAACCTTTTATACAGAGCATAGCTTCAAGACATATTTCCTGTACTTGGGATGGAAATGTGTTTTGATCCACACTCAAAATCTTTATTCATAGAAACATATCTACATGTGCCATTGTGAAAGAAGGGCCTGTAAGTAGCTTAAATGAAATGCTATAGAAGAGAAAAGGATTGCTTCCAGCTAGCATGATCAGTGAAGACTTCATGGAGGAGGCAGTGTTTGAACTGAACTTGAATAGCAGGTTGAATTTCAATAGTTGAAAATGGAAAAAAGAAAGGAAGAAAAGGAGGAAGAAAGGGAGGGAAGGAAATGGAAGAGAGCATTCTAAGCAGACGGTGTGAGCAAAAGCAAAGAGGTGGGCAGAGAGGAGTGTTCAAGGATGGGTAGTCAAGTTTGGGGTGGGGTGTTGCTCAAGGTAGAGGATGAATGTGGAAAAAATTAGTCTGGGGCTAGACTATAGCAGGTCTTGAATACTAGGCTAAAGTCTCAGTAAAAGAGAATTCTTGGCCTTTTCTGACAAGGTTGTGAGTTCTAAGCTTAATCCTTTTGGGGACCTTTCCATTTCATTTGGGTCTTCCTCCCTGAGGATACCTCCAGTTGAGAGGGGGGAGTTGATTTCTATGATTTCTTTCACCCTTGAACACATTAACCTTTCCATGTTGAAAGAGCCATCCTTTTGTCCCCATACAGTGTTAGGTGTCACCTAGGGCTCCAACCTCTCCACATCAGGTTTGTCTATAGTTCAGGGAGATAGGGAAGTCAAGGAGAAAGAGAAGCTGAGGGGGCTTGGAGGAGAAACTCCTTTGACTATTTAGAGCCCGGTAGGTTTATTTTAGCCTTCTAGCCTATATATAAGTACCACTTCAGCTCTTCAACCAACTGTGTACCACTAGTGTACTTCTTTTTTTCTCTCTCTCTAGCTCATTTTAGCAACCTCTCCCTGCCTGTTTCTAATTGGATTCCATCTTGCCTCTTTCCACTTCTGTTTTCTGCCTCAATGTCCATGTCTCTGTCATCATCTTTTTATCTCTCTGTGTTTCTAGTTTTCTCTTTCTTTGCTTGCCTCAGTCTCCCTAAAATGTGTCAGGTTTTGGTGTACTTTCTTTCTCTCTAGCACTTCTTGCCACCTCACAGACCAAAGGAGGAATCTGGAGATCGGTGCCTTGGAGAAGGAAGCTTCAGAGTCTACCCCACAACATCCCACCTCCAGGACCTGCTATTTGAGGTGCCCTCTCCACCATCATCCCCACCGCTGTCCCCCAGCAGTGTGGAGTAGGCCGGACCTGCCATCTACAACGCTTTGTAGCAGCAGGGAGCTACTCTCGCTCCCGAAGGGGCTTGCCTCCAGCCACCCTCCTCTTCAGCTCCGGGTGGGCACGACCATTGTCCCCTGCTGGCTCTCTGGTCTGTCCCAGGTCGCTGCGAGGGCAGCGCCACCCCATTGCCTTGCGCTCCGGGGGCCCCACGCGTGCCAGCCAGTCACCTGCCCGACCCCCGACGGCGCCAGCCTCCCCAGGCCTTTCTCTCGGCGCCTTTTCTGTTTTGACTTTTCCCGGAGCCCTGGTTTCCAAACGAGCTTCAGATTGGATCCATATTGAACGCCTTTTGTCTTTCAAGGGCTGTCCTTTGCTAATTAAATTTGATCCCAACAAACACTGCCCCCCCATCTCCCCATTAAAACTGTGCGGCCTTTCAGCCTGCAGCCCTCCGCTTTCCCCGCTCTTGTGATGCGTTCTTTCTTCTCCAGCCCCTGCTTTTCCTTCCCGTCTGGGTGCGGGGGGTGAGGATATACGGTATGGGGGGGGGAGCACAAGGGAGGGAGGAAAGAAAAAGTCCCCCTCATTGAGTTAAAGCTATTGAAAACATTGGAGGATTTCTTTTGTGCGAGGGTCCGAGCGCCCGCTCTCCCTTCGGGCCTCCCCCCACCCCCTGTCCCCAGCCCCCAGCCTCCTGCAGCGCCTCAGCTCTTTGTCAGCGCGCGTCAACACGGCGGAGAAAAGCCGTTCTGCCCTTCGCGTTGTGGGGCGGGAGAAATGGGGCGCTCTTCGCCTGCCGGTCCCCAAAGACGCCCCTAAGCCGGGGCTAGAAGGGATGCGGGGGTGGGGGGCACTATTCCCTTCTGTCCTGAAGAGTGTGTGTGTGTGTGCGCGCGCGTGCGTGTGTGTGTGTGTGTGTGTGAACCCGGCTGAGTGGATTTGTTTGCCTGTGGAAGAGAGAGAACGTGCTTTCCTTTTCACTTGTAGCCTCTCCTTTGAAAAGACTTGGGGGTAGGGGGAGAGGGAGGGAGCAAAGATAGAGAAAAGGGAAAAACACTGAAAGAAAAGGGAGAGGAGGTAGAAGAGAAGGAAGGACATAAAGAGAATAGGAGAAACGGGAAGGAGAGAAGATAGGAAGGAGAGAAAGAGGAGAGGAACAAGAGAAAAGAGAGAATAGACGGAAGAAAAATATTTTTAAAAGGGAGAAAAGAGAAAGGAGATACACCAGCAGACGGAAACATCCCCTTCCTCTAACATCCTATGACTCTGTGAGATACAGATTTCAGGTGAGAATGGAATAAAAATTCCTTCTCTCCCCACATAAGCCCTGAACCTCTATCTTTAACAAAACTGGCTGATTCTGGACAGCAGCAGAGGAGGGCGGGAGAGAGAGAGGAGACAGGGTTAGGGCAGTGACTTCATCCGACCAAAGTAATAAGATGAAATTAAAAGATACAAAGACGCAGGTCCGTTCTCTTCCTTGCTGTATCTAAACTGAGAGGGGAAACCAGCGGCTCCAGCATTCTACTCTGCCCAGACCGGAGCCAAAGCCACATTCTTTCTTTTTTTTTTCCTTTTTTCCCTGTAATGAACTCCGCCGCTCCCCCTCCGGATCAGCACCGCTGATCAATACCTGGGATGGACTTTCTCAAGTCTCCTAATATCTTTTTAATGAGTTCGAGGGGTTTAAAGGGAACAACAGATCTGCCCTCTAGGGTAGATTTTCCCCAAGCAGATGTTTAAGGAGATGGGAGGAGAAGGCGGGAGGAGGGGTGAGGAGACGGAAAGGAAATCTACTCCCTCTATGGGGTGAAAGTAAGAGACTTTCTTCTAAAGTTCAAAAGAAAGGCGGGCCTTCACTAGCTCCAGAAAAATGTATTTCTTTTTCTGACAATGGGTCCCATTCTGTTCTTGACTGGTCTGGCAGCTTCGCCATCGATTTCCCAGCATCTTGGAGTGGGGGTAGGGGTACGAAAGAAATTTGAAGTCACGGGCCTTTACCCCTAGTTGCCAGTCCTTTCTCTCTAATATTACTTTCCATCTATTCTGTATACATATATAAGTATATACCTACTTATATATTATCTCCCTCTTTAGAACACAAGCTTCTTAAGGGCAGATTGTTTTTGCTTTGTTTCTTTATATCCGCAGCACTTAGTACACAGAAATCACTTAATAAATGCTTTTTGACTAATTTAACTGCCTCCGAATTAGGACTGAATCAGTCAGGATCTCCCTCCCGCACTGAGCTCTGACTTGCTTGACTGAGAAAACGAGGCGCTCAAGGATCGAAGGAAATTCAATCCCCAAGATCCCAGCCCCCACCTTGTTTTACTGGAGCAGATTTCCCCCAACTTCAATCCACGCGGTAGTCCGCCACATTAAACTCGGCTCACCCGGGTTTTAATGCTCTGAGACAAACACAAATAGGGGATTGCGTTTTCTTGGTACCAGATCCACACGGTCCCTCCCGGTCCGACTCTCCGAGAGGTTCAGTCAGTCAAACCACTGTTTACAGGGATAACTGATAGGAACTCCATCAGGGATACAGTGCAAACGAATACTGGAGTCGGAACCCGGTGGGAAAGGGAAATTGGATGGGAGAAGTTCACTCAGGATCACGGGAAGGAGTGGAAATATCTCCTGTACCACTCCCTAGCCTCCAACTCTGCATTCATAAATGGGTGAGCCCAAATCCGTAGAGAAGGGTTGCTGAAAGGAAACGAGGAAAGTCAGAATTTTCATCTCAACTGAAATTTTTCATATCCTCGCGACCTCCCTTAATTCTCCCTTCCCAAAGGGTTAAAGGGAAAATAAATCGAGTCTTGCTTTGGCCAGTTCTCCAGGTCAGGTTCCCTGGCTCCCACTTCTTTTCGAAGGGGATTCTGGGAGATTAGCCCTGACAGCCTGATCTTTCCTTTGGCCCCCCAACACCCTCCTCAGCCCCCCTAGTTCCTCTCCGCTCTCGCCCAGCAATAAGTGTTCGGCAACCATAAATATAAATCAATCTGAGGTCTTTCCAAATCCTATTCATCCAGAGGGAGACGAGGTCTGACAGGGGCGCACCCCCCCTTCAACCTCCACCACCACCACACCCCCTCCTTCCCCAAAGCAGCTGTTGGGCTCAAATCCCCTTTTCTTGCAGTATCAGTCAGCCTGAAGCCTTCCTCTGTCCCCCATTCCCGCTATCTTTTCTTCCCCCGGCCCCTTGGCCGCCCCTAGTCTCCCCTCCTCGGGCCCCGACGTTGTCCGGAGCCGGCCATCCCCTCGCGGGCTCCGGGAAGAAAAGCGGAGCCCCTGGGTGTCAAATTGACCTCAAAAGGAGCGTGAAAGATTGATTCGTTCCACTTTTCTCTGGCCTGCCAGCGCTCCAGAGCGCCGTGAATGGGGAACCAGAGAGGCTGCGGCTGGGATAAAGATGTTCTCTCTGGAAGGGGGGCTGAGGAGGGAGGGGGGAAAAAAGTCACCATTCACTCCTGGCCCATCAACCTTGGAAAACATCTCCAAAGAAAGGGGAACTGGGGCTATTCAGAGGAGGAGCAATACGAACACTTCCCCACAATAGCCCAATATACTAAGGGCCTCTCTATTAACACCCATGAATATTAAAGTGCTCTGGGGATGGGCAGAGAGGAGACTTTGGAAATATGCAGATGGCAATACAAGCCAGCCCATGGGTCTGCGCCCCACCCCATCCCACCCAAAAGACAACTCACAACAATATCCCCAGCAAAGGGGAAAAGTTTCTTTCCTATTAAAAGTCATGAATGTTAAATTGATTTCCTCTAAAAAGTAGGAACCGTCCGCTCCGTTCCCCCTAACTTCCCACCCTCTTTTTCTGTTCCTTTCTTCCTCCCTCCCTTTTCCTCGGCCAATGTCTAGCCTCCGTGGGTGCTGCAGGGACCAAACAGCTGCCACGGACTGAAGCAAGGGATTACCCCCCCCCACCCTCCGCCATCCACCCAATCTATACAAAAAAAAACCCGGGTATCTCTCCTCCTTTTCATCATCAAGTGTGTTTAAGTTGTTTCGGGGACTATAAGCTAGAACCTGACAATGTGCGAGTTTTAATACAGAGACACAGAGAAATATCTAAGTTTCCTAAGCATCGTAGTTACCCAAACTTAATATTTTAACCTTCTTCCCACCTTCCTTATCTACCTGCCGCAGGACACTTCCACCCCACCCCCATAATCTCTCTAGCTGGAAAGGATTTCGAATACTTCTCCACGTCCTAAATTCTTCATCTCTGGAAGAGATGGAGGAGAGAGAGAGAGAGAGAGAGAGAGAGAGAGAGAGAGAGAGAGAGAGAGAGAGAGAGAGAGAGAGAGAGAGAGAGAGAGAGAGAGAGAGAGAGAGAGAGAGAGCGAAATGACTCGGCGCTGTTCACTTGTGCTTGGAAAAGCAGACGCACAAACTCTCTGACTTGACTTGGCAGGACTGGAATGGATGGTCTCCGTAATTTCTCCTTCGCTATCATTCCCAGCTTCTGCTTCTCCTTCCTGACCGCGTGACTGTCTGCTGGAGAATTCTGGAGGTTTAGGAACCTAACAAGGGCGTGGCTGTATACTTAGAGCCGCACGCCGTTTTACTACGGTGTGGGCAAATAGGTATAAACTATAGAGAGAACCAGACCGAGACTTTCCCTGTGGCACATTTTTCCCTTGCCTGCATCCTGAGATGCAGACAATTTACCCATTGTCTTCCTCTTTCCAGGAAAGTTTGGGAAGCTTCCCACACTGCGTCTTTTCTGATGACGGCGTTGGTCTATATTTTCCAAACAAAATCATTCTTAAGGGATCAGTGGGAATAACAGAGACAGCCACCACACGCGTCGTATGAAAGTCTCGCAATACCTGGAAAAGAAAAGGTTCTTAGTCCTAGTGCTAGGTTGAGGAGGGTGGATGACACAGGATGGATAGTCACAAGTTCTTTCATTCGTGGCAGTAACTAGGTTGAGAGAGTGGTGCTGGTGTTCGTGGAACAGAACTTTACCCAGTTCCTCCTTCACACCATTCCACCGCCCCCAAGGGTTAAAGCATGTCCCAGCTGGAGTCAGCAAATAGTCGCTACGGAATGAAGGTGTGATGGGATTTGGAGAGGCTGAAGGAAGGTGACAGGGGATCCTCATTCTGCTCTGGACAAGAATGGTCATGACTTTAAGGGCAAATCCTAGTCACAGGGTTTTCCGAACTGGTTTAGTAATTTTTGCTGTTTTTCTGTTTCTGTTTTTGTTGTTGTTGTTTTTTAATCAGAAGCCCCTGACCTGAAGATGAGTATTCAGAAATAACTACATATGTATGAGTCCTGGGAGCATGGCTTGCTTCGTTTCAAGTTCCCATTTGGGAAAACTGTTCTAAAGGGCAAAATCATCAGGTCCAGATCCCTCCTTGTAATGCCTTATGCCAGCACAGAGAGAGCTGCTTGGTGACCAGCACTCCAAGTCTCTAAACTTCCCCATACCTATTACATCTGCCCTCCCTTCTGTTCTCCTAGGACACTTCTATCTAGGGTCCAGTAGCCCCCAAAGTAGGGAAGCAAACAGAAAAGCCTCTGGGTTCCCCAAGACCCCGAGGGTCCAGAAGCCTCAGACTGGAGGCGTTTGGGCCATGAGGAGTCCTTGGGCCCGCTTAATTTCCATAGGATAGGTTGGTGATGATGCTCATGACCACCTGTTAGCTGGACCCTTGAGCCTCTGGCCAAATTTAATAGGGAGGAGATGGAGGGAGGAGATAACTGAGAGGTAGTTTATCCTGCTCTAGGCTAATGGGGGGTGAGGAGGGGGTAGGAAGACTCTTTGGCTCTCGCTTTCCTACGCAAACGCAGTAAAATCTCTTTCTCATCTTCTTTCCAGGACAGAGGGACCCTTTCCCCAAGGCAAAAACGCCCTTGGTTGCCAGTGGTGACTGGCTACGCTGACAGAGTGGTTGGAGTTCTTGTTTTATTCTCTCTGGGCTTCTCTGTGGACAGAGAGATTCAGACAGAGACAGAAGAGGGAGAGAAAGGAGAGGGAGAAAGAAAGAAGAGGGAAAAAATAAAGAATGAAGGGATAGAGAGAGAGGGAGAGACTGAAAGGAGAAAGAGGAGAAAAAAAGACAGAAAAGAGGAAAAGGAATAAAGAAAGGAGACAGCAGCTGTAGAGGGAGAAGGGTGATGGGTTGGAGAGACAGAGACAGACTGAAAAGAAAAGGGAGGCAGAAGTAGCCAGCGAAAAATTCCATTTGGATGTGCTGGTCCTACGTCGGAGCACCTGAACAGGGAGGCTTTTCTTGGTCTCTCAAGCAAAGAGAGTTGGGGTTAGGGTAGGCCTTAGGCAGTGAGCCAAAGACAGTCCGGGGCTTTCGCAGTACTGATGGGTTTGGGAACCCGGCCTGCCTGGCTGTAGAGATTCTGTTTTAAGCTTTGGTTTAGGGTTTGGAGCGCGTTAGCAATCCCGCTTACTCGTCTTTTTGGAGAACTACCCCGGGTACCCAGAGATCGCACCTGAAAGCCTCTCCCCGCGATCTTATCCCCAGGCAGACATTCTGGACCCGAGACAGGGAGGAGGTATAAGGGAAGAGAGACCAGTTTGGTCCGGTTCTGTTTGGTTCGGACTGACCAAACCCGCGGCTGGGAGGAAAAGAGACAGAGGTCGTACCCTGAAGCCTGGATCAGGTTGAGGAATCTGAAGAAACATCCCGGATTTAGTATGTGACACCCCTGGCGAAATTGGAAGGCAGGGACGGTTCGGGAAGTGAGTTCACTCCGAGAGAAGTATCCCAATCAGGTGAGATTTCAGGGACCAGTGTCCACAGCTTCCTCCTCGCCCCGTCCCTCTAGCCTTTAGGTCCCTTTCTCGGCTCAAATGGCCCCCGACGGCCTTGCAGCGATTGCGGCTCAACACACTACCCCGAGGCCTGGATTTCGTTTTCCCTGGCGGTTCGGATCCTGGCGGCCCGCTTTATTCGAACTACCCGATCCGCGTCCAAAAGAGGATCCCCAGGGGGAAGTATTGGGAGAGCTGGACCCTGGTTGGGGGCCTGAAGAACAGGGAAAATGGAGTATGGGGCTATATCAGGTCGGGAAACTGAGATTGGGGGACTCCTTAGCTAAGATCACTAAGCACACTTTTCGCAGTTTCTCAAAGTTGTGCGGCTAGCTAGGGAGAGGAGAAACAGAAGAGTGCAATCCTGCCCGGCCCTGTGCAGTCCCGAGGCCAGAAACACTTTGGCCGGCATTGCCTTCTGGCATCCTAAGCCTACTGGGGCAAGCGGAGGCAGCAACCAGCCCAGGAAGAGTGAATATGCGTCCGTCTATATGCGGGTCTCTCTCTCTGTTTGTGCTTGTCTCCCACTCCTCACCCCACCCCCCACCCCCATCTAGAGAAGTGCAGACTTGTAGCGGATTTAAAGAACAGTGTCTTTTCCCCAGCCCTTCTCCCCGATTTCTATGCTAGGATAAACCTAGCCTCTGGTCCTTCCTCTCCCTCTGCCCTTCCCACAAGGGGAGGAGGGAAGGGGGAGAGGGAGGGGGACGACGACAACGACGAAGGTGAGGAGGGGGCTCCTTCTCCCCCCCTTTCTCTCCTCGCTCTCTCCCTCTAGGTTTGTCGCTCCCTGATAGAACAAGTCTATCTTACAACGTCAGGGGGGTCATTAATAACCAATTAGGAGGGTCACTGCGACTCCTATAAAGGGGCTGAGAATTTGCTAAGTGGCAGACTGTTAGGTGTAGAGTAGCAAAAGGCGAAAGCTCGCCCGAAAGCTCATCTCCAAACACTGATAAGATCCATATCTATTTATCTCTCTCTATAAATATATATATATATATATTTTTTTTTACCCACACTTGGCTATTGACGCTTTTTCTTACACACTCTTTTCTTGCCCCCTTTTCTCTCGGCCACCTCCCTCCCTCCTCTTTCTCCTCCTCTTCCACCACCTCCTTCTCCTCCTCCTCCTCCTCCTCTTCTCTTGCTTTTCCCTCCCTTGCTCTCCCCCGAGCCCATTGCCGTCTCGTGTGGCCAGAGAGGACGGGGTGGTTCATGATGGGCTCGGTGCTCCCCGCGGAAGCCCTGGTGCTGAAGACTGGCCTGAAGCCTCAGGGGCTGTCTCTGGCCGAGGTGATCACCTCCGACATCCTGCACAGCTTCCTCTATGGTCGCTGGCGGAACGTGCTGGGCGAACAGCTCTTCGAAGAGAAGTCTCACCACGCCAACCCCAAGACCGCCTTCACCGCTGAGGTGCTGGCGCAGTCCTTCTCCGGAGGTAAGTGGGCCCTGCTCCCCGGGGTGGTTTTAAGACTCGGCAGCTACCGCCCAATTCCGCGCCCCCCGCCCCCGCTCCCCATCAACCCAGAGGATCCCCGCTAGCTTAGGCCCTGATACCTACATACCTCGATGCCCCTTTGGACGGCTCTCTGCCCAGCCCACCTCAACCCAGCCCACTGTACGCACAGAAGCCCAGGCAGCCAGGGAGTCAGCCCAGGCAGCTCTTTGTCCCGGAGTTCACACAGAGGTAGGGTGGGAGCGAAAGGGACTCTAGCCCTCTTTGGGGACAAGAACTGGGGGATGGGGTGGGTAACAACTTTCTGAAACTTCTGTGCTTGGAGCTCTCCAAAATCCACAGTTCTCGGAATTCCTCTCCCATTGACTTCCTCACTCCCAGTCCCACTGCCTCTCCCCGCCTCTCCCCTCTCCCTCTCCCTACTGGGCCATTGATTTCCCCCCTCCCGCCCCCGCCCCTTTTGAGCCCAAGTCCCTGGCGTTTAAGGCCTTACTAGGCGTGTAATAGCAGTTGACTCAAAAAGAAGGGTTTTAAATTCATTTAGTTAACTTGGGCTTGACCTGCGAAAGTTCCCACTTAAACCCAGAAACTTTAAAGGGGGGGAAGAGGGACTGGGGAGGGCTGGGGGGGAGGGAAAGAAAAAAAAGTTTCTTTTCTTTAAGATGTCTCAAGTTCTTATTCCTCATTCATCAGTCCCCAAACAATATCTCTCCCTTTCGCTGGCATTTCTGGGCGTCCCCCTCTCTTTCCCCCCTTTAAGATTTCTGTTCCTCTCTTAATTTACCGTGAAGACTAATTCCAGTTCCATTCACACTATGTCAACCATCTAATCTCCCCATTTTGTAAGGGGAATTCCTCGGCCCCTTTTAAACAAGTCTTCTCCGCAGTGAGGCCGAATTTACTGCTACAGCATTCTTAAAGGGCTAATGAATTTAGAATTAGCAATTTCTTTCTAGTTGAGCCTAATGAATGCAGATCACTTTAACAGCGTGACAAATTGCTGGATGGGCTGAAATAAACACCATTTAACCCCCCTTTTCAGGCTCTGCGCTCTCATATTTTTTTCCCAGGTAGCTTAGAGGGGAACCATGTAACACATTGTAGGATCCGGAATGTGCATTAGCTGCCCCCATCCCAGCCGGGGGTCAGGTCCGCCTGAGGCTCGAAGATCGACCCTGAAGAGGCTGAGGCACCCCCCGCTCCACACACACACACACACACACCCCAATCCGGGCCCAGCCAGGTTTGGATTTCTCAATCCTGGTGCGTAATGGGGCAGCCTCAGCGCAGGGAGAAGTAGCTTCTGTGTATTGTATGATAGTGCTGCTGAGGTGTCTTTCTACTTCCTTTCGTGTCCTGGAATCCCGGTATGGTACGCTCATAAGCGTTTTCCAAAGATTTGTCTGATTCCTGGCCTCTCCTCTGTTTGCAACTGCTCACAGGAAAAGGAAGCCCCTTAGAAGATGGTTTGCTTTTTCTTTGATGTCTCCTCTCCATTCTTTGCCTGACTCTACAGTTGTCCTAGGACCAGGGCTTCCAGTCTGTCCCTTCGTGCTGCAGTCTAGTCGTCCAGGAAACCGATGGGGAGATAAACAGATGGGGTCTGAGAGGGAAGGTGACCAAGATGTTCTGTTAGAACTCCTTCTTATGCCACCCTCCCCAGCCTTTTCTCTGCCCCATTTCATCTCCTGTCTCCACCCAGCAGAAGTGCAGAAGTTGTCGAGTCTGGTGCTGCCATCTGAAGTGATCATCGCTCAGAGCTCTATTCCCGGAGAGGGCCTGGGTATCTTCTCCAAGACTTGGATCAAAGCAGGCACTGAGATGGGTCCCTTCACAGGCAGAGTCATTTCCCCGGAGCACGTGGACATCTGCAAGAATAACAACCTGATGTGGGAGGTAAATGGAAAGGATATTCACCTGGGGAGGGCTTGGGAACAACATGCCTGTGGAGAGCAGGTATACCAGCTTCTGCCTTCCTAGCAACCTCCCTGGGCAGGTACTTTGCAAGAAGAGCCCTGGGCTGCTACCAATTCATGCTTTTACTAGTCAAAAGTATGAAGTCAGGATTGAAGGGATAGTCAAGTTTCTCAGAGGAGGGCACCAACAGGAAGAAAAGGTTTTGTGCTACATGCTAGATTCTTAGTTCTCCTCTTGGATGGAGGGCAATGGACACCCTTCAGATTAATGCTGAGAAACGCATACAGTATAGGGCCTGCCCTGTTCAGTCCAAATACTGATTAGAAGATTGCTATTCCCCACCATAACTCCCAGCTAGCATATAAGGATGTAACAATAGTCCCTATATGGCAGTCAGGGGTAGCTATTGGGTCACCAACTTTCCTCCTTTCCCCTCTGCCTCCAATGGGGACACACCTCCAATCGAGTACATCACCATCCTTTTTGGAAGACCCATAAAACCTGCCTTCTCTGCAACAAAGCATCTCTCTCCATTTCCTTCTTCCCCAGTCCCTAACCCAAGTTACTAAAGACCAGGAAACGATGTATGTGCAGATGTTGAGGAACCAAGTGAATCTGTGGTATTGAATGTCACATACACACACACACATACACATACACACACACACACACTCACACTCACACACATCCCTCTCACACCCCTCTAGAGGAGAGTCTGAATGCCTATGTTCTAGACCCAGCTTGCCACTAATTGGATAATCTTGAGAAAAATAATTTCCTCTCTCTGGGCTTCAGGTTTTCCATCTGTAAAATGAGGAAATTGAACTAGATTATTTCTTACGTCTCTTCCAACTCTAATCTTGTGTTCTTAACGTCTCTTTCAGCTCTGGCATTTTATATGCTAAGATCTCTTTTGATTCTGACATCCTGTGTTCTAATCTCCTTTCCATCTCTAGATGTATAGAGATGTACATGGTACATACACAGTGAGTGAGAAATTTGTAATGAGAGTCATGTTACAATGGCTCATCCTGGACTTTTCATTTCCTTTCTGAATTGAATGGGAACTGACTGGGAAAACTCCACTTCTCTTGCTTTATGGATGCCCTATTTCTCAGACCTCCTTCTCCTAGGGTGATGGAGTTTCTTCCCTGGATTGCCAGCCCAACCATCATTCAGCTTGTCCAAATTAGATGATCTAAGGAAGCTTCTAGTTTTCAGAAGGAGCACCTAGAATTCAAAACTAAGTATTGGCAGAAGAAAGGCAAAGTTTCTTTTTTCCTTCTCCACTTCCTTCTTGGGAGAGACAAGGCTAAATAGTAACAGTTGAGAAGTACAACTAGTTGTTATTGAACATTTTAGAGCATCCTAAGAAAGGAGATACAGGTTATTCTCCCTATTTCACAGAAAAGTAAAGCTAGGCATCTGGAATCAAGCTCTCTCGGAGAGTCAACAATAAAGCCTGGAAGAGAACTCAGAGGCTTCCCTCCCCTAAGCTCATGGAAAGCTCCCACTGATTACTTTGGAAAGAGGAAGAGGAGTTAGTCTTATTTACTACAGAGAGAAGAACTAAAAAGGCAATTGAAGAGAGTCAGGTTATAGTTTTATATGGAAATAATTCCTATTGGAGATATCCAAAAGTGGGATGAACTACCTTGAAAAATAGTGGGTTTCCCATCCCTGGAGGTCTTGAAGCAGAAACTGGATGAACTACTTTTTGGAGGTATTGTGAAGATAAATCAAACTTACGCTTTCTGAAGTCTTTTTCAGCTCTAAGATTCTATGAATCATCACCATTGGCTTTGTTGGTTTAGTAATCACAGGATCACGGTATGGTTGATCAGGAAAGAACCTTAGAGGCAATCTCCTCTAACCTCATTTCACAGATGAGAAAACTAAGGCTCAGAGAGGTGATATATCTTGCCCAAGGTCACATACTTTGCAAGTAGAAAGGCTGGAATTGAACTAAGGTCTTCTGACTTCCCAAGTTCATTGCTTTTTCCACTATTTTTTCATAATACATGGAACAAGCTTCCAGTGAGCTCTTCTTCAATCTTCTTCAATCTTCTCATTTCTTAGCTTCGGTTCTTTTCTTCCCATGGCCAGGTATTCAACGAAGATGGCACAGTTAGATATTTCATTGATGCAAGCCAAGAAGATCATCGAAGTTGGATGACCTATATCAAATGTGCCCGAAACGAGCAAGAGCAAAATTTGGAGGTGGTACAAATTGGCAACAGTATATTCTACAAGGCAATTGAGGTGAGAAGCTGTGGGGTGACAAAGCCTCCTGGCTCGAGATCATACGTGTGTGTGTGTGTGTGTGTGTGTGTGTGTGTGTGTTTTGCAGGGGTGAAGCAGATCCTTTAGAGATTCTGAGCAGCAGAACTCCTCATATCCATATTTGAATGTATATATGTGTACTTTATTTTTTATGTGTATACTTTAAAAGAAGCCTAAACATAACCTCTTTTTTGGGGAGCAAAATAAGCAAAGATATTCTTTACAATTTGATTTTAAAGAAAATGGTGAGCAAAGGCAGCTCAAAAGGGAATGAATGCCTGGCATTTATTCCCTCTAGACAAATAGTCCACAGGATAGGTTTGAAGGATGCTCTGTTAAAGATGTAGAGGACTGGAAATGAAATAGCAACTAGGGAAGATAGTTTTGAATTTGAAGCATAGTCATTTGTGTATTCATAGTATATTCATCTGTGTATTCATATTCCTTACAAGTTTAAAAAAAAATACAATCTACTCAAACCCTATTCAGTGAAGGACACTGTGCTGAGCATTGAAGATACAAGGATGAGTAAGACTTGATCCCTGTCTACCAGGAGTTTCCAGTCTAGGAGAAGACTGGACACAAATAACTATAATAAAGGCAGGAAAGGCAGAGTTTCACTTATAGTCAATGTTTGGAAGGATCCATATTCCCAGAATATGATATTCTTTCATTCATTCATTCAGTAAACACTTAAGTGCCTAAGTGTAGAATTTTGTGGGAGGTGGGTGCTAGGAGAGCAACAAAATTTAAATGGCACTTTCTGCTCTATGTAGCTAGTAAGGTTTGAGGTTTTTTTGGTTTGCTTTTTATTTATATATAAGGAAGTCATTGCTTCAGTGTCACTGACAGTCCCAGAAACCCTCCATTCCCAGATACCTCAGAGCAGGACCCAGCAGTTCCCTTGATCAGCATCAAATTCCCTTCTGAATAACCAATGCACTCAAAACCCATTTCCTAAAGAGGAAACAGGATTGGCCTTTGCCCTTGACAGATCTTGCTACTAGCAGACTCAGGGCAGCTTGAGAGAATGATAAACACCATTGCAATGGGACCTAAGGGAAAAGCTCTTCCTGGGACCCTCAGCTCTGCAGCATGTAGGGAAGAGAAGAGATCACTGTGCCATTTAAATGCTATGACTTGAGTGAAAGCTGGTATGAAACACTGGACAATCTCAGTAGAGTCTGGATTGTCTGATGTTGGGAGAAAACTTGTTAACTAGCCAGTGGCCTGATGTGGTCTCTGTGTGTAATTTGAGGACTTCCCCCCCCCCCACCTTAAATTAGCCTCAGTCTAAAATTCACTTCAAGAGCAAAACATGCTTGTATCTTCACATCACCCATCTACACCTTTAACTTTGAATCCTCATCCTAACTCCCCAACATGCATTCATTTGTTCCTTTACCTTCACAGTAAGTTCAGAAAAACACACTCTTTCTTATAAATATACATGCACTCATCTCTCTCATGCATACCTACTCTGCTTCCTTCCCAGTATCCTCACAGATTCTTAATTTTTAATTTTTTGGGGAGGGGGATGGCACATATGATTTTATTGGTGTCAGGAATTCCCAATAAGGAAATTCTCTAGGCCAAAACAAGTTGGCAATTGCTTTGCAATTTATAGTCTTAGGGAATTATTTGGGGCACTAAGAGATTAAATGACCTGTCCAGGATTACATAGCCAGTAAGTGTATGATAGACCTGGACCCTGTACCTAGGTCTTCCTGATTCTGAGGTCAACTCTCTATAAACCATGATTGGCTACCTAAACCCCTCATGTATGTTTATACTGTCAGCCAGTCTTTTTTTTCCTTCCAATTTTATTTTATTTTTGGAAGTTAAATGGGTTTAAGTGATGTGCCCAGGATCACACAGCTAGTAAGTATGTGAGGCTGAATTTGAACCCTGCTTCAGGACCAGTGTTCTATTCACTGTACCACATAGCTGCCTTCATATACTTTAAAAATTTTTTTCCAAATGTATTTATTTGTTTTCAGTTTTCAACAATCACTTCCATGAGTTTTAAATTTTCTTCCCCTCTCTCCCCCTTCCCTTCCTTCATATACTTTTATACCAACACACATACACTCTCATCTCTCTTTTCCCACCTTCGCAGAGTGCTTGTTACATCATATACACTCATACTCTAATAATCAAACATACACACCCTAACTCTCTCAGAAATATCTTAATGTAATTAAATTAAACTCAGCAGGTATATCAAGCACCCATTATATTCCTGGCACTGTTCTAGGCATTATAGGAGATGAAATATAATGTTTCTTACCGACAAGCAGCTCCTAGTTAGTCACAAATCTTAACCACAAACATAAGCATGTTGTCATATTTAAATAGAACTTAGAGCAAAAATATAGATTGCCACTGTACCTGGGATCTTACCAAAGCATCCATAGTTAGATCCAACTTATGGCTTGTGTGTGCCAGAGTAATTTAAAGTGGAATAGAGCCAAAGAGGGAACCTAGGAGATTCTAAGGTAGAATTCAAAGTCTGAAGATAGTACCAGGAGTAATTTAGAGTGGCTAGTAGCCTTCCAAAGATTCAAAAGTAAAAATCAGCTTCCAGTCTCCTATTCCTGGGCAGAGACTCGAAATACTAAAAATTGAGAGAAGGAAATAATATAATTTCACCAAATTATTATCTTTTCAGTAGAACTGCACACATCCAAATATAATTATGCATCACTGATTGTTTTGATTTTATTCTGAGGAGGTCCAGACTTGTAATTTCATCATTGAAGCAACTCCCGGTATAGAAATTCCCTCCAGCTATGTAAATTGGAAATTTATAGTCTTGGAGAGTAGAGGTATAAAGAGTTTTACTATAAAGAGTTATACTAGAGATATAAATAGTTTAAGTACTTGGTTAAAGTAAAATCTATGGTCATGCACCTAGTCATTGTTATCCATACTCCAAGAGGACCAATGGAGTCAAGGTATGGTATGTTTGTGGCTGATCAATCCAATATGAGCTTGGAAGGCTCTACCACAGCTTAGGCACAAATAGTTCATTTAAACATTTGACATGAAGATGTCTATAGATTTATGCATTTCACACTTCCTTTGTGCTGCTGAAATTCTTCTTTACTCATACAGCTCCTTCTTTGATTCAGGCATGCCATGCTGGATGGTCCTCTGCCAGCATCTCCCATGTCTCTCAACTGATACCAAAGTTCTTCAGAGAGACCTTAAGAGTATATGTCAAAGTAAAGACATGAACTCAAGTCTTCCTGACCCCAAGGACTACCCTCTATCAATTGCAATTCTGTCTCTCAAATTTCTGGTAAAGTAAGGAAAAAGGAAAAATTTAAATATCCCAGAATTTCCTTTAGTAAAAGAAGTCCAGGATATTAAAGAGGGAAGCCATTTTCTCCAAACCAGTTAAGCAGGTTTGAGTTACTATAAATATCATTACATGTCATGGAAAACCCCATTATTGGATGTAGGAAAACATATCTACATAGATCTGACCACACACACACACACACACACACACACACACACACACACACCCAAACTTCCTTCTTCAAACAACCTATCTGTTGTGTGTCAGTTAGCTGCACGTGGCATTTTGCAAGTTATTGCTCTGGATATGTTTGAAATGAATTGACTTTTTGTCCTGCCTACACATGAGCTGGCAAAGGAGAAAAGCTCTAAATCTGATGTTTTTTAACTTGGTGCTCATCCATACTTTTAGCAACATTTCAACATTTTAAACCATAATCTTTGAGAAGTTCTTTCAACCTTCTTTATAAAATTCATTTTGTGAGATTTTGCCATGCAGTTTTCCCAGCCTTCAAGTATGCAAATGTCTGGTTCCCAACAACAGGCAACTGATTAAAGTGGGTTAAAATTCTGAGAGATGCCAAAAAGAGAATTTTCTTTCTCTGGGTAAATCTTGGTATATTTTTCCCTCCCATACTAATTTCTACCTCTGAAATAACTTTAGTTAGTGGGAATTTTCCCCTAACATAATATACTTAAGCATTTTAAAAATACAAACAAAAATACCCTAAAGGTTCCGATTTTGGGATTATTCTAATTTCTATTTCTGGATTATTCTCATTCTATTCCTGGATTATTCTAATAGGAATATATCATATCCCAGCAAACTAGATAGTTAAAGGAAGTGAAACATTGCTTGGGCCTAAAAGTAAAAGCCAAAAGAGAATTTATAAATCATCCAACTTTGGGATTTAAGGTTCAAGTTTTCATTTAAGATCATTCTTGTAATCATATCTCTACTGTCTCTTCCTCAGTCTCTCTCCTTTCCTCTTTGTCTGTCTCTATCTGTCCTCTCTCTCCCTCCTCTGTCTCCGTCTCTGTCTCTTTGTCTCTGTCTGTCTGTCTCTGCCTGTTTCTATCTGTCTCTGTCTGTCTTTCTGTCTCTGTCTCTGACTTCCTGTCTGTCTGTCTCTCTCTCCCCTGATCCTATAAGTGATATTTTTTCTCTCTACCACTTCTTTTCTTATTGGCAATTGCTGAGCTCACCATTAGTGGAATTATCAGCTCCCTTTGTCTCCCTTCTTTATAAGAGTTCTGCAATCATCATTCTCATGTATACACCAGGATATCTATGGTGTTTGCTCTGTTGTGCAGCAGCCTCTTACCTGGAACTCTCAGTAAACAGTTGTATCTAGATAGGGACAACCGATGTTCATAAGAGATCATCAAATGCCAAATGATGAGCATTCAAATTTTAAAGTTAAATATGCTTCACTGTAGTCTCATTCTTCCAGATCATCCATGTTTTAGTTATTCAAGCCCTCAGATGTATCAGAAATCCCTATTCTCTAGACCAAATGTGGATGACAGAGTGTTTACTTACTAGTGATAATCATAAAAATTGCTGACATTTATATAGCACTTTATGGTTTACAAAACAACATGATCTCAGACATATATATGTGTATATATACATATATATGTTTATATTTATAAATATTTACATATACATGTAAATATATAAAATTATATATATATATATATTTGTAACAAAGGCATGCTGAGTTGAAGGATGGAGGAACTCTGAATTTGACTGAATGCTTATCAGGCAAGGTTGCTAATGTCATGATTTTAAACTTGATAAAATGAAATCCTTACATGGAAGTTTTGACAATGAGAGGAAGAGGAAGAAAAGTTCCTAGGTTAATTCTGTATGCTCATTATTGCTTTTCCCCAGTCAGACTGTACTATAGGTGATTAGAGTGGAGGAGAGAAATCCAAGGACGATGGAATTCCTTCCTTGATTCTGAGATGTACTCAAAATCCTCCTTATACCCTATGCCTTCTAAAAGCCTGGCTGGGAGCAATTCCAGGTGATATTTCCAGTTCCTTTCTAGAGACCCATCATACAGTCTTTGAGGAAAATGTATTGCTTCTCGATTATGATGTAATTATTTTTCTACTGGCTTTTACATCAATGTGCATTTGTATTTTGGTTTCTCAAAATATTAGAAAATTTCCTCTGGTGATCTTTTCTCTCTAAGATTGCTTTCCATCTACTCTAAATTTTTCTTGTAGGTACTAGTTTATGTATGTTGTCTCCACCTCCCCAACCCCCTCCCATTAAAATGTAAACTCCTTGAAGGCAAAGGTGGCTTTCCCTTTTTTTTTCTTTCTCTTTGTATCCTGACACATAGGCAGCATTTAATAAATGCTTGCTGATTAATTTTAAAAGTCACCAAATTCCACAATTCCTTAAAATTACTTCTAAAGTCAATAGGAATAGCAAACAAAGATTCATCTGAGAGCCATACAGAATATCACCATTATTATGGTTATCAATGATAATAGTAATTGTGACTTTCCATGCAAACAAAAAGGGTTAATGCTGAATTGGAAATTTTCCCAATCTAAACCCTTGCATTCATAGTGGAAACTGAAGGGATCCAGGCAGCTGATAAGAGATTCCTGGAATTTAAATCAGTCTCTTAAGTGAAGCTGTATTGACAACGGTCCAGGAAGATATATAAACATCAGAAGAGAGCTGGGTTTCCTTTAATGACCGTGGGTCTGCATGACTTTGGAGTGCACCTGGTCAAATACTTACCCACATGCCTGGCCTTAGAAATGCCAGACAATGTACCTGTCATATTTTGAAAGGTTGTGTCATACCGACACTGTCCAAAGGGGTAAGATGACTTTTAGAAAGGCTGCTGGGAGGAAGCTTAGAGCTGAGGAGAGAGAAAATGTTTTTGTTTTTTTTTAAACAATGGTGATCAGCACTGATCACTTTAAAAGAAAGATTAAGGGATTTGCAAGGGACCATCAGGGATGGAGTCATAGTTGTTGCTACTTAGTGTACATAATGTTATAAAGCTAAAAAAGAGCTGAGGTTGTAGAGTAGTTGAGTAGGAAGGAAACTTAGAACATGGGATGTCTGAACATAGAATCATAGAGTGCTAAAAGGCAAATGTAACTTTGAGGTAATCTTGTTTCTCCCCACCCCTCACCCCCCGATACCGTATTTTATAGATGAGGAACCTGCGACCTAAAAAGGAGAAATTATTTGCAGGCTCATATCATGCCCATGATAGAATAAGGGCAAGACCCATTTCTGAGGAAGACATAATTAAGAGAAATGGTTCCTTCTTAATTAAGAGAAATGGTTTGTGCCCCATTTTTAGTCATAGTAATAAGGTACTAGGCAGTTTTGCTCCTTGTTACAATGGGAGAAAAGACTTCTAAGGTCTCTTCCAGCACTCTCTCTCTCTCTCTCTCTCTCTCTCTCTCTGTCTCTTTATGCATCCCCCTCTTGCCCTCCTCCCCACTGCCCCATCTTTCTCACTCTACTCTTCCATCAGACTGCTAAAATTTCAGACCTTCTGAGAAGGAAGTAAAAACTAGTCACCTCATTTCTTCTATGGCTCCATGCCCATCCTAATTCCATTGTTATTCATAAGACTTTCAGAAATCTGCACCTTGATTTCCTATGAGAACAAATTATGTCTCCTTTGCTCTGGGAAGTTCTGAAAATATCTAGGAAAATAAGGTGCAGGAGATTAACTCTAGGACAGGACCATTTGCCTTCATTAGCTGAAACGTTTGCAGGCCAGAGTTAAATGTCCTTTGGAAAAGCAGAATTGAATTTTTTTCTGGCCAGATTGCCTGGCCTTTCTCCTTTGGTTCAATGCAGGCTGAGATCTTGCTGTTAGGTATCCATCCATCCATCTTGCTATTAGGTAGCTATTAAAGGCAACAGAAGAAGATGGCATAGTGAATAGAATGCCAACCTTGGAGTTAGGCAGACCTGAATTCAAATCCTACCTTATTTTATGTGACCTTGGTGGAGTCACAACTTTCTCAGCTTGTAAAATGGGTATAACAATACCTGCAAATCTGCCTCAGAGAGCTGTTAAGATAAGAGATCATGAATATAAAGTGCTATGTAGTACTTTCTTAAAGTACTATAGAAACTACAACTATTATTATCTAATCCCAAATCTTCTCACCTAAGCAGTGAGACAAATCCATCATTATCTTCAGACGTCTGAGTATCTAAATCTTTCCAGCATCAGAGCCATCCAGTTTAGACCAGATCCATGACTGGTGGTATTCTAGGCAATAAGACCCTCAAAACACAAGTCTTTTCCTCAGCACAGATTGCTAAATAGGGAAGCACAAGGACCCAGGATACCTACCTTTCACACTCCCCTCTCTGACTCAAATTCTCTGGCTGTGATTAAAAGGATGCATTCCTCTCTCACTCATTCTGCAAATCCAATGGGTTAAAGACTCTTGCTTTCAGTGAAGTTGACTGGACATTGATAAAGAGCTTGGCACTCCTTTTAGGATATCAGCAAATCCCTGGGTTTTTTGGTAATGCACTGCCTGAACCAGCTGCCAGTGGAAAATTCCTCCAGCCCCACCTTGTCGCATAGGATTCCTTTCCCTGTTCTCTTTGGCAAGGAATGTCTATTCTTGTGATTCTATTTTGAAAAATACGGCACCCTCCTTCCTTTCTTTTTTCTCATTTTCTTTCTTTCTTTCCTTTTCCCCTCCCTCCATCCCTTTTCTTCCCTCCTGTCTTCCTTCCACACTTCCTACTTTTTTTCTTGTACTAATGGGGACCTTTGTGATGATCCCAATTTTATTTCAGTCTATTCTGTAGGTCTTTTCATTTTTTTCTTGATAACTTGTTCTCATATAATCTGAGCCTTGCAAGGATGGTATTTTGGGTTCATTTTTCTTTGCACAATGAAAAGAATCATAAATCTTTCCAAAGCCTTTACTTATTTTTTTTGTTGCCACCAAAGTGAGATTGGAATCCAAAGACAAAAATGACATCTGGTGTAGCTGTATACATTTTGGTCAATTGTTCCTAAGTTTCAGTCTTGGGCACTGTAGCTTTCCTAAGATCTATCACCATCTGTTTACATTGAGTAAGACTGTGTGTCATGAACTCCCTGGCTCTAATGATTGCCTTGTTCATAATGGAGGCTCTCTTCTCAATCAGCAGGGGAGGAAAAGGCCATTTGCATGATTTGTCAGTGTATTATCTCCCCTTAAATTTGTTGTCACGTATATATATATTTGTTAAATTCAAACAACTCAGAGGAATTTGTGATCTCTTTTTCTTTTTGGGAGGAAGGGTGACTTTTATTGTTCTTCTTAAGATCACTAAGGGATGCCCATGGTTATAGCTAGGAATAAAAATTTATCAATCAACAAGTACCTCTCTGAGTCTCAATTTCCCCATTTGTAAAATGTAGGTGTTGGCCTGGATTATCACTAAGGTCCCTTCTATCTCTAAATCCTATGATCCTAGAGGAGAGAGTTACAGAGAATTTGAAAGTAATTGAACAAAAAGGAGGACAAAGAAAGAGATAATAAAAAGCATTTATTATTGAGCCTGCTATATATTCTGCCTTGTAAAAGATGTTAACAGCTTAAATTTATATAATGCTTTGAAGTTTGCAAAACCTTTCACATACATTAATTTTATTTGAGAGAAAGAATTGTTGGAATATCCAACATCTGGTTGAACAAATTGTAAACAGGAGAAGTGATTAGAAAACACTACAAACAACCTAAGCTCAGTACTGTGGTCTACCTCATGCCACACAATCTTAGAAAACACCTAGATGACTGCTGTTTTTGACTGTCCCTCTTTTGGGTCAGAGGGTTTGAATGAAGATGATTTTCTTCCATTTTTCCCCAGGATATTCCAGAATGGGAATTATACTTTTTAAAGTTAAAGTAATAATAGCTCATGTTTATGCAGAGCATTATAGTTAAAAAATTCCTCACCATAATTTGTGAGGTAAGAAGTCAAATGTTATTTCCTACCCCATTTTTACAGATGAGGAAACAGAGGTTCAGAGCACTTAAGCATTTGGACCTCAATCATATGGTGAGTGACAGGTCTGAAAATTCAAACTCAGGTCTCCTGACCCCAAGTTTAATGCTTTTTCTCTGCACCATATTGACTGTCCCAATTTTATCCCAGTGTCTCTTGCTACCTGGGTTCTCCATACGACAGAGCCTTGCTTCCTATACCTTGTCATTTTTTAAAATTCTACGTCTAGCCCAGTGACCAAATATGACAGCATAGGCAACATTCTATATGAATAATCCTACACCTCTCTGCCTTGAGAAAGAAAATATTTGAGAATCATTTCATGAACTTTCTCAAAATCAGAATTAGTCACTGCATTTAATCTAAATTCAGCTGCCTCAGTGATTTAAAACACACACACACACAACACACACACACACACTTTATTATAGTTACTGATGTATGCCCTGTTAATCATGTACTGGGCTGATGAAGCTTTGAAAACCCATTTTATTGACTGTGGTACAGGACCTCTATCTTCCAAGTCATAACTTTCAGGAATGGAGTTATCTAGGCCATGGGGAGGAGAGCAGCCCATAAAATCCTTAATCCTATAGCAGCACTCTTTGTAGTTGCCAAAAACTGGAAATCAAGGGGATGCCCATCAACTGGGGAATGGCTGAACAAGTTGTGGTATATGAATGTAATGGAGTACTACTGAGCCATAAGAAATGATGAGCAAGCAGACTTCAGGGAGGCCTGGAAGGACTTATATGATCTGATGCTGAGGGAAAGGAGTAGAACAAGGAGAACACAGTAACAGTCACAGTGTGTGAGAGTTTTTCTGGTAGACTTGGAACTCCATAATAATGCAAGAACTTAAAAAAAAAATTCCCAATAGTTTTCTAAGGCAAAATGCCTTCCACACTCAGAGAAAGAACCATGGAATACATTCGCAGAATGTAGCAGATCATGTGTGTGTGTGTGTGTGTGTGTGTGTGTGTGTATGTGTGTGTGTATTATGTTTTGATTTGTTATATGATTTCTTCCATTTATTTTAGTTCATCTACACAGCCTGACTATAGTGAAAACGTATTCAATAGGAAAGTATATGTAGATCCTATATAGAATTATATGCCATCTTGGGGAGGGAGGGGGGTTGGTAGGTAGGTGTGAGAGGTTAAAAATCTAAGTTTTATGGTAGTGATTGTAGAACATTAAAAAAATAATAATAAAAAATTCCTTAATCCCTCAAGGATCCTTTTAATAGAATTATCTAGATTGCCTCTGCATGTTACATGGATAAGGGTTAGTGATTAGCAACTGAAGGACCTCTCATAGGTGAAGAGAATCCCAGGATGCTGGACTCAGTTACCACAATGGTAGACCTGCAGATGTGGCCACATTAAAATTCTCATTCTGATTTAGGTTTTAAGAGAATCATAGACCTTAGCTAGAAGGGATCAAAGAAATCACTTTATTCAACATCTTCATTTTAAAGTGGAGGAAAACAGGTTCAGAGAATGAGTTGCCAAGGCTACACAGCTTGTCGACAGCAGAAGTGGGATATGCATCCAGGTCTTCTCCCTCCAAATCCAGCATTCTTTTCCCTGTATGAGGGGATACAGTAAGAAAGGTGATCTCCCTCCCTCCTTCCCTCTTATTGCCTAATCACTACTGGTCTCTTCTGCAGATGATTCCCCCAGATCAAGAGCTGCTGGTTTGGTACGGGAACTCCCATAATACTTTCCTGGGGATTCCTGGTGTGCCAGGGTTGGAAGAGGAACAGAAGAAGAATAAGCATGGTAGGTAGCCCTTCACCAGCCAGCGCCATCACTGCAGCTGGCTCTTTGTAGTTTCTTGCTTGCTTTTTAACCTCAGGCAGTGACAGTCATTAGTTTCTAATTGGAGGGGGAAGAAAGAAAACCAAATGCTTCTTCCTGAACAGCTGAAGTGATACATCCCCTCCTCATTCCTCCATCCCCAAACAGATAAAGCATCAGAAGTTTCTTTTGAGGGGTTCCTCACTGTTTCTATGGTTCAGGGAAGGCTTGGCTTTGCTTGGTTGATCCATGACCCCAAGCTGGGGCTGACCAATAAGGTTTAATTTGCTCCTCCTCAAGATACCAGGCCACTTGGCAGAGCTTTCAGAATCATAGTTAGCTAAGAAACATTTATTTAATCATCTATTATGTACCAGGCACTAAACTAAGGGCTAGGGATACAAAATGAGGAAAAAACAAAACCAGTTCCTGCTCTCAGGGAACTCACTGTCTAATAAGGGAGACTATATGCAAACAACTAATTACAAATAAGATATAGATGGGATAAATTGCAGATAATCTCAGAGAGAAGGCACAAAGGAAGGACTGGGAAAGGCTTCTTGCAGAAGTAGGACTTTAAGAAGAAGGTCTTTGCAGAAACTGAGACTTCAGTGTCAGAGGAGAGAAGGGGAGATGTTATAAAAATAGAAATAACAAAATTTGACAACTGATTTGATATACAGGGTAAAAGAATAAGGAGTTGAGGATTACACCAGGTTTACAGCCTGGGTGATTGGGAGCATGGCGGTGCCCTAAACAGTAATAAAGAAGTTAGGAAGTGGAGAAAGGAAGGGGAGGAGGTGGGAAGATGAGCTCAGAACTAACTGAGCTCAGTTATAGACCTGTTGTATTTAAGATGACTAAGGGATACCTGGTTCAAGATATCCAATGGGTAGTTAGAAATGCAGGACTGGAGGACAGATGTAAGGATAGGGCAGGAAAAATAGGTCTGAGAATCCTCTTCAGAGAGATAATAATTGCATCAAAAGGTGCTAATTTCATTTAGGGAAATAGCATAAAGGGAGAGGATAACAGGGCCTAGGACAGAGTCTTGGAGGACACCTATGGTTAGCTTCTGCTGAAGTACATAAAGTATAAGTTACCTGGAATGTTCATTGGTATCTAGAGGTAACTACTCTAAAATTCAAAGGTGCCTCCTTTAAGGGAGGCAGTGAATTGTGGTTAGAAACAGCACTGGAAACCTAGATCATAATCATTAATTCACTGGGCTAGTTACTTCTTTCTGGCTTTTAGCTTCCCTGTCAGAAGAGAAGGCTGGGCTGGACTAGGTCATCATGAAGACTCCTTCCAGTTATGAGAGGCTATAATTTTAAATAGCTAATAAAAATCATAGAATCTTAGAGATGGTTGAGATCTCAGAAGCCATCCAACGCAGCCTGCACCAAGCAGGAACTTCCCTCTACAACATTTGTAACAAATGGTCATTCAGCCCTTACTTGAATGCTTGCAGAGTCAACACACCAGTTTCCAGGGGCTAATGCCATATTCTTTGCAACCCCACCATCCCCGAAAGTCCAGGACCCTGAGCAAAGCCCTCTGGGGTAGGTCAGTATCTGACAGAAGCAGGATGACAGTTTCTGGGTAGTGTAAACCAGTCAATGAATTTACTTTTACAAAGCATTCTTTTTTTTTTTTAAACAAAGCATTACAAAGCATTTACTTTTACTATCTAAATTAATTTTTTTTGTTTTTACATCATCATTTAAAAATAATCCTCCCTCTCCTTCCCAGAGCTACCCTTTGTAATAAAGAATTTTTAGAAAAGACAGTGAAACAAAAAATACGTCTTAGTAAAATTAACCAACACATCAGCTGAATCTTAGAGGATACCCATAGTCTCCCATTTCTACAAAGCAGAGAAAAGAGTGCATTTTTCTTTCTCTTCTTTAGGCTTCAACAAATCTATATTAAACATCTACTTTAGGCGAGGGATTTTGTTAGGCTCTGAGCATACAAAGACAAAAAAAAAACGAACCAGTGCCTGCCCTCAGGGGGTTACATCATATCTACATATAAGGACTAGGGTTTCCAGCTAAAGTCTGTTTGGTGAGTGAAATAATTGGTCTAACCCGGCCGCCCCGCTCTTCTCTCCCTCCCCGCTCCTTGCCCCGCTGCCCTGACCAGAGGACTTCCATCCAGTGGACACTGCAGCCAACACCGCGGGCCGCATGCGCTGCGTCATCTGCCACCGGGGCTTCAACTCCCGCAGCAACCTGCGCTCTCACATGCGCATCCACACCCTGGACAAACCCTTCGTCTGCCGCTTTTGCAATCGGCGCTTCAGCCAGTCCTCTACCCTCCGCAACCACGTCCGCCTGCACACTGGCGAGCGCCCTTACAAGTGCCAGGTGTGCCAAAGCGCCTACTCGCAGCTGGCGGGGTTGCGGGCGCACCAGAAAAGCGCCCGCCATCGACCCCCCAATGCCTCGCTACAGGCCCACTCCCCGGCCCTGCCCGTGCCCCATCCCACCTCCCTCGCAGCGCACCACATCCCCACCATGGTGCTGTGAGATGCCCGGGCTGGCCTGCGACGGGAGGCATTGGAGACTGGCATCGCGGCGCAGCCCCCTCTCCTTTCCTCTCTGCTCCTTCCTTCCCCAGATCTGTGAAAGCTGACCTCTTGGGATGGGAAGAGGAGTGCAGAGGAGGGGCTGGCTTCATCATTTGGTTGTAAGGCTGCTGAGTAAGTCTCGTCTCCCCCTCAGCTTGCATAGTCTGCATACTGCCTCCTTCTCCAGGGAGCTTGGGGTGGAGGGGCAGGAGAAGGCACACCTAGTGTGTTTGATATATACATATACATATATATATATATATTTTTTCTTCTTCTTACATCACCATATTTTGACCCTTGTAAGTCAATCTGTGTCCACCTGCTCTTCACCTAGCTATCCCCAGGTCCCAAGCCTGTGAGGCTTTCCCCTTCTAGGAAGGGGCTCAGAAGGTGGATGAGGGAATGAGTGAGGAAAGGGGAAGGAGTGGGATGGGATGGAGCAGTGCTCCACCTCACCCCCACCCCCATGCCCAGCTCCAGAAAGCTGTGACCTTCCAAAAATGGATGGCATGGGGTGGGGGTGGGGGGCTGGGTGGTAAAGAGAGCGATCTATGATTTCCCCATGGCTTATAGTTCAGTCTGGAGGCCAAAGCAATGGGGGCTGGGATGGGAGTGGGGTTGAAATCAGGAATTCCTCCACTCTCAGAACAGGGGGTACTTCAGGTGTCTCTGAACCTCCTCCGGATCTCTTTCTCCTTCCCCTCCCTCTCACCCTCAAGATTATTCTCAGGAAACAGAGATGCAGGTCAGTTGGTTCAAAAACAGTGTTCTTGCTAAAGCTGCTCCCTGATGGGGCCCAGGTCTGGCTGGGGTGAAAAAGAGGGTGGGTAGAGCCTGGGAGGGCAGGCTTGAGACCACTAGACATTCTGGCCCAGAGATGCAAGACTGGATTTCAGGGCCCATTGTTACAGTGGTCTGATGTCAGGTCATATTCTCCCCTGACCTGGGTTCCTAGAAACTGGAAGCCTAAAGGGATTATGGTGGATCAGGCCAACTACATACGAACAGGTTTGGGAGGGGTAAGGTTAAGAGGTGTCCATCTCGTGGAATTTCATTCCATCCCCAAAGCCTCATCTGAAATATCCTCAGGGGAAAAACAAGGAGGACTGGCAACGGTACTTTTGAGTCTCACCCCCTCCCTGGAAATATTTCCAAACAGCTGTGAAATCCCTTGGGAAAAGTAGGAGACCATTTCACCTGATTCAACTATCCCAGTCCTCTGGAGACCCAACCACATCCTTTTCCCCCTTTTTCCCTTTAGTTGCTCCTAAACTCCAGTAATGAGCGCCCTCTAGTGTCTCTTACCCTGCCCTATAGTCATTAACAAGTGACAAGTCCCTTAGGGTGTTTTGTAAAATAAAGAAACTATAATAATATTAATGAGAAGTATAAAGTGTATAGAGTTTTCACAAACTGTGTTCTACTTCCAGGAAACGGTCACTTTAACTTTGTAAATATTTATCTAAAATGATATTTACAAAACTTTGATATATATTATTTGATTGTATATGTATGACTGTAAATACATTTGTACCTCTTGTATTCTAAAATAAAAAAGTTACTTGAAACATTTATCATTTAGCAAATGAATAGTTTGGCATTTTATGTATATAGTATCTTGGACAAATGGAGAGTGCTATAGGGTTGTTCTTTATTAAGTTTTATTCCAAGTCAATGCCTGGTCATGAGTTAGAGAAACTGTATTTCTTATTTCCTGTTCCATTAAGGGAATGACCTGTAAGCTGTGGAACCTAGTATATCCTAGATTTCTCGGTGCCTCACTCCAGCCCTTTAACATGTTTCAATGTAACCATCACTGATCCAGGGCCTACCCTACATATATGTTAGGTGATTAACTCAGTTCAAAAAACATTTACACGCATCCTATGTGTTGATCACTGTAGTTGTACGTCTGTCACCACCATTAAATATCTATTATGTGTAAGGTACATCTATCTATCATCTGGAGGGATATTGCCCCCTCACTCTTCCTGCCCATATTGCTGATATGAGCCAGTGGGCCTGGCTTCGCTGCAAAGCAATAGGTGGTTTTTAAGAGCTTACATGACATGTAGCTCCCCAAAGACATCATGTTATTGTTCCTCTTTTGTTTTCCAAAGAGGGTCAATGACGTCACAGGGTGATGTCTTGACTTGCTCTTAAATTGGATTTTAATGAGGCAGAGCTTCGCAGTCAGCAGAGTCAACGAAATCCAGCAGCATCACAAAAGTCAAGATGACTGGCAATGACTTGGGATGCGGAGGATCTGCTAGACTCCAGACTGCGGTCTGTCTCTTCCACCATTTATATTTTAACTACTGTGTGTGAAGCACTCTGCCATGTCTGGTTAGCTCTAACAGTTTGCTGATGGTCTCTGGCCTCTTTCACTTAGTCTAACATGACAGTCTATACCCCTGACCAATGCCAGAGCTCCTCAAAAGTTAGAAGAGATCTAGTATGTCTCTGTATCCTCTATATCTATTGTGTCCTAAACTTATATAATAATAGCTCCTATTTCTATTGTGGTTTAAGATATACAATGCTTTGATATAGGTTTTCTTAGTCCCATTTTAAAATGAGAAAACTGAAGCTCCAAGAGGCTAAAGAAATTTGCACAAAGTCACATAATGAGTAAAAGTGAAATATGGGACTGGAAATAGGTCTTTCTACTACACCATACTGCGTTTCCATATAGTAAGTTATCAATAATTATCTATTGCTACTGATGATGGTGATTATGAAATGCTTTCTCATAAAAGCAGCTCAGTGGTATAGCTGATGGAGTACTGAGTCTAGAGTTAGAAGAACCTGAGTTCAAATTCAGCCTTAGACACTTGTTAACTCTGTGAATTTGGGCAAGTCACTTTGCCTTTGTCTGCCTCAGTTTCTTCATCTGTAAAATAGGGATCATAATAACACCTTCCTCCCAGAGATCACATGGATAATATTTGAAAAACACTTAGAATAGTGCTTGGGCAGCTAAGTGCTACAGTGGATAGAGTGATGGGTCTAGAGTCAGGAAGACTCATCTTCATGAGTTCAAATATAGCATCAGACACTTACTAGCTCTGTGACCCTGGACAAATCATTTAACCCACTCTGTCTCAGTTTCCTCACCTGTAAAATGAGCATGCCAGCTTCTTTGCCAAGAAAACCCCAAATGGAGTCACAAAGAGACAGACATGACTCAACAGTAACCCATAGCAGGCACTTAATAAATGTTGGTTTCTTTTCATAAAGGGCCATTGATCAGAGGCAGCGCAATCCAGCTGAATGAGTGACCACCTGTCAGGTCACTGTAGTAGGGGGAATTCCTTTATTGGTTTAGCCAAGGTTAGAAGGCGTGACCCTAAGGTTCTTAGATCCCATCTGCCTTTGAAAGTCTATGATTCTACCATCCTAATCTGGGAGATTATCCCTATTTCAGGCTAACTTTATCAATCAAGCATTAATCAACTGACAAATGAATTATAGTAATATCTTACCTCTATGCTTTTTAGCTTCTCTAAAACCTGTAACAACTTTTTTTTTCTTGTTTTCCTAGCTATTTTCTTGGGCATAAGGCCCATCTTTGCATAACTGAAAAAAAACATTCATAAAGGGTTAGGTTTAAACCTTTACAACCATTGGATGCCAGTAATGGATGTGGAATGTTAAAACACAAAAGAGAGTGTTAGAATTGGAAGGGGCGTTAGGGGTCATCTAGATCAACTCTCACTTATAGAAGCTGGGAGAGAAGCCTAAGGTCATGCCTATGACCAAAGCCAGATTCCTAAATCCCAACAATATTACCTTTCCTGATGCCCCTTTTTTAAAAACAGATTTTTAAAACTGATATTTTTGTTTTTATGTTGTATATGTTTCCCCTTGCATCCTTCTCCCTCCTAGAGAGTCATCTGTTATCACAAAAAGAAAGAAAAAAGAGCAAGTGAAACAGATTCAGCAAAGCTGATCAACCTGTTTGGGGGATGGACTGATATTATGTGCAAATTTCCACACCTATGGACCCAAGCCTCTGCAAAGAAGCAGGGGGAGGCGTCTTCTTCTAGCTTTTCTTTGGGGAAGGGAGAGCGATCTTCCAATTGGTAGATAGTACCTTGCATTCAATAGCTGTTGAGTATAGCTTGATTGATCGTTAGTGATAGAGGATTCACCTAAGTCAGTAAGGTATGTACTTATATTCCTGTACATCCACAAAGGACCATTTTCTACTGACTTTCAAGACGCCCTGTTCTCTCTGGCTGATATCAGCCATCACCAGCTTCTCTTCCCAGGCCAACACAGAAGTCTATGTTGTACCACTGCCCTCTTTTGGTCATTGATACTCATAAACTTCCTGGTTCAGATCTACCTGATGAATGATGAAAAGGCACTTTCTGCCGTATTACCTCCAGGAACAAATATAAAAATGCTTTTTGGCTTTTAGAGTTTTTTTAAAAGCAGCCTTCTTCTTACCTTTCCTATCTCTATCTATTACCTTCCTCCCCTCCATGTACTTATTCTGTACTTTAGTGACTCTGGCCTCCTTGATAGTCCTCAAATAATAACATTCCCTCTCCCAACTCCATACTTTTCACTGGCTATCTCCCCTGCCTGGAATTCTCTCCCTCCTTATCTCTGTCCCCTGGCCTCTTTTAGCTCCCACCTTCTACAAGAAGCTTTTCCCAGTCTTCCTCAATCTTAGTGCCTTCCCTCTGAGATGATTTTCAATTTATCCCGTATATATCATATTTATAAGTAGTTTTTTTCATGTTGTCTCTCCTTTTAGACTGGAAACCCCTTGAGAGCAGGGACTGTTTTTTGCTTTTCTTTGTATCCTAAGTGCTTAGTACAGTTTGTGGCACACAGGAAGCGCTTAATAAATGCTTGTTAATTGTTCTAGACTTCCCCAAACTAACTCTGCAGAAGGCAGAGCTTGGCCAATCTTCGTGGAGAAAGTAAGGTAAATCAATGAATGTATGTTTTAATGGGTGCACAAAAATTTAGTTTTCATCCTTCAGTGCCCAACTCAAATACCACCACTTTTCTGGAGGCTTTTTTTTTTAAAGTTAAAACACAGCAAACACCGATTATTTAGTGTGTTTAGAAAACTGTGCTATGCTAGGAGAAATAGCACAGTTTACTTTAGACTAAATTCTCTTCTGGCTCCCTTTCCTAGATCAGTTACCCAAGATTTCTTTATGGGAGTGGGAATTCAATTCAATTTGACAATCATTTATTAAATGACTACTGTGGGCAAAGCTGCAGTTATCTTAGAAACCAGCCATTCCCCACAGATCCACTGACATTTCAGATTAACCTTGTAGACAGAGCTTTGGGGGTCAGGACATCATAGTCTTTTATTCCTGGTAATGACTTAATCTACCAATAGCCCCCTTCTTACCTTTCCCATCTTCTTTCACCTTTCTCCCCTCCATATACTTACTGTATTAAGTCTTTAATATGTGTCAGATATTGTTCTAGGTTAGGAGAATACAAAGAACCATCTTGAACTGCCTATTGGACATCCTTGGTGTCCTGTAGTAATCTTAAATTCAACATGTTAAAAATTGTTACCTTTCTTTCCCAGTCCTTCCCTCTTCCTAACTTCCCTGTTACTGTGGAGGACGCCCTCATCTTCCCAGTGGTCCCCAAGGTTGGAAACCTAGCCATCACCCTTGACTCCTCACTGTCTCTCACCCTCCTCATAATCTATACTGTTGCCAAGTCCTCTCAATTCTACCTTTGCAATAACTCTTAAGTAGCCCCTGTCTCTCCTCTGACATTGCCATCCCTCTGCTGATCTTATCACCTCATCCTAGACTATCTCTTTTATCAGCTATCAAAGTCATCTTTCTAAAGCTCAAGCCTCACTGTCACTCCCCTATTTAATACATGCTTCGTTGTTGTTGTTTGGTCAAGTCTGGCTCTTCGTGACCCCATTTGGAGTATTCTTGTCAAAGACATCGTAATGGTTTGCCATTTCCTTTTCCAGTTCATTTTACAGAAAAATGACTGAAGCAAACAGGGTTAAGTGACTTGCCCAGGCTCTTACAGCTAATAAATGTCTTATACCAGATTTGAACTCATGAAGATGAGTCTTCCTGATTCCAAGCCAGTGTTCTATCCACTGAGTTGTCCTTAATAAACTGTCATAGTTCCCAATTACCTCAAGGATCAACTATGAAATCCTTTATTTGGCTTTTCAATTCCTTCATCACATGGTCCTCTCCTATCTTTCCAATCTTTTTACACCTTCGCCTCATGAAGTCTTGGATCCAGTGACACTGGCCTCCTTTCTCTTAGATGATTTTCGATTTATCCTGTGTATATCCTATCTCTAAGTAATTATTTTCATGTTGTCTCTCCCATTAGACTGTGAGCTCCTTATTTTTTGCTGTTTTGTATCCCCAGTGCTTAGTACAGTTTGTGGCACATAGGAAGTCTCCTTTCTCATCTCTCTACTCTGTATCCAACACACCTGGAATGCCTTTCCTCCTTATCTCAGCCTCCAAGCTTCTTTCAAATCCCAGCTAAAATACTAACTTCAGCCAGAAGCTTTTTTCCAGTTCTCCTTAATCTCCCTTCTAAAGTACTTCCTATTTATATAATAAATGTGTTTCACATTTAACTTTATTAGTATGGTGTTTCCCCCATTAAAATGTGAGTTCTTTAAAGGCAAGGACACTGTTTTGCCTTTCTTGGTATCCCCAGTGTTTAGCATAGTTCCTGGTTCATTAGTAGAAACTTAATAAATACTTACTGATTTAGCATTCCTTGCCCTTGAAGAGTTTATAATCTAGTGAAGGGAAACAACAGGTACAGACATGACTATAAACAAAATATATACAGAATAGAGATTGGATGCTCTCTTAGTGGCTTCCTTTTTTCCATTGGATGGTAGAGGATGAAAGCATCCCCACCCCCACCCCGATCCCCAGATTCCTGAGAGTGTTTCTTCTGGGAAAGAGCCTGGTGCAGATAAGTGAAAAGGTTTCAGGTGCTAGATGTAGCTCTGCAAAGAATTAAATTGGATTTTAATTAGTGGGTCCTAATTTAGCTTCTATTAATGGAATGGACAGGAATAGAATCCAATTTTCCCATTGACTTGTCACTTAGGAACCTTTCATCTTTACTCCTGATTGATTTTCAAGTGGCTGTGGTTCTTTGTACTTTGTTACTGAATTTTTCTTCATTTGGTCTACTTTGTTAGGATTCAAAGACCTGAAAACAAACACTTAAAGGAAGGGACTGCAATTTAAGGGAGCCCTGAGGGGGTGAATCCTTATGTAAATAAGACACTCCTTTTAAAGCTTGAACAATCACCCACACACATTTACCTGTTTTGTAAACTGGGCTCTGTTTTCTTAAGAGGATATTGGTGGAGCAGAAATATATACCTCTATTTTCTGGCATCTTTTTACTTTGAAGAACACTCAGTACTTTAAGTTAACCAACCCTACAAAGAACATCTCAGGAAAGAGTCTAGCCAATAATTATTGGGAGAGCTGTTTTAAAAGAGATTTAGGGATGGTTGACTTTGCAGTGAACAATATGGACAACCTAGAGAGGGGGAAGATGGGCAATGGGCTATACTAAATGCTATCCAACCAATCACGGTGTTCTAAAGAATCTCTCCTTTGGGTCTTCTGAGCTTTCCCAATGCCTCTAACCATATGATCAAAATCCCCCACCTAGAAAAGGTCCCAGTACAGGAACCTTCTACTAGATTCCTGATATTTAAGAAGACATCCATCTTCCACCTGGAGCCCTCCAGTGATGGGGAATTCCTATTACCTTATTAAGTAAACCATGTCACTTTTGGACGGCTCTAATCGTTAAGCATTTCTTCCTTTTTATATTCAGTAGAAATCTTGACCTTTCTGCCTATTTGTACTATTTCTTCCCACTTGGACTAGGCAGAACAAATCTAATCTCCCTTCCAAAGAGCAGTCCTTCAGATGTTTGAAGATGTCTGTCATGTCTTCACTACCATCACCCTTCCCTTTCTTTTCTTCTCCAAGTTAAATATAATCTCTTGTGGTATTGAGCCCCTTTACCTTCCTTACCATTTTATGTGTGGCTAGAATGTCAGCTTATTAGTGTTCTTCCTAAAACACAATGCCAGAAGTGAATCCAGATGTGATTTGACCTGGGTAAAGTACAGGGGGAATGCCAACTCTCTTCTTTAGGATACTAGTCTAGTAATGCAGCCTAAAATCTCATTCACTTTTGTGGTTGCCATGTTACAGTACAAGTGAACTCAAGGTCCAGTAATACCCCCCAAGGTAGGGGATCTAAACCTTGTTAGTATCATAGACTCCTTTGGCTGGAGTACTAGAGCTCTTTACTTCCCACCATAAACAACTTATTTGGATTCTCAATATCCAAATGAATCTGTGGATCTCTGAGACAGCTGGAATTTCAGCTGGATTTTTAGTGTTCTCCTTTGCAGGGAGACATTCTGAACATTCCCATAAAATATACAGTTATAGTGATATCCCAAATATGGTTCAAAATCTGATTGCAAATAGCAGGTTTGGTGGTGTTGATAATAGGTGCCACAGAGGTCAAGTTGTAACTCAGCCTTCATTAGCTGCCAGAACTGGAAATAATTGCCTTGTTGTGTTAAATCAAAATCTTCAGCACTAGAACTCCTGGCCATAGATATTAACACTAGTTTTAAATAAGAATAACAGAGCCAAATATAGAAGTTGCTTCCTTCCCAACTTTCTTTATCTATAAAATAAGGATAATGATCATTGCCCTGATATCCTCACAAGGATGAAAACCAGAGCTCTGCATTGGGAATAAGAAGACTGAGGAGCTTATCTCAATTTTATTACTTACTCTGTGTGACACTTTGGACTCTCCTTGGATCCCAGTTTTTCCAGGTGTGAAATTAAGAAATTGGGTCTAAAAATCAATTTCACAAATGTAAGATAGGAGGTGTGTGGCTAGGCTGCATTCATTTGAAAAAGAGCTGGGGGTTTTAATGGACTGAAAGCTCAATATGAGTCAATAATGTAATATAGCTAATGCAGTCTTGGGTTGCATTAGAAAACGCATAATATCCAAGTTTAGGGATGTAATAATCTAATTTTGCTTTGTCCTGATCAGACCATATGAAGTATTATGTTTAGTCATGGCTACCACGTTTTTAGAAGGACTTTGCTAAGATAGATAGTATTGAACTGGATTCAGGAAGACCTGCGTGACTCTGAACAAGTCACTTCACTTCCATCAGCCCCAGTTTCCTCCTCTGTAAAATGGGGGTAATAATAGCATTTACTTCACAGGGTTGTTATGAGGATCAAATGACATAGCCTAAGTAAAATGCTTTGAAACTCTTAAAGGAAATGTAAATGCTAGCTATTATTGCTCAGAGGAGGGAAATTAGGGCAATAAAAATCTTGAAGTTTATGTATTATGTATATCCAATAAAGGAACGAGAGATATTCAGGTTTAAGTAGACTTTGGGGCTACATGACTACTTTTTTCAAGTACAGAATGATCAGATTGATCTATGAGGGCCAGACCTTTCAGTATACACACACATTCCCCACCTCATTTTAGTCCAAGGGGTCATGTTTGTGTGGAAACAAGGAAAGTAGTTCTCTGGTCATGCCTGACCAAGGCTCTGGTGGTATGGTTTGATGATGGAAAGTTTTCTAATCAGCTGCAGAACTGAATGTGAATATGAAAGGGACAATCCACTCACCATTCATTCTCTTTTCTTTGCAGTTTCTAGGAGGGAGGACCATTCTGAGCTGCCCCCAAGAACCCAGCTGGGGGGAGGTTGGATGTCCTTTCTCTTATTCTGCTATGGCGCTTGTGAAAATGTGGCACCTCTATTTTTGCTCTTTTCTCATCTAAGGCAAACTCAGATGTTCAGGAAATGACCTAGTGATCATAGGAGATCTAGAAGTTTTAGAAGTAGTAGTGTGTGTGTTCATCCTTCATTGCCAAAGAAGACCATGCCATCAGACAAATGATGACATGACTTGCACTTGACTTTTGTTTTTGAGTGAGGGAAGGCTGTGCAGGTCACCAGTCTCACTTATCCTCCAGAGCCATCTGAATCCAGTGACCAGATATTCATCAGGATGACTAGAGATGACCCAGAATGAGGCAATTGGGGTTAAGTGACTTGCCCAAGGTCACACAACTAGTGAGTGTCAAGTGTCTGAGGTGAGATTTGAACTCAGGTCCTCCTGACTCCTGCACTGGTGCTCTATCCACTGCACAACTTAGCTGCCTCAGAGGTAGTACTAGGCACTAGAGCAATAGTGGTCCATGGCCAAAGACATAGGTATCTGCAGATAGGTCTGGAAAAACAGTCACTAGTAGAGGAGAAGTTTTAGGGATTGTGACCCTTTGTAATAGAGAGGGATGGTAACTATGAATTATAGAAATGAACTGATTCTCTAAGCTGAGAAAAAGAAAGAGCAACATCCAAGGAGAACTTCATGAGGACTCCATGGAGGGAGAAAAGGATTTTCAGACTTTCAGGGCCAAGAATGAGGAGGTACCCCTTTGCCACAAGTGTTCTCTGTCTATACTTTGCTTCACTGCCATTATTTAAGCCCATTGCCTTTAAATTTAAGTCAGCTCTCCCCATAGGGGTAATGTTTGTAAATGGGGAGTGAGTATCCCTACTTTCTTCAAGGGGGGTGAAAGTAGAATGTTTAGTACCAACTATTCTTTACCTTTCAGTAAATTCCTTTTTCTAAAAACTAATGATGGCAACTGGCTAATTATTATCATACATGTAGGCACACAGGAACTATAGTACTAGAAACCCTCTAGCATTAGGACTACCCTGAAAACCCTCAGGGGAGAAGTGGTCAGCCCAGCTCTGAGGACTTCATGTAAAGAAAAACTTTCTAACAATTAGAACAATTTAACAGTGGAACATGGTATTAAGAGATAGTAAGGTTTTCCTCATGGGAAGTCTTCAAGGAAGGGCTGAGTGGCAACATGGGTATACTGTCAGAGGGATCCCTGTCTTTTTTGCCATGTTTGGGTTGGACTTAATGTCCCCCTATTCCCATCCTACCCCTTCCCAGATCTCTTCAACCTTTGAGATTATGAGATTCTGATTATATGATTTTAAAATCCCTACCAATCCTATCATAAGGATAACAAGATATAGAAAAATAGAATCATATTTTAGTTAGAAAGATCCTAAAATGGTCATCCAGTCCAACACTCTGTTTTACTTATCAGGAATCTAAGGCCCATTAAGGTTAACTGGCTTGCTCAAAGTCATGCATTAGTGACTGAGGCAGTGCAACAGAATTCATATATGCATCCATATCCTCTGACTTCAAAGGCAAAGTTCTTTCCCCAGTACTACACTGTCTCTTAGAAGAGATTATGAAAGCACTTTGAAAACTAAAGAGCCATAAAAATGTTTCATTTATTTTAAAATATATTTTATTTATATAATTAAATATTTTCCAATAACATGTAAAATTTTTTGACATATTTTTTAAAAAATTTTGAGTTCCAAATTTTCTCCCTCCCTCTCCTCCTCCCCCACTGTTTGAGAAGGCAAGAAATACAATATTGTATATATGTGTAAAGTTGTGAAGACATATTTCCATATTAATCATGTTGCAAAAGAATAAATGCACACACAAAACAAGAAAAATAAATTAAGAAAAATTTGCTTCAAACTTCCAGTAGAGTTTGTCGACTCTCTGAACTCAATTCTCTCTTTTAAAGAATTATTTTGTTCAGTGAGCTTTTGAACCTTCTTTTCCATTTGGCTAATTCTGCTTTTTAAAGCCTCTTTCTCCTCATTGGCTTTTTGGATCTTTTTCCAATTGAGTTATCCTCTTTTTAAGGGTGTTATTTTCCTCAGCATTTTTTGGGTTCTCCTTTAGCAGGCTGCTGACACACTTTTCAAGCTCTTCTATGGCCTGAGTCCATTTCATATTCATTTTGAAGGTACTGGAGGCAGAGGCCTTGACCTCCTCTGACAGTATGCCTTGTTCTTCCTCATCTGAAAGGATGGAAGGAGACACTTGTTCTCCAAGAAAGTAACCTTCTATGGTCTTATTTTTTCCCCTTTTTTGGGCATTTTCCCAGTCAGTTACTTGACTTGTGAATCCTTTGTCAAGAGGAGGGAGTCTGTCAGCTCTCTCTGGAAGTGGACAACATTTTTCACAATGGGTCCTTTGGAATTGTCTCATATCATTTTCTTGATCAGAGTATTAAATCTTTCACAATTAACCATTCTTACAATTGAGAAAGGAATTGGAATTTTCATATTAATGGACATGATGATGTGGAAAGAATATACTAATAATTTAATTTTCTCAAGAGTTGCCTCTCCAGCTAGTGAATCAGACTCACAATGCAGTCAAACTTTGACAAGGCTCACAGTCACTGACATCCTTGTGCCTGCACACCTGAAATGAGATTAATCAACATTATACAGCCTGTTCTGGTTATAGAACTCTGGTCCTGTGATCCACCAAGTAATGACCTCCTAAAGACTCAAGTAATATTGCTCCCACAGAACTCCCGAATTGTTTATTGTTTGTGATCCATCTTCCCCCTTCCCTTCCCACTGTGAATTATGTCTGTCTTCACTTAAGCAAGGTGGAATTCTGATTAGGGGAATTCCCAATTTGCAAATCTGTTCCTCATAGTGAAACTAATCAATTAAATGGCTACCTGATTACTGGCACTTTGTCTCTGGCCTGCTATTTCATCCTTCTCAGTAAAGTCCTGTTAACACAATATTTCTGTCACTGTATATACCATTCTCCTGGTTCTGTTCACTTCACTTTGCATCAGTTCATAGAAGTCTTCTCAGATTTTCCTGAAACCATCCTGCTTATCATACAATAATATTCCATCACAATCATATACCACAAGTTGTTCAGCCATTCCTCAATTGATGGGTAACCCACAGTGTGGCAGAAACTAGGCATAGACCAGTGCCTGACACCATACACAAGGATAAAGTTCAAATAGGTACATGATCTAGTTATAAAGATTGATACTATTAACAAACTAGTGGAACAAGGAATACTGTATCAGATTTATGGAGAGGGGAAAAATTTTTGACTAAACAGGAGATACAAAGCATTATGAAGTGCAAAATAGATAATTTTGATGACATTAAACTGAAAAGTTTTTGTACAACCAAACCCAATGCAACCAAGATTATTAGGGAAGCAGAAAACTGGGAAAGATCTTTTGCAACTAGTGTCTGTGATAAAGCCCTCATTTCTAAATTACACAAAGAATGGAGTCAAATGTACAAGAATACAAGTCATTCTCCAACTGATAAATGGTCAAAGGATATGAACAGGCAGTTTTCAGAGGAAGAAATTAAAACTATCTATACTCATATGAAAAAAATGCTCTAAATCACTATTGATTAGAGAGATGTAAATCAAAACAACTCTAAGTTACCACATCACACCTATCAGACTGGTTAACATGACAAAACAGGAAGATGATAAATGTTGGAGAAGATGTGGGAGAGTTGAAACACTAATTCATTGTTGGTGGAGCTGTGAACTGATCCAACCATTCTGGAGAGCAATTTGGAACTATGCCCAAAGGGCTACAAAAATGTGCATACCCTTTGACCCAGCAATATCACTTCTAGGACTGTATCCCCAAGAGATCATGAGATCATAAGAATGGGAAAGGGTCCCACATGTACATAAATATTGATGGCAGCTCTTTGTGGGTGCCAAAAACTGGAAATCAAGGGAATGTCCATCCATTGGGGAATGGCTGAATAAATTGTGGTATATGTATGTAATGGAATACTCTTGTGCTATAAGAAATGATGAACAGAAAGACTTCAGAAAGGCCTGGAAAGACTTATATGATCTGATGCTGAGCAAAAGGAGCAGAATCAGGAGAACTTTGCACACAGCAACAACCACAGTGTGGGAAGAATCTTTCTAGTAGATTTAGTACTTCATTGCAATGCAAGGACTTAAATAATTCCCAATGGTCTCTTAAGGCAAAATGCCTTCCACATCCAGAGAAAGAACTATGGAATTGGATCACAGAATGAAGCAGATCATTTTCTTTTGTATTATGGTTTGGTTTGTTTTATGATTTCTCACATTCATTTTAATTCTTCTATGCAACATGACTATGGTGAAAATATATTTAATAGGAACATATGTGTAGAATACATTATATTATATAATATATATATACATTCTATATACTACATATAGAATGTATGTATATATATATATATATAACTATATACCATCTCAGGGAGGGAGTGAGGAGGTAGGGGAGGAAGAGGGGTAGGGAGGGGAAAAACCTAAGCTATATTGAAGTGACTGTAGAACACTGAAAACAAATAAAAGAAAAAAAATTGATGAGTATCTCCCTCTAATTTTAAAATCTTTGCTGTCACAAAAAGATGGACTATAAATATTTTTGAACAAATAAGTTCTTTCCCCTTTCCTTTAATCTCTTTTTTGTACATATCTAGTATTGTTGGGCCAAAGGGTTTAAAACAGTTCTCTACCCTTTTGGGCATAGTTACAGATTGTTCTACAGAAAGGTTAGACTAATTCACAGCTCTACTTCTCCAACATTTGTCATTTTCCCTTTTTGTCATATTAACCAATCTGAAAGGTGTGAGCTGGTCCCTCAGCGTTGTTTTAATCTGAATTTTTCTATTCATTAGTGATTTAGTCTAGAGCATTTTTTCATGTGACTATTGATAGTTTTGATTTTTTCTGAAACTTTCTATTCATATCCTTTGACCATTTATCAATTGGGAAATGAGAATCGTAAAATGTTAAGGAATTAGTGTTATTCTATAATTTAAAATTTTCCTTCCCAAAGCAATAATTTTAAGCCTACGACATCTAGGTCCTATCCCCATTAAAATAGTGTATTGGAGCCAACATTAACTGGCGGGGAGGGGGTTGCCAGTAATAAATATGGGAACTTCATTTGCTCTTCCCCTTTATTTAAATACTTGAAACTACTCCTATTCCTTCATTCCAATAAAAAAGATGGCTATCCAGCAGCGGGTCCCCATTGGTAGCTATCTAAGTAAGTACCGCCCCTTTTTCGTCCCGCCTCTCACTTTGTTCCGCCCCATTTCATTTTCTGGCTGCCAGTAGTTCTAGAACCGGAAACAGCCTCTCTAGCGCCGGGTGCGCTTGCGCGATCCTCTGGGCTTCAAGATGGCGATGGAGATTCGGCTTCCTGTGGCTCGCCAGCGGCTACCTGAGAGTTTGGACCGGGACACGCAGAAGCACTTGGTGGTGCCCGGGGACACGATCACTACGGATACCGGCTTCATGCGGTGCGCGGAGGGGCTCGGGCCAGGCGTCCGTAGAGCTCGCCTTAACATGCTTCTCGGGCTTGCCCTTTTCCTTCCCCAAGACCCGCGTGTTCCCGCCAGGACGAGTCCCGGGCCCCGCGTGTCCCTGCATATCCCTTTCTTTCGTGGCTTTTCCTCGAGTGCCCTTGTGGTGCCCCCGCCTCTTCACACCTGCTCCTGCGCGGCCTCGGGCCCTCGCGTCCCTCTTCCCAAGTGTCCGTGCGTCCCCCCGCGTTCCAGGGACGGAGCCAAAGGCTCGGGAGGAGAAGCAGGGTAAAGGGGCCTCGGGGAGAGCGGGCGGGCCGCGGCCCTGGGTGACAGCCGGGTCTCGTTGCAGGGGCCATGGGACCTACATGGGAGATGAGAAGCTCATAGCCTCTGTGGCTGGCTCGGTGGAGAGGGTGAACAAGCTGATCTGCGTGAAGGCTTTGAAGACGAGGTGTGTGTGCCCGGTGTCCGCGGGGGTCACCGCAGCCGGGCTTGGGGGGCTGCTCCGGGGCTGTAATGCTGACTCTGAAGCTGGAGGAAGTGGGGAGGGGAGGCTGAATCCTTTATTTGTTTATTTAAACGTCGTTAAGTGCCAGTGACGCTGGCAGAAACTTGTGGAGAAGGTCATTGTTACAGGAGGGGGGATAGACCAGAACTTCTTGTTCTGGATATTCTTTAACTTCACACGATCGCTTCTCTTGTATAGCTATAATTTTCCTTGTTAGATCATGTAGACGCTTGACATTTGTGTTAGTTCTAAAGCAGGAGTAAATTCCTCAAAAATTAAACCACGCTCATTTATAGAGCATCTATATATCCTTGGTGATATCGGAAAGTAAAATACACTCATAGCCTTCAGTGACTTGTAGTCTGGCTGGGCTTAAATGCAGTGGCACATCAGAGTTAAATGAAGCAGTACAAGAGAGGTTGTAAAGAAGTACAGTAACTAATCAGAATAATAGCAGACTTTGATCACTGCATCGAACAGTCATGACTTCAGAAAACTGATGACAAAGCACGCCATACATCTCTTGTCAAGAAAGTGTTGGCTCAGGATGAGACAGTGCATTGAATTGTTTTGCTTAACTATACTAATTTGTTACAACGGAGGCTTTCCATTGGTGTTGAGAGTTAGTGGGTAGTGATAGAGATTTAGAAAAAAGGAAAAGATCATTGATAGGACATTTTTAAAAAGTGCACAGCAAATAAGTTCCAGATGGGACACCTAGAGCAGTTTTGTTACCAGTATCTTAAATTTAATATATGCTTGAAAAAACCCAAACTGTTACAGAAGTTTACACTTTCATATACAATCCTTGTTTTTATTGCTTCTCTTCTGAAATATTTGTGTTTGTGGATGATTACTAAATTCATAGAAAATTTTCTAATGATTGACTTGTCTTTTTCAGGTATAATGGTGAAGTAGGAGACATTGTGGTGGGGAGAATCACAGAGGTAAAGTTTGAATCAGGAAGTTTGTTTTTAAAAAAATTCTGAATTTCACAAGCAAACAGAGAACGTTTCCATGTCTATAAAGTAGAACAGAAGACAATTATGTGTGAAACCATAACTTTCTTATATCCTTTAAAAAAGTATATGACTCATCATGTTACTTTTAAAGTTGTTTTGCTTGTAGAAATAAGTGTAGTCAGCACATTTTGCCAAGCCCTAAAATGTACAGTGCATCTTTTGCCCATCAACCTTCTTCTAGATTTGTGAGTAGTCATTGAATTGGTGAAAGTTTTTAAAAGACTTTTGAGTTGAATTTATTTTTTAAGCTCCTTTCACTCATCTTCAGTTCATACAAGTCTTTCTAGCTTTCTCTGAAACTGTCCCTTTCAACATCTCTTACAGTACAATCAGTCACCACTATTTTCCTGTACTATAAGCTGTTTGGTGATTCCTCAAATGATTGAATACTCTTTTTGTTTCCAATTCTTTGCTGCAACAAAGAGAACAACTATAATTATTTTCATACACATGGATTTTTTTCCCTCTTTCTTTGATCTCTTTGATGTGTAGGTTTAGAAGTGTCATTGTTTTGTCAAATGGTACAAACACACAGCTTATTGACTTGGGGCATAGATTCAAATTACTTTTCAGGATGGCTGAACCAGTTCGTAGAGATTGTGTGCTTTAAAAAAAGTCAAGCCTGTGACACAATTTTTGGTAGAGGACTGTCCTGTATTTTTTAATGCATGATTAGTTAAATTGTAATTTGTGTTGTTTTTGTTGCAGAAATTTAGGCTGTAATGTTTGGGGTCACTGACTGTCCAGAGTCTGGATTCATATAATTTGAGTTAGTAGCTCTAGAATTTCTTACTTTGTAGGTTCAACAGAAGCGGTGGAAGGTGGAGACCAATTCCAGGCTGGATTCAGTCTTGCTTCTCTCATCCATGAACCTTCCAGGAGGAGAGCTGGTGAGTGTTTGCAGCTAAATTCCATTTTCCTGCTCTCCAACCCTAGCTACTAAAGCTTGGGATTTCTACACAGACAGTTGACATCACTGGCATGTTCCAATATTGTTTAAAGAAAATGTAGAGGAAGTTTACTGGTAGGATTAAAACATCATTCTTTTAAGTGTCGAAGGGCTAAATTTTTCCAACATAGGCAATGTTTATTCTTACTTTAATGTAACATACAATATTATTTGAAAAGTCCTTATACAACAAGAACTTAGACCCCTGGTTCTGTTCATTTTCTGCTCCAACTCTGTACTGCTTTAAATAGATAGCATGTTTCTGGAAAGCTGTATGTAAATTACATTTTAGCATATAGACTCATGATGTAAGTTTACTATGAGAAACTTTTTTTTTGGGTGAGGCAACTGGGGACTTGCCTAAGGTCATGCAGCTAGTAAGTGTCGAGTGTCTGAGGCTGGATTTGAATTCAGGTCCTCCTGATTCCAGGACTGGTGCTCTACCTGCTGCACCACCTAACTGCCCCTGAGAAACTTTCTGTTAAGGAATCGTATACCAAGCCTTTTTAAAAAGTTGTTTAAAATTCCTTCTGATTTTTCTATCTTTTTATGACTGGATTTTTATATCTGGTTTACTTAAGGTGGTGTACCCTTGTACTCTCATGCAGAAATGAGAATCTTGTTAGCCCTCATGTTTTCCCTTTGGATTGAATGGTTCCTTTGGATGTCATTAACAGTCTTAGGGCAGTATAGAAGAAAGAGGACAATTACAAAATCTCTGAGAGAGCTCAGAAATCATCAGCTTCATCCTGTATCTGAACAGGAACCCTTTCGACCTCATCCTTGACAAAGGGTCACCTATCCTGTGCTTGAAGACCTCCATTAATGGGGAGCGAACAACTTCCTGAAGCAGCCTGTGCCATTGCGAGACAGCTCCTGTTGTAGGAAGCATGTGCTTCCACTGAGCCCGAGATCTGTCTGTGCAGGTCTATAGTAAGGAGAAAGACACTGCCATGCTCAGATAGTGGTTGCATGTGAGATGAGCAGTGTAAGTCCTATTGTCCTCATTTTATAGATTAGAAAACAAGTTTAAGGCGGGTAATCTAAACAGGTTGGCATCAGGGATGGAATTCAAACCCATCTCTCCTGTCTGTGACTGCTTCTTTCTGCCACTTGACATGGCATCTTTAACCTGGTGCTCCCCTCTGAGGCTAAATAGGACAAATCTAAATCTTCTTTCTTGTGCCAGTCTAGGCAACAAGTATGTATTAAGAACCTCGTATGTGCCAGGCACTGTGCTAAGTGCTGGTGACAGCCCTTTGAAGGCTGCTGATAGGTCTCCTCCCTCAAAGTCTCTTTTCATTCAGCTATTTGTTGGTCATTCAGTCCTCAGATAGTATGGTCTCCAGCCTCTTCAGCTTCCCACTCTCCCTTCTCTGCCAACTTTGTGTCCTTAAAAATATGGAGCCTCAAACTTAATACAGCAATAATTCAGCGTTGATGTAATCAGGAGAGAATATGATGGGACTATCACCTCTTGCCTTTTGGACACTAGACTGCTCACTGTTAGTTCATTCCAAAATTAAATTAACTTTTTTGACTGCCATGTCTTACTGTCGACTCACTGAGAGTATAGTCTCCTTAAAACCTCCCATCTGTTGTCTTTGTAGTGTTCTCCCATCCTATACTTATGAATTTTTTGCACAAAATTTTATATTTATCCTTATTACATTTCCATCTTGAGAGGCAGATTGGCTAGTGAAGTGACCTCAGAATCCTGTATTCAGGTCTAACCCCATTTAACCTGGCTGTGTGACCTGCTTTAAGCCTTTCACTTCTCAGTGCCCCATGCCAGTCCTGAGACCAAAAGTTGCATAAGCAAGCACTGATCTTTATGGTTTGGAGGAAGGTTTCCTCCCTGGGAGACCCCTGTACCAACAAAATCAAACATTTGGTTCCCAGCCAGATGAAAACAAAAGAAAACAAACATCACCTTATTGGATCTACCCCTCTGTCCCAGCCTGGCTAGCTTTTCCTTCTAGCTTTACAACATCTGAAAATTGGACATAAAGGGGAGCGGGGAGGGGAGAGAGAGAAGCAGAGAGAGACTGCTGCCTTTGATTGACTGAGGTGTGATAGTTCCACTGTTGTGCTTAAGAAATGAGGTAGGCCCTTATGGATAACATAGTACAGACTTATTTTTTATGGGTGGGTAGACTGGGGCACAGAGAGACAAAGCAAAGGGGTTAGACTACGATTCCTAAGCTCCTTCTGGCTGTAAGGTTCTCCGAGTTCCAGAGTTCTTTTGGGGGATCATAGGATCCTAGACTTAGGGCTGGAAGAGACCTCACTGGCTACCTCATTTTACAGATAAGGAGGCTTATCTAGAGTTATCCACATAGACATTGTCTGACACAGATTTGGATCTTTCTGACTCTTGTCCAGGACTGTCCCCACTATGATTTGAGCTGCCCAAGACAGTTTACATCTTGGTAAATTGGTAGCAGATGTTATTTAGCTATTAAGGCTTAAAACTGCCCCAGAACTTTTGGGATACCTTGTAATATTTTCAGATGGAGAAAAGAGAAATAAGATCTGGGGAAATTTGTTTCCATGAGTTGATGTAAGTAACATTTTTGTTTCCTTGTGTACTTTAGAGGAGAAGATCTGCAGAAGATGAACTTGCAATGAGGGACTTCTTACGGGAAGGGGACCTTATCAGTGTATCCTTAGATTTTGTCGTTTGTCATCTTTCTGCTTCTGCACAGAGTGGCAAAATATAGTTGAAATTGTACTTAATGATGTGATAAGCGTGAGAATTTTCACAAGTACATGTAAACTTAAAGCCAAGGTCATGAATACTGATGAAGAATTTTTTCACTTTTTCCATGAACTCTGTTGCTGCTTTTTTTAGATACCACTTAGTTTGTCTCAGCTGTTTTCTTTGTGACAGGTTTGTAGTAGCCTGGGCTTTAGGTTAGACAGGAAAATTCACTTTAATGATAAGGTGGCCTTTTATCTCAGGGGATTAAAAAGGATGTTTTTTGGACCAAGTTGTCAATCATAGCTATTGAAGAATATGTAGGTCAGAGTTCTAAGTTTTGCAGGGAGAAAATGGTGAGAATGGAAAAGAAATTGAGGTGATAGGAGCCATGTTTGTATGTATGTAAGGGGAGGAGTAGGGAAGGGGAATGAGGAGAAGATATTTTAAAATGGGAATGGAGAGGTATAAGCTGCAGACTACTGTTACTTCCTTCATCACTAGGCTAGGCTGAGGTCCAGGCAGTGTTTTCTGATGGTGCTGTGTCTCTACATACCAGAAGTCTCAAATATGGCAAAGTAAGTAGTATTTTATAGTCTTTCTTCCATTTTCATTCTCTTTGTGACTAAGCCTGCAAGTTTTTCTAAATCCCTAATACAGGAGCAGAGATCTCTAGGGGATTCAGTTTATTATAAAGTTACCTTATTAAAGCTAACTTTTTTTTTAAGCAACTCCTTTTCTTCAAGAAAAAAAGTCCTGTGACTTGTTAGACCTCTTGGGTTTATATATTTTTAATTTTCTAAGCAGAACAAAGAAATCTTTCCTTGGGAAAGTAGCTACATCTTCCAGCATTCCAAGGCCTTCAGATATGAAACGGAACTCTGTTTTACAATGTGTGCTATTGTCCTCTATTGTTGAAGATAACGCTACCAAATCCTTTGTTATTGTGGGGGTTGGATTTATGCCAATTCCCCTCCTTTGGGCAGGGAGTGACAAAGAAATGAGACAAAGCCAGTTGGTAATAAAAACCTTGCCCTTGTCCTCATTGCACCTGGGATTTAATTGCAGTAACTCACCCAGACTGTTTAGTTTAGTGATTCTGATTAAAAGAAATTTTGAATAGTCAGCTGAGAGTAAACGTACAACATTTATACAGTACATGAACGTGATATAGAAATTGAATTTTGGACCTTTTATGTAAAAATTCATCCTTTGATATCATATACACAAACTTATTCATAAATATATACACACATCTGTGTTTGCATGTGTATATGTGAGACAGCAGTTGCTTTTAAGAAGGTAGAACTAGAATGGGGAGCGACTTCTGATTATACTCAGTGTATAAGCAATTTCAACTCTGTATGAGATTTTTATTTTGACTTTTAGAGCTAATTTATGGTATGTTTAATTCTCCCAGGCCAACCTTTACTGATTTATTGTAATTTATATTCTAGCTTGGGCAGGGAGTTCTCGTCCAGGTTTCCCCTTCTCTGGTGAAACGACAGAAGACCCATTTCCATGACTTGCCTTGTGGTGCTTCTGTGATTTTGGGCAATAATGGCTTCATCTGGATCTACCCCACCCCTGAGCAGAGAGAAGAAGAAGCAGGGGGCTTCATTGCCAATCTGGAGGTAGAAGTCAGATTATTTCCAGAGTTGGCAAGTGAATGAGTCATAATGAAAAGAATTCTGGATGTGTTTTTGTGGCATATTTTTAACCTCCCTATTGATGGACATGTTCTGAGTTACCTTGAGTTGTTCATCCCACAGCATTCTTTATTCAGAAAAGATTTACGTTTTTGACCAATTGATTGTTAGTAGAGATAATAGGCAATCCTAGGGGGATATCCAAATATTTACTTCATAATGAATGAGATAAACCTGTCCTTATTCATTTTTTTGGACTCTCCTCTTTCATGTATTTAACTTAGACCTCATTCAACCAGCATTTATCAAGTACTTACTGTGTACAAGTTCCTGTGGTAAACATAAATGAGCTGATAATAACTTTTTACATGCACTATCTCATTTGATCCTCACAAGAACCCTGTGATGTGGGTAATGAAAGTATTATTCTCACTTTATAGACAAAGAAACATTCAGGGAGATTAAGTGAGCTAAGTCAGGGTGGGGGGGATGGGGGCAGGGAACCTGTGACCTCAAGGTCCTCAAGTGCAGCCCTTTGAATCCAAGCTTCACAGAACCAATTCCCTTAATAAAGGGATTTGTTCAGTAAAACTTGGACTCAGTCAGAAGGCTGCACTCAAGGACCACATGTGGCCTGCAGGTTCCTTACCCCTGAGCTAAGCCAAGGCTCCTTCCTTTAAGGATCTTATAATTTACTTGGTGAGATTAAGACATTCACACAAATATGCTATGAGGTAGCATTTGACAAATTCTTTGATACATACAAATTGCTGTGTTAATGTAGAGGAAGGAATGTTTCTGGATGAGGGCAGTCTGGGAAGACATCATGAGCAAAGTGTCTGAGATTGATCTTGAGTGATAGGTCAGAATTAAAACTGATGGGAATGCAAGGTCAGGAGGTATCATGGAGAAACAGGAGCCATCAGCTCTGCCCCTTTTTTCCTAATGTATGATTTGAATTTCTATTGGTATTGTTTTCGATCTTTTCATTTCTTTTGGTGATTTTTATCCTTTACCTTGGTGTGGTTGACACTGAATGCATTTTCCCTTTTTTTCCCCCTAACTCTTTTTTCCTCTTATCTCTAGCCAGTACCTCTTTCTGATCGGGAGGTGATATCTCGGCTCCGAAACTGCATTGTTTCTCTGGTGGCTCAGAAGATGATGTTGTTTGACACTAGTCTCCTGTACTGCTATGAAGCATCTCTTTCCCATCAGGTATTCAGTTGGGTTGTTTTCCATGTTTCACTATCTGTTCTAAACAGTACTGTGTTAAAGATGAGATAAGGTCTCTCTCTCCCTTAGTCATACCAAAGGCAGTAAACAGTCTTCCTAAATGTACTTCTGTATAGTAGTATGAATCCATATGGTGAATACCTGAGTCAAACACAGCCACCTCTATATTAAATGTTTTATAATTTTCTTTTTATTTACAAATGAGCAAATCTTTGAGATTTCTTCAGCATTGGGCAACTTCAGGATCAGGTGGGATGGACATTCCAAGTTTCACTGATTTATTAATTCCAGGGAGCAGCTAGGTGGCACAGTGATAGAGCACTGGGTCTGAAGTCAGGAAACTGAGTTTGGATCTAGCCTCAGATGCTTACTAGCTGTGTGACCCTGGGCAAGTCACTTCACCCTGTCTGCCTCAGTTTCCTCATTTGTAAAATGAGCTAGAGAAGGAAATGGGAAACAACTCCAGTTTCTCTGCCAAGAAAACCCCAAATGAGATGATGAGAGTTGGGCGTGACTGAAAAATGATTGAACAACAGATTAGCTCCAGGTTCTTCAGGTTTGGTTTCTTAATGCCTCCTAAAACAATATCTTTATACTGATCAACAGACAGAGTCCTTCCAGTTTATAAAACTAATGCTATAGTTTCAACAGGTTCTGTCCCTTCCTCATCCCTTGTATCCAATCAGATACTACCTTTGTTTCTCCCTTTACCACATCTCCTGTAGCCATCTGCTTCTTTCTAGAGTCACCTTCCTAGTTCAGCCACTCATCACCTCTTACCTGGATTATTAGAACAGTCTCCTAAATGAGATACCTGCCTTGCTTCTCTCCCTTGTCTAAACCATCCTTCTTCCACACAATTGCTAATGTGACTTTGCTAATCTGCAGATCTGACTGTATTACTCCCCTGTGAAATTCTAGTTGTTCCCTTTTATTGCTAGAATAACACAGACTCCCGTGTTTGGCTATCAAATGCCTTCACCACCTGGCCCCAAAGTATCCGTCCAACTTTATTCTGTATTACTTTGTTTCAAGTACTCTACAGTCTGAACTGGCCTTCTCTCTGTTTCTTACATAGGAGACTCTATCTTCTGCCTCCACATCTTTGTACTGGCTGCCCACCTACTTGGAATGTAGTCACTTGTCATATTTGACTCTTAGAATCTTGTATTTTGTTTAAAGCTGCTCAATGTACACATCTACATGAAACCTTTTGGGATCTCCTCTAAATTCACTAGGGCCTCCTCCCTGCAAAAATTTGCCTAGTATTTATTTTGTAAATATTTATGTACTTAAATGTCTTTTGAGCTTAGAATTTCTTGAGGGCAAGGGAATGTTTCATTTTTGTCTTTGTGTCTTCATTGCAATGCATGTAGGCTGAGTATATACAGTAGGCATTTAATAAATGTTTATTTATAAATTTTGTAATTTATAGCCTATTCTGTTTTCTGGGCAAATTTCTTTTATTTCTTCTTTCCTTTTTCTTTGTGTTGTGTGTGGCTTAGAAAGCTTGGTTTGATGTTGGTTCCTTATCTGTATGAACAACTTTACCTTTTTGTCTTTTAGATCAAGGATATTTTAAAACCAGAGATAATGGAAGAAATTGTAATGGAAACTCGACAGAGGCTTTTGGAACAGGAGGGATAAGGAAAGGAATTTGGAGATGAAGAATACTGTATATTTTTGGCTGATGCAGTTCTTGGGAAGAGCCTAGTCACGTGACTGGTTCTTAGTTGGAACATGAGTTTTTTTACATAGAATTTTTGACCAGTATATGCAAAGGAGTCACTGTGACGGACACTCAGCAGTAAGCTAAACGAAGAGCCAAGAAAAGAATCACTTGATCAGCACTGACAAGCATTCTTCTGTCTCTTACTGTTCTAGAAGAACTCTAGCTGTTCTAGAAGATGAGGGTGGTGAGAACATAAGAGGAAGATCGTGCCTTTGGGCTCTTTAGCTAGGGCTTGAGTCCAAGCGTTAGACGGCAGTTTCAGCCTCATTAAAAATCTGTGATGTTCCCAGCAGAATTTGCTTCACTGCCTGGGATAGTAAAGACAGTCCTTTGTCTTGCAGCCACCATCATTCGAATAGAACAATGTAAATAAACTCAGTGATCCATGAAATTGGCCCTATAAAAGACATAGCAATTCTGACCCCAAATGTTACTTTTCAGGCTTTTTTTTTTTTTTGAGCAAAAGCATATCACATTCCAGTTGTATTTTAATCAGTTTTTTAGATTAAGTTTAAACGGTGGTAGCTTACTTAGTTGGAATCTTGCATCCCATTTAGTGGGCTACTTTAAAAGGATTAGATTTAACTTGGGTGAACCTTGCACCTTACAACTCTGAGAATGGATTCTAGATTCATCCTTACAAGAGTGGAATCCTCTTCACCAAGACCCCTTATTCTGCTCAGGAAGATCTTTTTTAATACTGATGATGAAGGGTACTTGAATTGCCATCATTGACTTACAAGTCACCTTGCACTGATATTAGAGAGGATGAATTAATTGAATCTGTGTGCTTTGACAAAGAGGAATGAGACCAAGACAATGATTTTGGCACAGCCTTTGCTGGGATACGAGCATTCTTGTGCAGTGTTTTTAGGTTGTTTGGGTTAGGTTGTTGAAAGACAGTTGTTTTTTAAAAAATTGCTAAATGTTCTTGTACACGTGCTCATACTATTTTGGTACACTGGTGGAATTCCTAGAATTTGGTTTCTGCCTTTTTGTTCTCTGTCACTTGGGGGCTAATTTGAGAGAAGTGTGTCTGCTGACAGATTCATCGTATCACACCCCACCCAAATAATTTGAAAGAAAAATGCAATACTCAAAGTAACCTTTTACTTGAGCTTTGGATTATATTTTTCCACATTGAATTTGACAGTGTTTGATACATTTTCCTGGAATGACACATTAGTTTTCCTTATATAGTTACCTGTGATCTCAAACATGTCACTCCTTTCCCCAGTTTTTGTCACATTCTATTTTGAATGAGTTTGCAGGGTGAAACAATCTGTTTAGCTCTGTTTCAACTTGTATTTAATAGTTCTTTTTATTTTTAAAAGGATAATTTTCTAGCTTATGATATTTTGAAAGAAATGAAAGGGCCTAAGTAGTACCTTGCTTCTGGTCTAAGATAACTGATTGAGGGATTTGGTTTGGGACCAGATTGTAAGCCCCTGGAGGGCAGGGACCTCTTATATTGCTGTACAAATACCATACCAGTGTTCAATAAATATTTGTTGAAAAAAATTTTTTTGTTCAGACTTGAGATTTTATTTGTAGACAAGAGTTTCCGATAGGAAAACTTGGTTCACAAAACAAAATTTCTTTTACAGATATAGATTTGCAACATAACTTAAGTCTTAAGAGAGATGCTTAAGGTTAAGAAATTAATTTACTTGTCTATGGTCACACAGCTAATAATGTGTCAGAGGCAGGACTTGAATCCAAGTCTTTCTGACATGCCAAATAAATGTTAACTATTATGTGGAAAATAGTAGCTGTTAAATTTTTTTGTTGACAGTATTGGTTTTTAGATTATTTTCAGTACCAAATATATCCTCTCCTCCCCTACCCAATGAACCCATACCATAGAGAATAAAAAGGAAATGAAAAAAAAATTTTTTTTAAGTAGTTTAGCAAAACTAGCTGAACAACTGAGGCTAATATGCAGTGTTCCAAGCTCATGTCTTATTTCTGCAAAGATTTAGCAAGGTACATTTTCAGTTCTTTTTAAGTCAAAGCTTTGTTATGATTCTGGACATATTTCATCCTTTCGTTCTTACCATTGATGTTGTAGTCATGTATATTATTTTCTTGGTTTTGCTTTCTTTATTGGTTTCTGTCTTTCCATGCACCTCAGATTTTTGCCCAATTTTAATTTTTAGTAAGTTATTTTCTTCGGTTAGTTTTTGTACCTCCTTATTCATTTGCCCAATTTTCCTTTTTAAGGATCTGTTTTCTTCAGTGAATTCTTTTTTTCACTTTGTCAACTATTTTTAAAATCATTGGCCAGTTTTTCTTCTGCCTCTCCAATCTGGCTTTTAAAATCCTTGTAGAGCTCTTCCAGGAATGCTTTTTGGTCTTGAGACTAGTTCATATTCCCTTCTGCGGTTTCAGAAGTGAGTACAGAGTGCTGTCCTCTTCTGTATTCGTATTTCTGTCCCCATAGTAAGATTGTGTGGTCTTTGCTTTTCTGATTTGCTTCTTGCTCAGAGTGATTGCTTTTTTTCCCGGCTTTTAAAGTGAATCTCCGCTTCTGGGGCGCAGGGCCTCTGTCCCATGTTTCTCCTGTTGAGAACTGGAGACTTTGTGTGTTGTGGCCTCTGGTTCTTTCAGCTACAAGCTAGAATGCTGAAGCTTATTTGATGCTGAACTGGTTGGTGTGTGCCAAGGCTGAGGCCAGAGGAGGTCATTCTGAGTTTCCCAGGAGTTACACTGAAGCTCCTGGTGTGAGGTATAAGGGAGGGACGGCCTGGCCACAGGAGATTTCCCCCTCCTTAGGTATGTACTAGAATACAGGCAGGCTCAGGGGCTGGTAAGCCCCATCTGCGCTGGTGTCTTCCGGTTACCCTGGCTGTGCTAAGGCATGCCTGGGGTCCTGGGGTTGGTGTTTACTGGCTCTGCGCCCTTGTGGCTCAGAATCTCCTGCTGGTTCACTGAGGTGGGGCTGTCTTGGACGCCCTGGATCCTGCACTAGTCCCCTTCAACTACCACAAGAGGGACTGTCCTTGATCTCACCAGCCTCCAGAGCTGAGAGACTGCTGTGCCCCTTCTGCTGATCCCACTATTACAGGACTTTTCCTGGAGAAACATCATCTGTTTTTTTGGGGGGTCAACAAAGGGGAGGATGAGAGCACTTAGGATTTATTCCACCATCATGGCTTCCAGAAGTTCAAGTAGGTGACTTTCAAACATTTAGTCTGTGGGCTGATTGCCCCAAGAATGGCTGCTGATGTTAGCACAGGCCCTGTACTTCTCTCTCAGTTCTGCTGGACTCCTGTGCTGAAAGGTTTACGAATCAGCACTGCAGCTTCTGATTAGCCCAGCCCGATGCTGTTACTGCTCCACCACGGCCAAGTCTTTGCTAGTGTAGCCTATGAGATCTACTCTCCCCAGGCTCCGTGTAACAGATCCTTCCCCTTGACCTTCCAGCCTGCCCCGGGCTGGAAATCCACCACACCCTGTCTCCTAGTGGATTCTGCCACTCTACAATTTTTCCAATTCTCTTTTTAGAGTTTTCTGAAAGAGTCTGTGGAAGAGGTGACACCATGCTCTGACTCCACCATCTTGACTCTGCCCCCACACCTCTAGATTCTTCATATTCCTTATTTATGTACCCAGTGGTTCTCAAGCCTTTTTGTGGGAATTTGGAGCCCACTGAACATTTAAGTTGGCAACACAATGGGAAATGTCAACATGCAGTTTCAATTCAATACAAGCAGCCATTTTTGTCGAATTCTTTGTAAAGTTCCAATGTGTTTTTAGTGGGTAAGACAAGTTTTACTTTGCGAATACTATATTTACCATACTGTGCTTGTAAATCTCATACCCACACACATCAGTAATAACATGATATTCAAAATTTCATGACCCACTTAGTGAAACAAGGCATTCCTTTTATTTTGCCATTCCTAAATCAATGGGTATCATTTTGTTCCTTTGATACAACACAAGTGCTGCTATGAATATTTTGATGTACACACGACCTTTCTGATCTCCTTGGGGTACATACATGCTTTCCAGAATATTTGAATCAGTTGACAGCTCCACTCATGGTGTATTACCATGCCTATCTTTCCAGAGATGTTCTAGTCTTCATTATTCCCATTTTTATCTTTATCAATTAGTGAGGATAGAAGTGAAATCTCAGAATTGTTTTGATTTATATTTTTCTAATTGATGGTGATTTGAAGCAGTCTTTTGTGTGATTTTTGTTGAAACTCTTCTTGAGAATCATACATGTGCTTTGCCCACAGATGTATTTGGAGGATGGGAGCTGGTCTTATTTAATTTGTTACTGAATCACTATACTGTAATCATTTTGTAATTTAGTTACTGTCTGTGACCACGAGAGGGTGACATTGTTCAGTGAATCAAATCAGCTGAATGCTTTACTGAAAAAATTCTGCAACGTTTTCTTGTATTTTTTCTTTTAGATTTCTTTTTCTTAAAAATTAAAAATTTATTTTGAGTTTGACAGTATCAATAAATATGAATATTTCTATATGCAAAGAGGAATAAAAATATTTGTATATCCCATTTGTATAATATATATAGCTTTAAAAAAAAGTTATATATTAAATTTAACACTATTACCAACACTACTACCCTGCTGGTTTGTGCCTCTTCTAAACTTTCTTCTGTGTATCTTTTTTAAAATAAATTTTTGTTGATGTGTTTTGTTTTTATAAAGAACAAACTTTTCCTTGTCTATTTCATATTTTTCTTCCAGAAAGCCACCCTATATAACAAATATTTTTTAAAGACAAAAAAAGGAAGGAAATCAGTAAAACTGATCAATTCACTGCAAAAATCTGAACTTATGTTCAACATATCATACTTGTGGTAACTTTGAGAGGTAACTTTGAATCTCTTGTTTGGAACCCATGCGTATTTTTTTTAAATTTTGTAACATTTACCTTTTATTTGTGGTTGTTTCCATTTAAATTATTGAAGTCACTGTGTGTATTGTTTCCTTGGCTGTGTTTACTTTATGCTGCATCAGTTCAAATAAATCTTTCCATGTATCTCTGTATTCATCATATTCTTAATTTCCTTGTTTATCCCTCTTTAAGCCCTGAATGTTTGTTTTTGCCTTGCCTTATGGATAGGGATTACAAATCCTCTTCTTTTCGGTTCTACTGATGCAGTTAATTTTGTTTCAGTTCCTTATTTTTATTCTATGTATGTCTTCATTTTTTAAAGATGTATTTCTTGTAAGCAAGAGATTGTGAGGGTTTGTTTCCTCATCCAGTCTGTCATTTTTTCTATTTCATTGGATTTTTTAATCTATCCACATTTAAAGTTATGAGAGGTTTGTATTTTCCACCATTTGTCTCAAATATTTTATCCCCCCAAGTTAAGACCTTTTCCTCTCTTTCTCTGTAAAAACAATGTCTCTTCAGTTATTTCAATCTACTTTAAGGTGATCCTATTTCTTGTTAATTCTTCTCTCACCCTTATGGCCCTCAACCCTCTTACTTGTCATGCCTTTTCCTAGGAAATCCCTTGAATTTTGGCTTTACTTATTAGTTCCTTTTTCTTCCTTTTATCGATTTTTCTAATTCATCTGGCTTTTTCCTCTCTCAAATAAGTAGCTAAGTAAAATAACCCTTCGTCGTCTTCTCTCCTTCAACTTACTTGTTTTAAAATTTAAATTTCTATAACTTTTTTATAAAAAGATTTCTTTCCCTTGATCTCTTCATTATATCTTTTCAATTTCCATTTATTGTAGACATTTATTTTTTTGATTCAACTTTAGTTTCTGTATTCCTCATCTACCTTGACTCCTGGCCTCCTCTTCTGTTGTGCCTCATTCTTAGAAATGCCAGCTCCTGCTGGTGACAAAAGTATTGCCCTGTGATAGTGATTTTCATGTCCCTGCTTGTGCAGTTTATTACTACCCTTTGTCCTCCTCCACAATCATTTTTTCCCATTTACCATGAAATTTCTCAGAGTCCTTACCCTCCCACTCTTCTGGGTGCCAATTGCCCCCGGAGTTCTGATTTGCTCTTTCCTGACGTAGGGTGAAAGTTCTTTCTAAACACTAAATCCCTGCAAATTATACCTATTTCAAGATTTCAGTCTCCTACTATGGAAAATCTTCCCTTTGGGCGTGTTCTTCAGTGGAACATTCCTCCCACTTTCCTCCCCTCCCCCCAGTTTCAATCCTTCTCTTTGCCTCTCCAAGCATACTCATGTAGACTCTCTTCTTTCTGAAAGGCTGCAGAAGTGATTTTCTCTTCATTGCTTACAATTGCCTTGATCAGAGTGCAACAATATTCAATATTCCTTTTATCTTCTCCTTTTCCCCTTTTCTGTGGCTTTCAGAACACTGATTAACCTGTAGGTGGCGGTATTGAGGTTACGCCCATTCGCTATTTGACTTCCCATTTTCACCCATGTGTCGTTGGTTTTACACACTTCTTAATGGTCTCCTTTTTGTTATTTGTTGTTGTCAACTCTGTTGGTGATTTTAGTTTTCCTACTTCCTGGGGTAATTTATTTCTTTACCTGGGCCTTCCTTGGTTGCTATATGTGTTTAGCTTTCTTGTATTTTTGTTGTCTGAATGTTTGATAAGCAGATAATCTGCTCAGGTCTGGGTGTTTGGTTTTTTTTTTTTTTTTTAGGAGTGCTTCAAATGCTTCTAATAGTCTTATAATTCTTTTACGTGAGGAGCTTTAACAAGTAGGTAGGTTGTCTTTTCTACCTACAGTTTACAGAAATGGAAGAGAATTAGGTAGAGTGAGCCAGATGGTTGTAATGAGGAGGCTGCAAAAGCTGGAAAGGCTTGCTAGTTGAGAGAAGTCCCAAGAGCAGCCTTGTTAAATGGTTTACAGAGGGTTTAAAAACAAACAAAAGACCCCTCTTCAAACAACTACATCTCCAGAAAACCAGGAGCTGACATGAATTCACTAAAGAAATTTTATTGCCTGGCCGGGTCCTACATCCCTTTAAAACTAGAAAAAGGAAACACATGATTACTAAGTCCAAGATAAGGATAAGAATGGGGAAATGCTCAGATCCGTGTTAGCAGATCTAATACAAACTGAGGGGAAGACTGGGGATCCAGTGCAGTTTATATGTACACTCTGCACTTGAGGTCACAAGATCCAGGTTTATATCTCAGTTTTGATGCTTTGCTAACTGATTCTGGGCAAATTACCAAAATCTTTTGAGTCTTAGTTTCCGGGGTTGTGAGGAAAATGTTCTATAAACCTTAACAGCTCAATTTTGTTAGTTTAAAAAATCCTTTCACATTATCTCATTTGTTTCTCACAACTAGATCTCTCCTTTTTATAAAGGAGGAAACTGACCTCTTGAAGAGGAGCCAGAACTAAAGCTGCTGCCCAAGTTGTCACAAAATGGAAAAGCGAGAGTATTACAGGAATGAAGAAGGCTTCCAAGGCTTCCACAGTGCTACAACTAAGCGAGTGTCCAGATCAGACTACGCGTGTAGGGTAAGGGATCTGGAAGAAACAAAAACCCACGGCCAGTTTTGAAATGAAATTTGAGTTTGAACTGTTGCAGATTATAGGGAATGAGGTCATTCTGGTTGTGGATATTGGAATGAGAGCTGGCCTGACTACAACATTTTTAGCTAAAATAGAGATTGAAGAAGGCTTGCAAAGCAAATGCTGGACTTGAGAGAGGAAGTGATTAAGGCATGAAGAGAAACAAAGCAAGGTCAGCCTAAAGACAGATTTCGGTGGTGGTTAGGATAAGATGGAGACTCGAGCAGAAAGGAAGATGTGTGAGCTTGAGTTATGACTCAAAGGCTTCTCCCCTTTACACTAAAGTCCATATTTGGGTTAATGAGAAATGTGAATTATTTTTAAAAGCGTGAGCAAAGCTGGTATGTTAGACTTTAGAATTTTCAATGGAAAGGATCCGATTATATAACACATCATCTTAGGTTTTTCCATAAATTATATGTCCAAAGGGTTCCTTAGTTACTCTTGAAGGTAATAATACATATAAAACACAGAACCATTTCCTCATTTTTCAAAAATATTTTGTAAATGTTAACATTCTGGTTCACATGGGTAAATTTCTTACATTTAAATGGTGGAGAAGAATAGTAATATTAAGCAACTCACTGCCACAACAATCTTGGGGCTCCAAGCCACAGAGGGCTATGTGGCTAAGAGATCCTCTAGATAGCCCTTAGGTGTTATTAAAAATAACTTGTGGTGTTGAGGTCTAGAGGGTGGTGGTGAAAACATGACTGAATTTAGAGTTGGAGGACCCAGGTTTAAATCCCAGGTCTGCCACTTCCTATCTTTGTAAATGTTTTGCAAGTCACTTTTTTTCTGGACTGCAGTTTCCTCATCTTTAAGGGGGTTGAATGAAATAACCTTTAAAGTCCATTGCCACATTAGATCTATGACCCTACAATTTGTATACTAGACTGTAGCAGTCATAATAGAGTAATATACCTAATGTTTTCTGTTAGCACTTCATAACTGATATCAAATACTGACTTTGCGTAAGCTTTAAGGTTTAATAATAACCGAGATAAATAGAACCCTTTATGAGTTAAGAGTTTCCCACAAGGTTATATAAAAAAAACATTCTTAAGTGCACTTTAGGGAAAAGGAAACCAAGGTTGACTGCAGTGAGGTGACTTAGCCAAGGTTACACAGTCACATCTCTGGAATTTTTATCGAGGTCTTCTGACTGCAAGTGCACTTATAACTTAAGGAAAGAAGATAGCGAGCAGAACCCAAGCGCAGTGAATTATTTGATTTGGTGAGAAGTGTAAGGAGTATAGTCATCCCTTCCACATCAAACAATCTGGAAAATTCTAATAAAATTTTTTGGCCCTCCATACCAGAGAAGAAGTCTGAATTTTTTCTTTTATGGGGTGTTTATAACACATTATTGTAAAATTTGGGTTGATATTATATAATACTGTACATATATTTTATGCATTTTGAGTTTCTAAACTTTTTCTGTGTCATTCTGCTGGCCTTGTGTCATCTGCAGCTTCAGCAAAACTCCCCCCAAATTCCCATTTAATTTCTTATGTTGACCTATATCAAAATCTCGATGGGAAAAGTCATGATGTGGAAGGGATAAATGTGGAAATAACTGGGAAAAAATATGAGTGATTTTCAATTGCATTCTATGTCATCCCAGAATATATTCTGAACTAAAAGTCTGTCTTTTTGTTTCATAGTCACTGACCATCCTTAAGCTACATGTTATGCTTTTGTTAAAAATTAAGATGCCCCTTGATGTTCTTAAAGATTTTGGACTAAACCTTCTAAACAAGCAAAACTAGAAACCCAATTAATTACCCTAGATACTTTGCAGATTAACTTGTAAAATGGAATTTGAAGGGAAGTTAAGTAGTGTAGTAGATTTGAAGTCAGAAGACCTGACTCCAAATCCCAGATCTCCTTTTTTATCATCTGTGTGACATTGAGGAAGTCTAACTTCAGGTCTCAATTTTCTCATCTACATGAAGGTGGTGAATGAGATAACTAAGTGCCTTTCCAGCTTTAAATCCTGTGATGTGTCCATGTTAGTTAGAGCTGAAGGTTATTCTGCTCCTTTCCCCTGCCCAATGTAAACTTCTTGAGAAACATCAGAATTTTAGAACTGGAAGGAGCTTTTCAATATGGAAGAGAGCTCAGGAGTTCATTTAGAGCAGCTCAATCATTTTATAAGTGGGGAAACAGGCCGGTGAAAGAAATGACATTAAATAACCATTTATTTAATAAGTAACCTACTGTGCGCTAAGCACTTACATTCTACTAATGGAAAGCAATTGTTACATAGATACTTATACATCCATACAAAATAATTACAAAGTTGGCGGGGTTTTTGTTTTGTTTTGGATAGGAGAGTAAGAACTGGGGGGGTCAGTAAGTAGCCCTTGAGCTCTGCCTTTCTGAAGGAGAGGAAGGACAGAGCGTGCCAGACACCGGCTACCTCTTGCCAAAGCCCTGGACAGACCATCCCTCCTAAGGACGTGTTCAAAGGGTTCGAAGTGGCTGAGATGGGGCCACCCAAGTAAAGGATGACCCCCTCCCCCATCGCAAATTCGACCCTTCCCACGTGCACAAGGTCATAAAGTAGTTCGGTGACTTCGTCTTCAGGTGTGATCTCTCACTTGCGCGCTCTAATATTTGTCGTATAAACCACCTAACATCTGGGAATAAGGAAAAAATTCCTGTACGTGCCTGTGTGTTTCTCATTGGGTCAACAAACATATTTCGGCTTCCCTTCCACGGCCCCAATGCTTCAGTTCTTGAATAGAAAGCAACAAAGGCTGGAAAGGAACAGACGTAGCTCCTCGGCCAGGGGCAGACAGGTGGATCCCCTAGGTATCTCAGGGAAGAAACCCTATTCCAGCCCTGAGAAAATCCCGTCCGAAGTTTATGTTTCGCTCCACATCCGCCTGCTAGGGCACTCTCGCTGGGAGGACTCGTGTCTGCTCTCCAAGGGGCCTGGGATCCCGCAGAATCCCTAGAGGGAGGGACTGAAAACCGGTTGGAGGAAGAGTGCACGAGTCTCAGAGTGGCCTAGCGGACGGGAGTGAGTCACGGAGAAACTACAGCTCCCGGCGGCCTTCAGGGCGGCACCCAAGGCGATTGGCTGACAACTTCAGCACGAACAGGTTCACCAGCCAATGGAGAAGAAAGCTTTGTCCCGACCTGATTTGTCCGAGACCAATAAAAACAGGCGGGCGTTTCCTTCTTGCTTGGAAGAAAAAAACGACCAAAACACGGTGCGGTTTTAATTGTTCCTGTCTAAACTCGTCAAGACACCAGGATTGGGACTCGAAAATATGGCTTACTCATATAAAGGAGAACGCCCATTAAAAAAACTAATGCTCCTCCCCAACCCCCATCCCCCGCGCTCAAAACGACTCCCCTCGGGCGTACGCCCCGCCCCTCTCTTCTCTCCTCCTACTGCTTCCGCTACGTCTCGTACGTGCTAGCGGCGGGCGGGGCCAAGAGGGGCGGGGCACGGGGAGCCCGGGGCGGGGCTCAGCCTCGTTGTGGAGCGGGTTGTAATCCATCATGGCGGCCGAGGGGGTTGGTGTCTTTCCCTGAGCAGCAGCTCCGGAGCCGGTGGCCGTGTACCCGCAGCTAAGGCGCCCCCCGCCCGGCCCCCGGCCTCCGCCCCCGCCGCTGCAGCCCCGCGCCCCAGCTAGGAGGGGGAGAGACAGAGAGAGGCAGAGTGAGGCAGGCAGAAGGGGAGGCAGGTTGGCAGGGAGGGAGCGGGCGGACGCTCGGGAGCTCCGGGATATGATAGACTGACCGTTGGCTGGGGTGGGAGACCCGAGGGAGGAAGGACAGCCGGGCCGGGGGCGGCGGGTGTCTCCGGGCCGAGTTTCTTCCTTCTCCACCTCGAGGACTGGGCAGCTCCTCCCCTCCCCCCTCCCCGCCTGCCCCACGGGCATCTCGGTGACTCCTTCCGGACCCTGGCTTTTGGGGTGTCGGCGGAGGCAGGACCCTCCAGCAGGGTCGTACCCCCTCCCGGAGCTCCTCCGCCGATTGCTCCCGTGTGGGAGACGGTTGTGAGCGAGAGAACCAGCCTCCTTCCTTCCCCCGCCGACCCCTCTGCTCCCCCAGACTTCTCTCCTGTTCCACTCCTTTTTTTCAAAGGTTCCCCAACTCTGCCACTCACCTCTCTCCCCCTCCCCCCTTCTGTCCCTTCCCCACTGGGCTGCCAAGTTTTCCTTTCTGTCCCAGGTTTCGCTTCTCCCCGGTGCCACCCATTCAAACACTCTTCCTCATCCATTTGCTTTCCTTTCCTCCCTCCCTCCCTTCCCCCTCCAGTCTTGCCAGCCTCCAATGCCCTCAGTCTTTTTCTATGTCACCTAAGACCTTATTAGGCTCTAGACAGCCCCAGACTTTAATGCAAAGGAAAAGCCTGGGTTGGTTCCACAGGCCCTTTAAAAAAGCGGACTTAAAATTGCTGGCCATGCATTCCTCGAGTGGCTGACTGCTAGTGTAAATCTGTTTGTGAAGTCTGGGTGACCCTGCTCAGTTTTCCGGAGAGAAGTAGCAGCCAGATTGGCAGGAAATTTGTCAAAGATGAAGAAACCAAGATAGGGTTTGGGCGACTTCCACAGGAAAAGTTTCAGAGCCGGGACCCAGATCCTTCTGTCAAAGACCATTCCTGATTTTTTCTGATAAGCAGAGACCCAGAAACAGCTACACTTTTGTCTTCATTTTGAAATCTAAAATGACATTGGCATACCTGACCCTTTTAGAGTTAAGTAATAGGCCATGCAAATACTTTATTCTCAAAAGGAATCCAAAAATTGCAGCGGGGAAAGTACATTCCTTGTGAATATATTTTTAAATGGCTTCACTTTTGGAAAGAAACTAATAACTGTTCAAGTAAAAGACATCCAAATCAATTGACACTGATAACATTATAGTTGTATCATTCCAACTGATCAAAAACTGTAAAATTGGAGCTCCTCTTTACCTGAGTGGACTAAGAAGCATTTTTTACCCTTGGTTTTGGAGAATTCTCTTGTGATTGACTTCAGTAAGTGATTTCTCTGGAATGTGAATGTGAAACCCAGATTATACTATTGCCCTTCTAAGCTATTGGACCATTCTGAAGATCTGAAACCCTCTTCTTCTGGGAAAGGGTTGTCTATAATTCCTTTATGGGGCAGCAGCCTGGAAAAGTCCTTGGGGACCAGAGAAGGCCAAGTTTGCCTGCCCTGCACTTTATCAAAGGAGCAGGGAAGAAGGAATCATCAAGGCATGGGGGTCCACACTGCAATGTTTTTGTGGAGCATGGTAAGTGCTAATTAGTATTGCTCAAATTAATGTTTATCATATAGACTTTGCTAGGATGCTAGAATTAGAGCACAACAGATTTTTGAGATTCAGACTTCACATTTGAAAATTTAGAAAGCTAGTGTATATATTCCTTTTAGGTGGCTCTTAGACTCACTTTGTATGAGAAAAAAATTTTCTTTATGATTTAATGTTATGCAAAATCTCATAATTTTATTTGTTTTCTACCCTTGCTCTTCAGATAGCTTGCTGTGTCATGTGGGCAAATAATTTCCCCGAAATATGGGCCGCAAATTCTTTTTGTAAAATGAGAGGATTGTACTAAAGGATTGCTAAAGTCTAGTTCATTTTTTATGAATCTATGATTCATTGATAATTGAATACCAATAAATTGGTAATTGATAATTGCATATGTCACTTACCGGTGCTTATTAAATGCTGGTTGAATGAATAGACAAATATAAATTTTTTTTATCTAACGAGTAACAATCATTTTCCCTTAATATTTTTCTGATTTTTCAGTGTGTTTGAAATGACATTTATGAAAAGTTGTCATTGGAATTTTTAATGTATTGTAATTTTGTTGTCCAACTGTCTGTGTGGGCTTATAGTTTGCTTCTAGTAAGCCCTTTTGGTTAAGTTAAGGCAAACAATCAACTTAGAGTGATACTTCTCACCAGGCAACAGTTATTTAACTTATGAACTCAGGGTTCTGTTCATAATTCTGTTATGAGGAATAGTATTTGTGATGTCTTGTGACTTGATATAGTCTATCATTATTAAAATATTTAGTGATTTTGGGCCCTAGTCATCAAATTCTTACAGTGTTTTAAGTAATATATTTGTAAAATTCAAGTAAAGATCCAAGTTCTAAATGGGAATAATAACTTCAATGTATTGAACTTTTTAAACTGATAACTGCCAGTGACTATTGAAATGTAAACATGACCCAGATTAATGAAATTGTTAGTGTTTCCCTGGGGGCCATTTAGTCCAAGGACCTTTTTAGCCAAGATGCATTCAAGGTGAAGAAAAAGAGATGAAAATGAGCTAATTTTGTGAGTACTTAAAATTTTTTAGCTGCATATGATTCAATGAGTGTTGAATTTGGAGTCTAAGGACCTTGGTTCAAATCCCAGTGTTATCTTGTTAGTCATTTAAAGTCTCTGGGTCTTAGATTTCTCATCTGTAATGTTAGGGATATTAATATGACTTCAAATCTTCAATCTGTAACCTAATTAGAAACTTGAATTTTAATTCTGCTTAAGATTCTTGAAAAAGCCCTGAAACCAAATTAAATTTTAGTTCAGTTGACAGGCAAATTTGGTGATGTTTAAAATAATCGCTCATTATGGTTTCTCTTCTCTTTCACCCTCTGTACCATCTCCCTCCTTTTAAAAGTTCATTTTAAAATACATTGGTAACAAGTGATGACGTCTAGCTGACTAATCACTTTGTTAGATCACCTTTCTTTAAAAATATATATTTTTTTCAATTGACAAAAATCCTCCTCTCCCTCTCTCATCCTCTCATCCCTTTTTCATCCTCCCTGGATGATCTTGGTGTCTTTGGTGGCAAACTCTAAGCACTCCACATCACCTGCTTCACTGCCTTCATGGTCGTGGGAACAAATTGTTTTCATCCACCTGTTCTGCCAGAGGAAGTCTTCACATGTTTGAGAAAGAAAGAAGAGTAACTAAGGAAAACAACTTGACTATACATGTTATAAACATTTATAGTAAAAACAAATTTCCACATTGGCCATGTCTCTCTCCCTCTGTGTATATCATTCTGTACTCTGAACCCATCACCTCTTTGTTAAGGAGGTGGAGAGCATGTTTCATCATGAGTCCTCTGGAAATTACAGTTGGTCATTCTTTTGGTTAGAGTTCCTACGTCTTTCAAAGTTCTTTGTCTTTACCATATTGTCTTCACTGTTAAGCTGTTGTCTTAGTTCTGCCTATTCCTTCTGCTTCAGTTCTTGCAAATTTTCCCAGGTTTCTATTTTTATTATCTTTTTTATTATTTCTTAGAACACAGTGGTAACCCATTTTGATTGCGGACTCAATACAGTTTCTAAGGCTGAGTTGCAACAGAGTATGGATTGATTCTCTGCTGTTTGTGCTAATTTTGGCCTACCAATTAACACCAAGTAAACAGGCTCTCCACCAGCCAGCATCACACCATCCATCCATGGAACAATTGAGTGTAGCAAATGGAGACATTTTGAATGCTGTGGATAAGTTCACTTTACCTTGGCACTGTACTTTCCAGGGATGTACACATAGATGATGAGGTTGGCACACCCATTACCAGAGCTAGCCATGTATTTGGAAGGTTCTGAAGGAAAGTGTTGGGGAGAAGAGGTATTAGACTGCCTGTCAGACTGAAGGCCTACTGAACCATTGTGCTGACCTCATTGTTGTATGCCTGTGGGATGGTCTGTTGGCACCATGCCGGGAAACTGAATTGCTTCTGTTTGAATTGTCTTAGGAAGATTCTGAAGATCATCTGACAAGATAAGGTACCAGACACTGAGGTCCTTTCTTAAGCTGAGCTTCTAAGCATTCAAACTCTGCTGCAGAGTTGGCTGGTCATATTGTTTGATTGCCAAACCTATGTTTGCCTAAAAGACTGTTTTATGGAGAACTCACACGGGTCAAGTGCTCATATGAAGGTCAGAAGTGATGCAAGGACACTTTCAAGGTCTCTCTGAAGAACTTTGGAATCCATTGTGAGACAGAGATGCTGTCACAGAACTGCCCAACATAGTGTGCTCACATCAAAGAATGTGCTGGGCACTTTGAAGCAGAATTGCAGTAGTTCAAAAGAAATGTGAGATGTTCATGTGGACTATTTATGCCTGTCCTGTGGTAGAGCCTTCCAAGCTCATATTGGTCTGATCAGCCACAGTTGGACACATTGTACCTTGACTCCGACGTAGTGATGTCATTTTGGTCATCTTTGAGAAGGACAACAACCAATCATTTCATTCTAATTACCTACCATAAGTTGTTTAACCATTGCACATTTCTAATTCTTTGCTTCTCCAAGAAGTACCACTCCAGATATTCTTGTACATCCTTAGAGTTTGTTTTGCTTAGGACTTTTGCTTAGAGCTTTGCTTAGAACTTAGACCCTCCCTCTTATTCTCCCCTCTCCTTCCTCTTCTTTGCCTTCTCTTTCCCTTTTGAATGAAATATGTTTTGGTACCCAATTATGTGTGTCAGTCAGTAAGTAAGCATTTATTAAGTGTCTACTCTGTATAAATTCATAAATGTATCACAAGGCACTGTGCTAATTATTGAGGACAAAAAGTGTACTTTTTCCTTTTCAGGTAAGTGTGAAATCAAAAATCTGCTGCACCCCCCAGTCCTTCCTCCCTGTTTGTATAGACTTTTGCTTGTGTACCCTTTTACTTGTGTGATGATTATGTGAGATTATTTCCCCCATCCTTCCTTTACCTTTTACACCACTAGTATATTCTTCTTCCTTTCTCTTTCCATTCTTCTTTTAATATCCATCAGAACTCCCAGGACTTCTATCTAATTAGACTTCTTCTATGAGGTCTGATCATAGGATTGTGAGGCGAAACATGTATTCTCTCTTCCTCCTCCCCATTAGAAAGTAAACACTTTATTCTAGGAAGCAGCTAGGTGGTGCAGTGGGTAGAGCACTGGGCCTGGAGTTATGAAGCTATGAGTTCAAATCCAGCTTGAGACATTTGCTACCTATATGACCCTGGTCAAGTCACTTAACCTTGGTTTCCTCAACTTTAAAACTTCTTGGGTTCCTACATGGCAGGGTTGTTGTGAGAATCAAATAAGATAATATTTGTGAAGTAGCATAGTACCTGACATACAGTAAGTGCTTAATAAATCCCTCCCTCCTTTCTTCCCTTCCCTGCTTCATCTTGGCTTGGTCACCTTTTTATATTTCTTTTGCTTCTATGCAGCTTTGGTCTTTTCATTGGGAATGCTAGGAAGTCCTCTATTTCATTAGTGATTCATTTTTTACCCCTCTAAGATTATATTTGTTTTTGTGGGGGAAGTTATCTTGACTGTAAACCCATGTACTTTACTTTCTCTAATATCATATTCTGATCTCTCTGCTCTTTTATAGTGGTGACTGCTAAGTTGTGTTTGATTTTTTTTCTGTGACTCTTCAGTATAGTACTTGAATTCTTTCTTTCCAGCTACTTGCGGTACTTTTTCTTTGACCTGGAAGGTTTGCGTTTTGTTTGGCTATAATGTTCCTGGAGTTTTTTTGAGAGGGCTTTCAGAGGTAACCCAGAGATTCTTTCTGTTTCCATTTTGCCATTTGATTCCAAGGAATGTGGGCAGTTTTTTTTTTTTATGACATCTTGAAGTATGATGTTTAGGTTCTTTTTCTTGGTCATCATGGCTTTTGGGTAGTCTGGTGATCCTTAAATTATCTCTATTCAATCTGTTTTCCAGGTTAGTTTTTGATATGCAATACCTTACATTTTCTTTTCAGTCTTTTTAGTTTGTTTGAATATTTCTTTCCTCATGGGGCATTATTGTCTTCTGTTTGGTACATTCTAATTTTTAGGAAGTTTGTTGCCTGGGTAATGTTTTCTATCTCTTCTGCCAAGCTATTAATCTCTTTCAAATTCTTTCTTCCTTATCTCTCATTTCTTTTTCATTTTTTATTGGTGTTCTTATTTCATTTATAAAAAGAAGTTTTTTTTAACTGCTTTATCTCTTTCAGTAATCCTAGTTGAACTTGTCTCAGCTGTGCATTCTTTTGAGACTTTACTTGTAAATATTTTGGAGACATTCTTTTCTTCTGAATTTGTTTCTTTGAATGTCCCTGTCACCATAATAGCTTTTTTTTATGGTGGTATTCTTTTCTTTTGTTTGTTCATTCTTTCAGCCTCCTTCTTGACTTCAGACTTTGTGTTGGGGCCAAGCTTCACATATTTCTGGAGGGAATGTTTGGGCTGGTCCTGTTGCTACTTTTTTTGGTAGTATTAGGGTTTGTGTTATTCTAGTATCTCAGGGATGACTTAGATTGGGCATTTGTAAGTTTTCAGTGTTTCCAAAGTCCTTTGATCCAGGGCAGAGTCTAATTTCTGCCCTCTGGTTGAGCTTTGCAAGTTCCTGACCTGGGTTTGAGTCTGTGCAGTAGACCTGTCTGCTGGCTATGGTGATAGTTCTGATAGATTCCTGCTGGACAACTGCTTGCTCAGAGTGACAGAACTACATATTCCTTATAATGTCATATTCCTGCCCTGCTTATTCCCCACTAGACATAAGGAAGCTGGAACGGAGACCTTGGGATCTCCAGACTTGGCTGGAGCCTGGAACTTTGCTTTGATGAACCATGCGGATGCTGCTTGTTTCTCTATGTGCTCCAAGGTGCATAGCCTCAGGCCCAAGATTGCTCCTTACCCTAGCACACTATCCTCAGTCAACCCTGGATCTGTGACCCTAGTGTAAACTTGGTAGTGAGTAACAGAGCTGCTTGTTGGCATCTGCTCCTGTAACCTGCACAGCTTTGGACCCCTCTTTGCTGGATTTGGAATGTCTTCTTGCCGTGGTGCACAGACTCTTCCTGTGATGGAATACTGTGCGGGACAGTTCCTACTTAGACTGTATCCTCAGTATCCACAGAACTCTCTGTCTCTCTCTGCAAACTTGGGCTGGAAAAATATCTCATGATTTTTTTCCCCTTAGATTTCCTGATCAGGATTTGGTCTAATGCTGTTTTTCAGATCTGTTTGGAGGTGTTGAGCTTAGCAGAGTTTGACTATACTTCTTGCTGTTCCACCATTTTGGCTCTTCAGCAGTTTTTCTTTAGTACTGTTATTTGTTGACCATAGTATATTTCCTTTGGGTTGCAGTACAGTATTTTTTTAAAAAAATGTTTTCCTGTGATCTTTTAAATGCTACTGTATGATAGCATAACTGGAGTTACACATCAGCATACTGAAATAATGTGTTGGACAAGCTTGAATCTAGGAACCAGAAATAGATTAATGATCATAAAGTGATACTAACAGGAATGTCAGATGACTACATTTTTTTAGGATGATTTGGGGTTAGGAGGGTTAGCAAAATTTACAAGCATAAATAGAAGTCATAATGTTATCTTTTTGTTCCATATGTCTCCCAGAGAATTCAGCAAATTAACAGTTTTGAAAGCATTAGCAGGAATAGTATTTTGTTAGTAGATATAAAATAATTCATTCTTAGTCTCACTTATAAAATCTCTTTTTGTAATTGTTTCCTTTATATATTTAAAGTTTATTAAATCAGGATTTTAGCATTTCTTGTTTTATAAAATTGAGATTTCTTTAGGGGCACTGGTTTAAAAAATATAATTCAAATTTTGCATGAATGAAATAATACATGTCATTATCTTTAAGCTCTAATATTTCTTCTGGATTTGGGGGGATGATAGTATAGTGGAAAGAGTGTTGGATTTGAAATTGGAAAATATGGTTTTAAATTCCATTTCTTCTCCTTATTATTTGTGACCTTGGACAAGTCTTGTTAACTTCTCCTGGGCCTCCATTTTCTTATCTGTAAAATGAGTGTTGAACCAGATGACCTCTGAGGTCTCTATCACCTATAAAATTATGAGCCTATGATCCTATGACTTTTTGTTAGTCAACAAGAACTTATTAAGCAAATTGCTATTTGCCAGACACTGGGCTTGTTACTGAAAATGCAAATAAAAAGAATATCATCATTATTCTTAAGGAGCTTATGTTGGGATGGGGGAATCGACAAGTACATATGCAAGCATATGCCGAATAGATGTAAAAAAGGAAAAATAAATACGGTAGCTTGGTAAGTAGGATACTAGTAGTTGGGGGAATATGGTGTTCCTTTGAAATTGGTACCTGAGCTGAGTCTTGAAGGAGGAAAGATTCTTTGAGGTATGAGTGATGAGGGAGTACATTCTAGGCATAAGCTGTGACTGGAGAGTGCCATGTGATGTGGAAAGAGGGAACACAGAACAGGAGGGAGAGAAAGATAAAGAGATGTTAAAGGAAGAGAGAGGAAAGAGAGGTCATTTTGGTTGATACAGAGTGAAGATGAAGAAATGATCTATAGTGAGGCTAGAAAGACAGGTTGAGGTTGGGTTGTTAATGTCTTTAAAAGCTGTTCTAAGGTAATTTGATAGTTTATATTTTATTCTAGAGGCAATAGGGAGCAACTGGAGTTTTTTGAGACGGGGAGGGTGACAAGATAAAATCTACTATTAAGGAAAATCACTCTAGCAGCTGTGTGAAGGATGGACTGGAGTGTCTAGGGACATGAGGTCTAGAGGCCAGTTGAGAGAGTTTTGCATATGTGATTCAAGATGTGATGGGAACCTGAGCTGAGGTGGTTTGTGTAATTAAACAGAAGGGGTCATATGTGAGAGGCTGTGGAGGTAGAAACAGTTTGATTTGTCAACTGATTGGATATATGGATTGAGAGAGTGATCGTTGAGGATGACACCAAGGTTATGGACCTGGCTGACTGGAAGGGTGGTGGTATTCTTGAGAGTAATAGGTAGGGATGTTCAGAAGAAGATAGTTTTAGAAGAAAATGAGTTCTTTTTAAAGTATGTTGAATGTGATATCTCTAGGACATCCTGTTTGGTTAAGCATACAGTAGACAGTTGGTAATGTGAGATTGAAGTTCAGGGGAGATATTGCGGCTAGGTATATAAATCTAGAAATTATCTGCAGAGAGGTGATAAGATCATCAAAGGAGAATATATAGAGAGAAGGGAAGATGACCCAAATCAGAGCCTTTGGGGAGTGTGATCTGAATTGTGAACCAGCCAAGGAGACTGAGAAGGAGTGATCAGAAAGGTAAGAGAAGAAGGACAGAGGAGTAACAGAAGAGGAAAGAATATTCAAGAGGAGAAGGTGATCAACAGTGTCATGTGCAGGAGAGGTCTGAAAAAAGGCCATCAGATCTGGCCACTGAAGGCTCATTGGTAACCTTGGAGAGTAGTTTTGGTTGAGGTCAGGAGCCAGATTATAAATCAAGCCAGTGTGGTTGTGGTTGTGGTTTGTCCTTTGTTCTGGAAGAGGACCATGACATCAGGGAGATGATGATATGACTTGCAGTGGACTTTGATTTGAGTGAGGGAGGGCTGTGCAAAGTCACCAGCCTCACTTTCTCCTCCAGAGTCATCTGGTCATCGATCAGGAAGACTGGAGATTGCCCAGGATGTAGTGGGAGACCTTGGTCCTTTTTAAGTTATGGTCTTTTCAGGTTCTCACTTTTAGTGAAGCAACATCCATTCAGTGAATAGCCCTCTTTAAGAAGTAAGTCAAGGAGTGGCCCTTTTAGTAAAAGAAAAACTGAGAGAGGAAGACCTTCAGGGTTACTGGTCTAGAGAGAAATAGTTACTATTTACATTCACTGTGAGCCAGGAAGGCCCCAAAATAACCATTAAGTGGAGCTTGGGCAGGTACCTGTTGTCCAATTCATGAAATCCAGGGTGATTTGGATTTAAAGCTTGGTCTTTGAGAAAGAAACCAAGCCAGTAAACCCCAAGTTAACTAGGTAGGTTTTGGCCATCAAAATTTGCCTTCCTTTTGGCAGAACACCTTCAATAAGGGCAAGGAAGAAAGGCAAAAAACAGTACCTGACATCAGGAGTTCACTGTTCAATAGGTTAGACAGTGTGCAAACAGGACATATGCTGGATACACTGGAGATGACCTCCCCAGGGAGGCATGAGCAGCAGGGCTGAGGAATGGGAGGAGAGGACGTGGAGGCGATGAATAGACACAGCTTTTGTGGCTGGAAATGCTATTCCATTGCATCTTCCCCCCAATCCTAATGAAATTGTCAGCATACTATTTCTCTAATCAAAACATGTATTTCTTATTTCAACTTAAGCAAAATCAGTGACCATATTTCTGGCTTAACTGAAAATGATTGTTATACTGGATGTCTTACAGACATTTCAAACTGTACATGTCCAAACTATAACTCATTATCTTTTCCCAAAGTCTAACCTTCTTCCAAGACTTGCCCACTTCTGTCCAGACCATCATCATTCTTCTTGTTACCCATTTTGCGTCTTTGGTATCATCCTTAACTTTTCACTCCTAACATTTAGTCAATAGCCAAATCTTTTTTCTCTTTCCACAGTATCTCTTGCATCTGTCATAGTTTCTAGTTTTTTGCCACTATAGATTTTGTACATAGAATATTTTTCCTTTTTCTTTGATCTCTTTAGGGTGTAAACCTAGTAATGATAATGACTAGATCAAAGGGCATGCAGTTTAGTAACGTTTTGGTCATGGTTCCAAATTGCTTTCCAGAGTGGGCGTACTAATTCCTATCGCTATCAGTAGTATATCAGTTTGCACTTTTTCTTACAGCCCTTTCAGCATTTGTAATTTTCCTTTTTTTGTCAACTTTGCAAATCATGTTTGTGAGGGTTACTTTAACTTGCATTTCTCTAATTATTAGTGATTTGTAGCCGTGTCAAATTCAAATATAGATGTCAAACTCAAATAGGAAACTAAATTGTGTATAAGAATCTTTGTGGCTAGAGTTTTGACTTAGAAAGCCACATATTAAAATTATCTGTGTTCTCTTGTATTTTTATGTTGTTAAGTATTTTCCAATTACATTTCATTTTGGTTTACACTGTACTCAGAGGCTAGACCAGGTATGGGAACCTGCAGCCTTAAGTCCACATGTGACTAGACCATGTTTGACACCTCTGATTTGGAGCATTTTTTTATATGACTTTTTATACTTTAGATTACTTCCTCTGAAAACTTCCTGTTCATATCCTTTGACTATGTCAGTTGGCAAATGGTACTGATTCTTACAAAAGTGAATCAGGATCATATGCATTTTGAAAACAAGCCCTTTATCAGATAAACTTGCAACAAAGAATTTTTTTCCCAGTTAACTTTCCCTTCGAATCTTAGCTATTTTGAATTTGTGCAAAAACTTTTAATTGTATCTAATCAAAATTGTGTGTTTTATCTTCTCATATTGTCTTCACCCCCACCTCATTCCCCTCCACATATTCTGTGATCCACTGACGCAAGGTTGCCTTATCTCCTGACTCTGCCTTTTTGGTGACTACCCCCTAGGCCTGGAACTAGGCTTCCCTAGTTTTGTTCAAGTCCCACCATCTTCAAGAAGCCTTTCCCTCTCCTCAATGTTAGTGTTTTCCCTGAGATCATCTCATTTTATCCTGATTATATATTATTTGTTTGCCTGTTTTCTCCCTCATTAGACTGTGAACTCCTTGAGAACAGAGACTGTTTTTTTGCCTGTTTTGGTATTTCTAGAACTTAACACACAGTAGACATTTAAACTCCTTCTTGACTGCCATTCTCTTTACTCATACAATCTTTTTGCGCGTGTGTGTAAAATTCCTAGTTAAAGTTCTCATCATTTCCCATTTCAACTATTGTTGTGATAACCTAATTAGTCTCTTTCCTCAAGTCTCTTCCTTTAGAATTCATTGTCTACGTAGTTGCCAAAGTGATTTTTCGCATGTCTTTCTCCTATGTGGTAATGTCCAATTTACTGGATAGTATTGAACTTGTAATCAGGAAGACCTGAGTTCAAATTCTGCCACAGATATTGAAAAGCTGTAGGACCTTGGTCAGATCATCTAATCTTACTAGGCCTCACTTTCATCATCTGCAAAGTAGGGTAATGGCACCTGCCTCATAGGTTTGTTGTGAAGAGTAAATGACATCGTGTATGTGTACGTGTGTATATATACATATATGTATATCTCAGTGGCTTCTTATTATCTTGAGGATCAAATAGAAATGTCTGTATTTGATATTTAGAGCCCTTCAGACCTGGCCACTGCCTGTATTTCTATCTTTCTCAAATATGCTTTGCTTCCTTCATGTGCCTTATAGTCTCCCCCAGCCTGACTTTCTACTTTTGTACACAGCGCTCTAGACTGTCTCTGTACCTCTACACTTCTTGTCCTTCATATCTATGAAGTATTCTGTCACTTCTGCCACTTAGTATTTCTCATTTCCTTCAAGGTTCGGCTTAAGTGCCTCCTTCTATATGAAATCTTTTCTGACCTCTGTAGCTTCTATGGCCTTCCTCTTAAATTATCTTGTATCTCTTTTGCATATGTGTATATATAAGCTTCTTGTGGACAAGGACTTCCATTTTTTCCTTTGAAATCCTAGTGCTTAGCATGATGCTGGCTTGGGACATGGTTATTAATGTTAACTTATTGATAAAAGTTAATTTTGCTTAATAAATGTGCTTGTTGATTGATAGGATATTGACAACTGATAGAAAAATATCTTAGACCTTAGAAATAAAACTTTAGTTAAGGTAAATGCCCTGGGAACTTGGTGGACAAGAAATCATTGTCCCTTTTTTAAATCATTGTTAAGTGATAACACCATTTTATGTAGGGAATTGATAAAGACAATTTGGTGTAGTAGAAAGAACCCTTACTAATATAAGTTTGAGTAAGTCAGCCTTTTAGTACACTGAAAAGAACTCAAGATTTTGAGATAGATGGCCTAGATTGAATCCTAGCTCTGCTGGGAATCTTTTTTAACCTTTGGTAAAGTCACTTAGCCTTTCGGAGACCCAGTTTCTTACCTGTAAAATGAGGGAGATTGGACTATTTGATTTCTAAGGTCCTTTCCAGCTGCAAATCCTATGATCTATGAATCTTAATGAATCTTGAAACATTGATGTAAACATCTATGTGAAAATGCTTTGAAAACTGTTTAGCAATATATAAATGTAAGTGTTCAAGGAAGGGACACTTAAAATTTTAGGTCTAGGTTTGATTTACCTCAAAATTTAAAAAATAGTATATAAATGTATCTTTGGATATTGTGTAGTCATTCTTTTTTGTTAAAAAAGAGCATGACTTTTGTCCCCCCAAATTTTGTATTGTCTCCTGTTTGTTGAGACCTAATAAAGTATGCATCTCCAGTGTAAAAGAAAACAAAAGTTTTCATTTTGAGAAGTAGTTTTCAGACTTTTCAGTCTCAAGACCCCTTTATACCCTTAAAAATTATTAAAGACTCTGAAGAGCTTTTGTTTATGTGAGTTATATCCAGTTAAATGCTGGTGAATGTGTAACAGCTAATGTTGCACTCTCCTCCCTTTGCCCCCTTTTGAAGGACACACTTTTAAGTTCAATGTGCATTAACATTTACCATCATTTTCTTAGGTCTAGACAATTAAAAAAATAATAAATAAAGACTAGATCTGTAGCCTGAAAATGTAATCATTGGCTTTTGAAAGCTGATTTGAACTGGTTTCATCTCACATCCCTTATTATATGTAACAACATTTGTCACATTTAAAATAAAACAGAGAAAAATAATATTTATTCATTAAAAATCACAGCTCATTACATGTTGACACAGATAACATTTTAATGAAAAATAACTCTCAAAACAAAAATTTAGTAAGAAGAGTGGCATTATTTTATATATTTTTGCCACTCTGTTTAATGTCTAGCTTAATAGAAGATAGCTAGATTCTCCTATCTGCTTCTGCATTCAGTCTCTTGCCATATGTTGTTTTGGTTGAAATATAGGAAGAAAATCCAGTCTCCTACAGATATCTAATTGGAAAAGGGAGGAATATTTTAACAGGTAAACACTATCTTAGTATTATTATGAAAATAATTTGACCTTGGGGACTCCCTGAAAGGGACTTGGGGACCCCCAGAGACCTATGAACTATTCTTTGAGAACTGCTATTCTAGAGGAAAGGGCAGATAAGGATGACGGAGAAGAATTTATCTTAAAGAAAATTTGACTTGGATTTAAGTAAAGCATCCTATCAGAAAATGAATGACATTTGAGAAGACATAAAATTAGTTCTCTAGTAGGTAATGCTTTTTAATTAAAGGAAGAACCTCCGGTGACACCATTATTTTCTTCTACTGTTCACTTCTCTTTAGACAGGTCATTCTCTTCTCTTCCGTACGATGATTAGATAATATTTTTACTTGCTTTGATTTCTTCATGTTGTTCATCTTGCCAGGAATGTTCTCTTCTCCTATTTTCTGAGTCCAGACCCTACTTATCTTTTAAGGATCAAGTTTTACCTCTTCCACAAAAGCCTTCCCTGAATTTTCTATCACTTTCTGAAGTACCTTTGTCTTTGGGTCCTTTAGGTATTTATCTACATATCCAAATTTAGCACTAAATTATATCCTGACTTGTGTTCACTGTTATTTGAAAGAGATTGTCTCTTCAAATAAGATGTAAGTTTCGGGAGTGTAGGTGCTACTTCTAGAGCATGCTTTATGTTACTTTATCTTCTCTGGGACCTAGTAAATACATGGTAAGCCCTCAATGGGTACTTGGTATTCATTAGATCTTTCTCATAATCATTTTCTGCCTCTATTGAGTGTGCCTTTTTTCTTTTTCTCTAGTCTCATGAATTTCTTTTCTCTTTCTAATTGGGCACCAGTTTGTAATGTATGAAAAGCAGAAGAGAAGGAAACTGATTGAATCTTCTAAGCTGCATATTTATTGCCTTGTTCTATTTGGGATGTGAAAATATGGATTTGACAGAAGAAACAAAAAACTGTACTGCTCTCAGAATAAAATGATTCACATGTAGGTGGTTAGTAGCACACCATGACAATGTTTTGAGGTTTCCTAAGTCAGTGGACTGAGAGCTTGGTCAGACATTCACTGAGCTATTATACTATTTGTTGGGCTGATTACAGAGAAGTATAAAATGTATTATTTTTCCCCAAGGATCTTATCTTCTAGTTAGGAAGACAGTATATTATAGACAATAAAGGTAACCTCTAATACAGGACAGTATATGTTGTGTAGAAAAGTGAAAAGAACATTAGATTTGGGAGGTGGCATGGTACCGTAGAAAGAGTGCCCGATTTGGAGGTGGAGGTCCTGGTTTCAGAGTCTTAATGCCAGTGTGACTTTAGGCATGCCATTTGATCTCTCTAGGTCTTGCTGTTGTCCTGGTATCAGAATACCTCTGAGATCCTTTCCTACTTTAAATCTGTGATGCTACATTGCTTTAATTTGGAGTTAGATGGACTAGTATTTTGGTCCAAGCCTTATGACTTCCTGTCTGGTGTTGGGAAAAAATTGAGAAATACCATAACATAATGAATAGAGTGTGGGACTTGACTTCAGGTTTTCTTGATAGTTTTCTGCCTTTGACACTTGCTAGTTGTGTGATTATGGGCAAGATACTTAACTGTTTTATTTTCACTTTCCTTATTCTTGAGGCAGCTAGTGGTATAGTGGATTAGGACTATGGGCCTCAGACACTTACTAGTTTTGTGACCCTGGGTAAGTCACTTAACCTCTGATTACCTTAGTTTCCTCAACTCTGAAGTGGGGATAATAGTAGCATCTACTTTGCAGGGTTGTTGTGAAGATCAAGTGAGATAATAATTGTAAAAGTGCTTAGCAACAGTGCCAGCACATAGGTGCGATATGTGTATTTGCTTCCCTTCTTCTTTATCTCTAAAATGAGGATAATATCTATTGTTAGAAGGCTGAGATGAAATAACCTTTGTAAATGTTCATTATTATTATTACCGGAGAAGGTCGCTTACCCTTATGGGGCCTTAGTTACTCCTCTGTAAAATGAAGAGATTGGACTACACAATCTCTAATGTCTCTTCTAACTCCCAGTTTTATAATCTTTTCAGTGGTATAGACTGTTAAGGGCATGAAGAGCTCAGAGGGGAGGGAAGAGACTGTCATGGATAGTCAGGAAAAGTGTCATGGACAAAGAGGTCCAGAAGGGTCTGTAGGATTTATGAGGTGGAGAGGCAAGTCAGGTGTGTGTAGGGAATGATTTTTATCAAAGTCATGTGGCCAGGAATGAACAAGACCTGTCAGGTAACAGTGAGCAGACCAGTTTGTTTTATGATCTGCGGATACCACTTTGAAGTTATTGCTAGTGTTAGATTGAGTTTAAGGTATTCAATATCTTGTTAGTAGGGACGTGATTTTATTGATATAAGAAACTCCTGGATGAGGAAAGGCCTACCAATGCAGATTAGTACCTTCTCTACATCTCATAGTCTTAAAGAGTTGTCTGGAGCAGAGGGGTCAAGTCAAGGCATTTAGAACTCCTGAGTGAGGTTGAATCCGATTAAAATATAACTGGGAAATGTTTAACAAAATAAATAAAACTATCATGTTGTTCATTTGTTTTCTGTCTTGTCTGACTCTTCGTGACACCATTTGGACTTTTCTTGGTAAAGATACTGGAGTGGTTTACCATTTCCTTCTCTAGCTCATTTTACAGATGAGGAAATAGGGCAAACAGGGTTAAGTGACTTGCTACAGCAGTTGTAGTAGGTGTCTGAGGCTGAAAAGTTAAATGGATATGCTCAGGGTCACGCAGCTCGTATGTGTGAAGGAGGACTTGAATTCAAGTCTTCCTGGTTTTTTAAGCCTGGATCTCCAGCCAGCAAAGCCACATTGCCTCTGTTAGCAAGCACACTTATTTTTAATATCGTGCACAATTAAAAAAATTGACAAGCATCAATTTATCCTATGAATTTTATAAATAAGGCATGTCTTAGAAATCAGTCTGAGATGGTTATTCTTTTTTTCATGTACTGTTTTATTAATTCTTTTTCTTACACAACAATAATTTTCTAGTACTCCTCCCTCACTTTAGAACTCTCCTTTTAACAAACAAAAACAGGCAAGATCAGCTGACCCAGCAACCACATAGGGCAGTGTCTTTAACTGTAGTCTACTTCCCTCAAGGGAAGTAATCTTTTGGAAATAAGTTTAGTCATTGCATTTAATCAGAATTCTGATTTCTTTTTGAAATTTACATTATTGTATTGGTACATATTACCTTTCCTAGTTCTACCTTTTTTTTTGTTTTGCTCTACATCATTTCCTATCCATTTTTTCCTCTATTTCTTTGGATTCCTCCTAATTACATTGTTTTATTTAATGTCCTAATATTCCATTACATTTGTATACCACAGTTTGCCTAGTCATTCTGTAATCAGTGGACCACCTCTTTGTTACCCTTTTTTGGCTACTGCAGGTGCTGCTTTGAGTATTTTCATATATATGAGAAATTTCTTTCTGTCATTGACTTTCCCTGATGTGGTTGCCCCAGTATATTGCTGGGCCAAAGGCTACAAATAGTTAAGTAGCTTCTCTGTCATAATTGCAAATTGTTTGTTAGAACAGTTGGACCAGTTCACAGCTTTACCAGCAAGTGTATTACTGTGCCTGTCTTCTCACAGCCCCTGATAAGTAGACTTGGTCTTTTATCGTCTTTGCTAATTTGATGAGTTTGAAATGAAACTTGAGTTGTTTTAATTTGGGTTTCTCTTAATAGTATTAAATGTTTTTCTCATGTGGTTGTTCTTGCTTTGTTTTTCTTCTTTTGAAAACTGTTGATATGGGTATGTGTATACACACACATATACACACACAGATATAGGGCACAAGGTGAGCTGACTATGAAGGGAGAATACCTAAAAAAATAAAATTTACTGTTGGATGGAATGTACTAGGAGTAAGAGAAAGGGACAGGTAGAATGTAGCAAATCATCTCACATAAAAGAGGGAAGAAAGCTTTTACTGTGGAGAGGAAGAGGGAAGAGATAAAAGGAAATAATTGAACCTTACTCTCATGGGATTTGGGTTAAGGAAGGAATACACACTCAACTGGATATGGAAATCTATTTTACCTCACAGGAAGGCAAAGGGAAAAGGGATAGGAGAGGGAAGATAATAGAAGGGGCAGCAAATTGGGGAAAGGGATAATCAGAAGCAAACACTATTGTGGGAAGATAGGTCAAGGGAGAGAATGGAATAAATGAAGGGCAGGATAGGACAGAGGGAAATGTGGTTAGTCTTTGACAACATAAATATTATGGAAGTGCTTTGCATTGTTACACATGTATGACCTATATTAAATTGCTTTTTTTCTCAGTGAGGGTGAGTGGGGAGGGACAGAGAATATGGATCTCAAAACCTTAAGAATTAATGTTAAAAATTGTTTTAGCATGCAAATGGAAATTAAGCTATATAGGCAGTGGAGCATAGAAATCTATTCTGCCCTACAGGAAAATAGAGGGGAAGGGGGATGGAAGAAGGGTTGGTAATAGAAGGGAGGACAGACTAGAGGAAGGGGTGGGATGGGGTGCATGCTGTCCAGGTTGGGGTTGGGGAGAGATGGGAAGAAAATTTTGAATTCAAATTCTTGTGGAAGTGAATATTGAGAACTGAAAACAAATATATATATATTTAAAAATAAAATAAAAGTGTTCACAAAAAAAGAAAACTTGATGTCATCTGACCACTTTTCTAGTCAGAATAGCTCCTAGCCTTATTTGTGTTTATTTCTTACTATTCTTAGATATTAACTTTTTATCAGATATTTCATGCAAAGATTATTTTCCCTACTTGTTAGTTTTTTTTATTCTGTCTGTCTTGCTTTACTTTAAAAATTGTATATTCAGTTCACCAAGAACTTATTAAATAACTATGTGCAAGGCACTGTGCTAGACTTGGGGACACAAGGACAAAAGGAGATACAGTCCTCACCCTCAAAGAGTTTGCATTCTGTTGTCATGGTACACCATATATGCAAATGAGTATAAGATAAAATTAAAACCTTCTATTTTGCTTTTTCTGAGCACTTTTGTTCCTTGTTTGCTTATGAATTCTACAGATTGCAAACTATAGGATAGTTGTGAAAGGTTCATTTTTTTTTTTTTGGTTCTCTAATTTTGTTCTCTAATTTTTAAATATATGATCTTTTTACATTTAGGTAATTTTGCATTTAAGTTACTTATCCACCTGAAATTTGTTGAGTAAGATGGTGTAAGATGTGGTGGAATTTTATTTTTTGCTAAACTATTTTCTAGTTTTGTAAGATCTGCAGATCTTACAAAACAGGGAGTCCTTGCCGCAGTAATTTGGTTTTTTGGGACTATTGAAGACTGAACTATTGTGTCCATTTCCATCTATATCTTGTGTATCTGGTCTGTTCTACTGATCTACATTTCTGTTTTTTAACCAGTGGTAAGTAGTTTTGATGATTACTGTTTCATAATAGTTTGAGAACTGGGCTAATTCTAGACCCCCTTCATTCCTACTTTTTTTTCATCTACTTTGAAATCCTGATCTTTTGTGGTCCAAATGAATTTTGAATGCCATAAAGTAGCTCTTTAGTAAAATAGCGTATAGAGCAATACATTTGTAAATTAATTTGGCAATATTTTTTATTATGTTGATCTATCTGGCCTAGCAGTGACTATCTCTTCAATTACTTTGTCTTCCTTTATTTTTATAAAAAGAATTAAATTTATAAAAGACCTTTATGTTTCTTAGTAAATAATTCCCAGGAGTGTTATTCAATTTGTAGTTATTTTGGATGAATTTTCTTTTATTTCATTATGATTTTGTTAGTGTTATATAGAAATGCATATGTTATTGTTGATTTATTTTGTACCTGGCTAGAATCAGAAGTGACTGAAAAATGACTAAATAACAAAAATATCCCCAAACTTTACTGAAACTATTAATCATCTTTTTTTTTCAAATCCAACTAGCATTTATTTTTTTTTTTGTTTCTTTCATATAAATTTATTTATTTAACTTTTTACATTCATTTTCACAAAATTTTGGGTTCCAAATTTTCTCCCCATTTGTCCCCTCCCCCCACCCCAGTACACTGAGCATTCTAATTTCCCCTATCACCAATCTGCCCTCTCTTCTATCATCCCTGCCTTCTCTTGTCCCCATCTTCTCTTTTGTCCTGTAGGGCCAGATGACTTTCTATTCCCCATTAACTGTATTTCTTATTTCCTAGTAGCAAGAACAATACTAAACAGTTGTTCCTAAAACTTTGAGTTCCAAATTCTCCCCATCCCTCCCTCCCCACCTGTTCCCTTTGGGAAGGCAGGCAATTCAATATAGGCCATATCTGTGTAGTTTTGCAAATGACTTCAATAATAGTCGTGTTGTGTAAGACTAACTATATTTCCCTCCGTTCTATCCTGCCCCCCATTGCTTCTATTCTCTCTTTTGATCCTGTCCCTCCCCAAGAGTGTTGACTTCCTCCCTCCTCCCATTGCCCTCCCTTCCATCATCCCCCCCACCCTGCTTATCTCCTTCTCCCTGACTTTCCTGTATTGTAAGATAGGTTTTCATACCAAAATGAGTGTGCATTTTATTCCTTCCTTTAGTCGAATGTGAGGAGGGTACACTTCATGTTTTTTTCTCAGCTCTCCTCTTTTCCCCTCCACTAAAAAGTCTCCTGCTTTCCTCTTTTATGAGAGATAATTTGCCCCATTCCATTTCACCCTCTTTCCTCCCACTACATTTCTCTCTCACCATTTACCTTAATTTCTTTTAAGATATGGTCCCATCCTATTCAATTCACTCTGTGCTCTCTGTCTCTGTCATGTGCGTGCATGTGTATATGTGTGTGTGGACGCACACGTGTACATGTGTGTGTTCGTGCCTCTGTGTGTGTGTGTGGTCCCACCAACTACCCAGATACTGAAAAGTTTTAAGAGTTACAAATATTGTCTTTCCATGTAGGAATGTAAACAATTCACCTTTGGTAAGTCCCTTATGACTTCTCTTTGCTGTTTACTTTTTCATGCTTCTTCTCATTCTTGTTTGAAAGTCAGATTTTCTTTTCAGCTCTGGTCTTTTCATCAAGAATGCTTGAAAGTCCTCTATTTCATTGAAAAACCATATTTTCCTCTGAAGTATTATACTCAGTTTTGCTGGGTAGGTGATTCTTGGTTTGAGTCCTAGTTCCTTTGACTTCTGGAATATCCTATTCCACGCCCTTCGATCCCTTAATGTGGAAGCTGCTAGATCTTGAGTTATCCTGATTGTATTTCCACAGTACTGGAATTGTTTCTTTCTAGCTGCTTGCAATATTTTCTCCTTGACCTGAGAATTCTGGAATTTGGCCACAATGTTCCTAGGAGTTTCTCTTTTGGGATCTCTTTCAGGCGGTGATCGATGGATTCCTTCAATACTTATTTTGCCCTCTGGTTGTAGAATATCAGGGCAGTTTTCCTTGATAATTTCATGAAAGATGATGTCTAGGCTCTTTTTTTGATCATGGCTTTCAGGTAGTCCCATAATTTTTAAATTGTCTCTCCTGGATCTATTTTCCAGGTCAGTTGTTTTTCCCATGAGATATTTCACATTCTCTTCCATTTTTTCATTCTTTTGGTTTTGTTTTGTGATTTCTTGGTTTCTCAGAAAGTCATTAGACTCCATCTGTTCCATTCTAAATTTGAAAGAACTATTCTCTTCAGTGAGCTTTTGAACCTCTTTTTCCATTTGGGTAATTCTGCTTTTGAAAGCATTGTTCTCCTCATTGGCTTTTTGAACCTCTTTTGCCAATTGAGTGAGCCTATTTTTCAAGGTGTTATTTTCTTCAGCATTTTTTTGGGTCTCCTTTACCAAGGTATTGACCCGTTTTTCATGGTTTTCTTGCATCTCTCTCATTTCTCTTCCCAGTTTTTCCTCCACCTGTCTAACTTGCCTTTCAAAATCCTTTCTGAGCTCTTCCATGGCCTGAGCCCATTGGATATCTATTTCTGGTGTTTGGGATACAGAGACCCCGACCTCCACGTCTAAAGACCCTGATGGCAAGAATTGTTCCTCCCCATCAGAAATGAAAGGAGGAAACATCTGTTCCCCAAGAAAGTAGCCTTCTATGGTCTTATTTTTCTTCCCTTTTCTGGGCATTTTCCCAGCCAGTTACTTGACTTCTGAGATTCCTGTCCACCCCCGCCTAGATCCGCCCAGCTAGTCCTTGGGGTCTGAGATTCAAATGCTGCTCCCCAGCCTCAAGGCTTTCAGCAGTGGGGCGGCTGCTATTCAATGTGAGCTTAAGTTCTGATGCTGGGGTGGGGCCAGGGCTGCCTCCCAGGCTCAGTTCCCTCAGGGTGCTTATGCGGAGACCTTCAGTAATGGAGCGGAGCTCCTGCCTGCTTGGGGAACCCGGGTGTGCTGCTGTCCCTGTCTCTGCTTCTGCCTCCCGAGGGGGCCTGAGTTATGGAGACACCCTGCTCCCCTGCTCCCCTCTTGGCCAGCCCAGAAGTCTCTCTGTAGTGCCTGTGGGTGGAGGGATCTTTGCAGCCCCCGGAGATTCTGTTCCTGAAGCCTGCTCGGATCTGCTCCTCTCGGGGCTGCATGGCCAAGGCTGGGCAGGGCTGGGCTCCGCTGTCCAGTGCACGACGGACCTTTCAGGGCTCTCTGGAACAGAAATCTCCTCCGCTCCATTGCTGCACGGCTTACACTGCTTCCAAATTTGTGGGGAGTTCTTTTTACCGGAAATTTATGGTCTGTGGGTTCAGAGCTAGCATACGTGAGTCTTTCTACTTGCTCCTCCCCCTATTAATCATCTTAATTAATTTCTTCATTGATACTTTGAATTTTTCTAAGTTAGTCATCAAATAATTTGCGAGTAGGGATAATTTTGTCTCCCTCAATGTTTATTCCTTTATTTTAGTTATCATCTCTATGCCAGTGACTTCCAATCTGTGTTTACAACCTGATTCTCTCCCCTGAGCTTCCATCCTTCATCACAAATTTCTAATTAGGCATTTCAAGCAGTATGTTGAAGAGGCTTCTCAAACTTAGCACATACAGAATCCTCTAACCTCACCCCTCCTTCAAACTTGTGTTTTCTGTGGAATGTACTACTATTTTTCTATTCTCTCAGGTTTGTAGCCTCAGCATTATCCCAGATTCTCACTCTCCTTGTGTCCTAACACTTGCTGAATCTTGCCACTTTTTCTTTCCCAACATATCTCATCATTGCAGCAGCCTCCTCATTGGTTTCTTTGCCACATTTTTTTCCCATTCCATTTTGTCCTACAGAACAGCTGCTTAATTGCAGATCTGACCATATCAGATCTACTCCACCTACTCGAATGGCTTTCTATTGCCTCTAGAATAAAACAGAAAGGTCTCTCTTTAGTTTAAAGTCATTCACAATCTGTACCAACCTATCTTCGTATCCTCATTTTATGTTACTCTTATTCTGCACTCTTTCCAGCCAAACTGACCTTCTTTTTGTTTCAGACACATAACATCCCACTTCTCATCTCTGAGCTTTTGCACTGGTTAACTCTCATCCCTAGAATGGATTTTCTCCTCACCTTTCTCTCACAGAGTCCTCTTTGTCCTTGAAGATGCTGTTCTGTATCACCCTTTCATGAAACTTTTCCTGCTTCCCTCAAGTATAGGTGTAATCCATTTTAAACTGTCTCATTTATTACATAATATAATGTTAAAATATGTTAAATATTTAGTATAAACAGGTTTGTGTTCATTTTTTAAATATTCTGTATATACTTATATGTTCTTGTTGTCTTCTCCATTAGAATGTAAGCTTCTTAGGAGTAGGGATTGTTTCATTTTCTGTTTTTCTATCTCCAACAAAGTGTCTGGAATGTGTTTAGTCATTTTTCAGTCACGTTCGACTCTTCATCACCCCATTTAGTGTTTTCTTGGCAAAGATACTAGAGTAGTTTGCCATTTCCTTTTCCAGCTAATTTTACAGATGAGGAAACTGATGCAAACAGGGTTAAGTGACTTGGCTAGGGTCACACAGCTAATAAGTGTCTAAGCCAGATTTGAACTCAGGAAGAGGAGTCTTCCTGACTCCAGGCTTGGTACTCTTGTCACTGTGCCACATATCTGCCCCAGTTTGGCATGTAATAAGTGCTTTTTCAATACTTGTTGATTATTTAGTTTTTCTTAGTGATATAGCTAGGATTTCTAGCGTTATGTCAAATAATAGAAAACAAGATAGCTTTCCCTTGACCCTGTTCTTGTTGGGAGATCTTTCATTATTTCTCTCTCTTTTTTTTTTTAATATTTATTTATTTAACTTTTTACATTCATTTTCACAAAATTTTGGGTTCCAAATTTTCTCCCCTTTTCTCCCCTCCCCCCACCCCAGTACCCCAAGCAATCTAATTTTCCCTATCTCCAGTCTACCCTCTCTTCTGTCATCCCTCCCTTCTCTTGTCTCCATCTTCTCTTTTCTCCTGTAGGGCCAGATGACTTTCTATTCCTCGACTGTATGTCTTCTTTCCTAGTAGCAACAACAATACTAAACAGTTGTTCCTAACACTTTGAGTTCCAAATTCTCCCCATCCCTCCCTCCCCACCCATTCCCTTTGGGAAGGCAGGCAATTCAATATAGGCCATATCTGTGTAGTTTTGCAAATGACTTCCCTGATAGTCGTGTAAGACTAACTGAATTACCCTCCATCCTAACCTGCCCCTCATTGTTTCTCTTCTGTCTTTTGATCCTGTCCTTCCCCGAGTGTTGACTTCAAATTGCTCCCTCCTCCCTTTGCCCTCCCTTCCATCATCCCCCCCTTGCTTATCTCCTTCTCCCCCACTTTCCTATACTGTAAGATAGGTTTTCATACCAAAATGAGTGTGCATTTTATTCCTTCCTTTAGTCAGATGTGATGAGGGTAAACTTCTTGTTTTTTTTTCTTTCCCTCAGCTCTCCTCTTTATCCCTCCACTAAAAAGTCTCCTACTTGCCTCTTAAATGACATATAATTACCCCATTCCATTTCACCCTCTTTCCTCCCACTACATTTCTCTCTCACCATTTACCTTAATTTCTTTTAAGATATGGTCCCATCCTATTCAATTCAATCTGTGCTCTCTGTCTTTGTATGTGTGTGCATGTGTGTATGTGTGTGTGCGTGCATGCGTGTACATGTGTGTGTATGGACTCACCTACTACCCAGATACTGAAAAGTTTTAAGAGTTACAAATATTGTAATAGTTCACTTCTGGTAAGTCCCTTAATACTTCTCTTTGCTGTTTCCTTTTTCATGCTTCTTCTCATTCTTGTGTTTGAAAGTTAAATTTTCTTTTCAGCTCTGGTCTTTTCATCAAGAATGCTTGAAAGTCCTTTCATTGGAAGACCATATTTTCCCCTGCAGTATTATACTCAGTTTTGCTGGGTAGGTGATTCTTGGTTTCAGTCCGAGTTCCTTTGACTTCTGGAATATCTTATTCCACGCCCTTTGATCCCTTAATGTAGAAGCTGCTAGATCTTGAGTTATCCTGATTGTATTTCCACAGTACTGGAATTGTTTCTTTCTAGCTGCTTGCAATGTTTTCTCCTTGACCTGAGAATTCTGGAATTTGGCCACAATGTTCCTAGGAGTTTCTCTTTTTGGATCTCTTTCAGTTGGTGATCGATGGATTCTTTCAGTACTTATTTTGCCTTCTGGTTGTAGAATGTCAGGGCAGTTTTCCTTGATAATTTCATGGAAGATGATATCTAGGCTCTTTTTTTGATCATGACTTTCAAGTAGTCCCATAATTTTTAAATTGTCTCTCCTGGATCTATTTTCCAGGTCATTTGTTTTTCCCATGAGATATTTCACATTCTCTTCCATTTTTTCATTCTTTTGGTTTTGTTTTGTGATTTCTTGGTTTCTCAGAAAGTCATTAGACTCCATCTGTTCCATTCTAAATTTGAGAGAACTATTCTCTTCAGTGAGCTTTTGAACCTCTTTTTCCATTTGGGTAATTCTTCTTTTGAAAGCATTGTTCTCCTCATTGGCTTTTTGAACCTCTTTTGCCAATTGAGTGACACTATTTTTCAAGGTGTTATTTTCTTCAGCATTTTTTTGGGTCTCCTTTACCAAGGTATTGACCCGTTTTTCATACTTTTCTTGCATCTCTCTCATTTCTCTTCCCAGTTTTTCCTCCACCTGTCTAACTTGCCTTTCAAAATCCTTTTTGAGCTCTTCCAAGGCCTGAGCCCACCCGACATCCCCCTGGGATGTCTGGGGTACCGAGGCCCTGCCCTCCCCGTCTTTCCCTGATGACAAGAATATGTCCTCGTCATCAGATCCGAATGTCGGGATCATTTGCATCTGTTTGAAAAAACTCTCTGTAGTCTTATTTTTCTTCCCTTTTCTGGGCATTTTCCCAGCCAGTTACTTGACTTCTGAGATTCCTGTCCACCCCCGCCTAGATCCACCCAGCTAGTGCTTGGGGTCTGAGATTCAAATGGGCTTTCCACAGCAAGCAGCTGCTATTCAATGTGAGCTTTAGTTCTGGTGCTGGGGTGGGGGCAGAGCCACCTCCCAGGCTCAGTTCCCTCAGGGGCTTTATGCAGAGACCTTCAGAAATGGAGCCGGTGGAGGCGGGGCAGTCTCCCAGGCTCAGTTCCCTCAGGGGCTTTATGCAGAGACCTTCAGAAATGGAGCGGGTGGGGCACGGCCGTCTCCCAGGCTCAGCTCCTTCAGGTGGTTTATGCAGAGACTTTCAGTAATGAAGATCCTGCCTGCTGCTGGGGGAGTCCCGGGCCGTGGCCACACCGCTGCTGCCGTCACCGCCTCCGCCGCCACCCCCGCCTCTGCCTCCGCCGCTTCCTCCCGAGGAGGCCCCAGTCACGGAGACACTCCGTTCCCCGTCTCGGCCAGCCAGACGTCTCTCTCACTGACCTGTAGCTTCTGTGGGCGGAGGGACTTTCCCGGCTTCCGGAGCCTCCGTCCCTGAAGCCTGCTCGGATCAGCTTCTGTGGGGCCACGGCCAGGGCAGCGCTGGGGTGGGGTCCGCTTTCTGGGGCGTGACGGACCCTGTGGACGGCTCTCCAGGGCTCTCTGGAACGGAAATCTCTTCCACTATGTTTATGCACCCCTGCAGTGATCCAGAACTTATGGGGATCTCTTCTTACATTAATTCTATGGGCTGTGGGTTCGGAGCTCGCAACCGTGTGTCTTTCTACTCTGCTATCTTGACTCTGCCCCCTCATTATTTCTCTTTTGCAAATAATGCTAGCTCTTACTTTTATAGTTGCATTTATATTGATTTTACATTTGTTTACATGTTACATAGCATTTTATTAATTTACCACAAATTAAGAATTTAGCTATTTTTAAACATTTAAACTGTTTATTGTAGTTGCTTAAAATACGGTTGTGAGAATCTTTGTGCAGATAGCTTTTAAAAATATTTTCAGGGTATAGACCCTAAATGGAATTGTTGGGTCAAAGGGTATAATTGTTAAGGTAATTTTTGCTGCACAGTGTCAAAGTGCTATCTACAAAACCTTACAAGTTTTCAGTTCCACTAACAATGAATGGTTATACTTGTTTCTGTATAACCCTAACAACAATTAGGTTTTTTGTTTTTAATGATTTTTTCCAACTTGATTATTGCAAATAACCTGTTATTGTAATTTGTGCAGCTTTGCTCATTAGTAAGGTTAAACATTTTTTGAAAGAGTATTAATAATTTGTTTTCTCCTTTGAAAATTGCCTGTTTTTATTCTTTGACTACTTATCCATTGAAGATTGAGTAGATATAAACTTTTGATTGTTTTAAAGAATGGCCGTAGATAGTTACTTAGGTTGAAATTATACCAACTCTGGTACATTTAACAGCTTACATAATGATTATCTCTACTGTTGCATTGGTTGAGATAATGGGTGAATAATATAATATTTTAGCACTGAAAAGGCTAAGATTTCCTTTATGTTCATTGCAGATTATTGCTGGGCATTTTGTTAATTTATAAAAAGGGTGGAAATATTTATACTTTGTAGGATTGTTTTTAGAAACATAAATGAGTGCTGTATAGTGTTTTGTTGAAAATATTTTTCTTCCTCCTCTTGATATAAAGGGCAGGCAAATAATGTAATGGATAGGTAGAGTGCTTGGCCAGGAGTCAGGAAGACTCATCTGCCTGAGTTCAAGCCTGACCTCAGACATATACTAGCTGTATGACTCTCGGCAAGTCATTTATCCCTGTTTGCTTCAGTTTCCTCATCTGTAAAATGAACCTGAGAAGGAAATGACAAACCACTCTGTTATCTCTGCCAAGAAAACCCCAAATGGTGTCATGAAGAGTGAGACACAACTGAGTTAACAATTGATAGAAATATGTAGTTTTTGTTTTTTACATGATTAACAATACTTATTGTTCTTCTGATATTGAACCTTCCATGTTTTTGTAGTATAATCCAACTTGATCAAAGAGCTAGGAACTGGACCTGTGATTTCATTGGTATAGGAAACAGCAATCATCAAACTTTTTGGTTTCAGGACCAATGCCTTTATACTCTTAAAAAATTATTGAGGACCGCCTTCCCCAAAGAACTTTTGTTTATATGGATTATATCTGTTGATATTAGAAATGATGACATCTTAGTATTATCTTGAAAAGTTTTGATCTTTGGGTCCTCCCCGACCCACGGGTTCCAAGTCTGCACTTCGAGAACCACTTATATAGGGAACTCCTAAATGAGAAAACTTACTTTACCGGTATAGGTCAGTACCTTCCCCCTCCACCTCTTAACATACAGTCTTAGATGCTTATAACATGGAGTGACTAAGGATTCACCCAGGATTGCAGAGCCAGGATTGAACTCATGTACTTGGGCTATAAGGCCCTTTATCTACTACACCAGTGTCGTCAAACTCAAGTATCTGAAAGTGGCATATTGACTTAGAACATTAATATTATCTGTGTTCTGTTATGTTTTTTTCTGTTAAATATTTCCTAATTACATTTTAATATAGTTTGAGGCACTAAAAGAAATGTGGAAAGGTATTTGACACCTCCATTCTACATCATATTTCTTTTCTTGGTCATAATGAATAAGTCTTTTTTAGATGTGGTATTTCTTTGCTAGAATTCTGTTTGTGTTTACATTATTATTTATAGGTGATATTCATTTTGATAACTGTTTTTCTCTGCTTTTTCTGTTACTCCTTTGGGTATTATAATCATTTCCATCTCATAAAAGGAGTTTGGTAAGAGTGTACCAGACTGCATAAGGATAGGCAATACTGGCTTAGGTCAGAAATGGAGCAGGTCAAAGTTTCTGGGTTGATCTGCAATTGGGTTTGGCCTCTGAACAGCCGCTATACTTCTAAACCTGGATGACATAGGGAGATCCAGTCCCTACAATAATCTTTTTCTTGTTTTATTATTTCAGTTATTTTGTGTTGTAGATATGTCCATTTCCTTTAAATTCTCAGTCTGTTTCATTCCTATCTGCAGGACTTGTTTCCCTAAGAATGGTGGAGTACTCTATTGAGATTGGCCTGGTGTGGAACCAGCTAGCCATCCTCTTTTTACTAAAGAAAGCTAAGCAGCATGTCAGTAGACTGAGGTTGGAAGGTTGAGCGGGGGAGAAGAGATCATCTCTTTAGGATTTTTTTACCCCTCTCTATCTTGTTCTCCTTTTAAGGCTGGGTAGAACACCCAAAACAAGAGGATTGCCAGGTTTCAATTCAGTATTTATTAATTATGTGTCTTAATTTTTTTTTTTACAGTTTTCTCTATTTCTTTATAATTCCTTACACATTTAAAGATAGAAAAACTGTGAACTTGAAACCAAGCATAACCTTTGTTCAAATTCTGCTTCTGACAGTCATTAGGTATGTGACTTTGGGCAAGTCAACCTAAGAACCTTCTCTTACCTATAAAAAGGGATAATAATACCTGCAGTTTTTTTAAACAGGTTTATTTTAAGGGTTAAATGAAATAATGTGAATTAAGTGCTTTGTAAACTTTAAAGCACAGCATGTCAGCTATTAATATTACTATTCTGTGATTGTACCTCAAGTAGGCAAAGCAGCATCAGATTGTCCATTTACTCTATAACTGAATTTCATTGGATGTATTTTCTACTATGTTTTCTAAGCTTTATTGTATAGTAAAATTGTCTTCATACTAAATGGAAATTAAATTTTGTATCAGAAGTCTTATTTTTTTAAGGGAATAAACAAGGCTTCACAGTCTCATTTTGAAAACAGATGATTAACTGGGCAAATGCTTCCCTTATTTTTTATATATCTTAGGTTTGTGTTTGAGTCTCTTAATATGTTCAGCAGTGAATATTAATCATTAAGAATTTTGGCTAGCAGTTGATTATTTTTTCTGAACATTGTAAATAGAATTGTAAATTCTATTGTAATTGTAAATTCTATTGTAAATTGTAAATTCTATTCTAGATAGAATTATTACATTGTAGAATTTTATCAAAGGCTTTTCAGAAATTTTTTCCCCTTTTTAAAATACCTGAGGTGCGTTACAAAAAGTTTATTGTCACTTTTGCATAAAAGAGACTAAACTGCCTGAGGTTCAAGTGGCGTGTACTTATATGACACTTTGAGATCCTCAGGTGAAAAGTTTAAGTGAAAGATACTATATTAATTTAGGATCTGATAATTATCTGTTTAGTTTCATCTTTTCTACCCTTTAATATTAGGTTATTAATCTAGCTTTATTTAGTGTGCATCATTACCTAATTGTTAAGTTAACATGAGATTTATTATTTTAAGCTCAAATTTGCATCTTTTATTTATACCTTAGAAGCATTTCTTGTTATCTTTTTCCATGTTATATAACTAGGGGAAAAGTTTCTGTTCATTTTTGATGCTTCGACTAGTTGAAAATTGTTCTCCTTTAAAATGAATTGTTGTGTAAAATTAGAGTGGAACAAATGATATGTGATTCTGTGAAATAAGGTGTGGGCTTGAAAATCAGGAGGCCTGGGTGTTATAGTGCTGGCCCTGCTACTAATAAGGTGTCCAATTTAGGGGGAATGTATTTATCCTCTCCAGGCTTCAGTTTCTTTATCAGTAAAATAACAGATGGTTGTCATAGATAATCAGTCCCAGAATCCTTATGACATTCTAGGATGCTATGATTTTCTTTTAATTGACAAACATTTTTATTCTTTTAATAGTATAGTACTAGTTGTTAATGCATTATAATGTGTCATTTTACAGAATAGTATTCTAGAAGTTTTAGAATTGGAACAACTCTTTACAAATGAACAAATTAAGGCTTAAAGGAAATGATTTACACAAGGTCACATAGATTGTGGCAGAGCCAGGACTAGAACCAGTTTCTTGGTCCTCAGGCTAGTGCTTTGGGATCCTTCATTAAAAAAAAACCAAACAAACAGAAAAGCCCAACAACTATCTGAAAATGCATATTATGAAAACAATCTTCATGGACCCCTTCCAGACCTAAAATCCCATGCTATAATATTTCACCCAAAGCAGTAGTAGGGATAGCCCAATTGTCAGATGTCTGAAATGTGTCAAGGGAGTGGAGTTTCAAGCTCAGTAACTGTATAGCTATTTATCTAAATGTATACAAATCAGGGTTTTAGAAGAAGGTTTCTGAAAGATGAAATTTCAGGCTACTGTTTCAAGTTGTAATTCAAATCTCTGTGTGAACTTTTAACAACTGAATGACTAGAATAAATTACAGTATTCTTTTCATGTTAGTTAACTGCAAAAAGACAACTGTAATTGACTTTTTCTGCTGGCACAAAAGTGGGATATAGCACACTGATACAGTCAGTGTAGTTTATTACTGTTAGACATAAGCTCTTTGAGAATGAGTATTATTTTATTTGTATCTCCAATTCTTAGCACCTAGTAGGTGCTTAATAAATGCTGTTGATTGATTGAAGGTGAATATAGTTGATTTTTACTTAGTATCAAGCCTGATAGAGAGTATCTGGGGTTCTTGACCAATCATTAGCCTCGTAACCAGCTGGAGAAAATGTAGATTCTCTTTGTAGAGACAACCTGATCAGATTTCAGAGTTGCTCTATTATATGTAGTCATAAGGTCAAAATATCTGTTCTAAAAGGCAACTAATAATTTAAAAAAATGTTTATTTTTGAAATAAGACTTCATTCCAGTATCTCTACAGACTTCCCTCCAGTATCTCTACAGACTTCCCATCTACTTTCTTGGCTCTCAATAAGAATATTTTTTTGAGAAAGAGAGAAAGTTTTGAATTCTTTCCACTTTTTTTCAAAAAGTTTTGATTGGAAAGAGTACCGGTTTTCTAGTCAGAAGACCTGGGTGCAGATTCTCTTCTCCCACTTACTAGCTAGTGACCTCGGGCCAATCTCTTAACCTCTCAGCCTGAGTTTCTTATTCGTAAAGTGATGATACTTGTACTGCCTACCTCACAGGGTTGCTTTAAGGATCAAATGAGATGATGTATATAAAATGCCTGGGAAGCTGAATAAAAATAAATTTATTTTCTTGCTATTGTTAAGTCATGTTGAATTCCTAAAGTTGGCGCCTGGTACTGAATGAGGACATCGATGTACCCCCATTGGAGTAAATTCATATTTTGGAACTCCACTAATTCCTTTATTTTAAAGTCTCTCAAAGACTATTAACAACTTACTATGATTTTTAGTTTACTTTCTTGACATTGAAGGTAAATAATGAACTAGGGCAGATTTTTATTAATGGATTTCAGGTGGAGCTTTATTTCCTGACTATTAATAATAATTACAGCATTTTTTGCTGTGATTGTCAGCATAACAAAACAGTCATATTGCCAAAATTATTCTTTCTCTGACCTGCTTTTAATTTTATCTTCTACCTTTTTGTCGTATCAGATGAATTAACTGCTTCTAAGATTCTTAATATTAGCCATTGGTTCATTATGGCATCTAGTTTATATGATTACCTTATAACTTAACTTGTATAAGTTTATATGATTAACAATTAGTGTTGTACTTTCTAGGCTAACGTTAGGTCTTTATTTTTCTCCATTTTCTTTCTAAACTGCTAGCTTCTAATCCATTCCCTTCAGAATATGACTTGAATGTAGAAACATTTCTTACTGTTCCTTGTAATTTACTCCTCAGTCTCATAGTATTTTCTGATCCTGAAAACCTATATCAAACTACAACAAAATCTCAGGGGTTCCTGGATTACACTTTGGGAGACATTGAGCTAGGTTAATGTTACACTAGGGAAATTTTCTTTAGTTTACCCATCTGTTATCCAGAGTTACAAAGGCCAAATTGATCATTAAACTTATGGTGGAACTGCTAGTGGTAAAACCTGCTTCTAATATATACCAAGTGAAGGAAAAGAATTAGATAAATTGGTATCGACATTATTAGTAATCATTTTAGAAAGATTTCAGTTAAAGAGTTCTTAGGGTTTGATTTTTAAAGGTTCAAAGGGAGTGGTAGAAAAAGTAATGGAAAAAAATCAGAAAATTGAAAAATAGGAATTCTTATGTTAGAATAATAGAATAAGCCAATGCTTTGAGAAGACCAGTTCTTTTGCTTGCTATTTAGGTACAGAAAGGAAACTGAGGCTGAGAGCAGTGTTTAATAAATATACATTTCATTTAATTGCCAGGGTTTAGAGAAATTACTCAGTTCAAACATGAAGCTTAATAAAAATATTCAAACCTAAAAGGGATTTACAGATTTTGTTAGATTTTGCTACTGATTACAGTTCAGTTGCTTTCTAATAGTAAAAAAGGAAGTTCATGCTGAGGACAGTTATAACTTTTATATTGAATCACAAATTCACATAGCATTTGAACATTTAACATTTCTATTGCCTTTGCATATATAGATGTCAGGAAAAAAAATGAAGTGCCTAAGAGTCCAAGCACATTTGTGGGGATTTCTAAGGAGCATATTTGAGATAGTGACTGGAAATTAAGTGGTGTGTGAATATGAATTTTCTGCCAGATGCATAAGGGAGTAGAATTGTAAGCAGTAGTACCAATCTCGAAGTGTTTTCATTTTTCACTCTTTTTTCTTCAAATTTATTAATTTACTTGTTTTCAGTTTTCAGCAGTCACTTCCATAAGCTCCAAATTTTCTCTCTCTCCCTCCCCGCTTCCTCCCCAAGATGGCATACAATCTTATATGGGCTCTACACATACATTTCTATTAAAAACATTTTCACATTAGTCATGTTGCTTAGGAGAATTATAATGAATGGGAGAAACCATGAGAAAAACAAAACACACACACAAGAGAAAATAGTCTGCTTTATTCTGCATCCCAACTCCATAGTTCTTTGTCTGGATGTGGATGGCATTTTGCATCATGAGTCCTTTGGAAATGTTTTAGGTCCTTGCATTGCTATGAGGGGCTGAGTCTATCAAAAATAGTCCCTGCACACTGTGGCTGTTACTGTGTATGATGTTCTCCTGGTTCCCATTTCACTCAGCATCAGTTCATATAAGTCTTTCCGGGTTTTTCTGAAGTCCACCTGTTTGTCATTTCTTATGGCTCAGTAGTATTCCATTACATTCATATACCACAACTTGTTCAGCCATTCCCCAGCTGATGGGCATCCCCTCAATTTCTAGTTCTTAACAACCACAGAAAGATCTGCTATAATATTTTTGTTCATGTGAATCCTTTTCCCATTTTTATGATCTCTTTGGGATATAGCGCTAGTGGGTATGCACATTTTTATAGCCCTTTGGGCATAGTTCCAAATTGCTCTCCAGAATGGTTGGATCAGCTCATAGCTCCACCAACAATAAATAAATGTTCCCAACTTTCCCACATCTTCTCCAACATGTGTCATTTTTCTGTTTTGACATGTTAGCCAATCTGATAGGTGTGATGTGGTATTACCTCAGAGTTGTTTTGATTTGCATTTCTCTCATCGATTTAGATTTAGAGCATTTTTTCATATGACTATAGATAGCTTTAATTTCTTCCTCTGAAAACTGCCTGTTCATATCTTTTGACTATTTATCAATTGGGGAATGACTTGTATCATTGTAAATTTGACTCAGTTCTCTATTTATTTTAGAAATGAGGCCTTTATCACGGACACTAGTTGTAAACATTCTTTCCCAGTTTTTTACTTACCTCCTAATCTTAGTTGCATTGGCTTTATTTGTGCAAAAACTTTTCAATTTAATGTAATCAAAGTTATCCATTTTGTGTCTCATAATGTTCTCTATCTCATTTGGTCATAAATTCCTCTATTCTCCGTAAATCTGACCAATAAATTATTCCTTGCTCCCCTAGTTTGTTTATAGTATCAGCCTTTATACCTAGATTGTGTACCCATTTGGACTTCATTTTTGTGTATGGTGTCAGGTGTTAGTCCATGGTTTTCACCACACTATTGGCTAGTTTTCCCAGCAGTTTTTGTCAGTGAGTTCTTATCCCATAACCTGGGGTCCTTGGGTTTATCAAACAGTAGATTGCTATAGTCATTGACTACTGTGTCTTATGTAACTAGCCTATTCCACTGATCTACCCTTCTATTTCTTAGCTAATACCAAGTGGTTTTTATGATTGCTGCTTTATAATACAATTTAAGATCTGGCATGGCTAGGCCACCTTCCCTAGCATTTCTTTTCATTAATTCCCTTGATATTCTGGACCTTTTGTTCTTCCAGGTGAATTTTGATACTATTCTTTCTAGCTCTGTAAAATAATTTTTAAGTAGTTTTTCATTCTTTCTAAACTATTTCATTTTCTGTCTAATGGATAAAGTTTTAAGACAATTTGTTTTCTCAGGAAAATTTGGAGATTGTGATATGTACGTCTTTTTACAGTGTGGCAATGGGATTTTAAAATATAGAAAAGTTTGCTGCTTATTAGTTTTGTTGGTTGTAAACAGCTTTCAAATGCTCCATTTTAATGTCTGAGAATAGAATTTGTTGGATTATGTACCATTTAATAAGCAGATATTATTCTTCAGGGTAACCATGGTAATCCTTCAGCTGATTCTCACATGGCAAAATCTTAATGCCCTATATATACTGAGGACGGTAATAAGAATGGTGAAGGATATCAAGATTTTGTTAACATGCTTCCTGGTAGGTTGTGCCCAGAACAGAGAACACGGTATTCCAGTTGGGGTCTGACAGGATAGAGCACAGTGGGACTGTGACCTTCTCAGTCTGGGACATTGCACCTCTCAGGGCAGCCTAAGGTTGCAGGTGTTTCTTTGATTGTCATAGCACTTCAAAATAGGTCAATAATGACATTGCATTCATTAACATACAATCAAGTCTTTTCTGTGTTGTAATTGCAGCCCTGATTTTTTTAAGCTAAAAACTTTACATTGACCCCTATTAAATTTTATCTTTGTAGCTTTGGTTCGAAATCTTCTAGATTTTCTAGAACTTTTTGGGGATTAAAACAGGAGATAGGAGACCTGGACTGCTACAGACCTAGAGTCCAGACTTTGACTTGGACCCTCAGAGAATGCTTACATCATTTATATACATCCATATTCCCTCTATTTGATTGTGTCTTCTTTGAGAGGAAAAGAAACAATTCTTTCCCCCTCTTTGTATTCATTGCAACCTAGTACCAAGTACACAGTAGTTACTTAATGTTGCATTTTTTTCATTTTTGTTGAGTATTCTATTCCCAGCCTGCAACAGGACTGTGACAGACCTTGAGGTCTTACATCCTTCTTGCCATTAAGGCAGAGTCCTCTTAAACCAAAGGAGAGCAACTTTTTAGCATTGCATTATTGATAGATCTGCAATTTTCCATTATACTCATAGAATTTTTCGTGTAAATGAAAAGTGCAAAATGTTTCTAAGTCCACTTTAGTCTTTCATTAATTTTCAGTTTGTTGAAAAACAGACATTAGTAATTTTTTTGGGGGAGGCAACGCAGTTAAGTGACTTGCCCAGAGTCATGTAGCTAGTAAGTGTTTGAGATTGCATTTGAATTCAAGTTCTCCTGACTCTAGGATCAGTGCTTTTGTAGTTTTTTTAGCTGCCCCTTTGTAGTCATTTAAAAAAAATTGTATCCCTAGGAATAGGATGACTACTATAGACAAGTATGTTTCTAGATATAAAGAACCAAACAATTTGATCCTAATTATTTTTTTTTTAAAGAAAATCTTGTATTTTAAATGTATAGTAGTAGATAACCTCTGGGATCGCTATCCTGAATTCACTCATGTTCTTGTAGTTGTACCTTACATACTGATGGCAGTACATGTTTTTCTAGATTGGTACCTCTGAAACTTGTCATGCCAAACTGATTATTAAGGTTGCTCCTCTCCCTCGCCCCCATGACATAGACTGAGACTTCAAAAAGTATTCAGTTTGGAGTCTAAACCAGACTTCACTAAATATAAAAGACTCAAACCTATTTTTCATCAGGGAATATTGATGTTTTTTTAAACACATAATGCTGGCTTAATAATTAAATAGTTACTTAAATTCTGATTATCGCAGACAAGTTAAATTTTGTTCAGAAAAATATTCTCAGTAGGAATTTGTATCATACTAGTAAGAAGGAGAAAGTAAGGTAGTAATAGGTGTTTGTGCAGGATTTTGTCTTTTCTAGGGCCTTTCTCAAGTTTTCTCCTTGTGTTGGTGGCTGTGCACTGATCTGCATGATAGGATTCCCAGTTATTTTGATTCTCAGTGTTTCATAGATTTAAAAAAATAGTAAGATCTTTGGTGCCTTTTCTACACAGGAACTCCACCCCTCCTCCAGTTCTGACCATGCTTTCTAACCAATGATAGGAAATGGAAACTGCTAGAAGAAAAAATAACATACCCAACAATGCATCACTTTCACATTTATTTAGGTCTCTCATCATCAAGTCTCTTTTACCTGATTTTAGATTGAGTGCTGCTTAATAATATTGTTTTGACTCTTATTTTTGCTTTTAAATTCATGCCTTAAAAAAAATCTCTTATATACCCCATTTATCTCCTCTGTCACTACTCTTATGTTTCCTCACACCTGACCTGTTGCAGAAGAAGCCTGCTGGTGGGTCTACCTGCCTCAAATCTTTCCTCACTCTGATCCATCTTTCACTCGGCTCTCCAGCTGATCTTCTGAAACACGTCTGACCATGTCATTCCCCCAAACCCCCACAGATGGTGGCTCCCTGTCATCTTCAGAATTAAATATAAAATCTTCTGTTTGGTGTTCAGAATATTTTGTAATTAGCCCCTCTTATACCTTTCTAGTCTTTTAACCTGTTATTCCCCTTGATTAATTCTGCTGTTCAGTAATACTGGCCTCCTTGTTCCTTGAACAAGATACTACATCTCTTGACTCAGAGCATTTTCACTAGCTTTCCTTTATGCCTGGAATGCTCTCTCTTCACCACCTTCTAGCTTCCTTGACTTTCTTCAAGTCCCAGCTAAAGTCTTATATTCTGCAAGAAGCCTTTCCTGATTCCCTTTAATGCTAGTGCCTTCCTTCTGTTGATCATCTCCAGTTTATCCTGTATACATTTTGTTTGTACATAGTTTTTTGGATATTGTCTCCTTCCATTAGATTGTGAGCTCCTAGATAGCAAATGTCTTTTTCCTCTCTTTGTATTCTCTAAGGTCTAGCACAGTGCCTAGTACATGATAGGTGCATAATAAATGCTTATTGACTGCAACTGACTTTTGCATATCTCTGGAAACTCCAAAATGGCTTGATTAGTTCAGGAGTATCTGAAATTACATATGCCTGCCAGGAGGCAGGAAATTTATATTCTTAGCATCTTTGAATCTTGCCCTTGGTAGATGTTTAATAACTACTTGTTAAATTGAATTGATATGATATTATAAAATAGTATATATATCCCAGTAAATTAAGACTCAGAGGATTAAACAGTATTTAATATGATCTAGAGATGCTGCAGATAGGGCAGTCCCTATTTAACCTATTACACATAACTTTAAGAGACCTCCTATCCATTGTTTTTCCATAAAAAATATTTTGTAGATATAGTCTATAGACTGTAATTATAAAGATTTGTTCCTTGTTAATTCCTTTATTCAGTATCTGACTTCTTTCTTTAGTATTGTCAGGGACCTCAGATTTCCTTGCTGTGGGAACACTTAATACCTATTTAAAAGGAAACCTGAATATAACTTACAGTCATAGTGAGTTGCCTAAGGTTCAGAGAGGCCACCTGGTTTACCCATGGGTATATATAGCTAATGTCAGAGACTAGAATTGAGCCCACTTCTTCCTGATTCAAAGTTCAGCATTTATTGATTATGCCATGCTACTTCTCTAATAATAGTAATAGTAGCACTAATAAATCATATTTACATAACAATTGAAGTTTATGGAATGTTTGACAAAAATCTTCATTTAATTGTGTATTATTCCAGATTAAGGAATCTCAGGAGGTGATAAGGGTGAAAAGGAAAATCAGAAAAGAACAATAGCAGTAAGACTATTGTAGTTTGCACTTTCCTGAGGCTTACATAGTCTATACAAATCTGTGGATTAGAACAATTATGAGAAGATGGAGTGAGAGGTAACCTCTTCTACTTATCTTATATATATGAATCCCAGAATGCAACAAAGGCAGGAAGAAGATTCTGTATGATAAGATCATAACTTGGGGTCTGTGAACATTTAAAAAAGACTGATAATTGTATTTCATTATAATTGTTTTTCTTTGTATTTTATTTTATGCATTTAAAAGCATTCTGAGGAATCAATATGCTTTACCAGTCTGCCTAAGGAGTCTATGACAAGTTTAAGAACTCCTGATTTAGATCTTGAAGTGGAACTTCAAGGCTATCTAGTCCAATACCTTCATTACAGATAAAGAGACCTAGGCTTAGGAAACTTAAATGACTTCCCAAGATCATACAGGTGGTTAAGCATAAGAGCAGGTTTTGAACCCTAGTGTTCCAACCCCAGAGTTAGTGAGCTTTCCCCAAGACCTTTCTGTGAAGAAAGGAACCATTTTGATTTTTCCTTTATGTCTCTGACATGTAGCAGAGTGCTTAGCATGTAGTTGGTACTTCATTGATGCTTTCTGAATTGAGTTGACCTAAAGCGTAGATATACCACACTATCTTTGAGCTGGGAACGGGAAAGGTAAAACAAGTAAGAGAGAGAAGATAACAGTAAAAGTGACTCAAGAAACTTGGGATTGCTCAAGTGTAGGCCTCCATCTCCTTTTGTGCTTACTTGCCCACGTGGTATTATTTGAGCTTCCATCTGCCTGGAAACCTGCCATCTCCTGCTGTGTACATGTTTCCTGAGGCAAGAGGAAGAGTAGAGACTATGTGGAGTGCAATGTCTACCTCCTGTCTGATCTTCAGAGAGAAGAGGAGAGGGCAGGAGAAATGAGGTTCTTTCACCTGACTCATTAGAAATTCAGTCCATTAGACTTTTTTAAAAACAATTTTTTAAAAATTTATTTTTAGTTTTCAGCATTCAGTTTCACAAGCTTTTGAGTTTTAGATTTTCTTCCCCTCCCTTTCCTACCCTCTCTCCTCCCCATTCGGTGTGCAATTTGATACAGGCTCTACATGTACATTCATATTAAACATATTATAACATTGGTCATATTATAAAGAAGAATTATAACCAATGGAATGAACCACGAGAAAGAAAAAACAAAACAAAAAAGAGAGACAGCAAATAGTATGCTTTGATCTGCATTCAGACCCCGAAATTCTTTTTCTGGATGTGGATAGCATTTTCTATCATGAGTCTTTTGGAGTTAAGTCCTTGCATTGCTGAGAAGAGCTAAGTCTATCAAAGTTAGTCATTGCACAATGTGACTGTTACTGTGTACAGTGTTCTCCTGCTTCTGCTCCCCCCACTCAGCATCAAATTCACATGTCTTTCCAGATTTTTCTGAAGTCTGCCTGCTTATCATTTCTTATAGCACAGTAGTATCCCATTACATTCATATACCACAACTTGTTCAGCCATTCCCCAGTTGATGGGCATCTCCTCAATTTCCAATTCTTTGCCACCACAAAAAGAACTGCTATAAATATTTTTGTACATGTGGCCATTAGACATTTTTAAAGTGCCTGTCATATATGCTAGGCAATATTCAGGTGCTAGGGGTACAAAGACAAAATGAAAAATAGTCCCTGCCTCAAAACACTTGTATTTTACTTGTGGTATGACATAACATAAGGAGATAAATTAAGAAGGAAGAGAGCACTAATTACTAAGGGTGAATATTAAGCACCTGTTGTGTGTCAAACACTGTGATAAGTGCTGGGGATACAAAGAAAGGCAAAGACAATTCCTGTTCTTAAAAACAGTCAAATGTGTGATGATAATACCAGAAAAGGGTAGGAGAGAGAAGGTACCTTACTGTGCTGGGGCATGATGAAAGTAGAGAATGATAAAAATGACTACCCTGGTGCCCTCTTTAAATGAAGAATTTGGGAAGAGCTCTTCTAATGCCCATGCTCCATCCTCTCCAAACAGAGAGAGGGAGGGGCAGCAGGGGCAGAGCTGAACTAAAGAGGTGTTAGTTTTAAGGTTGAGAAAGTATCAGGAATTCAGAGTATCTGGAAAGGATTCCTATAAGACTTAGCACATTGGTTGAACTTTGAAGGAAGCTTAGGGATTCTAAGAGGGGGAGGTAGGAATGTATTCTAGTCATGAGAGTCTATATAAAGTACCTGAATCAGTAAATAAGCCAATTTGACAGTGGTGTTGAGTGCCTGAAAAGAAGTAATGTATGTGCAAGAAGGGCAGAAGGGCTGACTAGAGCCAGACTTCAGAAGGCTTTAAATGTCAAGCTGTAGAATTGGTATTTTGTGGGACCATAATCATGAATATTAATGAAATGAATTTCTTCATAAAATGGAAGAGGGTTAGCCCAATGGATCAGAAAGCAGAATCCAGTAAGATGTTATTTATAATACATATTTGAAATATAAAGACTTGCATAGTTAGAGTAAGGGGCTAGAGCAAAATTCGTTATGCTTCACCTGAAATTAATGAAGCCCAGGTAATCGTGATTTCAGACAAAGCAATAAAAATAAACTTGATTAAAAGAGATAAATAAGGAAATTGCATTTTGCTGAAAGTTACCCTAGGCAGTTACATTAGCATCAGTACATACAGGGTGTTCTAAAAAGTCATAAGCTTTTTAGTTTTAAACTTAATAGATTAACACTATAACTTAAAACACTCAGTGACATACAGTTAATAAGAAGCAGGGCCTGAGCAGTGATGTAGTTAAGATTTGTTTTTTAGGAAGATTATTTTTGCACCATTAAAAGGATAATTGGAGGGGAAGAGACTCAACTTGGAATTGGAGAGGAAGAGACTCAACTTGGCAGTTCAAGTAGGAGACTGTGGCAGTAATCTAGACAAGAGATTATGAAGGCCTGAAATAGGATTGTGGCTGTGTGAAAGGAGAGAAGAGAAGAGATAGGAGAGATATTATAGAGGCAAAAATTAATAAGACTTAGCAGTTGTGATGAGTGGAGAGAGGTCTGAGAGAGGGAGTAGCTAAAGGTTACTCTGAGGTTATGGACTTTAGTAACCTCAACAAAAAGAGGAGGAATGAATTTTGTAAAGAAAAGCAATGACTTCTGTTTTGGATATGTTGAACTTTAGATGCTGAAATATCTGGTTGGAGATGTCCCATGGACAGTTGGTGATGTGGGCTAGGAGCTCAGGGGAGAGACTAGGATGCTAGTCCTTAGTACTGTGCCTAGTGCATAGTAGGTGCTTAATAAATACTTGTTTAGTTGAATTGAGAATTATTTCATAAAGATGATCACTGAAAATAAAAGTGGAAAAATGATCACAAAAGACATGATTTTTATAAGAGAAAAATTCTATGAAATTATGAGTCATTACTTCTGATTAGCTTGGAAGATATTTTGGAATCATTCTGGTCCTTGTTCTTTTCCCTTCTCTAGAGTACTTAGACTTACAGATTGTTAGGAATGGAAAGGGTCCCTAGAGATTTTCTAGTGCAGGGATGGGGAACCTGTGGCCTTGAGGCCACATGTGGCCCTCAGGGTCCTCAAAGTGGTTTTGTTCTGGGAAGTTTGGATTCAGTCAGAGGGCCACACTTGAGGACCTAGAGGGCTCCATGTGACCTCGAGGCCACAGGTTCCTCCCCCACTGCCCCCCCCCCCCCCCCGCCCCATATACAATCTTATTTTATCAGTGAAGGACTTGAAGCTCAGAGAATCAAATCTGGAATTTGAAACCAAGTCTCCTGATTCCTGTTTCAGTACTTTTTCCACCACTTCATGCTAAATTAATGGAACAACTCCTTCGTAATTGTCTTCTTATTTCATCCTGCCTTTTTTAGCTGCTTACTCCCTCTGTCATCCCTACCCTCTCACTTACCTTCAGTCTCTCCCTGGATAGAGCACCAGTGCAGGAGTGAGGAGGACCTGAGTTCAAAATGCACCTCAGACACTTGACACTCACTAGCTGTGTGACCTTGGGTAAATCACTTAACTGCAGTTGCCTCATCCTGGGTCATCTCCAGTCATCCTCATGAGTATCTGATCACTGGCTTCAGATGGCTCTGGAGGAGAAGTGAGGCTGGTGACCTGCACAGCCCTCCCTCACTCAGAACAAAGTCAAGTGCAAGTCATATCATCATTTCTCTGATGGCATGGTCTTCTTTGGCAACGAAGGATGAATGCACATTAACTGGGCTTATTTCCTACTTCCTGCAGTAATGTCCAAAGCTGAACTTGTTATATTCAACTCCAAACTGTCCCCACTTCCCAACTTCCCTATTAGGGTAAAGAGTACCACCATCTTCCCAGTCATCTAGACTCTCAACCTAGGTGTCATCCTTGACTCCTGACTCTCACTCCTATGGTGGAATTAATTTTTTTTTTGTTTTATTTTTTAAAATTTATTTATTTAACTTTTTAACATTCATTTTCACAAAATTTTAGGTTCCAAAATTTCTCCACATTTCTCCCCTCCCCCCACCCCAAAACACCAAGCATTCTAATTGCCCCTATCACCAATCTGCCCTCTCTTTTAACATCCCTCCCTTCCCTTGTCCCCATTTTCTCTTTTGTCCTGTAGGGCAAGATAACTTTCTATACCCCATTACGTGTATTTCTTATTTCCTAGTAGCAAGAACAATACTAAACAGTTGTTCCTAAAACTTTGACTTCCAACTTCTCTTCATCCCTCCCTCCCCACCCATTCCCTTGGGGAAGGCAAGCAATTCAATATAGACCATATCTGTATAGATTTGCAAATGACTTCCATAATAGTTCTCTTGTGTAAGACTAACTATATTTCCCTCTTATTCTGCCCCCCATTGCTTCTGTTCTCTCTTTTGATCCTGTCCCTCCCCAAGAGTGTTAACTTCCAATTGCTCCCTCCTCCCACTGCCCTCCCTTCCATCATCCCCCCACCCTGCTTATCCCCTTCCCCTGCACTTTCCTGTATTGTAAGATAGGTTTTCATACCAAAATGAGTGTGCATTTTATTCCTTCCTTTAGTTGAATGTGATGAGAGTAAACTTCATGTTTTTCTCTCAGTTTCCCTCTTTTTCCCTCCACTAAAAAGTCTCCTGCCTGCCTTTTCTATGAGAGATAATTTGCCCCATTCCATTTCTCCCTGTCTCCTCCCAATACATTTCTCTCTCACTGCTTAAATTCATTTTTTAAAGATATATTCCCATCCTATTCAGTTCACTCTGTGCTCTCTCTCTGTGTGTGTGCATGTGTGTATGTATGTGTGTGTATGTATGTATGTGTGTATGTGTGTATGTGTGTGTGTATGTAATCCTACCAACTACCCAGATACTGAAAAGTTTCAAGAGTTACAAATATTGTCTTTCCATGTAGGAATGTAAACAGTTTAACTTTAGTAAGTCCCTTATGACTTCTCTTTGCTGTTTACCTTTTCATGCTTCTCTTCATTCTTGTGTTTGAAAGTCAAATTTTCTTTTTAGCTCTGGTCTTTTCATCAAGAATGCTTGAAAGTCCTCTGTTTCATTGAAAGACCATTTTCCCCCCTGAAGTATTATACTCAGTTTTGCTGGGTAGGTGATTCTTGGTTTTAGTCTTAGTTCCTTTGACTAAGGGAATATCATATTCCATGCCCTTCAATCCCTTAATATAGAAGCTGCTAGATCTTGAGGTATCCTGATTGTATTTCCACAGTACTTGAATTGTTTCTTTCTATCTGCTTGCAATATTTTCTCCTTGACCAGGGAACTCTGGAATTTGGCCACAATGTTCCTAGGAGTTTCTCTTTTTGGATCTCTTTCAGGTGGTGATCGATGAATTCCTTCAATACTTATTTTGCCCTCTGGTTCTAGAATCTCAGGGCAGTTTTCCTTGGTAATTTCATGAAAGATGATGTCTAAGCTCCTTTTTTGATCATGGCTTTCAGGTAGTCCTATAATTTTTAAATTGTCTCTCCTGGATCTATTTTCCAGGTCAGTTGTTTTTCCCATGAGATATTTCACATTCTCTTCCATTTTTTCATTCTTTTGGTTTTGTTTTGTGATTTCTTGGTTTCTCATAAAGTCATTAGACTCCATCTGTTCCATTTTAATTTTGAAAGAACTATTTTCTTCAGTGAGCTTTTGAACCTCCTTTTCCATTTGACTAATTCTGCTTTTGAAAGCATTCTTCTCCTCATTGGCTTTTTGAACCTCTTTTGCCAATTGAGTGAGCCTATTTTTCAAGGTGTTATTTTCTTCAGCATTTTTTTGGGTCTCCTTTAGCAAGGTGTTGACCTGCTTTTCATACTTTTCTTGCATCTCTCTCATTTCTCTTCCCAGTTTTTCCTCCACCTGTCTAACTTGATTTTCAAAATCCTTTCTGAGCCCTTCCATGGCCTGAGCCCACTGAATATTTATTTTGGATGTTTGGGATACAGAAGCCTTGACTTTTATGTCTTTCCCTGATGGTAAGCATTGTTGTTCCTCATCTGGAGGGATGGGAGGAGATATCTGTTCACCAAGAAAGTAACTTTCTATGGTCTAATTTTTTTCCCCTTTTTTGGGCATTTTCTCAACCAGTTACTTGACTTTTGGGTCTTTTGTCAAGAGTAGGGTATACTCTGGGCACCTGTAAGATATCAGTTCCTCCCAGGTGGCACAATCAAGCATGTACTGGTTTGGACGCAGAGAGGGATTTTTGTGCCCAGAATCTTAGCAGTTACCTCTCCACAGCCACCCGGCCTCCAGTTCCACCAAGTCAGCACTGGGGGCTGATTTTCAGATAAGCTGGATGGGCAGGGCTGCCTTTCAGTGTGAGATGAAGACCAGGTCCCCCAGGGCCTCCACACAGGGCTGAGGTAAGACTCAACTCTTCAGTGCCCCCAGGGGTTTTTACACTCCAACAATAGAGTGATCTGCATGGGCTTCTGTGCAGCCTCTGTGGCCGCTGCCTACTGCCAGAGCTATGGGAAGGTCCTTTTCCCTTCCTGACCAGCTGAAAATACCCCATCACTGGCTTTTGGCGCCTGTGGGCTGAGGGATCTGAGGACCTGCTGCTGTGACTGGAGATTCCGCCCCTGAGGTGTCCTCCTCCCAGGGTCTCATCGCACCAGGCTGTGCAGTCAAGGCTGGGCTGGGCTCCGCTCCATATCCAGTGCAACCAGTATTTCCCGTGGACTTTTCAGGTCATCCTGGGCTGGAAATCTCCTCCACTCTGTTGTTCTCCACTTCTGCTGCTCCAGAATTTGTTGAGAGTCCCTCTCTACTTGTATTTTGTGGGCTGTGTGGGGAGACCCTGCGTAAGTGTGTCTTTCTAGTCCGCCATCTTGGCTTCCTGATGAAATTAAATTTGAAGCTGACCCTCGCCAGTCTTGGTGATTCCATTGAGGATGGGATCAGTAAGTAAATGAGCTTGGAGAGAAAGAAAAAGGGTCTTTTTATCTTTTGGCTAGCTAGATAAACACTCATAGCATCCACTATGAACATAGGGTAAAAGCATTCTTTTATGTACCTCTTTAAGGCAATATTCCTTATTGTTAACAAGAATAATTTAAGCCAATCAAGGTAAAATTCAACTTTAATGACAGTTGGATGTCAGGAAGGTATGGATGCAATTTATCTCAGGGACATATTTTCAGAACAGGATATCCTACCCCATCAAGGGAATGGGGTGTGGTGCATTTTTCAAGTTATGTAATATAAAATAACAAAAGTGATTTCAGTATTTATAATTTGCAATCTTGCATTTTTCTACACTTTCCATGGCCAATCAACTGCCAAGATCTGCTATTTCTTTCTTTATAATATCTCTCATATATACCCCCTACTGTCCTCTAATACTGCCCTGGTGTAGGTAAAATATCACCTCATGCCTGGACTACTGCAGTAACTTTCTGATTCTGATTCTCAAGTTTCTTCTGATTCCAATTTAGTTTCCACCCAGCTTGATCTTCCTAAAGCACAACTCTTACCATGATACCTCCTCCATTTTGTCAACTCTGATGGCTCCCATTTATCCTTAGGATCAAATAAAAAATTCTCTGATTGATTTTCAGAGTCTTTCATACTCTGACCCCTTCCTATCTTTCCAGTCTTCTTGTATCTTACTCACTCCCATGTATGTACTCTGTAATCCATTGACCATTGATCGGTCTCCTTGCTGTCCTTTGCCCTAAACACTCCATTTCCTGACTGCATATTCACTAATTCAATGACTATCTCCTATTCCCAAAATGCTGCTCTCCCTCCTAATCTTTGCCTCCTAGCTTCCCTGGCTTTCTTCAAGACTTATCTAAAGAATCATCATCTATATGAAGCCTTTCCTGATTCCTTTTAATGCTAATGACTTTCTTCTGAGATTATTTCCAGTTTATGTTGTATATATCTTGTTTCTATGTAGTTGTTTGCATGTTGCCTCCCTAGTTAGACAGTGAGTTCCTTGATAACAGTACTGTCTTTTGCCTTTTTTTTTTTTTTTTAGTATTTCCCAGGGCTCTACACAGTTCCTGGCACACTTTTTGTCAGCCAGTCAACAAGATTTATTCAGCGCTTTTACTATGTTCCAGGCCCTGTACTAAGTACTGGGGGTATAAATACAAGCAAAAAGAAAGATAGTTCCAGCTCTCAAAGAGCTTCTGATGGGAAGACTACACATTTAAAAAAAAAAAAAGAAAGCTGAAAAGGAAAGAGGGGAAATGCTGATGGAAAAGCCCAGAGGAATTTCTTAAATAAAGGTTATGGGAGGAGCAGATCAGAGGAGGTAAGAGTTCCAAGGCTGATGTGATCTTCCAAGATGAAGAGGCTTCATCCTGGAGAAGTCCATAGGAGAACAGCCTAATAGGAAAGAAAAAGCTACAGAGTATGTACTTAAATGCTTGTTGGCTGACTAATGATATGATTCTGTCTTCAGAAGAGGGTATTTAAAATTTTTTTAATGAAATTTTGAAAATCTGAGATCATACTTATTTTCTGTCAAATTATGGGAAAAAATTTTTTTTTGCTTTCTCCTTAAAACATAAAGAGGCTATGTCAGTGTTTCATTTTGTTGCTTTAAACCTTTATTTCATAGCGGTTTGATATTGTTGTATATAACATTTAGGAATATTTTAAAGTCTTGCATATTATCATCTAAGCAGTACCCATTTATTTTATCTTTAGGCAGCACCCCATGGCAATACATTTTGTTAATCTTCCCTGCTTCCCTTTTACTAAGTTCTATATGCTCAAGCTTTTGTGGAGTTAAGGAAAATTAATTGAGTTCTGGTGGCCATTAGCAATGAATAAATAATCTCTGTTCAGAAAAGTGCAGCAGAGTAAAATAAGTGAACAGGAGTAAAATAAATGAAATATAGAATCATGTAATAATTAATTTTCACCTATCTTAAAATGACTTTCTTGGTTTTAATAAAAGTAAAAATTACTTACTTAAAAATTTCTGGAGTCTGATGTTCCATCCCCCATCCTTAACCATAAAGTGATACATTGAGAAGAGTATTGTAGTTGGAGTCAAAACTAAGAAGTTCTGCATTTTAAAGTTCTGGTTCTGACATGTATTAGCTGTTTTGGAGCCTTAGTTTCTTCATCTTTAAAATGAAGAGGTTTAATTAGATGACCTCCAAGATATTTTCTAGCTTTATCTATGTGCCAAAAGATAGTCATATCCCAGACAAGAATATTGCACATCTTTTCTAGAATGACTCCTTTTTCATTCATCCTACTTTATAAAGACCAGAAGAAATTTTAACTTTTTAATCACATAAGTCTATGTGATTGCTCTCTAGAGAAGGCCAGTAATAGGTTAATCATAATTGTTATCCCAAATGCATTTTTAACTACATGTATTTTATTAAAATTTCCTTGACTAGCTCAGTGGTTACTTAATAAATTATGTGAAACTGCTAATAAGTCCTAACTTTTTTTGGAAATACAAGAACTCTTAGTACTTATGCAACATTCTGTAGTAATTTCTCATCCACCTTGAAATGTTGTTGACATTAAAAATTTAACATCTTTAATTGAGTTATCAAAGTTTTTTTGTCTTCACCTTTTAGTAATACTCTTCTTTCCCTCTCCCCTATTGTTTTTGGTGGAAAAGCACTGTAAACATTAGGCATTTAATAATTTTATTGAGTCTTTTCTTCCTGAGTACATTTGGGGTTGAAATAAAAATAATATTTTTGCAAAAATGCAAATTCAGACCTTTATAAGACAGGATTATGCACTTTTAATATTACTCATGTATGAGTTTGCAAAAAAAAAATTAATAGTCATTTATTTCAGAAAGGACTTGATTTTGAAACAGTGAACTGTATTCCTAAATATTTGCTTAGTTGTAGGAATATAATATTAATCATATCATAATACTAATTAATCTAGTGAGGATTTAGAAGTAGGACTCACTTTATGGTTCATATTTCCGTTAAACAAATATTTATTTGACATATGAATGTTCACCCAGAAGAGGACCAGAATGGTGAAACATCTGGAAGTCACATTAAAGGAAAAAAGTTGAAGAATGTAGAAGTGAAGAGTGGTGTCTGTCTCTGGAAAAATAAGGCCAAAGGGATCACACTATACATTCAGATATTTGAGGAGCTTACTATCTTGTTGAATTTGAAGTAGTCTTATTTTGTGGTGCTCTAAAAGATCAAATGGCTAGAAGTTATGAAGAGACGGACTTTGGTTAAATTCAGCAAAGATTTATTAAGAGAAAAGGTGCTGTGATAAGCACTTGGGAGTACAAAGGGTAAAAACAAAACAAAATTAGGCATAGTCTTTGCCTTCAAGGAACTTATATTTTACTTTGTATAAGAATTTGATGATGGTGAAAACTATCCAATAGATTTGTTTCTCTCTGCTTGTTTGAATGAATGAATGAAAAAGTATTTGCTAAGCCTTTATTACATGGCAAGCAGTATGCTAAAATGCTGGGGCTACAAATAGAAAAAGCAAGGCAGTCTGCTCTCAAGAAGCTCACATTCTAACTGGGACAATTGATATGTTTGGGTATAAGATTTATGGAAAGGCCATGTAGTCTGGAAAGTACAATAGCAGTATATATGGAGATACTTGGTCGGTAGGTTGCAGTTGCAAGGCAAATGATAAGGCCTATTGTCCTTAAGGTACCATGACAGGGAAGCTGCTGAGATCTGCCATTTTATTGGAAGGAAGTTGGTGATTTCCATTTCTTCCAATCAGTTTGAGTGTCCAGCTCTGCTTGTTTCACAGCCCAGGGCTGGAGGATCTCAGGTGAGTGAATCTGAGGTCATTGTAGAAAAGGAACCTCAGGCTTCAGGATGAATAAATGACTAAAAGAGTGAAAAAGTTTATGATGTACATCAATTATTAATTTGTTAAGTACTTAAAGACAAAAAAAGCGAGACAGTTCCAGCTTGAATGCTCATGGGAAGAGAGTGCTCAGCTGCAGAGTGAACGGGAACTCCTCTGCAGTTAAATTTTCCTTTATTTTTTCCAAAGGGGCAGCAGTGAGGTAGCTGGCAAGACCTAGAGGTTCTTTGGTTAGAAGTGTATGATGAAAATGAAGAATAGAGAGGACTGCAGAGGATAAAACTGGTAATTTTGATTACATAAAACCGAAGTTTTTGCACAAGCAAATCTAATAGGTGAAATTAAAAGAAAAATAAAAATCTTTGTAGCAGATTTCTCTAGTAAATATTCAGTTTCCAAGATATATAAGGAACTGATTCAATTTATAAGAAAAAGCCATTTTGCAGTTGATAAATGACCTAAGCATATGAACAGACAAATTCTCAAGGGAAGAAACTGTTCCAGATTATTACACCAAATCACTGCTAATTAGAGAAATGCAAATTAAAGCAGTTAGGAGATTCTGCTTCACATTCATTGGGGTAACAAAGATGACAGAAAAGGAAAGTGATGAATGTTGGAAGAGCTGTGGGAAAAGAGTACATGTTGATGTACTGTTGATGGACCTGTTAATGGGTTCAACATTATGGAAAGCAATTTAGAATTAGGCACAAAAAATTAGTAAATAGTATGTGCCCGTTGGTCCAGTTATACCACTGATAGGCCTAAACCCAGGAGAGATCAGTGAAAGGGAAAAAGGTCCTTTATATGCAAAAATACTTGTAGCAGCTCTTTTCCTTTGTGGTAGAAAAACCTGGAAATTAATGGGATGTCCCTCAGTTGAGAAATAACTGAGTAAGTTGTAGTATATGAGTGTGTTGGAGCACTGTTGTTCTCTGAAGAATGAGTAAGTAGATGATTTAAAAAGGACAGGGAGAAACTTAATGAACTGATGCAGAGTGAAGTGAGCAGAACCAGAAGGACAATTTATACTTTAACACCATAAAATTATAAAAATAAACCATTTGGAGAACTCTTTTAAACTGATGAAGGATAGAATAAGCAGAACCAGGAAAACAGTTTATGCAATCACAACCATAAAAACTGTGGTTCATACAGTAACCATTCATGGTTCAGGAAGACTCATGATGAGACATACTCTCCGTTATGGGGAAGTGATGGATTTAGGTGTAGAATGAACAGATATGTGTTTTTGTTTACGACCATTAAGGGAATTTGTTTTGTTTGGCTATACATATTTATTATAAGAAATTTGTTTTTCTTTTGTGGTGATTAAAAAAGATTTAAGAGACATGGTTTCTGGGTAACTTAATAATTTTATTAATAAGGCCAGTATGCTATTAATGAAAGGATGTACATTTGACTGTTTTTCTTAGACCAAAAACCATCATGGCAGTAGTGTCAGAGCTTATATATTCTTTTGGAAGAGGAATGGCTATCAGCTCTGATTGGTTAATACAGTAAGAGGTGAACTTTATTAAAATGAGTGGCTGAAAGTGACATCATGTCACCCTTGAACCCAGAAACTATCTCTATACTCAGACCACCCCCAGCCTTGGACTGTCTAGGCAAAAGAATCTATCTCCACCTTAGCTAGATTGAATAGAATTCACCTGAGATTAGAGAGTCTTTGTAGGGTTGAGTCTGGTCAGGTCAGATAATAACTCAACCTTCAGAGGGATTGAAGTATTGGAAATAGAAAAGAAAGGGGGAACACAATCTCCCCAACTCGTTAATTGTTAATAATCGTTTTTCTCACTTCCTTTTTTAAACAGAGTGGAGGGTGGAAGGAAGAGAAAATAGATTTCTGTTAATAAAAAAAAAAAAAGATGTGGTGGAGCACTACAACTGTGAAATGTTGCTTGGACTTTCAGATGCACTGTCATCTCTAGTTGTCCTGATTTTTATCTTGCCACTGGACCCAGATGACTCCAAAGGAGAAAATGAGGCTGATGACTTTGCACAGCCCTCCCTCATTTAAATTCAATTAACTTGCGTGTCATGGCCTCACCTCCCTGATGTCATGGTCCTCCTCTTTTAGAGCAATGAAAGATTAACAACATTAATTTTATTTAACATGTTGTTTATTTAATATTATTCAAATAATATTTAATTATTATAAAATTACCATTACCTATTAATATTCTTAATAAATATTAATTATTATTAATAAAGACTAACAAATCTATGAATAAAATTAATAAATAACCAATGATTGTTGATTATTATTAAATTATTATTTAAATGATATTTAATATTATTTATTATAACTTTGTATAAATACAAAGTTATATTTTATTATGAGACCTCTTGGGAAAGAGGAGTAATCTGTAAATATTTATAATGTAAAAATAAAACATATTAATAAAATTTTTAAAAGGTTACAAGGATAGGGAATGGGTATGTACACAGGAGTAGGAAAGGGCCGATGGAGGCATGGAAAGGAAGGTGTGTGGGGAAAGATGAGAATCCAAAGATGAGCAGAATGGGGAAGGACTTTCAAAGTCTAACCCAGGGATGGGGAACCTGTGACCTTGAGGCCAAGTGTGGCCTTCTAGGTCTTCGAGTGCAGCCTTTTGACTGAGTCCAAGTTTTACAGAGCAAATCCTTTTATTAAGGGGATTTGTTCTGTGAAATATGGATTCAGTCAAAGGGCTGCACTTGAGGATCTAGGAGGCCCTCATGTGTCCCTGGTCTGACCCATGCCATGCCTCTGGACTAAGGAACTCATCCTTACTAAAGCTATTCAAGTAGAAGCTTGATGACCATTCATCAGGGTTGCAGTAGACGAAATTTTTGAGATAGTAAGATGAAGAAGTTGGACCAAATGATCTCAAAGAGTAGTACTTCTAGTTCTAACATTCTATGATTTGAGATTGCTTGTATTTTAATTTTAGTTTTTTCTGACTCTGTAGTTTGGTTATTGTATACACAGTGTGGTGCCAAACCTGTTGGAAATAGATTTAAAACAAGTAAGGCATAAGTAAAGGAAAATTCACATAATGTGACAACCCTTAATGAAATGTTACTATGAATGGTATGGATGACGCAATAGCTTATTGGTGAACTAACCTGGTTGATTTGAAGAGGCTTATCACTAAAATATTTGCCACTAAGTGATGTTTTTTGTTTTTGGACAGAGCAACTAATGAAACTATTTTCTAAAATGTGGAGGAAAAGTTATCTTCACAGTTGCCTCAGCACAGTACTTGGTACATCCTAAGTTCTTGATAAATGACTGACTGCAGCTCTTGTGATGAAATCACAGGTATTTGGAATATAGAAATGAATACTGCAAACAATAAGGGCTTTAGGAGTTGAATGAGAGAAATCAAAATGGGCTTTCGTCACACACACACACACACACACATGTATGTATTTTTGACAGTCTGAATAACTGATTAAAGATTATTGGATAGTGGGAGTTTCATTTAAAGTATAAGCTTAATACAGCTGTCTTCCTGATAAGAAAGAGATGGTTTGTGTTAAAAGACTAGGGAATGTTTTTAGAACATTAAAACTATTTCTGTATACTTACTTAACACTTGCATTAAAATGAAAACACCACATTTGTTGCAGCTCTCATGTTGACTTCAAGTCTGTTTCTACTGAAAGTAAATATTCCAGGCAAAATGATTTGAATGTTTGTAGCCTCCTGGGTGAACTCTCCCTTATTTCTTTTTCATTCTGTAAGACATGACCCCTTTTTGTGGCTTCTGTGCATTTACTTAATTAGGTTTTTATGGTGAGTTGGCCACAAACACCTGTAATTTGTAAACCATTCCTATTAATGAACTCATTTTCATCTTGAAAAAATTTTCTTCCACTGTTTTCATTAGTAAATGAATGGACCTTGTATGTGGTCTTGTGAAGTTCAAGATTGTTTTGTATGTATAACTTTAGATGCTGGAACAATAACAGAATGAGAATTGGTGCCAGGAGTTTTCAATTTTAATGGTCAGTTCTCTGTACCCTGTAGTTCTAATTTGGGAGTTGGTTTTCATCAGTTAGACTTTAACTAGTTTTGGAAGTGAAGATGGAGAATAAGGAAAAAGGCAACAGCCAGGACTCATATCTTTATAGAATTTCACTGTATAGAAATAATGTATTTTTTTAAGAATTAAGGAAAAAAGTCATATTAAAAAAACCAAATTGATTGCTATATAATTTATAAGATACTTGTATATAAAGACCTAAATTGTCTTGTATTATTGCTGAGTGATGGAGGGAAGATCAGTTCATTTGGTAAGGGGCAGAGAGGTAGAAACCTAATGAGAAATGGGTTTATAATGAGAATAGGAGCATATATAAATTATATGCATAATGTCATATGTGCAGTGACCTATTTCTGTCACAGACTTCTACTAGGAAGTAGTTGAATTTCAAATTATATATTTTATCTTTGCTTTTTCTGTACCACTTCTATTAATTAAAGGAATTTCCCATTTCTTGCCTTAAAACAATGGCTTTTTCAAAATTTATTTGGATCTCTACATCTTCATTGATAGGTTTGAGCCAGTTATTTGTTTAGATGAAGGATGTTGTTTGTAGTATATTAAAGAATTCCTAAAGGAGTATTTTGCATCTCCTACCCCAAGGAATTTCCTTATCTTATTTGTTCTCATTTGTCATTTCATCCATGTATAGACTTTTAATACTGTTAACTGATAGGGCTCATTTCATTCGTTAGTACATTTAAAATATATCTCCAAATGCAACTGATTCTGTCTTTTTATGCAGTGTTTTGAGCCCCAAGATGTATTAGCTTCTGCATGGATAAGTAGGAAGGCACAGTCAGAAAGCTAGAATTATACAAAAGAATTTTGTAATTTATAAATCAAGTGTGAATAAACACCAAAATATCATAGAGAATTAAGCAAATAAATGTATTGAAATTGGAGCATCATTATAGATAGAACTGTTGCTCACAATTTCTCAGATGTAAGATTGACCATAAAAATTTAAGAACAACATTTTTGGAATGTTACAATACCAAATACTCATAGTATGCATGGAATGAAAATCTTTCAAAAGAAAGAGTTTGAGCAGAAAAAGTTTAAACCATCAGGAATCAGACCAAGGTATATGTTATCCTTCTGTTACTAGAGTTGTCCTGAAGAAGTTTTCAGTGAGTCTGCAGAAGAATTTATATCCCTATATTTGCATAATTTTTTTTAAAATAAATTTTTGTTTCTTCTGTTTTTATTTTGCCAACATTTGTGTCAGTATCTTTTCTCTGCCTCCCAGAAGGCTATCCCACGTAACAACATTTAATGTTCCATACTTATACTTCCCATCTCTGCAAAGAAATGGTCTGGAATTATCTCCTCCTATCCCTTCCCTGGGAACAAGCTTGCTTTTTATAATTTTGCAACTTTCACTTGTGATTGTTTTATTTTCCCCCTTATTTACATTATTGTAGTCATTGTGTATGTTGTTTTTCTGATTCTGCTTATTTTACCTTGTATCAGTTCATGTAAGTATTACCGTGCTTCTTTGTATTCATCATATTTGTAGTTTCTTATGGTAGTAATATTCTATTTCATCTATGTATTTATTTGGCCTTTTCTCAATTGAGAGGCATCTACTTTATTTCCAGTTCTTTGCTATTATAAAATGACTGCTACAGATATTTTGTTGTCTCTGGGAGCTTTCTTCTTATCAGCGACATTTACTCTTTCAATATTTGTAGTTTTTGCCATTTTCCTGGGTTTAAGATAAAATTTCAGGGTTCTTTTCATTTTCCTTTATCTTATCTTTGACTAAGAGCACTCTTTCCTATTCTTAATAGTTTGAAATTATTCTTTTGGGAATTATATCAGATAATAACAGGGAGAGTGGCCATCCTTGTTTTATTTCTGTATGTATTGGGAAAGGTTTTAGTGTATCCCAATTGCATATATTTGCTTTTGGTTTTAGATAGTTAATTTTGATATAAAAAAAGGTCTCCCTATTTTTATAGTTTGTAGGGCTTTTAGAATAAATGGATGGTGTGTTTCTGTTGTCTGGGATGTTTCCCAGGCAAATAATGTACTCATATCTGTTTGTATTAACTCACAATTTCTCCAGCAATGTACTGTAGAAGATGGGATTTTCATTGGGACTTGAAGAAAGCCAGGAGGCAGAGGTGAAGAGGGAGAACATTCTAGACATAGAGGACAACTAGGGAAAATGTCCAGAGTCAAGATATGGAACATCTTCTTTGTGGAACTACAAGGAGGCTAGTGTCGTTACTACATCAAAGGGTATGCCTTGGGAAGTAAGATATAAGAAGACTGAAAAGGTAGGGGAGTGAGGTTATGAAGTGATATGATTGTACCAGCACTTTAGGAAAATGATTTTGGTGTTTGAAGAGAGGAGAGACTTGAGGGCAGACCAGGCTGTTGCAATAGTCCAAGTGTGAGGGCCTGCCTGTCGTAGAGTGATGACAATGTCAGAGGAAAGAAGGAGACATCTTAGATGTTGCAAAGGTGAAATTGACAGGTTTAGGTAATAGATTGGCTATGCTGGGGGATGAGAGGGTGAGAAGATTTGAGATGACATCTGAGTTGGAGTCTGAGGGCCTTGGAGGATGGTGTTGTCTTTTTTGGTAACAGGGAAGTTAGGAGCAGGAGAGGTTTTAGGGGGAAAGATAATGAGTTTAGTTTCTGACATTCTGAGTTTAAGATATCTATTGGATCTAGTTTGAGATGTTTAAAAAGTCATTGGAGATGAATGATGGGAGGTCAGAGAGATAGGTCAGTAAATTTGAGAATCATCAGCATAGAGGTTGTCACTAAATACATGAGAACTGATGAGATCACCAAATGAAGTAGTACAGAGGGCCCAGGACAAAACTTTGTAGGACTCCTGTGGTCAGAGGGCATGACCTGAATGAGAATCTAACAAAAGAAACTGAGGAAGAAGGGTCTGATAGGAAGAGATCCAGGAGAGAGTGCTGTTCCAAATACTTAGGGAGAATAGAGTATGAAGGAGAAGATGATAATCAACAACATCAAAGGCCTCAGGAAGGTCAGGAAGGCCATTGAATTTGGCAGTTAAAGGCTCATTCGTAACTTTAGAGAAAGCAGTTTCCAGTGGAATGATGAAGTTTGAAGCCAGATTGTAAGGGGTTAACAAGTAGGTGAGAGGAGAGAAAGTGGAGTCCCCTATTGTAGATGGCCTTTTCAGGGAGTTTGGCCACAAAGTGCAGAAGAGATATAGAGTGATAGCAGGGATGTAAGGATCTAGTGAAGGTTTTTGGGGATGGGGGAGACATTGGCATGTCTGTAGGCAGCGCTGAAGAGGCCACTAGACAGGAAGAGACTGAAGATAAATGATGAGAATGACAGAGGGGGTAATATATTGGAGGAGATGGGATGGAATGGGATCACTAGTGCAGATGGAAAAGTGGGACTTGGTAAGGAGTAAGACCACCTCTTTCTGTGAAACATGGATGAAGGACGAGATAGTGGCAGAAGACATCTGAGTGATAAGACATGAGGAACAGAGGAGAAGGGGGAGCTCATGGAGCTCGGTTTTCTAAGGAAAATGGGAAGCAAGGCAGGCAGATGGCACGGTGGTTAGAGTGTTGGGCTGGGAAATCAGGTAGACCTGAATTCAAATGCAGCTGCAGACATTCATTAGTTATGTGATCCTGAGACAGAATTATCTGCATAGGGTCTGATGTAGTAGGTGTGTAATAAATGTTTACTGATTAGCTACCAAGTTGGTGGGCTGGGCAGGGAATGAGAGTCATGGGAGGTTTGAGGAAAGCAGAAAAGACTTGGAAGAACTGTTGTGGAAAGTGGAATATTAAGTTGGTAAGGTAGTTGTAGGAGGATTGCTTGAGGGCTCGGTTGAGATAGTATAAAATAAACTTGTGGTGCACATAGTACCGAATTTAGGGGCAGCTAGGTGACACAGTGGATAGAGTACCAGGCCTGGAGTTAGAAAGACTTATTTTCCTGCATTCATATCTGGCCTCAGACATTCCCTAGCTGTGTAGGCAATTCAGTTAGCCCTTTTTGCCTCAGTTTTCACATCTGTAAAATGAGCTGGAGAAGGAAATGATAAACCACTCTGTGACCCTAAATGAGGTCATTAAAGAGTTGAACATGACTGAAAAACAACAAAAGTTTGAACGGTTTTGTTATTTTCTTTACTTATATTCAGCAGCATGGGTATGTAGGAATAAAGGTGGTAGATGTGATCCAAGGCTGAGGCTTAGTAGTGTGCTATAGGTGACATGTTAAGGCAGCCAAGGACTTAAGAGGACAGTGTAGAGTCTAACTGGTTGACCAAGGGGTTAAAAAGGGAAAAGAGGAGAGAGTGACTAGTGTGGGGAAGATGGCTTGGAGAGAACTGAGGGATTGAGGGATGAGGACTAGAATTTGGTAAGGGGAGGCAGAAGGAGAGATAGAAAGCTAGTAGATTATGGTCAGATATGGGGATTTTGGAAATTTTTTTAAATTTTAAATTGTTTTCAGTTTTCTATAATCACTTCCATGTATCTTAGATTTTTTCCTCTCCTTTCCCCTCCTTTCCCGCTCCCTCCCCACTCCCTCCCTGAGATGGTGTGTAATCTTATATAGGTTCTACACATACATTCCTATTAAATACAGTTTCACCTTAGTCATGTTACACAGAAGAATTAAAATGAATGGAAGAAACCATAAAACAAAACATAACACAAGAGAAAATGATCTGCTTCATTCTGCTATCCAATTCCATAGTTCTTTCTCTGGATGTGGAAGGCACTTTGCCTGAAGAGTTCATTGGGAATTTTTTAGGTACCTGCATTGCTGTGAAGGACTGTCTACTAGAAAAATTCCTTGCACATTGTGGTTGTTGCTGTGTACAAAGTTCTCCTGGTTTTCCTTTCACTCAAGCATCAGTTTCATATAAGTCTTTCCAGGCAGTGAATTGCTGAGTGAATCCTAGAGCATATGCCCATAGGTCCTATTATCCTTCCCTACCAGAGTTTGGGGGAGGAGAGGGGCTGATGGGCAAGGAATATTAAATATGTATTTTAGTAATTGTAATTTAGTAATAATGCTGGAATTGCATGTTAAGTGAAGAGGGAGACTTGGTGAGGCAGAAGTCAGATGAGAGCCCCTTCCAGACACATATGAGGAGTAAAGAAAAAGTCAGATTATTTTTTTTTTTAAATTGCAGAGTGTGAGGGATCAGACGTTTGGATGGAGGAGGGGCAAAGAAGATTAATGTTTAATGATATTGGCTTGATAGGTCAGGACTAGGTCATTTAGGGCTTTAAAAATAAAACATTCTCGGTTATTAATTCATCAGATTGTTACTCAGACTTCTTGGCGTATTGGGCTGCAAAAAGTGGAGTCAGCTATAATTACTTTATCTCTTGTATGTAATTTTTATTTTGGGCAGTTTTAAGAGTTTGTAAGGATCATAGAAATTACTATTATTTCATTTTGCTAGTCACTTGACTGTGAAGTCCACTCTTACTAAATTATATAAAATAAGTCATCTTAACCCCCTTCCAGTATTCTATAGAAGATTGACTATGTAGACTGTGTGATAACCTTGTTCTTAGACCATTTCTATAAAAAAATGACAACTATGAGATAAAGGTGATGATGTTATATTCTAATAATTACCTAGAGGTTAAAAGTTTGCAAAGCACTTTGCACATATGATAATTAGTTGACTTGTGTGAGCTCTTGTGCATTTACCCTTCAGGGAGGAGGGAAGGTAGTGTACCATAGGCCCATGCAATGCCAGAACTGTATCCACCCACATCTTACTCATTGCCTTGCTTTGTATTATTGCAGAGAATAGTAGGTTGTAATATGATTAAATGACCGTTTTAGGGATATAGTATATTATTTGACCATCAGATAGTGTTCCAGTTAACCACGAGTAATCTACTTCCTTTCCTATTACTCACTTCTCTCTTGTGTTTTTTTATAGTTGGGTATGAATATGGTCTGGAATATGCTCTCCAAATGACCAAAAAGAGGAAATATCTCTCATTTCTTCTCTTTAAGATTCCATCTGTGGTTTGGCTCTTTCCTCCTTATTCATGACTTCCCATTCATAAGATTTGACAATTCACTCTTATTGGCTATATGATTTATTGGAAAAATCAGTTCCAGTAACTCTAATAAGGCTTTTAAGTAGCAAGCTGCAGGATAGTGGAAACTTGGTTTTATGTCCCTTTCCCCTAATCATCTTCCTGATCTGAAAAAAAGTAAAAATTAGGGGTATAACGGAAAGGTTTAGGAGGTTTTTTGTTTTTTTAAAGAATTTACAAAGATTTCTTTAGCAATTGTTCCTAGAGTAAAGAGGAAGAGGAAGTTCTAGAGTCAACTTTGCTTAGTTTTACCATGGTTGATCTAGTCTGTCACAGAGCCATCAGTGACTGTACCCTGCCTCTTCTTCCCTTTTCGTTTTTCTTTTATCAATTAGTCAGCTTTTTTATTTTTGATTTCTTTTTTTTTAATATTTAAATTTATTTATTTATTTTTAGTTTTCAACACTCATTTCCACAAGATTTTGAGTTCCAAATTTTCTCCTCATTTTTCCCCTCCCCTAACCCCAAGATGGCATGCATTCTGATTACCCCTTCCCTTTTATCATTCCCCCCCCCCCCCTTATCCCCTTCCCCTTTACTTTCTTGAAGGGCAAAATTTATAGCCCAGTTGCATGTAAAAACAGTTTTTTTAACATTTGTTTTTAAAACTTTGAGTTCTAGATTCTCTTCCTTCCCTACCCACCCCCATTGAGAAGGCAAGCAATTCAATATAGATTATATACGTGTAGTTATGTAAAGCATCTCCATAATAGTAATATTGTGAAAGACTAACTATATTTTCCTCCATCCTATTCTGCTCCCAAATTATTGTATTTTCTCCTTTGACCCTGTCCCTTTTCTAAAATGTTTGCTTCTAATTAACCCCTCCTCCAATCTTTCTTCCCTTCTATCATTCCCCCCCCACCTCTTATCCCCTTCCCCACTACTTTCCTGTAAGGTAAGATACCCAGTTGAGTGTGTATGTTATTTCCTCCCTAAGCCAGATCTGATGAGAGGAAGGTTCAACTCATTTCTTCTCATCTCCTCCCTCTTCCCCCAATTGTAAAAGCTTTTACTTGCCTCTTTTATGTGAGATAATTGACCTCATTCTATCTCTTCCTTTCTCCTCCCAATATATTTCTTTCTTACCCCTTAATTTTATTTTTTAGGTATCATCCCTTCATATTCAACTCACCCTGTGTGCTCTATGTATGTATGTATCTAGCTAGCTATTTCCTTCAACTACCCTAATACTGAGAAAGGTCTCATGGGTTACAAATGTCATCGTTCCATACAGGAATGTAAACTGTTCAGCTTTAATACGTCTCTTATGATATCTCTTTCCTGTTTACCTTTTCCTGCTTCTCCTGATTCTTGTATTTGAAGTCAAATTTTCTATTCAGCTCTGGTCTTTTCATCAAGAATGTCCTCTATTTAATTAAATATTTATTTTCCCCGAAAGGATTATGCTCAGTTTTCCTGGGTAGGTGATTTCTTGGTTTTAATCCTAGCTCCTCTGACCTCTGGAATGTCACATTCCAAGCCCTTCGATCCCTTAATGTGGAAGCTGCTAGATCTTGTGTTATCCTGATTATATTTCTACCATATTTGAATTGTTTCTTTCTTGCTGCTTGCACTATTTTCTCCTTGACTTGGGAACTCTGGAATTTGGCCTCAATATTCCTAGGAGGTTTCCTCTTAGTGTCTCTTTCCAGAGGCAATTGGTGGATTCTTTTTTATTTCTATTTTGCCTTCTGGTTCTAGAATATCTGGGCAATTTTTCTTGATAATTTCTTGAAAGATGATGTCTAGGCCCTTTTTTTGATCATGGCTTTTGAGATAGTCCAATGATTTTTAAATGATCTCTCCTGGATCTATTTTTCAGGTCAGTGGTTTTTCCAATGAGGTATTTTACATTGTCTCCTATTTTTTCATTTTGTTGGTTCTGTTTTATAATTTCGCTATTTCTCAAAAAGTCATTAGCTTCTATTTGCTCCATTCTAATTTTGAAGAAATTATTTTCTTCAGTGAGCTTTTGGACCTCCTTTTCCATCTGGACAATTCTGCTTTTTCAGGCATTCTTCTCCTCATTGGCTTTTTGGACTTCTTTTGCCATTTGGGTTAGTCTGTTTTTTAAAGTGTTACGTTCTTCAGTATTTTTTGGTTTCCTTTAGCAAGCTGTTGACTTGATTTTCATGATTTTCTTTTTTTAATTAAATTATTTTATTTGTTTTCAGTGTTCTACAATCACTACCATCTCTCTTAGATCTTTTTTTCCCCCTCTTCCCCCCTCCTTCCCCACTCCCTCCCTGAGATGGCATACAGTCTTACATAGGTTCTACATATACATTCCTATTAAATACAGTTTCACCTTAGTCATGTTGCATAGATGAATTAAAATGAATGGGAGAAACCATAAAACAAAACTTAATACAACAGAAAATGGTCTGCTTCATTCTGTGATCCAATTTCATAGTTCTTTCTCTGGATGTGGAAGGCGTTTTTTTTTTTAAATTATTTTATTTGTTTTCAGTATTCTACAATCACTTCCATATATCTTAGATTTTTTTCCCCTCCTTCCCCCCTCCCTCCCTCCCTGAGACGGCATACAGTTTTATATAGGTTCTATACATACATTCCTATTAGATATATTTTCACCTTAGTCATGTTGCATAGAAGAATTAAAATGAATGGGAGAAATTATAAAACAAAACACAACATAATACAAAAGCAAATGATTTGCTTCTTTCTGTGATCCAATTCCATAATTCTTTCTTTGGGATGTGGAAGGCATTTTGCCTGAAGAGTCCATTGGAAATTTTTTAAGTTTTTGCATTGCAATGAAGTACTAAGTCTACCAGAAAAATTCCTCACATGCTGTGGTTGTTGCTGTGTACAAAGTTCTCCTGATTCTGCTCCTTTCATTCAGCATCAGTTCATATAAGTCTTTCCAGGCCTCTCTGAAGTCTTCTTGTTCATTATTTCTTACAGCACAGTAGTATATCATTACATTCATATACCACAATTTATTTAGCCATTGATGGACATCCCCTTGATTTCCAGTTTTTGGCCACCACAAAGAGAGCTGCTATAAATGTTTTTGTACATGTGGGACCCTTTCCCATTTTTATGATCTCTTTGAGATATAGTCCTAGAAGTAATATTGTTGAATCAAAGGGTATGCACATCTTTGTAACCCTTTGGGCATAGTTCCAAATTGCTCTCCAGAGTGGTTGGATCAGCTCACAACTCCACCAACAATGAATTAATGTTCCAGCTCTCCCACATCTTCTCCAACATTTATCATCTTCTTGTTTTGTCATGTTAGCCAATCTGATAGATGTGATGTGGTACCACCTCAGAGTTGTTTTGACTTGTATCTCTCTAATCAATAGTGGTTTTAGAACATTTTTTCATATGACTATAGATAGCTTTAATGTCTTCTTCTGAAAACTGCCTGTTCATATCCTTTGACTATTCATCAGTTGGGGAATGACTTGTATTCTTGTACATTTGACTCAATTCTCTATGTATTTTAGAAATGAGGCCTTTATCACAGACACTCGTTGCAAAAATTCTTTCCCAGTTTTCTGCTTCCCTCCTAATCTTGGTTGCATTGAGTTTGTGCAAAAACTTTTCAATTTAATGTAATCAGAATTATCCATTTTGCACTTCATAATATTCTCTATCTCATGTGGTCAAAAATTTCTCCATTCTCCATACATCTGACAAATACACTATTTCTTGCTCCCCAATTTGTTTATTGTATCAATCTTTATACCTAGATCATGTATCCATTTGGACCTTATTCTTATGTATCGCATTGGTCTACGCCCAGTTTTCACCACAATGTTACCCAGTTTTCCCAGCAATTTTTGTCAGACAGTGAGTTCTTATTCCAGAAGCTGGGGTTCTTGGGTTTGTCAAACAGTAGATTGCCACATTCATTGACTACTGTGTCTTGAGTACCTAACCTATTCCACTGGTCTACCCCTCTGTTTCTTACTCAGTACCAATCACGATTTTCTTGCATCACTCTCATTTCTCTTTCCAGTTTTTCCTCTGCTTCTCTCAGTTGATTTTCAAAATCCTTTTTGAGTTCCTCCATGACTTGAGACCAATTCATATTCTTCTTGGAGGCTTTTGATGTATGAGTTTTGACCCTGCTGTTCTCCCCTGGTTGTATACCCTGATCTTCCTTGTCACCAAAGTAAGATTCTGTCATCTGAGTTCTTTTATGATGTTTACTCATCTTCCCAGCCAGACATTTGACTTTCTAACCCTTTGTCAAGGTAGAACTCTGCTTCCAATGAGGGTAGGGAAGGGGGTGGTGGTGGGTGTACTGTCCCAGGCTTCAGGAATTTTGCAGCAGTTGCTTGATCCCCACCATCTGTGGGCCCAGGAGCTCTGGAAGCATCCTCTGCTGCTACTGGCACTGCCACCACGCCCAACACCCAGGGGCTAGGCCTGGACCTGGCCAGACTAATACTTCTCTTTCACCTAGGTCCCACAGAGTTTTCCCACTGACCTTTATGACGTTTGTGGGTGGAGAAGTCTGTAAACTACCACAGCTGCCAATGATTCAGTCCCCTGAGGCCTGCTCCAGCCAGTCTGTGCAGGTGTAGCCCACAGCAGACTGTTCTTTACTCCCTGCCTGGTGTGAAAGATCCTTCCTCTTGACTTTCCAGGTTGTCTTGGGCTAGGGATTTGTTTCACTCTGTCATTTTGTGGGTTCTGTAGCTCTAGAATTCATTTGGAGACATCTTTTATAGGTATTTGGAGGACTTTGGGGGAAAGCACAGGGAAGTCCCTGCTTTTACTCCACCATCTTGGCTTTGCTTTCCTCTTCCTCCCTTTTCCAGGTCTTCAGTGGGTCCCCACGGTGGAACATTCTCAGCTTGCCTTCCTCTTGTTTATTTAGCTTTCAAGAGTTCACAGTAGGAAAAAGCTCCGGAGTGTAAATAGATGTTTCTCTTTTCTACCCTAAAACATGTAAAATTGTCAGAGGTGGAGAGCCAAATTCCCATTTCTTTCTTGGTCTAAAGCAATCTTGGATCTATTGAAAATGGGACATTGGGACAGGGACTTTGTATAAACCCTACTATTCATGTATTAATCTCATTTGAGCCTCACTATAGCCCTGTACAGTAGATACCACTCCATTTTATAATATGGAAACAGCTTCAGAGGGTTTGTGATTTAAAGTCTAAGTCTACCTGCTTCCAACTCTAGTAGTCTATCCATTGTCAGCCTATCATAGGAGACCCAAAATCTCCCAACATTTCCTTAGAGTATATTTTCATAATTTCTAAAATTTACATTCTTTGAAAAGTAAAGTCATATTATATTATCTTAATACCCTTTGGGACTTCTTCCTCAACTCTTACTTTCATTGGCATATCAGGTCAGTAGAGTGTGATTACTACTTCTTCCTATAAGATTTTAGGGGTAACTGTGAGGAATTATAGCTTCTGGTCTTATTGCTTATAACCCCTATCTGGTATGCTCCTCTAACATTGATTAACCAGTTGATATCAAGTAGCTTTTAGGTGAGCATATTTACTGAAAAGGTAAGGAGAGAAGTTATAAAAACATCTCCAAATCTGGAGTGCATTCTCCTCTCGGTCCACACAAGGAGAGGAGCCTCATACTTGACGTATAGAGGTACAGTGTAGGAGACACATATGACCAGTGGGTATCCCCTGACCCTGGGAGTCTTTTTCTCTCTTTGCAGTCTCAACCATGTTCACTCTAGGTCTAGTGGAGCTGATGGACCTTGTTCACTTAGACTAGAGCCTTTTAGGACTCAGTTCTATTGCTGGGTTGAATCAAGAAGTTTATTCCTCAGAGTTACTTCTGTATCAGATTCAGTTACTACTCCTGTTGTCTCCTGTAGTCTCTATCACTGATTCCAGTCACTTAGGGGGACCTCTGATGGCTCTTCTAATATTTTGAAGCTTGTGAGAGCATAACCTGGCCCTTATTCTGTCTCCAAATACTCATTCACCTAAGATCAGGAAGGAATAAACACAAAGACATAAGGTACCATGCACTCAAGGGTCATTGATAGTAGGGTATGGAGATAAGAGATGCTACCCTGACTCCCATGTGGTGGCTCACAGCAGTTCTTGCTTTGGTAGTTGCCAGGAAGAAAAAGTACAGAAGTGCTGAGAGAGAGGAGTATATCAGTCCTTTTGAAGGTGAATTCAGTTCTCAGTGTCATCAGTCTGTCAGTCTGGGAAGCTGTTTAGAAAATTCCTCATTGCCACAGTCAGTCATGACTAGCAAAAGGTATCCCAGACCTCATTATGTTAGGTTTGCAGCAGGCAGAGAATATTATACATGCTTTAAAGAGTAGACCCTTATTTGCCAGTCTCTCGTTATACTTATATTTTTCCTAATATGGCAAAATATAGAGACCTATTTTTATACTACAGTTAGATTGAGCATCATGTGATTTTGTAAAGTCAAAATGAATGATAGCTGTCTCTTTTGGTCAGCTTCCTTTAGTATTAGACTTTTTATACTGTTGTGAACTGTAGCATTATTGTCAATTGGTCTCCATTTTCTCCTGGATATGTAACATAACCCACGTTGCACTTTTACAAATTTGATCATAGATTGTTGATTTCTTTTGGCTCTCCTGTTCCCATCTAAAGCTGATGAATGGTGCAGTCTGCTTTCAGAGCTGATGTAACCAAGGAAATATTTTGATATTGTCCAAGTAACTGTGTAATTTTTCTCTTAGGAAAACCTAGAAGTGTTTAGGAGCTAAATGGCTTATGTAAGTAAAGTCTGTCTTGAGAGCTAATATTTTGGTCTTCTACATACAAAAACATAGAAATACTGTACTTTGAAAGAAACTTCCCATTCCTCCTTCCTTGCTCCCTCTTCAATTTCATAAAATCTTTTTTTTTTTTTTTTTGGGTGTAGTCTTTCCTGTGACAGGTAGTTACTGCTCTATACTCACTGCCTTCTCTTATCTGACATCCTCTAACTTTTCTAGAATTAAAGTGGTATAATGGAAAGATATTGTCACTGGAGTCAGATAAAACAGGTTCTAAACCCTAGACCTTACTATACCTAGGGAAAAAACCCTCACTTGATCTTTCCATCCCCATAAACTGTCATCCTTTGTCTCTTCTGCTCTTTGTAACTAAGCTCCTCAAAAAAAGTCACTTACATTAGGTACCTCAACTTTCTCTCCTCTCACTCTTTAAAACCCACCCCCTATACTCTAGCTTCTGACTTTATCATTCCATTGAAATTGCTCTCCCCAAAGTTCATAAAGGTCTCAAGTGGCCCTTTCTCAATATTTGTCCTCCTCGATAACTCTGTAGTGTTTGACATGTTTACTCTCTCTTTCTTGATAACATCCTCTCTCCAAGTTTTTGGAACACCACTCTACCCTGATTATCCTTCTGCCTGACTACTCCTTGTCAGTGTCCTTTGCTGGATCCCCTTTCAGATCACACATTCCAACTCTCAGACATCTCTTACTGGATTTCCAGTAGATATCTTTACCTCAGTATGTCCAAAGTGGAACCAAGTAGCTTTCTTCTTAATCCTCGCCTGCTCCTAACTTCTCTTCTACCAAAAAGGGCAATACTATTCTCCCATTCCCTCTAGCTTGCAAACTAGTCGTCATCCTGAACTCTTCACTCTCTTTTACCTCCCATATCCAGTCTATTGCTGAAGCCTATCAATTTCCCCTTTGTAACATCTCTTGAATATGCTCCCACCTCTCCTCTGACACACCCTCATCACCTCATACATGTATTATTTCAGTAGCCTTCTGGTGGGTCAGCCTGCCCCAAGTCTCTCCCTACTTTAACTCTAATCCATTTTTATTCAGCTGCCAAAGTGACTTTGCTAAATTGAAGGACCATTTATATCATCCTCTTACTCAGTAAACTCCAGTAGCTTTCTATAACTCTCTCTATTTGACATGTGTGCGTGTATGTGTCCTTTTACATAAAAGTGTGTAAGTATACATATAAACACATTATGTATAGCAGTTCTTTTTGTGGTAGCACAGAGCTGGAAACAAAGTAGAGGCTCATTGACTGAGGAATACTAAAGGAATTATAGTCTATGATTGTAATGGAATATTATTGTCCTGTAATAAATGAGAAGCATGAAAAAACAAACTTGATAAATGAAGCAAGCAGAATAAGAAAAACAGTATATGGAGTGATCATACTAATGTAAAGGAAAGAACAACAATTACAAAACCATTTAAATGGAATCTTGTGATATTATAAAGAACAAGTTTGGCCCAGAAGAGGAAATATAAGAAAATTCTTTGCCCTGCTCCTTTGCAAAAGCCTAGGTCCAAAGCTGTGAAACGTTGTGTATAATGTTAGCTTTTTTCAAGATGCTGTTTGTTTTTGCTGAATGATTTTTTTCTTGTTTTTCTTAAAAATTAAATTATTACAAGGTATGGCCCTCTAGAAGGATAGAGGGAAATTTGTTGATGTAAAAACAAAAACTTTCCTGAATATCTATTAAGATAATCAACAAACATTTGTTAAGTACCTACAATGGACCAGGCAGTATAGAAATATTTGTGGCATTCCTCTGATTCTTGTAACTTGATCATAAAAGGAAATATTTAGTCTGAATTAGTTCTAGGTTTGAATTTTACTTCTGCTATATGTTAACTCTTTATTTGACCTAGAGTAATTTACTTTCCCTATTTGATCTCCATTTTTCCTTTTTGTAAAGTAAAGAAGTTGTACTACATCTTGAAGATCTCTTCTAACTTTAAATTCTTTGATCCTTTGAGTTGGCCATCCTGTTTAATTTCTTGGATATGAAAAGTTTTCAGTCTCTTCTACTTTAATTTTCTTTTGTTGGAGTTAATATCTGATATTATGGTAGAATTCAGGGAGTGGGGTATAGGGTTCTTTTTAAAGAAATCAGCATCAGGTGCTTTGCCACGTGAAAGGAATCTAATGTCATTCAAAACCTCTTCTTCTGTAGGAACTTCAGCTAGTGAGGGATTGACTTCAACTTGAGAAAAACAGTCATTGGCTTCAGCATTGATTGATGACGATCTGTTGAGAACACTGTGGAAGTGTTCTTTCTTCAGCTAAACTGCCAAGCATTCAGACTTTACTTCAAAGAGTGTGATTTCGATAGGCTGGCCACATTGTTTGAATACCAAACATGGATTTACCAAAAAGACTATTTTATGGAAGATTCAGGCAGGGCAAGCATTCACATGGTGGTCAGAAGAAGTGGTACAAGGATACTCTCAAAGTCTCTCTTAAGAACTTTGGAATTGATTGTGTGACATGGGAGACAGTGGCACAGGACCACATCAGAGAAGGTGCTGTGCTCTATGAGCAACGCAAAATTGAAACAGCTCAAAAGAAACATAAGATGTGCATATTTGGAGGATCCACCCCAAATGTTCACATGGACTATTTGTGCCCAACCTGTGGTAGAACTTTCTCAGCTTGTATTTGTCTGATTAGTCACAGTCAGATACACTGGAACTTGATCCTAGCGTAGTGATGTCAAGGATAACAACCAACCAACCAAAAAAATACACTTTATAGCCAACTTTTTGGATCCTCTCAGCTTTGTAAAGAGAAGAATTATATATGTTGTTCTAACTTCCCAAGAGGTTAGATACTGCTATTGGAGGGAAACATATATAACTAACTAATTTATATTTCTTTTGAACTTTTTTGCTTCCAAAGCTCTTACTTTGGGTGCAGTATAGTTTTACTTAACTTTTTAATTACAGCATTGTCATTAGCTAGTAGTTGTAGTGTCTTTCTAGAATTTATATTAATTTTAAAGTTATATCAGTGAATTTAGTATGCTTGGAAAATTTATGTACATTCATACATTCTAGTATGTTGTTTTGGTTTGCTTGTCATGATTAAGGTCAAGTGTATTGTTTTTATGTTGCTAATATTAAGTTCAAATAGTTTGTAATTTCATAGGGTAACAGTAAAATTAATTTATGCTTATTTGCTAATTTTCCTGATTAACTTATATGAAGAATGCAGAACTTTTGTGACAAGATGGCCCTATTTCATTCTTTTTGTTGCTTTTAAAGTTAACTTTCTTTTCCTGAGTTGAAAAAGGTTTCTAGGCAGAGAATTTCATTGAATGTAACTTTCTCACTTTGTTTTTTAGCAGTCTACTTGTATTCTGAACAAGGGAGGATACATTTCTTTGATCCTCACTTGAGTCCTTTAGCTAGTGCCTTACCTCGTGCTTATAATTTGATTTCAGAAATGACAGTGCATGATCATGTTACAGATCTCAAATTCAACCTTTTCTTTTTACAGAGGAAGAAATTCAGGCCCAGAAAAGGAATTTTGTCATACAGAGAGTGGCAGAGCTGTGATTTGTTGTTGTTATTGTTTGCCCTTCCTTCTCGACAAGGACCATGACATCAGAGAGGTGATGCCATGACATGCAAGTGATTGGATTTGAGTGAGGGAGGGCTGTGCAAAGTCACCAGCCTCACTTTCTCTTCTGGCACCATCTGGGTCCAGATACAGATCAGGATGACTGGAGATGGCCCTGGATGCAGTGGGAGACCTTGGCCACTTTAAGCTGAGTTCTTTAATTGGTCCCAGTTTGACTGAGGCCAACACCTATTCAGTGATTGAGGCTAGGTAAGAAATGAGGCAGATAATACCCCTTTACCTAGTCCAAAAAAGCAAAAGATAGTCTGGGAGGTGAAGACCCTCAGCATTACCGCCCCAAACAGAAACAATTGCTATTTACATTCACTCTGAGCCAGTGAGGGCCCAAACCAAGTGGGGCTTGGCCTAGAATTTAAACCCATGATAGCTCTTAACTCCAAGTGCTCTTTCTTCTCTATTGTGACGCCCTCAGGACAAAGAGAACTATATCACAGACATGCCAACCAATTTTTCCATCACCAAAGAGAAAATCTTATTGTACTTGGTATGCTACTATACTGTCAGATACAGCAGTTGTCCTGCAGCTCGTGAAACACCCTCTTGGTCAAACAACCTCTTTTATGAAACAGTTTGTGGAAGAGGAGAATAGATTATTTTTCTGAATTGTAGTGTAGTTCAAAAGATGCAATTTTATTTCATGTATTTCATAAGAGAAATCTAGCTGAACCAAAGACTGAATAGCAGTGGTCTGGTAAGGGACCTGCTTTTATGACAAGATCAGAATAATTTTTAGTTGCATAACAATGCTATTGCTAAGGTGCTGAATTTAAGATTCTGTTAAATTACTATTTTTTCTTGCTCTCAGCCTTGTTTATATGCTTAATTTACTCAGTAAATCCTTTCCTCCACCTTGGTTAATTCAAAGGTAAATATTAATCCAGACCTTTTTGCATTATTTTAAATTCTGAATTTGTGAAATTCTACATAAATGAGTGTATGCTGTTTTATCCCAAAAACATTTATGATATTGTTTTTAATAATCAATTTTTATAGACAATCAGAATTTTGCCCTTGCTGACCAAATACATGTATAATATCCAGGTGCATTATCTTGTCTTAATTAGAAGATACTATAATATTCTTTAAGATCCTCATGGTTTTCTTCTTTTATGCTATGGGGAGTTTATTTTAGGTGAAAAGTTATGAGTTCAGTCACAGTTGCTCTGAGTCCCCAATTAGGAGAATCCCTAGTATTTAGGTAGAGGTTGCCCAATTAATTTACTGGAAACATTTAGGTAGCAAAAGAATGTTATATTTTAGCATTGGTACATAGATATGTTCCAGGAGGTGAAGTTACAGAAAGAGCCTACCTTTTCTCAGTTCTTCATTCATCCTGGGTCTCCTGAGATGAAATGAGTTACTATGTTGAGTTGATGATTCTCAAGGTATCTTTGTTCCTGTTACAGCTTGGTCCTGTATTTGTTCCTCTAGGGTGTGTGGAATGCTATTTTTTTTCTAATCTTTTTAATGAATGCTAGTTTGGTAATTTATGGACAATCCCAGGGGACATGACTAAGGTTCTTTAGCCTATTCAAATACTATTCGCGTGTAGTATCACTACAGTTCTAAAGAATTTTCTACCTTTAGTCTAAGGACTTTAAGTGAGATTATTTTTATTGAGGTAATGAAGTAGTTTTAGGGGTGCCGGACACCAAAACTATTGAGGTTCAGGGTGGAGTCATCAGGAAAGAATTCTCATACTCAGGCCATCTGCCAGTCAAGTGGTAAAAGTTTATTGTAGTGCTATATAGTGGTCAAGGGTTCTTAAGGAACCTGAAACCTAAAAGGGGTGCAGTTGAAGTTTGTATAGGAAAAATTACAATGAATTGTGTGCCAAATATATTAATTAGGTGTTTTGGGGCAGAATTAGGGAATGGTCAATTCTTAAAGGAACATGCACTTTTGGTATTTACTACACAGACATTTTGCCCAGAGTTCAGGAGAAGAGGCAGGGATGGATATTGAGGAGTGTGGTTTTTAGGCCTGTAATGTCACTAAGTTATGTAACGGTCAGGTAAGTCCTGTCTGTTAACCTGTAGTCATCTGGAAAGAATTCATGGACTCTAGCAGTCTTCCAGTCAAGTGGCAAAAAGTGTATTATAATAAATCAGGTGAAGCCCCTTAGGGAACTCACAACTTAATAGGTGTGATGCTAAAGCTTATATAGCAAAAGTTCTGTGAGTGGTGTGCCAAATATGCTAATTAAGTGGTGACATAACAGTTTCTCTACCTTGGGTGCAGGCATCATTCACTACTAGGAACTCTAGGTGAGGGGGAGAGCTTCAAACGGTTGTGTTTTTGGTCTGCTATTTCTGTAACAAGATAGCCATGAGAGTTGATGTCTATAGTTTGCCCTCTGGGTTATTATATAGGGTAACTGGGATTCAGTACATCACAGTTCTACAGATACAAGATAATCCTGTTCATATAAGGGAAATTCTACAGAGGTCAGCTTGTTCTTGTAATAGGGAGAACTAATTTGCCTCACTAGGACCCACTCATGAGTTATTGCCAGAGATAGGGTCTTTGGGCTGGGGAGAGATATGGTCTGAGGGCTAGAGTCCAGTCATAAGCACCCCATCATTAGGATTGGGTAAATCAGTCACCCCACCCTTAAAATTGTATGAATGAATAATCGGATTTGTTGTTCAGTCTATCAGCAAGCATTTATTGCCTATAATATTCCAGGAATGGGACTTATTGCTGAGAATACAAAGACAACAACAGAAGTCCTTGTCCTTAAAGAGTTTCCATTCTATTAGAGTTATAACACCAAAAAAGTTAAGTATTCACACAATACGTAAAAAATAAATGTAATGAAAAAAAGTGGAGAGGGTAAGGCACTTACCTTAGATTAGCACTTAGGATTAGAAAGATTCCATATTGATCTCACTTAAGCAGAGTTTTGAAGGAAACAGGCTTCTAACAAGGTGAAGAAGAAATGCAAATGTGCAGAAATTGTCTTGTGTGAGAAACAGCAATTAGGCCAGAGTGTCTGGATGTCAAATATGGGAAAGAAGAATAATAGTAAAATGCTATTTTAAAAAAATAGTAAAAAACAGTAAAATAGTTGGAAAAGTAAATTGGGGCCAGGTTATGAAATGTTTAAAGGTTAAACAGAGGAGTTTATACTAGATCCTATATTTGATCCTAGAGCAAGTCATTGCAGTTTATTGAGTAAAGGAGTGTATAATTAGTTTAGTGTATGGAAGAGGAATAGAAAGGAGAGATACTTAGAGCAGTTAGGATGCTATTGTAATCCAGGCAATAAGTGATGAGAACATAGACTGGGGTGACAGTCATATGTGTAGAGAGGAAAAAAATGTGAGATATTGTGGAGGTAAAAATAACAAGATTTGGCAACTGACAAGTTACGTTGAGTAAAGAAAAGTGAGAAGTCAGAAATAATGCCAAGGTTGTAAACTTGTATGCCTCGAAGGATCATGGTTTCCTTGACAGAATCAGGGAAATTTGAAGTGTGGCAGTTCGGTTTTGTGGGAGAGAATGAGTCTAGTTTTGGATGCCTATGGGACTTTCAGTGTAAAAATCCAATAGAGAATTTGAGATGTGATTGGTCTCAGGACAGAAGCTTGGGCTGTATGCATAGATTTGTAAGTTATTTGCATAGAGATGATAAAGAAACCCACATGAACTCATTATTTTATCAAAGGAGAGTATAGAGAGATAATAGAAGAAAATGTAGGACAGAGCCACGGGTTTAACCACTGTTATGGGGCATAATGTGGAATATAAACTTGTAAAGGAGATTGAAAAGGAATGGTCAGACACAGGTAGGAGAAGCAAGGGAGAACAGTATTACGAGAATGTAGTGAACGGCCCACATCCCTACACGGCTCGGTGAAGTGGTTGAAAGAAAAGAGTAACGGGAGGTGGGAAAAGTAGACTAAATTCCGTTTATTGATCTGAGGGTTAGGGTTTATAATAGAGAAAATCTTCAAGTCAATGTGACATTCTGCCCGTCTCCTGTCCCAGTGATTAAATCAGTCAGGGTGATTAAATCAGTCTTAAGCCTAGGGGCATCTATTTTACATATCCCTTGTTTTCTGTAATTCTCTTGTCTCACCGAGACAACGACATCTGGGGGGCATGGAGAGCCATTCTGGATGATAATGAACACAGTCTCCAAGAACAGTTTCCCCGAAGGTCTGTCCTGATCTTGTCAATCGCACTCCACCCTGGCCCTCAACATGAGAACCCAAAGAATGGAAAATATCTAGGAAGAAGAAGGTGATCAACAGTTTTAGAGAGGTCAGGAGGAATGAGGTTTGAGAAAAGGCTGTTAGATTTATCAATTTAAGAAATCAATAGTAACTTTGGGGGGACAGCAGATTCATTTGGAAGAAGTGGTTATTCAGACTCTGTATTTGATTAACTTCTAAAAACATGAGTTTTTGATGTCTTCTATTTCTCATATCATCATAGTTATCTCCAGCATCCTTTCCCCCTACACTTCCCAGAGAGCCATCCAATATAACAAGTAGTATTTTTAAAGAGGAAAAAAAATCAGCACAACTGATCGATACATTGAAAAAGTCTTTGCAGTGTGTACTACCTGTGAACCTCCTACCATCACAAATAAGTGGGTTAGGGATGTCCTTTCATGTCTCTTCATTTGAGTCCTGCTTGACCTTTATAATTTTGTTACATTCCCTTTTAGTTTTTTGATGTGTAGTTTTGTACATTGTTGCAGGTGTATGTTAGTTTTCTTGGCTTTGCTTCACTCTACATCAGTTCATATAGATCTTTCCGTGCTTCTCTTCATCAATTGTGTGTATTCATAACTGATGTAATTTCTTGTGGCACAGTAAATATTTTATTATGTTCACAGTTCACAGTTTGTTTAACCATTCCGTAGTTTATGGACATCTTCTTTGATTCCACTTTTTTTGCTATCACAAAAATGCTGCTATAAATATTTTGTGAACATGGGGATTTTCTTCTTTGTCAGTGGCTTCGTTGGGGTATAAGCCCAGTAATGGAATGTGTGGGTCAAAAGGTATCAACATTTTAGTCATTTGCTTTCCAAAATGGTTGTACCATTTTACAGATCTGCCAATCCCTCCCACATTGAACATTGCCATTTTTTGTGGTTTTTGCCATTTGCTAGGTATATGGTTTTGATCAGGATTATTTTGATGTCCAATTCTCTTATTAATTTATTGGGTTTGTTTTATGTGTTGTGAATACTTTGCAGTTTTTGAGAACTGTTTGTTTATGTCCTTTCATCATTGTTTTACTGATTTTTTCTTTCTTTTTAATGTATAGTTTACAGGGTAGTGAAATTTATTGGGGGAGATGTAAAAACAGAAGATGTTAAAATATTTTTAAAAATGATCTGGCAGTAGTTCCTCAGCATACAACAGGTGAGGCGGGGGGGCAATTTAAAGCAGTCTGGGAAAGTGGGTTTGAGATATTAAAAGTAACAATAGATAATTCATAGGTTGATTGCAGATTATGTCTACATTGTAATGAATGGTCATGAATAACTGCTTTTAAACAATGTGAAGGGTTTTTGCTTAGTCTTTAAAAAAAAATCAAATCTAAGGACGGTAATAATAGTTTAGCAGGTCTTCATAATTAAGTAGGTTAATAGTTGCCCAAGAACCCTACAGTTAAAAGCAGATGAACAATTTTCAAAATAAGAAGTATAATCCATAAGTAATTATATTTTTTAATGTTTCAAACTACTACTAATAATTACATTGCATTAAAACAATTTTGAGATTTTACCTCAAACCAATTCAGTTGACAAAGATAGTCAAAGACGGAAATTGTGTTAGAGGGGATGTGGGAAGACAGGTTCACTGATATTTTTCTGGAATTGTAAAATGATCCAGTTGATCTGAAAAAAAAATTAGAATTATATACCTAGTTTCTGCCACAGTTTTATCCAGTTTTCCCAGCAATTTTTGTTGAACAGTGAATTCTTATCCCAGAAACTGGGCTCCTTGGGTTTGTCAAACAATGGATTGCTATATTCATTGTCTGCTGTGTCTTGAGTACCTAGCCTATTCCACTTGTCTACCCTTCTGTTTCTTAGCCAGTACCAAGTGGTTTTGATAATTGTTGTTTTATAATACAGTTTGAGATCTGGTAGGGCTAGGCCACCTTCCCTAGCATTTCTTTTCACTAGTTCCTTTGATATTCTGGAACTTTTGTTCTTCCAGATGAATTTTGATACTGTTTTTTCCAGCTCTAGAAAATAATTATCTGAGAGTTTAATTGGTATGGCACTAAATAAGTAAATTAATTTAGGTAGAATTGTCATTTTTATTATATTGGCTTGGCCTACCCACAAGCAACTGATGTTGTTCCACTTACTTAGATCTGACTTTATTTGTGTGAAAAGTGTCTTGTAGCTGTGTTCATATAGTCCCTGGGTTTGTTTTGGCAGGTAAACTCCCAAATATTTTATAGTATCTACCCTAGCTTTAAATGGGATTTCTCTTTCTATATCTTGCTGTTGGACTTTGTTACTAATATAGAGAAATGGAGAAGATTTGTGTGGGTTTATTTTGTAACCTGCAACTTTGTTTATTGTTTCAAGTAGTTTTTTACTTGCATCTCTGGGATTTTCTAAGTATATCAGCATATCATTTGCAAAGAGTGATAATTTAGTTTCTTCTTTGCCTGTTCTAATTCCTTCAGTTTCTTTATCTTGTCTAATTGCTATAGCTAGCATTTCTAGTACCATATTGAATAATAGTGGTGATAATGGACATCCTTGTTTCACAAACCCTGAAATGCATCTAGCTTATCCCCACTGCATATAATGCTTGCAGAAGATTTTAGATAGATACTGCTTATTATTTTGTGAAAAGTTCCTTTTATTCCTGTGCTCTCCAGTGTTTTTAATAGGAATAGGTGTATTTTGTCAAATAGGAATAGGTATTTTGTCAAAATCTTTTTGTGAATCTGTTGAGATAATCATGTGGTTTCTGTTAGTTTTGTTGTTGATATGGTCGATAATGCTAATAGTTTTCCTAATATTGAACCAGCCTTGCATTCCTGGTATGAATCCTACCTGATTATAATGTATTATTCTTGTGATAAGTTCCTGTATTCATTTTGCTAAAATCTTATTTAAAATTTTCGCATCTATATTCAATATTAGAGAAATTGGTCTGTAATTTTCTTTCTCTGTTTTGTCTCTTCCTGGTTTAGGTATCAAAACCATATTTGCATCATAAAAAGAATTTAGTGGGACTCCTTCTTTGGAAATTTTCCCAGATAGTCTATGTAGTATTGGAATAAACTGTTTTTAAATGTTTGATAGAATTCAGTTGTAAATCCATCTAGCCCTGGAGATTTTTTCTTAGGAAGTTCATTGGATGGCTTGTTCAATTTCTTTTTCTGAGATGGGGTTGTTTAATTATGTAACTTCCTCTTCTGTTAATCTGGGCAATTTGTATTTTTTAAAATACTCATCCTTCTCATTTAGATTGTCAAATTTATGGGCATAGAGTTGGGCAAAGTAATTTCTAATTATTATTTAATTTCCTTGTCATTGAAGGTGAGTTCACCCCTTTTATTTTTGATTATAGTAATTTGGTTTTCTTATTTTAAATCAAATTGATCAAAGGTTTATCAATTTTATTATTTTTTTCATTAAATCAACTATTGGTTTTATTTATTAATTCAATAGTTTTCTTAATTTCAATTTTATTAATCTTTCCTTTGGTTTCAGTATTTTTAATTTGGTATTTATTTGGGCATTTTCAATTTGTTCTTTTTCAAGCTTTTTCAGCCGCATGCCCAGGTCATTGATCTCCTCTTTCTCTGTTTTATTCATGTAGGCATTCAAAGATATAAAACTTCCCCTAAGAACTGCTTTTTCAGTATCCCATAAGATTTGGTAGTTTGTCTCATTATTGTGCCTTTGTTTTCTTGACTGCTTTCTTGGAGAATTGAATATTCTGTTATTTAAGCATCTCAGGGACAACTCAGACTGGTGATCCGCAAGATTTCATTATTCCCAGAGTGATAGGATCTGGAGTGGTTTACTCACTGCCCTCCTGGTCTGAGCTCTGTGAATTTCTGACCCAGATTTGTATCTGAACAAAACCTCTGTTAGCTTGTCCTCAATTGGAAGTTTTAGTCCCTGGTCTACTTCTTAAATCAGAGACACATAGCTGCTTTTTGCTTCTGAACTTGTTTCTTGCTCAGAGCCCTGCTAGAATCTTAGCCATTTTTCTTCACCACTCCTGGGAACATATCCTCTCTTTATCCTGCCCTGGGCTTGTGATCTGGTACTGGATAGTGAACAACAGAACTTTCACATAAGACCCATTTCTGTATCCTGCGCTAATTCAGGAATACCCTGGGACCTCTTGCTGTTCTTGTACTTTATGCTTTGTTGCCTAGTCCTACCTCTCTTTGTGTTACTTGGTGTTGGAATGTTCTATGCATGATATGCTCCTTGGAAAAAAACCATCCCTAGTATCCACAGACTTCTCTGCCTTCCTAAGCAGACCTGAAAGGGAGAATTACTCATGATGATTTTTTTCTTGGATTTCCTGACAAAAATTCTCTCTTGTCTTCTAGATATATGTAGAGGAGATGTGATTGGGGAATTAAGCTGTACTTCCTGCTAACACTATAGTGAAGTTTGCAGTATCAGGTTTTTTTCTCCCTTTTATTTCTGGAGGTGATCTATTAATTCTTTTAATTGGTATTTTGTTTTCTGTGTTCAAAAGTTTTGAGCAGTTTTCTTGTATTTTTTTTTGTATTATGACATTCAGCTTTTTTGCTTGATATGTTCTTCTGGGAGATAGACAATTCTTAGATCATCTCTCTTATCTATCTGATATCAGTATGTTTTATTTGTATAGCAATTGTGTTTTCTTTTTAATGTTATTGATTTTGCTTCTCTTCTTCCAGTTTGTCCTTTATTTTTGTATATTTGCACTCCTAATTATTTCTTCTTCTTTTGTGTCTTTGATGTAGATTGCTATTATAGATTACAGTTTTTCTGTTCTGCCAATTATTATTGCAATGTAAGCCAGAAGTTCTGCCTTCTTGAACTATTTGGGAACGTCTTGGTTTCATAGTCTCTTGGGAATCCATAGGGTTTTCTACCTTATTAGATGTTGATTTATTTTCATTTTCTTGCAATATTTATTTGCAGATGACTGGCCTCAGATGATCTGGAGGCCATATTTCTTGCTGTTACTAATATCTTCTCTATTGTTTTATCTGCTTGTGCTCAAGGTCTTTAACTGAATTTCCTTCCTTAGGAGATCTTTGGTAATTTCATTCTTTCCTCCCTTATATTTCAATATTGATTATTTTCTGACTTCTTCCCTTTGGTGTTCAGTTTCCTGGGACTATACATCAAAGCTCTTTCAATCTCTTCCCACACTAGACAATTGACATTTCACTGGCTTTCTCTGTCCCAAGTGACTTCTGGGTGGAGACAGGACTGGCCTCAGCTGGATGCCAGTCTCCTTTGGTGAAACCTCACATAACCTTCATCCTATTTTATTTCCCCCTGTTCTTTAATTCCCTGCCATAATTTCTGCTGTAGTACCCAATGCTGTCATACTGTTCTAGCCAGAGTAAGCTTCTAGTTTTTGGTTTTCCACACATGTAGGTAGGGACAAAATTGAAGTGTTGTAATCCCTGCCTAGGTCAGCTTGTGCAGTCCTTCCAGAGAGGGATAACTGGTGTGTAAGAAGGTGTTGATTGAGTGAATACATTTGAATGTAGGAATTAGCTTTCTCTGCTGTTAGTTTTTTGGATTGTTGTATTATCAGGCTTCTTGGTGTCTTAGACCAGTGGTGTCATACTCAAATAGAAATGGGGACTACTAAACTATAATAAGGACCCCATTGTGTTTTTATTTATTTTGTTAAATATTTTACAATTTTAAAAAAAATCTGGTTTGGCTACACTTGGAAATTTGGTGGGGCTGCATGTTGAAATTGCTTTGTCTTTTGTGCATAATTCCTATTTTGGAGATGTTTGCAGTGTTATAAGGATTGAGAAAAAATTATCTAATTCTCCAGTCTCATTGGTTCTGTGACTAATATCAATAAAGATCTGAAAATGTAAAATAAATATAGTGGGGAATAAGAGGTTAGCAACTTATCAGAATATTCCCGTCATCAAAATATTTGCATTAATTATGCCAATTTTGTTTCTTGAGGAACAATAGAAAAACTGCTTACCCATAGAATTACATAAAAAGAGTCACAAGCATGGGATTCCATTGACATTGTAAACTTTTTTTCTTGCAGGGAAAAAATAGGTGCAGCAAATAATTGGATTAATTCATCTATTTATATTTGGCAGAATGAAAACCAAGTGGGTGCAGGTCATCGCCTACTCCAAGTTTCCCAGGGTTTGGGAAAAACTTCACTCCAGGAGTTTCATAATGTGAAATAATTGGAACGTGTGGCTTGTGTTGGTGCTCTCTAAGGAATGTCACCCTTCTTGCATTCTTTAGACACATACCAAGTACCCGTGGCCTTCCTCTTTTCCCCCAATTTGCTCTCATATTCATGCTTCAGAACCATAGCTAACCTTCATGAAAAATGTTTGTTACTGTGATAGAACAGACACTGTTTCCCAAGGAAGTTATAATTGATGAGTTTCTGAGTAGGACCCTGAGGACAAAAAACATTTAAATAAGTAGCTTAATCCACAAAATCTAATGATTAGTTTTGACTGATTATTGTAGTCTTGAGGTCATAAGCGAGGCAGCATGGCACGGTGGAAAGAGAATTGATTCTGAAGTCAGGAGAACTAGGTTCAAATCATGCCTCTGATTCCTTGTGTTGCGTTGGAAAAGTCACAACCTCCTTGGGCCTTGTTTTCTCATCTGTAAAATGAAGGTGTTAGACTAGAGGGCCTCTGAAGTCCGTTTCTGTTCTAGATTTATTATTCTGAGAAAAAAAATCTGTGTGGAGGTTCAATCAGAATTAGCTCCTTAGAAATACAATTCTATTGTATTTGTTGTACTTACAATATAGTATGTACTTACAATAATGTACTTACAATATAGATAGTTTTATTGCCCTTCCATTGTTAAGGCATGTGCTTTGAGCAGATTTTCTCTTAGGAATGGCGGATTTTTATCTATTTACACTTCCCTTCCTTCCTTCCTTCCTTCCTTCCTTCCTTCCTTCCTTCCTTCCTTCCTTCCTTCCTTCCTTCCTTCCTTCCTTCCTTCCTTTTCTTTTTTTTCTTTCCTTTCTCCCCTCTTTCCTTCCCTGACTTCCCTCCTTCCTTTCTTTTCTTCCTTTTTTGAATTTTTCATTAACATTTGCAAGATGACTTAGTGTTATAAGCTATGACCAAAGAAAGCTAAAAGATCTGTACAAGGCTTTAACTCGTAGACCAATGATACTCATATTTCTGTGAACCTGAACTACTTTTGTGATCCTTATTGACCAAAAGATCTACTTGACACCTGTCTTGTGGAGTCTAGCATAATAGAACACTTTAATGTAGAAAATATAAACTTAAAAGAGCCATTTATCTGAAGAACAGTGACCTGAGTATCCCTACCACAGTCTTACAGCATTGTGCCCTGACTTAACTGAGTTAGCTAGCCACTAAATAAAATGAAGTAGAAATAAAAATGAACAATTAAAAAAAATTCAGAAACACTCTTCTTTGGAAAATTTAAGCAAGTTTTTCAAATTAAAGGCATTGAAGTTCATATACTGAAAGTGATAATCTTATGTTTCAGCAAGTGTTTGACTTAAAACTGGGACCAAGAATCCCAAGTTTTTATTATAACACTGTGGGAAAGATACTTTGGAGATTCTGCATTTTCATTAAAAAAAAAAAAAATCATAGGGCAAAAATGGGTTTCAAAGCACCTACTATGTCTATTTTCCCACCTTTACCCAGGACCGTTTAAATTAATACATACTGATGGTTATCTCTATTACTTTGTAAATATTTCCAGGGAAAGGAATTCTCTAGTTTTCCTTGGACAGCTGGGAATACTCTTTATTATGTGGTAAGTGAAATGCTATATAGAATCATATAATCATAGTATTCTGTTTTTCTGTTTCTTCTATATTGGAAGATTGGTCAGGGAAGATATATTCATTAGCATCCAAATTGTGTTATTACATAAAATATTGCACATTTGACTAAGCACATAATATTCATGACAAGGTTTGGTATGCATTGACATTTAGCAGCATCCTTGAGGAGATTAGGAAGGATACTTTAGCGAATGGAGCAAAAAGCCTTGGAACTGTTAGGATGCCAGGACTAAGCCACTAATTCCCTCAGTTGGTCACCTTTGGGTATGTTTGCTCCATTCTATAAGAAAAGTGTATAATGAATAATAAATGCTTAACTAGTCAAAGTTATAATGAGAGTTGGCAGATTATGGTACTTTATTCTATTTTTGTCTGGTATTAAAAATAAGTCTCTTGCTTGGCTTCTGAAAATGATAGCAAACTTTTATTGGGAAAGCCAAATTATTTATCCATCATTTTTGCAAATTGATAGGCCTCAATGTTGGCAAGTCCTATTTAGTTTATCTTCCACAAAGAAGAGGGGCCCTTGCCTCTTCCCTATCCCAAAATGTTTTGAATGTTGAAGAAATGTATAGTGCTTCAAAATTCTCACAGAAAGCCTTATGCAAATATAAGGAATTTAAAGGAAGCAGAGTGGTGTACTGAAAAGAGCTTGATATAGGAGGTAAGAGATCTAATTTCTCAGATCTCCTTTATGATTTAATGATCAAATCCTTTAACCTTCTTACTTTCACTTGTCTTACCTGTATAATAATAATAATAATGTTATTTACACTTAAATGTCATTTTAAGATTTGCAAATTTTTTATAGTATAGAAAAATTTATTAAGTAGTTTTAATGTGTTCATAGTGCTGTGCTAGATGCCAAGGAAGATACAAAGTTTAGCTAAGCATGGTAGCTGTTTTCAAGGAGCATAGTCTCGAAGGGGGCTAAAATAGCAAATAGCTATAATACCCAATGTTATGTAAGCTCATTAAATAATTATGAAGCAAAATAATATGTGAAATTGAAGAATAACTACTTAAAACAGTCCCAAGTAATTATTTACTTGAGTTAAACACAGAGGCCTAGAACAGTTGATCTCTTGCAGTCCCTCCCATACCTAAAAACGATAATCTTTGAGTTAGTAGGGTACAGCGGAAAGAGCGCTGAAATTAGAAATGTGAGACTACCCTCTACCCTTGGCTTGGTTATTTATTAGTTGTGTAGCAGTGAGAAAATGATCTAAAATCATAGAATGTTAGAGCTGAAAGGGGCTTTAAAAGATCACCAGGTCAGCGTTATAAATAGTGTTTAAATGGATCCTACCAGTATTGGTGCTCCTTCCGAAGATGTAGATCACAACTCACCTATGACTGCCCATCCTGTATGTTTCTTATCTTTACCCTCGCTGTCATTACTAGGGCTTTTCCTCACTTTTTCCTGATGTTACAAGGATTACATACTCTAGTAGAGCACAGGGACTATCCATTGGCTATATGTCTGTTGTCCCTTATTCTTTCCATGTGACCATTTTATAATTTTTTGCTTATATATAACTTGATGTCATCTTTTAGTCCTGTTTTTCTTTGTAATACTTGCTTTTCCTAGAATTTCTCCACTTTTTTATTCTTTGCAACATTTGTTGATGCATTAAACTGCAACTATTTTTATAATGTTCTCTTTGCAAACATTTATGAGCACTGTAACATGAGAACTAAATGTCAGTCATTCAGTCCTTTAGCATTTATTAAGCTCCTGTTATGTTCCAGGTTTTGTGCTAAGCACCGGATGAGAAGAAAGGCAAAACAAAACGAAAGTGAAAAAGTAGTCCCTACCGTCAAGAAGCTCACAGGCTGAGGGGAAGACAATATGCAGACAACTGTGTGTAAACTAGATATATAAAGGATAGATTGGGATATATACAGGGTGAATCTCAGAAGAAAGACACTAAGATCAGGGAGGACTGGGAAAGGATTCTTGTAGACGATGAGACTTAGTTGAGACCTCAATAAAGCCAGGGAAGTAATATAGTATTATTACTTAGCATAGTATAGTCAAAGCTGTGGTTTTTCTGCTAGCAGTATATGGCTATGAGACCTAAACTATAAGCAAAACTGAACACTACAGAATTGATGCTTTCAAATTGTGATGCTGTGGAAGACTTTTGAGAGTTCTTGGCTGACAAGGAGCTCAAAATCAGTCAATACTTAAATTAATTCAGGAGGTCAGATACTGTAGTTGAAACTTAAGTATTTTGGTGACATAATGAGAAGACAGGACTCATTGGGAAAGACCCTGATATTGGGAAAGATTGAAGGTAAAAGGAGAAGGGGAATGCAGAGGATGGGAGGTATAGTGTCATGGAAGCAACAAGCATGAACTTGAACAGACTTCATGAGATGATAATGGAGGATAGAAGGGCCTAGTGTGTTATGGTCCATGAGTCACAACTGAACAGCAACAAAAGGGAAGTAAGCGGTAGAGTTCTAGGTATGATGGACAGCTGGTGAAAATGTCTTGAGTTGGAAGATTGAGTATCTAGCATGAGAAACAGCCAAGAGACTGTTGTTAACTAGACTTCAGAGTACCTGGAGGGTGGAATAAGGGGTAAGAAGACTGGAAATGTAGGAAGGGGATAGGTTATGAACATATTAAAAAGCCAGAAAGAGGATTTTATATTTGATCCTGGAGGCAATAGGAGCCACGAGAGTTTAGTGTGTGTGTGTGTGTGCGCGTGCGTGTCTGTCTGTCTGTCTGTGTGTCTGTGGGGGGGTGGGAGTCAGAGGGAAGAGTGGGGAAGAGGGAAAGATGTGGTCAGATCTGTGTTTCAGGAGGATCACTCTAGCAGCTCAGTGGAGAACAGAATGGAGTGGGGAGAAACCTGAGGCTGGAAGACCAGCCAAAAAGCTGTTGTAATGGTCCAGGTATGACATGATGAGCACCTGTACCAGTGTGGTAGCAATATGATTAGAGAGAAGGGGGCATTTGTGAGATATGAAGCAAATGTAGAAATAATAGAACTTATCCATTGATTGGATATGGAGGGTGAAAGAGGGTAGAGGGGTCAAGTATGATGCCTACATTTGGAAACTGGGTGACTATGAGGATATTGGTACCCTTGACAGTAATAGGGAAGTTAGGAAGAGGAGAGAGTTTGGGGAGAAAAAGATAATGAGTCCAATGAGGTTGAGTTTAAGAAGTCTGTAGAATATTTAGTTCCTGAAATGATTTACTTGTCTTCAGATGCAGAAGAGGACCAACTCTGTGAAATCCCTGTTTGCCTCTTCACTACAACTTGTGAGTGATCTTTTAATTTAGTTATAACTTCGTTCTTGTTGTATTAAAAGCAGGGATGTCAAGACTGATAACAATTTAGTTCCTCCAGTATTGTATCTGCTCATTGGTCATTGGACAAGAACCTCATGTGTAGAGTGCCAGAAGCCAAGTTAAATTTTGTAAGACAGGCAAGAAAAAAATCCCTTCTGATCCTTAACACTTATTGCTCCCTATTTTTTTTTTTCCACTTTACCACCATCAATGCAGAAACATAGGGTTTGGGTTGCCTGTGAGTATTGAGAAGGGAACAAATGTTTTTGCCATAACCAAAGAATTTATCATAAGTGTCCAGTCTGCTGATAATAGTCTGTTTTCAGCTAGGCTGTTCCTCAGAAAGCAGACTCCGTTGGAGGAACCATGATAGAAGCTTTTCCAGCATAGTAAATCCTTCCAGAGCTTAGGCTCAGCTGGCATTGCCTTTAAAAACACGGGGTCCCCTTCATCTCAGGATGAGGTCAGGAGTAGTGCTTTGTGAACAATTCAGTTAAACATTTATTAAGAGCATTGGACTGATATAGTTCCTGAGAATACAAAGAAAAAGCAACACATTTCTTGCCTTCAAGGATTCTACTTGTTAAAAAATGGTGAAATGAGACCCAAGAAATGAAATGACTTTGTCCAGGGTCACAAACAACTTAGGAGCAGAGAACATGTTCTCTATATGTAACTGCTGGGAGTTAGGCATAGTAGAGAGTCTTTCTCACTTATTCTAACATCACTAAAGATTAGATACTAGTAGAGTACAAGTGCGAAGTGGCCTTTACTTCAAACCACTCAGCTCTCTTACTACTATAATTTGCTGATTCTCAGAGGGTGTCCCATCCGCTCTCAGAGCCTCACAGTTTCCTTGTAAGTAAAAAAGAAATGATAATTGCACCACCTATTTCAGAGGGTTCTTTTGAGACTCAAATGAGAGGATTGATGGATACTTAAGAAGAGAGGGAGAAGGGAACAGGCATTTATTAATTGCCTGTGGTGTGCCACTCACTATACTATGTGCTTTACAAATATATCATTTGATCCTGTGATAGCTGTTATTTCCATCCCCATTTAATAGTTGAGAAACTGAGGCAAAGATTAAGTTACTTGATCAGAATCACCCAGCTAGCAAGTATCTGAGGTCAAATTTGAATGAATTTCTTTCTCCAGGTCGAGCTTCTTATCCACTGTGCCATCTAGCTGCCTCTAGTTTTGAAGCAAGCTATACAAATTAAAATATTGATATTGTAAAAAGTAATTAGTGGGATAAAATGCTTCACATTGGTTGTTTGTATTGATTGTAAATTGTATTGAGGTAAATAATTTTTTAAAAAAGTATGTTCTTTGCATTTTCCTCTGTTTTGCAAAGCATACATTGTTTTCATTTATCTGTTTGCTAATTTATTATTTCTTTTTAGAGGAATTACTTTAAAAAGTTTCTTTCCTATCATTTTTTTTAAAAAGAGATTTATGAGTATTAGTCTTTAGGTGGTGGTGTGATGTAGTGGAGATAGGTATGTACCTAGTCTCAAGAGAAGTATGTCTGAAACCTGTCCCTAGTACGCATTAGCTCTAGAACCCTTGGAAAATCCTTGTGAACCATAGTTTCCTCTTCTATGAAAGGAGGACAGTAATACTAACTCATAGCTTATGGGAAAAGCTTGGAAAGTATACAATTTTAAAGTTTACATTTAAAATTGTAATTTTACCACCAGGTGGCGCTTGCTGAAAAAAATGAAAGTGAAAATCACAGGTCAGCAGTGAATGTTACATAATCCCTAATTGAATTAGGTCAGCTGCATTGTGTGTTTGAGTGTTTTGAGCGTTGTGGGAAAAGTAAGAAAGTAGTTTGGCGTAAATTTATTGGCTTAAGACCGTGCAACATTATCACTATAGAGAAATTACTTCTTAGTGGTTATGAAAAGTTCTTTGAAAACTGAACTGATGGTTGAACTTCGCAAAAGTTTATTCTAAATATTTTTCCTATCATAGAATCAAAATATTCCTGATGATTGCTTTGTAGTTTACATACCTTAAAATCAGAATTTGATACTTGAGATATGTTGCCTGTTAATTACTGTAAGATGTTTTTAAATGTTCATTTGAATTTCATTTATTAAGAAGGGATGAAGTTAGAACTGTGATTTCATTAGTGTGCAGGGGAGCTCCATATGGAGAGTTCTTCAGAACATTGATAGAAATAGACAACCATACTATATGATTAACTTAAAGTCGCAGAGAATTGCCCGAGCACTGGAAAATTAAATTGTTTGCCCATGTTCAATAGGTCAGTCAGGACAAATCAGGATAAATATTTCAAACTCTGATGTCAGTCCATTATCTACTACTACATCCTATTGCCTCTACTTGTTAGATATAAAATTCGTAGCTTTGAGCAGGTATTGTAGGCTAGTTTGGAATAATTTCTATTTAAAAAAAAATCCAAACCTAAGATTTGTTTTATTGAATCAATCCTTTGGTCCCCATTTTATAATCTTCCCTCTAAAATTGCTGCTCCAAGGACCTCCTAATTTTGCTATTCACATTAATAGCAGCACCATGATATCAGTCATTCAGGCCCCAAACTTTGATCTCTTCTGTGGTCCCCCTTTTCCATCTGTTCATATATGAGTCAGTTAATAAGGATTTATTAAATACTTTTATTCTAGGTACTGTACTAGATGCTAGGAGCCAGCCACAAAGATAACAAAACAGTGTATGCTCACAAATTTATGTTCTCTTGGGGAAAATATGTGTGCATTGAAGTAGAAATAGAATATAGAGAGAATAAATACAAGGTATGTCCATGCACTTTTTAAGAACTTTCAGCTTATGGGATTGGGAAAGGTTTTATTTAGGAAGTGGTACTTGAACTGAACTTTGAAAGAGACTAAGGAGTCCAAGAGGAAAAAGGAAGGAGAAAGAATAATCCAGGCATGGGCAACACAAAATGTGTTACTAAGTCCTATAGATTCTGGTCTCAATTTTTTCAGCGACTTCCATCAAATAGAGACCTGCATCTTACTTACCTTTGTCTTTCATTTGTGTTCATTTCAGAATCTCTTTATACCAGGTACCTAATAAAATGTTGAATAAATGTGTTGAGTGATTTGCCTATTCAGAAGTGGGAGAAAACATTTCTGATTGAGTGGAGGGGACCTAGAAAGGAAGGCTTCATGAAGGAAATGAAATTTGATCTAGGCCTGGAAGGATGGGATGGGTAAAATTGTAGTTTCAGTATGCCTTCCCTTGATTTCCTTAGGAGAGACAGGGAAGTGTTGCAGCATAGAGGTGGAAAAATGCAAAGTAAATTAATGAGAGGCTAAAAAACTAGTGAAGTTAAAGTTAGCACTGAGTTTGTTTAGGAAAGAAGTAGGAACGTATTAAGAGCACATTGTGGGAAACTTTGAATTCAGTACTAAGATTTTTAGGTTTTATGAATAGACAGTGGTTAGTTAAATGTTTTTGGATGGGGAGAATACCTACCCCAAGCAGTATTTTATGTAACTATGCAAAATATTTTTGCAGATGAGGAAGGTAAGAAGGGAATAGTCTGCAGGCAAAGAGGTCAGTTAGGAGGAAATGGTTGCAGTTGTCCAGATGTTAGATAAAGACTTAGACTACTTTGTTGTGGGAATGGAAAGGATAGAGCTTGCGAAGAAAGAAAGAACATCTTCATATTTATCTGAATGTTTTGGAATTATTTATATTTTTGACTTCTACCACTATTGGCATTTAAAAAAATTTTTTTTTTATTATTTATTTTTAACACAGTTTATAACAGATAAAGCAATTCCATCTTTTGGTCAGGTGATACATCTTTTTAAAGCATTTACAATATGGACCACAAGAGAAAATGTTTTTAAAAATATTAACCAACTGAGACACAAATAATATTTATGTTGCTAACTTCACAAGCTCTTGACCTAATTGTCTCCACAGTATTACTAAGAATTAAAGTACCCTAACTTGTTGTTGATCTAAAGTCCTATGCCTAATAGCTTAATTTTAGACAACTTCAGATGTTCCCCTACCCATAATCTATAATTGAATAAATCTGGCATTAAGCTTACAAACCTTTTGATGATAGGAAATTGCCACCAGTAGTAAGGACATTGCAGGGATACAATATCTCCCCAACTTCATGTCAATTCCAGGCAGGATTAGATTATCCACTTGCATTCAGTCAGGTTTAAAGTCTGCCAGGTGTCAGTGGAGAAATTGAGTCAGGAGAATCCCAGCTCAACTCATGCTGAACAGCCGCTCTACCACCCTTCCCTTGAGATCACCTATGCAGTTCATACCTGCATCTCATCAGCTTACTGGCATCATGGATTGGAGGCTCAGATCCCCTTTCTTGCTACCTACATGTGGAGTTAGACTCAGAAGAACAGTCATGTAATAGTCCCATAGCATCTAAAAATGGCAATTTCCAATAACCAGGTTTCAAATATGATTATAGTTTCACTTTGGCCAAGGAACATCTTTTGAGGCAAGTCTTAAGTGCCTTACATGCCTTTCTGTACATGTTCTAGTTCCTGATTAAATGGCAATCATAAAATCAAATTTTCCATTAAAACCTTGACTTTTCCATCAATGCCAAATTTTACCCGAGGTTACCTCCCTCTAGGAAATTTAGACTGAAATTCTTTTCTCCAAACTAAAGATGTCATTGATTTATTCTCAGTAATTAATTCAGTCTATTGGTTTAATACTACTTGCTTTTACCTCCCTTTGTAACATGTCCAGTTTTTCTCCCCATCACTCCCCTCCCCCAGCTTCCTAATACCTTGCATTCTGACTACTCCTTACCTCATTGTACCCTCCCCTCCATCACCCCACCCCCGCTCCTATCCCCATCTTCTCTCTTTTTTTGCAGGGCAAGATAAATTTTCATACCCCTATCCCTGTAGTTCTTATTTCCCAATTATATGCAATAAAAATTCTCAACATTCATTTCTAATACTTTGAATTCCAACTTCTCTCCCTCCTCCCTTCCCTCCCCAGCCCCATTGAGAAGGAAAGCAATTCAGTACAGACTAAATATGTGTTGTTTTGCAAAAGACTTCCATAGTAATCATGTTGTATAATACTAATTATATTGCCCTCTGACCTACCCTATCCCCCCTTATTTTTCCCTCCTACAATTGACCTTGGGCCTTCTCAAAAGTGTTTATTTCTAGTGACTCCCTTCTCCCATTTGTCCTACCTTCTAACATTCCCCTCGCTCCACTTGTCACCTTCTCTCCTACTTTCCTGTGGTGTATATAAATTTTCATATCAAATTTAGAGAACTATGTTATTCCCTCCTTCAGCCACACATGGGGAGAGTAGCTTTATTTTTCTCCCTCTCCCCTTCTCCCTTATCTCCTCCATTGAATAAGATTTTTCTTATCTCTTTTATGAGTTATAACCTACCCCATTCCATTACTCCCTTTCTCTTCCTGGAATTTTCCTCCTTCACTCCTTAATTTTTATTTTATTTATTTATTTGTGTGTGTGTGTGTGTGTGTGTGTATCCATCCTCTCTTCTGATATAACACACCCTGTACTCTCTGTCTATGTGTGTGTGTGTGGTATGTGTGTATGTATGCACAATCTTTCCAACTACCCAAATACTGAGAAAAGATTCAAGAGTTAAAAATATTTTCTTTCCATGTAGAGTAATGTAAACAGTTCAGCTTTAGAGAGTCTTCTATGATTTTTCTTTTCTGTTTACCTTTTCATGCTTCTCTTGATTCTTGTCTTGGGAAGTCAAATTTTTAAATATAGATCTGGTCTTTTCCTCAACATGACATTTTGAAATTCGACTATATCACTGAGTGAGCATTTTTTCCCTTGAAGTATTATATTCAGATTTGCTGGGTAGGTGATTCTTGGCTTCAATCCCAGTTCCTTTGACTTCTGAAATACCCCACTCCAAGCCCTTCGGTCCCTTAATGTTGAAGCTGCCAGATCCCTGTGTTATCCTGATTGTGTTTCCACATTACTCAAATTGTTTCTTTCTAGCTGCTTGCAGTATTTTCTTCTTGATCTGGGAACTCTGAGATTTGGCCACAGTATTCCTAGGAGTTTCTCTGTTCAGGTTTCTTTCTTTCAATGATGAATTCTTTCAATATCCATTTTGCCCTCTGATTCTATAACATCAGGGCAGTTTTCCTTGATAATTTCATGGAAGATAATGTCGAGGCTCTTTTTTTGATCATGGCTTTCAGGTAGTCCAATAATTTTTAAATTATTTCTCTTGGATCTATTTTCCAGGTCAGTTGTTTTTCCAATGAGTTGTTTCACATTATCTTCTATTTTTTCAAATTTTTGGTTTTGTTTACTAACTTCTTGGTTTAACTCATAGTCATTCTTTTCCCTTAGCTCAGTTCTCTCTTTAGTGAATTACTTTGTTCAGTGAGTTTTTGAACCTTCTCCTCTTGGCTAATTCTGCTTTTTAAAACCTCCTTCGCCGTATTGGCTTTTTGGACCTCTTTTTCCAGTTGAATTAGCCTCTTTGTAAAGCTGTTATTTTCCTCAGCATTTTTTTGGTTCTCCTTTAGTAAGCTGCTAACTTGTTTTTTAAGGTCTTCTATTACCTGAGCCCCTTTTAAGTTCCTTTGGAGGCAGAGGCCTAGACTTCCTCTGGCAGTATGCCTTGTTCTTTCTCATCTACAAGGATGGGGGAGACACCTGTTCCCCAAGAAAGTAATCTTCTGTGGTCTTACTTTTTTCCTTTTTTTGAGCATTTTCCCAGCCAGTTACTTGACTTCTGAGTTTCCTCTCCACAACTACCTCGCCTCCAGTTCTGCCAAGCCAGCACTTGGGGGCTGAGATTCACATGTGCTGCTCCCAAGCCTTAGGGATTTTCGGCAGGGGCAGGGCTGCTATTCAGTGGGAGATTAAGTTCAACTGCTCAGGAGAGGGCAGGGCCACCACACAGGGCTCAGTTCCCTTAGGGGGTTTACCAGGAGACCTTCAACAATGGATGTGGGATACTGTCTGCTTTGGGAGCCCCTGTCTGTTGCTTCCTCTGCTGCTGCCTCCTGAGGGGGCCTGAGTTATCAGAACACCCCGCTTCCCTCTTGGCCAGCCAGAAAGACCCTCTCACTGACCTTTGGTGCCTGTGGGTTGAGGGATCTGTGCTGCTGCTGGAGATTCTGTCCCTGAAGCCTGCTAGGATCTGCTTCCCTCGGTGCTGCATGGCCAAGGCAGGGCTGGGCTCTCCTTCGCATCCTATGCGTGACAGACCTTTCCTGTTGGTTTTTCAGGTCTCTCTGGAACAGAAATCTCCACTCCATTGTTCTGTAGCTTCTGCTGCTCTAGAGTTTGTTGAGAGTTATTCTTTACAGGTATTTTATGGGCTGTGGGGTAAGAGCTAAGCATATGTGTATCTTTCTACTCTTGGTTCCTCCCCGGCATTTTTCTTTAATGAAGTTGTCAACCTCATAAGAGTCTGGGATGACATCAGAGTGGAAGAATGTCAATTCAAGATATATAAATGAGAAAAATCTTGCCTTTTGCTTTTCCTAGGCATATTTGTTGCACTTCTTCTCAAACTTTTGTCATCTGCTGTAATGTTGAGAAGAAAAGTCAGTGCTGTGAAACTGTTTGGTGGTGATGGTGGTGGCTGTTAGAAATGAACCATGGTATTCTCTTTTGTGTCTTTGTAGAGAGGAAGTCATAACATGCCTTCAGTGGGTATGGAGGTCATGAAATGGGAAAATTTGCACGTCACTAATCTGGAGGTTTGTTTTCTTTTTCATATGGAAAGTAATCTCTAGGTTCTTAAAAATATGGTGGGTGCTAGACTCTGGGTTCTAATGCAGTTTGCCTGAAAGGTCAGGGAAATGTCTTTTACAGAATATTTTTCCAGCCCGGACCACTTTTACTATCCAGCAAATACTGTATCTTTTTCCACAGCTACATTTGACTCCCTTTTGTTCCTCTATTAGCGAATATAGATACACACCTACAGCTGTCATTCTTTCCAAATGCTAAAAGCTAATGCAAAGGCATGTTTTTTTAATGCTTCTTTTTGATAGGCTGTCTGGTGTTCTTTTGGTTTGTGATATGTGTTGATTTAAATATCACCCTCCTGTGTATATACTTAAAGTAGATACTTAATGTTTGTTGAGTTCTAGTTCATAGAATATTTGAACTGTAAGGATCCTTTAAGTCATCTCGTGGAATATAAATTTCTTGCCCAGAGTTACACAGTTCATTAGTGGCAAAGCTGGACTTGAATCAGATCTTCTGACTCCCAAGTCCAGTTTTACACTTTGTTTCAACTTCCATTTCCTTTCCCTGTAGTTAAATTCCAGAAGTTTGTGCCTAGAAGCCAATAGCTGTAGTTTTTACATAATCTCTAAAAAGGATCATGTTGAGATGCATACCTTAATTCAGACTTTCCCCTTAGCTCTTTGCAATTTCTTAAGTGTACCAAAGAAAGGGGTTCACAGAAACTAATTAAATTCCTTCCACTATAATCCCTTCATCATAATTACTCCCAACTTGAAACAGCATTGTGTTCTCTTAGCATTGTATTTGTTGTCTCTTGTCACATAGTGAGTGTGGGTAATAGTGGCAGATTAAATTTGCTCTGATAATTGCTTTCTTTGAAATGTCAGAAAAATGTGAGAAAGTCCCAAGGCACAGATCCAGATCCAGTGGAGTGTTGTAGTCCTTGAATACCAAAGTTCTGGTTAATTTAATTCCCTTAAGAGTAGAGTAGGGTAAGCATGAGTCAATACCTTTTTGTTTCAAACTTTATAGTGAAAAATTTTCCTAAATTTATTATTTAACTTTTTTTTTTGCTTTAGTAAAAAGTATAATTTAATCTTTTTTTAAAAATGGTTGAATAGCATGCTCAATCTGGAGTAAGAGGACTTGAGTTTGAAACTCTCTGACCTCAGTTTCCCATCTGTAAAATTGAGGTTTGAATTAGTTGATCCCTTAATTTCCTTCATACTCTGAATTTATGATCCTGTGATTATTAAGTTGGGGAAGAGGGAAAATATCTAGTTAATTGAATAACCATTTTTGAAATATTGTCAAATATCAAGAGAGATCCTGCATCCTTAAAATCCGATATCAGAATGGGTTTCTAATTATTTTGTCCATAAAGCAGTCCTCATTGTGAAGACATGGTAACGGCATTTGGCCTGAGCAGCTGCCAGGTGAACGAAAGTTGATCTGGAGTCACTGAGTGGAAATAACATTGCTGGAGATGTGTGCATGCAATTTATTAAGATGATTCAAATGGTAGCTATGGTAACAGAGATAAACAGAAAAAAGATACTGGAAAAGGAGCAGTCCATTTTAATAACACAGTCATTATTCACAACAGCAAAGTTGTTTACTATAAAATTCCATCTTTCTTTGCCTCTTTTCTCTTAGCTCTTTGCTATGTGTGTATTGGAGTTGGTTGGTTTATGGGATATGCTCTATGATTTCATCTCTTAGACAAAGTCTGTGAAGTTTTGGGATGTTTTTAAGACCTTAGTTCCCAATTTAAGACATGAAAGGACTTCATGTGATTTGGCATAGTTTCTCTCCAGCACTCAGAAGAGAGTCAGAGCTGTGTTTGTAATGGAGAGTATGGCAGTTATGAATTGGAGAAAGATTTTTTTTAACCAGTCTTTTAACTGAAATGAGTTAAGAAAGCCAAACTATGATTTATTTGTTCATTCAGGAAGCTTTTAAGTACCTATTGTATGATAGACACAGGGTCTCAGAGAGACAAGGAGAAAAATCTAACAGTTTTTTTCTTTATGGAACTTGCTTTCTTGGGGATGATGATGAGGAGGGAGGGACAAATGCAGGTAATTAAAAGTAAAATATGTACAAAGTAAATGCAAATTAATTTCTGAGAGGTTGGTATAGTGTAGGTCTTGTGTAGGCAGTGACGCATGAGCTGAACCTTGGAAGAGGTTAAGGATTGTACAAGGCAGAGGCCAGGAGAGAATTCATTTTGGAGATGGAGGATATTCCGTATAAAGGCATGGAGAAGAGAGATGGGATATCATATACTAGGAGCTGCAAGTAGACCAGCTTAGTTGGAAAGTAGAGTGAGTGAAGGAGGAAAGACATTATCACGTCTGTGTTTTAGAAATATACATTTGATAGTTTTTGGAAGATGTATTGGAGAGGGGAGAGGCTAGATGGAGATAGTTTTTTAGGAGTCAGATGATAAGATCCTGAACTATTAGATCCTGTGAATGGAGGAAAAGGAAGTGAGAAATATTGTGGATGTAGAATTGACAAGACTTAGCATCTAATTTTAACAGGATGGAGAGGGAAGAGTTAAATGATCTGTCATTGCCAACCTAGATAAATAGAAAGATGGTGGTAACTGAAACATAAATAGGTTATTCAGGAAGAAGAGAAAGTGAATATTGGGGGAAAGATGATGAGTTTTTGGACTTACTGAATCTTAGCTGCCTGTGGGACAGCTAGTTGGAAATGTCCAGTAGGCATTTGGTGATGGAGGAAAATTGGCTAGACAGGTAGGAGGAGAAATAGGAGTGAGCAGTGTTGTAAAAACCTAGGAAGGAGTTGAGCATTTTGGAATATTCAGTATGTCACATGCAGTAGAGAATTAAAAAGGATGAGAACTGAGAAAAGACCTTTGGATTTGACATTATGAAATCCTTCTAGATACCTTTGGAGAGAACAGTTTAAGTTGAGTTCAGTTTATTGAGTCTTTATTGACGTATAAGGCACTGTACTAAGTGCTGAGGATACAAAGACAAAAGTTCTTTGCCCTTAGAGAGCTCATACTGTGCTGGAGGGCACAACCTGTGAATAGATGATACAATAATATAATAATATGAGATAATTTGAAGAGGGAGAGAGCAGTAGCAACTAGGCACATCAAAAAAGGCTTCCTAGAGTGAGGTAGGAGGTGAGGTCTGAAGTCAAATTCAAGAGGTTGAGGATTGAGAGGACCTGAAGTATAGACAGTGAGTTTTGACAGTTTTTGTTTTGTTTTTTTTAGCTAGTAGTAAAAGTGAAGAGAGGTCAATGGTATTGAGAGAATGTTAGGATTAAGTGAAAGGTTTTTATAATAGAGAAGACTTGCCATAGTTTTAGACAACATGAAAGGAGCCATTACTTAGGAGAGACTGAAAATTAGAGTAGTGGTAGAGGGGAAGATATTGTGAGATGTATGTTAGAGGAGATTGGAGGAAGGGTACAAAAAGAAGAGTTGGCTTTGGTAAGGAGAAGGGACACCTCTTCATCAGAGACTAGTGTAAAGGAGGCAATGAAGGAATGATATTAAGGGAGTTTGAGATGTAGATTAGAATAGAAAATCAAGCTCAAGGTGAATAGCCTTCTTTTATTTGCTCTGTAAAGTTTAATGCCATGTCCTCTGCTGAGAAGGGAGGGAATAATTGTAGCTGTTGTACAGATTTACAGATGTTTAATAAACTTGAGTGTTTAATGAATTTGATAGTGATGAAATACTTAACAAAATTGATACATTTTTTAAAAAAAATTATTTGTTGGTATGTTGAATGTTACCTTTGGATTTTAAAATATCTGTCTTGCAATAACTTTATAGGAATAGATAGAAAATGTATTGGGCTGAATCTTGAGGGACAAACTACAAAACATGGTATTTAGCTTGATTATCGAATACTTAATTATCCATAGATATTTTTGTGTTATTTTTCTAATGCTGTTCTTTTACAATTTCTTTTAAGAAAAAGAATATTGTGAAATTGATCACCGCTAATTTCTTCTTGTGTTTTAAAAATGCACTTTATAGTCAGTTTTGTCATTAGCTTATTATTCCTTCTTAGTAAGAAAGTTCAGATATTTTTTTGGATAGTAGCATAATCTGTTACATGAACATATTACATAGAGAAAGGAAATAAGATAGTAAGGCACCTAGAGTTCATCTCATTTCTGTTAACTCTTTAATCTTTTGTTGTGGTATTAGAATTTTAGTCTTTTGAAAATCTTTTTCAACTTGAGATCCTAGATTTAGGGCAGGTCAGATAGTCCCACCCTGTCATTTAACAAGCTGAATGAAGTCAGATGAGTTACCCAAGATTCCATAGTGGTAAGCAGAAGAGAGATAGGACTTGAACTTTGGGCATTTTGACCAGCCTATTTTTCTCTGCATCATGTTAGTTTTTAGGTTCTATATACTATATAACGCTAATGCGATACCCAGAGCAGCCACTATGGATATGCCTGTATATTTCTGAGGTAAATTGGCAAAATATAAACTCTTTTCCTCAAAGATGAAACCAAGACATTTTTTCAAACACTAGAAAGCCAAATCCATCATAGAAATAAAGAAATCCACACACATTATCAATGCAGGGAGCACGGCTATCCCCAAGTCTCCCCACAAAACAAGCTCCCTTAGGCAAAATCACTCCCTGTCTCACCTAAGCTAGCTGCTCTGCTTGCTCTCTCTCTCTCTCTCACACACACACACTCAGCTCTGCCTCCCTTTCTCTTCCTGTTCCACCCATTCAGCAAGCTTCTCCTACCATGGGCTTCATGTGACTCAATCAGTGGGCTGGGCCAAAGCTCAGAGCAGGTCACATGGGCCTACTAAGGGGCGGGGAAGATTTTCAAATTCCCTTACCATTACATGCACACCTCTGAAATTTAATGATAGCATATACAAATTCTGATGTGATATCTGAAATTTATTAATGTAAACTACTTTGATGATTATATACGAATATATATACAAAGTATATGTATTGTACGTGTGTATGTGTAAAACTATCTCAGTGAATTGTGAAGCTCAAATAAAATAATGTATGAAAATACTTTGCAAATGTGAAAGTGCTGTATCAGTGTTGGCTATTATATTACATCATATTATGTCATATTAATATATTATGTGCATGGCATATCTATATATTTCTGTTGATTGTGCTTTTGAGTTCTACTAGTAATTAGTGACATTTAACTTTTGATAGAAAAGTTCTGATTCATACTGATTTATTAAATTTATTAGGAAAGAGTATGCACTTCTGGAAAAAATAATGTACTACAGCTAACTCTCAATTATTTCTGGTTATGGGGTGGAAGAAAAGCATGGTAATTGAAATTGACTTGTCCACTCCTCTTAAATAGTGCCTGTGTTCATATTTTTGAGCAAGCAGAGAATGGAGTAGTGCTCCAGATGTGTGGGATATTCATCACTAGTGAAACTTGAACTAAATTCTTTTTTCTTTCCTTGCCATATGACTAGATTTGAGAAAGAAGATCAGACCTTGAACATTGAAGTAGGCGCTGAAATAGGTGGATGTGAGGTCACAAGAGGAGGATGGAACAAGTTAGTCAAGGCATTGGAAAACTTGGTAAAACAACTTTGAAATTAAATTAACACCCCAAAGACCCTAAACGATCCTGATAAATTTGAAGAACAGAAAGACATTCTCTGCCACCTGCCCTAATATAAAAGCTATCTGCTAATGTGGGCTTGGTTTATCCAGGTTGCTCAGGAGCCAACTTTTGCCTGGAAATGTTCATGGCTTGTTTTGAAGCTGTGCAGAAGAGCACACTTGCGTCATTCTGAAAATGCAGTGAGTCAACCCAGTCCCAAGGGAGCAGTAATGGTCTCAAACAGAAATTTGGAATGGAAAATAGCATGAATTTAAAGACATAGTACTTTCAGTGTAGGATTTTATTTAGTAGGGTCATGATTAATTTACAGAAAGCAGTACCTTTAATCACAGACCTAAAAAATATATTTGGAATGATTCTTTTGCCCTTTACACTTGTTATTCACTTATGAAGCTTCTACTGTCTGCCAGGCACTGTGCTAAGCACTAGGGATACAGATACAAAAAGAGCAAGACAATCTCTTCCCTTAAGGAACTTACCACCTAATGGGAGAAGATCTTGTTGTCTGCCCTTCATTCTGGAAGAGGACCATGACATCAGGATGATACCGTGTGACTTGCAAGTGAATTGGATCTAAGTGAGGCAGGGCTATGCAAAGGTCACCCTCGCTCTTTCCTCAGGAGCCATCTGGCAAGATCAAGAGCAGGATGACTGGAGAAAAATGAGAGAAGATAATACATAAAAGGAAGCTGAAAAAGAGTGGGTGGGGAGAGGAGGAGAAAAAGTATTCAGTGCAGGAGTATAAGGAAAAATTACAAAGAAACCCTTTGTAGAGCAATATGGGAAATGTAGAGATGGTTGATCTTGGCCAATCTATCTATAAGGTTTTGAAGTTCATGGCTTCATCCTCCAGGGCTGGTAATGATCCTCCATTACCAGGTGGTAATGTTGAGGTTTAAGTGCCAAGGCTGACTGGATTATGTAGAATGATATGATTTCCCAAAGATGAAGTTCTTGGGGGTATGATGGAAGGATCCAGAGAAGCCCATTGCAGCCTTCCTGTTTTGCATAGGATGGTAAACAGCAGGGTATAGAAAAGATACTCTTAAAGTTAATTATTTTCTCTTTATTTCTCTATCCAATAATTGGACTTTACAGGTCACTTTTCCCTAGTACCATTAGTGTAGATTCTGGTATTGTTTCATTATACTGAAATTTGATGTAATCACGAAAATATTTTAGGTTTCTAGTAGAATCCTGTTTGGAAAAGATTCTTGTCTTTTATTTTATTTTTTTTGTTGACCACTTTAATGCCCATTCTTAACTTCAATTCTAAATTGTGTCTTAGAATTACGTGTCAGTCTTTGCTTTATTATTTTATATTGTTTTCCAAATCTCATGTTCAAGTTTGTCTTTCATGTCACATGCTGCTGCTGACAGTTACTTAATTCTTCATATTATATATGTTGATATGCACTTGGTTTTATTCTAGAATTAGAGGAAGGTATTCTTAGTGGAATTTACTGACTCAGTTTCCAAATTTATATTGCAGTATTTGTACTAGCCTTTTAGCTGTTGGGCTTCTTGCTAAGAAAATATCTGAAAGTTGTAGAAGGCACTGTGTATAGCCACACAGCCTTTCTAGATAGAGAGAAGAACCTGCTGATATAATCGTTTTGAGAAACTTCAGACTGAGAGTTTGAGGAATCTTTTTCCCTGAATTCACTCATTCTATTAATTCATTCAGTAAATAAGCATTAAGCACCTATTAGATACTAAGGATTGTACTAGTCTCTGGGGTTAAAAATAAAAAATGAGTAGTTCTTGCTGACTAGGACAGATTATGGGTATTGTCAATGGGTTAGATACAGATTTTATTACAAATTTTTCGATGGACTACATGATTTAAGGAGTTCTCATAAAATTGAAGACTTCTGTGAACCCTAAAATGTCCCACAAAATCTTAGTCAATGTATAAAAGTCTTAAGACTGTTACATATTTATTGGTAATAGAATCATAGATGACTAGAACTGGAAAAGACCTTAGAGATTATCCAGGTGCTCTTAAAAAAATTAGTTAAATTTGTTTCAAATGACAAAAATTTGCTTCCCCCTCCCCCTTTCTTTGCCCCTTCTCCATATTGGAGAAAAAAAGGAAAACACACCCTTACATATAGTCAAGAAAGTCAAATACATTGACCATGTCCAAAAAATTGTCTCATTTGCAGTTGAGTCCATTACTGTCTGTCAAAAGGTGGGTAGTATTTCATCATTGCTCTTCTGTAACTGTGGTTTGTAATTGTGGCTGGTCAGTGCCTAAGTCTTTCACAGTTGTTTGTCATTACAGCTTGTTGTTATTGTTTATGTTGTTTTGCTCCCTTCACTCTGCATCACTTTGTGCAAGTCTTCAGAGATTTCTCTTGAAACCAATCCCATCATCATTTCTTATAACAAATGTTGTTCCATCACACTCATAACTTGTTCATTAATTCCCTGATTAATGGGTAACCCATTAATTTTTTGTTCCTTACCCACCTGCCCCCACATACAACAGAGCTATAAAATATTTTTGAGCAAATGGGTTTTTTTTCTCTTTTATCTCCTGGGGGCATAGAACTAGTAGTGTTTTTCTGGGTCAAAGAGTATGTACAATTTAATGCTTTTTGGGACATAGTTTCAAGTTGTTTTCTAGAATGTCTAAGGTCCAAGGGTTCAAGGGTTCTTAACTCTTTTTATGGACCCCTGTGGCAGTCTTGTGAAGCCTATGACCCCATCTCACAATAATATTTGAAAATAAAGATGTTATTTTTTTTCTAATCCAAGTTCATAGAATCCCTGAAATCTATCTGAAGATCCCTTGGGGGAAGTCTGTGGGCTCCATGTTAAGAACTCCATCTCTAGATTATCAGTCAGTCAATTAATGGGCATTTATTAAATGCCTACTATATGTGCTGAGTGCACAAAAAAGGGCAAAGGTCCCTACCCTAAAGGACCTTGCAATTTAGTCTAACCTACTTCTTTTGCAGATGAGAAAATTGAGACCTTGTAAAGGGAAGTTCTTTACTAAAAGTCTACATTTGAGCATTTGATCCACTTGACATAACTGTGGAACTTATAGATAGAAATACTACAACTGACTCGTGAGAGATATAAATTTATAAATTAAAAAAATTGTAAATTTATTACAGTTAGCATTTCGTTAAAACAGCCTTGCACAAACGGCACCCTTTACTAGTGGTTTCATAGACATGTCCTTTTTTTCTTGTTGTTAGGCAGTCAGGGTTAAGTGACTTGCCCAGAGTCATATAACTAGTAAGTATCAAGTGTCTGAGACTGGATTTGAACTCTGGTCCCCCTGACTGCAAGGCTGATGCTCTATTCACTGCAGCATCTAGCTGCCCTGACATGTTCTTTTAAAAAGGTGAACCAGGAGATCACATAAAAATGCACCCGCTTGCCTTTACTTTGCCGACTAAAAATGCGTGTCATATAGATCACAGTAATGATAATCTGTCGTGTTTGATTGGATGCCTCTTCTTTCTTAGCTGATGTAGTTGCTTCTGCCTTGAGGAAATTAAAGCCTTTTACATCTATGACCATTCCTTTTTCTGTTGCTTCATTTTCTGAGGAAGAGGTGACCTATATTGTCATCCTCTTCTGTTTTCTTTTGGAGCTTGTTACAGTAATAGTTACACTCTCCTTCCCCCTCTTTCCCTCCCCCCCACAATTTCTCCATGTCTCTTGGCTGAATCTCTGAAACATACACAAGTATCCCCCTGTATTCTTAAAACAGCTTCACTTCATCTTAACTATCTCCACAATCTATCATACTTTTTTTCCTTCTCCTGTAATTGGTAGGTTTCCTATTTGGGGGTGGTCAGAGGGTATACCCAGTCAAGGATTCAATATCCAGGTTCAGACCTTGGACAAGGCGTTTCCCCTTTTCAGGCCTCAATTTCCCCAGCTATTAAGAAGGGGTCTGAGTAATGGGGAAGCATGGGCAGAGCCTGCCTGAAATAGTTACATTAGATAAGGCATTTGCTATTCAGGACAGCATCGCTTCCTATTTGTTAAATAATGAATCCTTTCCCCAATTTTCATTTTCTACAGTTATCTAGCACTGATTTGATGTATGTCTCTATATTTTGCCTAATACCAGATTTTTTTAATGATAATTGCTTTGTTATAAGTTTTAAAGACTTTTAGTGCAGGACCACTTCCACTGACTTTGTTTCATAAATACTCTTTTGTCAGTTTGTTTTTTAATATAAATTGTTTTATAATATTAGCCAGTTAAATGAAGAAATTTTCTTGATATTTTGATTATTATCACAATAAATGTGTAAGCTAATTTAGATAATATGTATTGTCATTTTTATTGTGTCAGTTTGACCCATCCATGAACATGAAATGGTCCTCTAAATAATGTTTAGGCTTTCTTTATTTCATTCATAGTTTTGTTGTTGTCCTTACACAAAGCATGTTTCTGCTTAGGTTTTTTTCCCCCAAATACCTGATAATTTTTGTTGTTATTGTGAATGTTGTTTCTTTTTAAATTATGTTTTCTTAATCTTTATTATTAGCAAGTTAAGAATAAGAATGGCTTTTGCAGGTTAACCTTGTATTCTGTCATCTTATTGATCTCATTGTCTAATTTTTTGTTACATTTGGATTTTCTAACTATATTGTCACTATCATGAATAAATAATATCTTGACCTCTTCATTTCCAATGTCAATTCTTTCAGTTTTTCCTATTTTTGTAATTGCTAGAATGTATATCAAAAAAGCAGAAAACTTTTGTCCTTGTTTGTTTTCTTAATGGGAATAGTTCCATATTAATTATTAGCTATCTCCCCTCATGAAGTTCAAATTCTGCTTAGATTTTTAGGACTAGCTGTGTGATCCTGAGCAAGTCATTTAACCTCTGTTTGCCTCAGTTTCATCATCGTGAAATGGGGATAATAATAACACTTACCTCAAGGTTTCTGTGAGAATTAAATGAGATAATATTGTAAAATGCTTTAGTACAGTGCCTGGCACATAATAAATGCTATATAAATATTAGCTATTATTATTATTGTTGTTATTAAGTGTGGATGTTCCCTAAAGCTCTGGTTCTTGTCTCTTTTGTCTTTTTTTGATGAGATTCTAATGATCATGTATGTGAAAATCTTTCTAATATCCTTAATCCTTCTCCAATCTTGAATTACCATTAATTCTGCATCTTGAACATCTCTTCATGGAATTATCTGTTGGTGTTTCAAACTCAACATGACAAAGTAAAACTAATATTCTTCCTACTTAACTCGCCTCTCCTCTAAATCTTATTTCTGGTAATGGCACCACTGATCTTTCATGCACTCATGTTCTTTTTCTTTACCCTCATGTCAAATCATTTGCCAAAGCTTGTTGATTTTACCTTTACAACATCTGTTGCATATTTCCCTTGCTTTCCATTCATATGGCTATTCCTGTATTTCAGTCCTCTTTATTTTTCAGCAATTTGATTGCAATAGCAATCTCCATTTTCAGTCTTCTTCTTAATCTGCATCCTCCCCATGGCAGCCAAAATAAAATTCCTCAAGTACAGGTCTGATGACTTCATTCCTTACTCAAAAGTCTTCAGTAACTTACCTCTAATATTACTTTTAGGACAAAATGCAAACACCTCAGGCTAGCATTAAATGCTCCACAGTCTGACTTCAACCTATCTATCCAGCCTTATTTCCCATTACTTCCCTTCATGTACTATCCATTGTATCCATACTGCACTACTCACTGTTCCCAGAATTTGACTTATTCTCTCCTTGTTTTCACATCCCCTTGCCATAAACAGAAATATACAGCTCCTTTCTCAGTTGTGTTCCTCAGAAACCTCATTTTCCTATAAGTCTTTGCTTTGCTGTTACCTCCTCCAAGTAGTCTGCTTCAGTGAACCCTAGTTCACTGTTAGTGTTCTCTCTCCCCTTTAATTCACTTTATATCTATATGTAAGATCTTTGAGGTCAGAGATTATTTTTCTTTTGGTCTTTATCTCCCTTCCAGTGCCTAGAACTGTGCTTTTCTGTAGTAGATACTTAATAAACATTTTTTTGAATTGAATTGAATATTTTGACCCCTCAGTGGATTGTAAAATTCTCTAGGGGTAAAGACTTTGGTTTTTGTTTTTGTATTCCCCACTGGGCTTTGTAGATAGTAGGCACTTCTATAATTGTTGAAGAGCGTAAAATTCTCTCTTCAATCATGAGTAATATGGGTGAAATGAAAGGAAAACGCTTACAAAAAATGACAAATCATTAAAAATGAAAGTGTTAGAAGTTCAAAACATTGAGATTTATGTACTAACTTCATAAATTAAAAAAAATAACTTTACTAACTTGGACCAATTTGAGCAGAAGAGAAAGAAATGTCTTATTGGAATAACTACATTTACAGACACAAAAATCCCTCTCCCTCAGTTCCCCTCCTTCAACTGTAGAGGTTAATTATGTAGTTTTTAGATTCTGCATGAACCTATGAAATTTGTTAATATAACTTTTAAATACCAAATATAGTTTGGAAAGCTATTTCTCAGGGACTAGTACCCCCTTAAATATTTGATGTGGAGGATTTTTTTTCCTTTTTCTTTTTTCCTTTAACTGTTCATGCTAAGTCTTCAGAACAGGTCCCACTATATTTGGCAAACAGACATGATTGAAGTGGGAGAATGGGGTGTAGAAAACAAACACATTTTCTGCTTTACATTGGGGAAGAAATAGATAAAATATTCTAGAAGAAATTCAGTTTTATTACCTTCATATATCTTCTGTAATACAAAGTAATTGCTAACAATTATGTAATACAAAAATGACTAACAAAAACAAAAGTTTCACCAACTTAGAGGAAATGTTTTAATGGTTATGTAAGAATCAGCTTATTAAGTTTTGATATTTCCTTAGATTATATGGAAGACTTTTAGATGGAGAAATTTGCATCATCTCCAAACTGTGGTTATATTATTAATTTGCTCAGCAAGTTACCTTTTCACAGTGTGTTCATTAACCTAGTGTCCAGATTATCATGGATTCAGGCTTAGTGTAATTTCCATTAATCACTTTTTGTTGTTATGTGCCACTTTCCCATGTAGATTTATGTTTTGTTCTCATGCTAGATTTTGAAATATTTCTTCTGAGAAAGCTTTCAAAGCCCACTTAAAGAACTAGTAATTTTAGTTCAAATTTAACATTAACATCTTGCCTGCCTCTGAATTTTGTTAGCCTTCAACCTAAACCATCTATAGACTACATTGATTCAATGAGTGGCAAGTTGCCATTTTTTTAGTAGAAGTTCTTTAAATTGGGACTATAACTTCCTTTTGGCTGTTTTCTTACCTATGATCTCATGTCCATAAAATTATCAGAATATGCTCTTGCCAAGAGATTTTGATCTGTGAACCAGCTGATTTATTTATTCATTGAGTTCATGCAGAATCTTTTAAAAGTGGCTAAGTTTGAGATCCCGTAGCTTATAAAAAATGTGGATGCTTCCTGGCAAGGATTTCCCTTCAAAAGTAAAATTTGATGAAAACATTCATTGTTTTCTCATTCATAATTTTCCCTTAATTGATTTCCAAAATAAAATGCTTCTCTCCTTCATTTTCTTAACTAATAGTATTTTGGTTTATACTTTTTTTGCCTATACTAGTGGTCTAGTATTCAGATATTCGAAATATCTCAGCAGGTAATTGACCATTGCAGACTTTGTGACATACTCTGGAAAGATTTACCAGATACTGAAGTCAGTAGATAGTGATTCTTAAAAAACAAACAAACAAAATACCTTAACTCACTAATCTCATTAAATGTAGCACTCACATAAATGATGTTAAGTTAGGTCCTTTTGTAGCCATTGAAAGACAGAGCTTATCACAGTGAAAAAGTCAGAAAATTTGGGTTCAAAACCCAGCTTTATTATTTATTACTTGTGAAACTGAGAGTTTCCTCATCTATAACATGAGGTAGTTTTATTATATCAGGAAGTCCTAACCTTTCTGTGTTAAGGATCTTTGGTGAAGCCTACAGATCCCTTCTCAGAATATTTTTAAATGTATAAAATGAAATATAGAATTACAAGGCAAAATAATTATATTGAAATGGATATTTTCAAATTCGTTTTTGAGTCCATAGACTCCTGGTTAAGAATCAGAGCATCAGAGCATCAGAGATCAATAGATCAGAGATGTCAAAATAGATTGCTTATGACATTCCTGGAAAAGCTAGGTGGTGCACTGGATAGATTGCTGTGTCTGGAGTCAGGAAAACTTCTTATTTAAATCTGGCCTCATACTTACTAGCTATGTGACTTGGGCAAGTCACTTAACTGTTTTTTGCCTCAGTTTTTTCATCTGTGAACTGAGCTGGAGAAGGAAATGGCAAACCAGGACAACCTCACATGGGGTCGCAGAGCTTGACACAACTGAAAACGACTGAACAACAAAAAAGACACTTCCAAGTGCATCCAGAACCAGATTAAACTGTAATTGGGAAATATTTAACAAAGTGAATAAAGATTCAATAAAACATAGATAACATTACATTTTAAATGTCAAGATATGACCTATGAGCACCCTAATATCTGGATTAGTGGTCACCTGCTTCTATTGGAGTTTGATTTGTTCAGTCATTTCAGTGGTGGGACCCATTTGGGTCCCCACTTTATTAATTGATGGATCTAAGAGCTCTATCTTTAAAAATTCTGTGTTTCTGTAATTTTTTTTAATCATATAGTTGCTATAGGGACCTCATGGGTATGGAATCTGCTTCCACTAATACGAATCAACAATCTTAAAGTTACTGGGGTTGCTGAGATGTTAAGTGACTTGTCCCTGGCCACACAGCTAGTATGCCAGGAAGGACTTGAATTGATTTATTTCTGATTCCAAAGTTGATCCTCTATCCGCTTTCCTCCCAGCAGAATATAAGTTTTTCGAGTGAGAACGTAAGTAAAATGCTTTGCGCGCTTTAAGGTACTGTATAAAGCTAGTTATTATTGAAGGCAGGTACTATTGTAATGTTTATCATCTTGCACCATTGGGTAAGCATGGGTCCATGCAATGTGAATCATAATAGGTGCATAATAATTGCTAACTGAATTGATTGATCCAGTGGTATCCAAATTAAATATTACTGATGAGGACCTTTAAATTTGAGTTGCTTTTTTTCAAACTTCACCTTTCTCTTTCTTACTCTCTTTCTCCCTCATTGTCTTTTTCTTTTCTTACTTTCTCCCTCCCTTTTCTCTTCTCCTTTCTCTTTCTCCATTCCTTCCTCCTGACCTCCCTCCTTTTCTTTTTTTCCCCTAAGTTAAGAAATATTCAGTTTTTCAGAGTTCCCCTTGAGTATATTTTTAATTAGTAGTGTTTCCTATGCCAGCAAGCTCTTAGGAAAGTGTCATCCACATGATGCGTATCAGCTGACCTTCTGGCAAAATGTTGATTGTCCCCTCAGTGGGGACTACCCCTCCCACTATTCTGGCCAGAAAGCTAGCAAATATCTGATTAACTTCCCTCTTCCCTTTACTTGTCTCCGTAGGAACTTTGGTGGATTGCTTGATAGATGGGATGTGAAAAGCATAAACAAGCTGGCAGTCTTCATAACAACATAACTTTCTTGTATGAGCAGCCACTTGCTAAACAATTAGATTTTTGTACCTCAGCAAAAGGTTGCATGTCATGCTATATCCTGTAGCCATTCTTCCACAGAGTTTATGCTTCATGCTACACAGAAGGAGTAATCACCCAGATATTATGAAGTGGGTGGTTTTTAGAATTCTGCTTCAAATGGCATTGGCCCTTAATGCAGCTGGTTTCACTTAATATATTTTGTTTAAACAAACCCTGTTCCTGGAAATGGCTTCAGCATAGTTTGTTCCTTGTAGCTATTCGTTTGCTTTTTTTTTTTTAATGACACTGCTAAGTGTAAGTGCGTGGCAGAAGCCAAAATGTGTGCTGTGAAGTTGATATCAGCATTTCGGAAAAAATATTAATTGGGTACCTTTAAAGGAAGACGTTAATACTTTCATTTATAGTACAAAATTAGCCAAGTTCCTTTGTTGTTTAGATTTACACCTCTTTTCAGAAAACCTAACTTTCTTTTAAATCCAACTTGTAAAGAGGAGAAATTAGGGCGTGATTATGTTTTTACTTTGAAAATATGAAGTATTCTTTACTTTATGAAAAGAGTCCTGTTAGGTTTTTTTAAAAAATACATTCTTATTGATAGTTTTTGTTTTTACATCACTTAAATTTCCTCCTGTGTCTCTCCCACAGAGCCATCGCATAAAAACAAAGACTAATTTTTAAAGAAAAAGAGAAAAAATCAACAAAACCATTCAATATATTGAAAGCAATATGAACATAGGTCCATTATTTCAGAACTATGGACCACCTACCCCTTGCAAGGAGCTGTGGGGAAGTATCTTCACATATCTCTTCTTTGGGGCCGTGTTTGTTTTTTGGTAATTTTGCATCATTAAACTGTTTTGTGTTGGTTCTTTCCATTTACATTGTTGTAGTCATTGTATATATTACTTTCTTGGCTCTACTTCACTCTACTTCAGTTCATGTAGTTCTTTTCATGCTTTTCTATATTCATCATATTCTTCATTTCTAACAGCACATTACTGTTTCATTACATTTGTGTATGTTCATGTACCACAGTTTGTTTAGATATTCTCCACTCAGTAGAAGCCCATGTGGTTTCCATTCTTTAATACTATAAAAAATGCTGCTGTAAGTATTTTGGTGTATATGTGGATTTTCTTTATACAGTGACCTCCTTGGGGTATATGCATTAGCAACAAAATATTGTAGTAACTTTAAAACGTAATTTGATTTATGGATCAGTTATTTACAAATGACAGGTCAAGGAACACATGGATTGTATGAAGTGGGTTACAGGGCTGAACTTCCTTCCGTCTCCCAACCCCCCACCCCAATTTAATGAATATCAGTTTGTTTTTTAAACCATAAGACTTAATAGCAGTGAGGTGTTATTATTGCTTATTACCTTTAGGAATTTTGGTGAGGGTTACTATTAGTTTTTTTTTTTAATTACTTTAGGCTTCTTCAAACCAGATAGAAGTATGTAGTTGAAGCAGAAAAACACAGGTTTTACTTCCGGTTCCTCATCTCCTATGACCACTCAGACTTGCTTCATTGAATTCTCCAAAATCTTTGGTGCTGTGAAATACAAACCGTTCTAGAGTGGTGCTTCTTTTCATCCATTTTCCTTTCTTCACCAAATCCTTAACTAATATAGCTTCCAGAATGATCTTATGGGAGTAGATAAGCTTTCTCTTCTGACATTTTTCTAATTGTGATAATATCCTATTTTGACAGATTTTGAAAAAAAAAACTGCATCCTTTAGTGGATCTCATCCAATAATCTTTACATCAGAAAATTTTTGACACTCAAAAAATTTCCATTTTCATCTGAGAGATAAATAGGGACAAATTTTTGTCCTTTGTTGGAAGGAGGAGAAAATCAAGGAAACATTTATTTGGAGTTTAGTATGTGCCAGATACCGTGTTAAGTGCTTTACAAAGATTATATCATTTGATCTATTGATGACAAGATTTGTGTCCAGCTTATGCCCAAAGATAGCTCCCTCTCTTTTTTTAAAGCTGTGAATGCTTATCTACTTTGCCCCAGATTTCTTACTATCTAGATATAAAGGTACATATCTTTTATGCCTTAAAGGTTTTTTTTCCTTCTTTTTGTCATTTTGTTGTTTTTTTTAGTCTCATTGCTTTTCATTTATTTAATTTTTTGATATAAATTTATTATGTAACTTTTTACATTCATTTTCACAAAATTTTGGGTTCCAAATTTTCTCCCCACTTATCCCCTCCCCCCCACCCCAATACACCAAGCATTCTAATTTCCCCTATCACCAATCTGCCCTCTCTTCTATCATCCCTGACTTCTCTTGTCCCCATCTTCTCTTTTGTCCTGTAGGGCCAGATGACTTTCTATTCCCCATTAACTGTATTTCTTATTTCCTAGTAGCAGCAATACTCAACAGTTGTTCCTAAAACTTTGAGTTTCAAATTCTCCCCATCCCTCCCTCCCCACCCATTCCCTTTGGGAAGGAAGGCAATTCAATATAGGCCATATCTGTGTAGTTTTGCAAATGACTTCAATAACAGTCGTGTTGTATAATACTAACTGTATATCCCTCCATCCTATCCTGCCCCCCATTGTTTCTATTCTGTCTTTTGATCCTGTCCCTCCCCAAGCGTGTTGACTTCAAATTGCTCCCTCCTCCCATTGCCCTCCCTTCCATCATCCCCCCCCCCACCCTGCTTATCTCCTTCTCCCCCACTTTCCTGTATTGTAAGATAGGTTTTCATACCAAAATGAGTGTGCTTTTTATTCCTTCCTTTAGTTGAATGTGATGAGGGTAAACTTCTTGTTTTTTTCTCAGCTCTCCTCCTTTTCCCTCCACTAAAAAGTCTCCTGCTTTCCTCTTTTATGAGAGATAATTTACCCCATTCCATTTCACCCTCTCTCCTCCCACTACATTTCTCTCTCACCATTTACCTTAATTTCTTGTAAGATATGGTCCCATCCTATTCAATTCACTCTGTGCTCTCTGTCTCTGTGTGTGCATGCATGCATGTACATGTGTGTGTGTGTGCGCGTGTGTGTGTACTTCTGTGTGTGGTCCCACCAACTACCCAGATACTGAAACTTTTTAAGAGTTACAAATATTGTCTTTCCATGTAGGAATGTAAACAGTTCACCTTTGGTAAGTCCCTTATGACTTCTCTTTGCTCTTTACTTTTTTATGATTCTTCTCATTCTTATGTTTGAAAGTCAAATTTTCTTTTCAGCTCTGGTCTTTTCATCAAGAATGCTTGAAAGTCCTCTGTTTCATTGAAAGACCATATTTTCCCCTGAAGTATTATACTCAGTTTAGCTGGGTAGGTGATTCTTGGTTTGAGTCCTAGTTCCTTTGACTTCTGGAATATCCTATTCCACGCCCTTCGATCCCTTAATGTGGAAGCTGCTAGATCTTGAGTTATCCTGATTGTATTTCCACAATACTGGAATTGTTTCTTTCTAGCTGCTTGCAATATTTTCTCCTTGACCTGAGAATTCTGGAATTTGGCCACAATGTTCCTAGGAGTTTCTCTTTTTGGATCTCTTTCAGGTGGTGATTGATGGATTCCTTCAATACTTATTTTGCCCTCTGGTTCTAGAATCTCAGGGCAGTTTTCCTTGATAATTTCATGAAAGATCATGTCTAGGCTCTTTTTTGATCATGGCTTTCAGGTAGTCCCATAATTTTTAAATTGTCTCTCCTGGATCTATTTTCCAGGTCAGTTGTTTTTCCCATGAAATATTTCACATTTTCTTCCATTTTTTCATTCTTTTGGTTTTGTTTTATGATTTCTTGGTTTCTCAGAAAGTCATTAGACTCCATCTGTTCCATTCTAATCTTGAGAGAACTATTTTCTTCAGTGAGCTTTTGAACCTCTTTTTCCATTTGGCTAATTCTGCTTTTGAAAGCATTGTTCTCCTCATTGGCTTTTTGAACCTCTTTTGCCAATTGAGTGAACCTATTTTTCAAGGTGTTATTTTCTTCAGCATTTTTTTGGGTCTCCTTTAGCAAGGTATTGATCCGTTTTTCATGATTTTCTTGCATCTCTCTCATTTCTCTTCCCAGTTTTTCCTCCACCTTTCTAACTTGATTTTCAAAATCCTTTTTGAGCTCTTCCATGGCCTGAGCCCACCGGACATCCACCTGGGATGTCTGGGATACAGAGGCCCCCACCTCCACGTCTTTTCCCGATGGTAAGAATTGTTCCTCATCATCAGAAATGAAAGGAGGGAACATCTGTCCCCTGAGAAAGTAGCTTTCTATGGTCTTATTTTTCTTCCCTTTTCTGGGCATTTTCCCAGCCAGTTACTTGACTTCTGTGATTCCTCTCCACCCCTGCCTAGATCTGCCGAGCTAGTGCTTGGGGTCTGAGATTCAAATGCTGCTTCCCAGCCTCAGGGCTGTCAGGCGGGGGGTGCGGCTGCCATTCAATGTGAGCTTTAGTTCTGGTGTTTGGGTAGGGCCAGGGCTGCCTCCCAGGCTCAGTTCCCTCAGGGGCTTTATGCAGAGACCTTCAGTAATGGGGCAGGTGGGGGCAGGGCAGCCTCCCAGTCTCAGTTCCCTCAGGGGCTTTATGCAGAGACCTTCAATATTGGAGCGGGTGGGGGCAGGGCCACCTCCCAGGCTCAGTTCGCTCAGGGGGTTTATGCAGAGACCTTCAACAATGGAGCTTCTCCCCGCTTGGGGAGTCCCGGCCGCTGCTGCCTCTGCCGCTGCCTCCCAAGGGGGCCTGAGCCACGGAGACACCCCGCTCCCCTCTTGGCCAGCCCAGAAGTCTCTCTCACTGACCTGGAGTGCCTGTGGGCGGAGGGACCTTCCTGGCCGCTGGAGGTTCCATCCCTGAAGCCTGCTCGGATTTGCTTCTCTGGGGCTGCGCCGCCAGGGCAGCGTAGGGCTGGGCTCCGCTGTCCGGAGTGCGACAGACCCCCGGGGACGGTTTTCCAGGGCTCTCTGGAATGGAAATCTCTTCCAGTGTGTTTCTGTGTGGGTTCCAGTACTCCAGAATTTGTGGGGAGTTCTTTTTACAGGAAATTTATGGGCTGTGGATTCGGAGCTAGCATACATGAGTCTTTCTACTCCTCCATCTTGGCTCCTCCCCTCCTTTTCGCCATTTTGTACTTGACTAACATCATCAAATATGGTTATTTCTTTATACACAAAATAAAGAATACATGAAACCATGAATTTCTATCAAATAAAGATTATGTTTTAAAGAAATATAACAAATTTACAATCTTAGTTTCAAAGTTGCCCTACATGTCTATGCTTCCTTCTGAACTTTTTTCTGTGTATTTGAAGAAATGTTATGATGACTCTCTTTTTTTCTTTTTGGGGGAGCCTATGCTTCCCTCTTTTTATACATACTATGTGGGCAGATATTTTCTTTTCTTTTCTTTTTAGGTTTTGAAAAGCCTAGTTTTCTCTTTTATTTATTCTGTCCTTTTACATGGTAATTCCCCCCTCCCCCGAATTGATTAACTTACTTGTTTTCAGTTTTCAACAATCACTTCCATAAGTTTTCAATTTTCTCCCCTTCTCTCCCCAAGAAGGCATGCAGTCTTATATGGGCTCTACACAAACATTCTTATTAAATACATTTTCACATTAGTCATGTTGCATAGAAGAATTAAAATGAATGGGAGAAGCCTTGAGACAAACAAAACATAACAAAAGTGAAAATAGTCTGTTTCATTCTTCTTTCCAACTCCATATTTCTTTCTCTGGATGTAGATGGCATTTTGTATCATGAATCCTTTGGAAATGTTTTAGGTCCTTGCATTGCTGTTCATCATTTCTTGTAGCACGGCAGTATTCCATTACATTCATATACCACAACTTGTTCAGCCATTCCTCAATTGATGGGCATTCCCTCAATTTCCAGTTCTTAGCCATCACAAAAAGATCTGCTACAAATATTTTCCTAGATGTGGATTCTTTTCCCATTTTTATGATCTTTTTGGGATACAGCCCTAGAAGTGGTATTGCTGGGTCAAAGAGTATGCACATTTTTTATAGCCCTTTGGGCATAGTTCCAAATTGCTCTCCAGAATGATTGGATCGGTTCACAGCTCCACCAACAATGAATTAGTGTTTCAACTCTCCCACATCTTCTCCAGCATGTATCATTTTCTTATTTTGTCATGTTAGCCAATCTGATAGTTGTGATGTGATACCTCAGAGTTGTTTTGATTTGCATTTCTGTAATCAATTTAGATTAGAGCATTTTTTCATATGACTATAGATAACTTTAATTTCTTCCTCTGAAAACTGCCTGTTTGTATCCTTTGACCATTTATCAATTGAGGAATGACTTGTATTCTTGTAAATTTGACTCAGTTCTCTATATATTTTAGAAATGAGACCTTTATCACAGACACTAGTTGAAAATATTCTTTCCCAGTTTTCTACTTCCCTCCTAATCTTAATAGCTTTGGCTTTGTGCAAAAACTTTTCAATTTAATGTAATCAAAATTACCCATTTTGCATTTCATAATGTTGTATATCTCTTGTTTGGTCGTAAGTTCTCCGTTCTGCATAAATCTGAGAAATAAACTATTCCTTGCTCCCCTAATTTGTTTATAGTATCAACCTTTATACCTATATCATGAACCCATTTGGGCTTTGTTCTGGTATACCGTATTAGACTTTGGTCTATGCCTAGTTTCCACCACTCTGTTTTCCAATTTTTCCAGCAGTTTTTGTCAAAACAGTGAGTTCTTATTCTAGAAACTGGGGTCCTTGGGTTTATCCAACAATAGACTCCTGTAGTCATTGATTACTGTGTCTTGTGTACCTAACCTATTCTACCGATCTACCTTTCTATTTCTTAGTGAGTACCAGGTGGTTTTGATGATTGCTGCTTTATAATACATTTTAAGATCTGATATGGCTAGTCCACATTCCCTAGCATTTCCTTCATATTCTGGACCTTTTTTTCTTCCAGATAAATTTTGATATTATATATTATAGCCCTGTAAAATAATGTTTTGGTAGTTTAATTGGTGTGGCACTGAATAAGTAAATTAACTTAGGTAGAATTGTCATTTTTCATTATATTAGATCAGCCTACCAATGAGCAACTAATGTTTTTCAAATTATTTAGGTCTGACTTTATTTGTGTGAAAAGTGTTTGTAATTGTGTTCACATAGTCCCTGGGTTTATTTTGGCAGGTAGACTCCCAAATATGTCATAGTGTCTACATACAATAACTTTAAATGGGATTTCTCTATCTCTTACTGTTGGGCTTTATTAGTAATATATGGAAATACTGATGATTTATGTGGGTTTATTTTGTATCCTGAAACTTGAATAAAGTTTATTATTTCAAGTTGTTTTTTACCTGATTTTCTCGGATTTTCTAAGTATGTCATCAAATTATCTGCAAAGTGTGATAACTTAGTTTCTTCTTTGTCTGTTCTAACTTTCATTTTTTTCTTCTCATTGCTAATGCTAACATTTCTAGTACCATATTGAATAATTGTGATGATAATGGACATGTTGTTCCACCCCTGATCTTACTGGAAATGTAACTAGCTTATCCCCGTTACATACAATGCTTGCTGATGGTTTTAGGTAGATACTACTTATTATTTTAAGGACGACTCCATTTATTCCTATGCTTCCCAGGGTTTTCAATAGGAATGGGTGTTGTATTTTGTCAGAAGCCTTTTCTGTATCTTTTGTCATAATCATATGGTTTCTGTTAGTTTTGTTGTTGATATGTTCAATTTTGCTGATAGTTTTCCTAATATTGAACCAGCCCTGCATTCCTGGTATAAATCCTACCTAATCAATGTGTTTTATTCTCCTGATAAGTTGCTGTAATCTTTTTGCTAATACCTTATTTAAAATTTTTGCATCTATATTCATTAGGGAAATTAGTCTATAATTTTCTTTCTCTGTTTTGGCTCTTCCCAGTTTAGGTATCAGTATCATATTTGTATCATAAAAGGATTGGAATTAACTGTTCTTTAAATGTTTGATAGAATTCACTTGAATTCATCTGGCTCTGGAGATTTTTTCCTAGGGAATTTTTTGATGGCTTGTTCGATTTCTTTTTCTCAAATGAAGCTATTTAAATATTTTACTTTCTCTTCTGTTAATCTGGAAAATTTATATTTTTGTAAATATTCATCCATTTCACTAAGATTATCAAATTTATGGGCATACAGTTGGGCAAATATTTTTATTGCTTCTGTGCCCTTAACAATTAAGTTTTAATTTGTGGTGATTATTGCAGATAGAATTGGTAATAATAACGGACATTTGTATTATGTGTTAAGCTTTGCTATATTATTTATGCTATCTTTTTTTGGTCCTTAAAATAACCTTGTGGAAGATTACTTTGTTAACTGTATTTCATGATAATTTCTATTTTTCATAGAAGAAACTGAATCTTAGAGAGGTTAAGAGACTTGATCAAGGTCATTTAGCTTACCTCAGGGAAAGGATTTGAATGCAGATTTCTCCAAACTGTGCCTTGCTACCTTCTTTAGAATTATAAATTGGTAATTATTTTGAGCTTGAATAGCTTAAAACTGTACTAAGGCTTTTGGAATACACAGTATTTATGTTTCATGTACATATAACATAAATCTTATATATATATATGTATATATAGTGTATGGTATCAAATATATACATGCCTTTATATATATGTATATATATGTGTGTATGTGTATGTGTGTGTGTGTGTGTATATATATATATATATATATATATATATATATATATTAGATATGAGATAGTGTATTGTGGTGGCTAGGAGATCAGGATTTTAATCCTATCTTGGTAACTGTGTGAAGCCTAGACAAATCACTTAAACTCTTTAATTCTGTTTCCTCATTTTTAAAATGGAATAATAGCACCTATCTTACAGGGTTGTAGTGAGACTGAATTGAGATAATGTGTGTCAAGTATTTTCCAAACTTACGGCACTGTATATAAATATGAGCAAGTATTATTATGGTTTCTGGAAATGAAATGGATGAAAATTAGATGCATAGGCCTGTTTTTCTGTACTATAGGTTAAACATTGCCTAGCATCTGATACTCTGAGTAACGTTCTGTACTTTGCATAGCTAGCTATCAGTTGCTTAAAGGAAGACTGTTATGTGTTATACCTGGTATACACCCACACATATCCTTTCCTAGTCTCTCTCTTCAGTCCTGCATCACCAAATAATTTCCCATTAAGCATTTCAAACTAGATTTTCTAAGCACATTTGAAACTCCACATATCTAAAACCGAAATGATTATTTTTCACCCTGAACTTGAGCCACTTCCACTATAATGTATTTCTGTGGAAGGTACCACTGTCTGACAAGTTTGTCCTACAAGGCATTAATCCTTGTTCTTCATTCTGCCCCTCACACTGTGTATCCAGTCAGTTATAGAGCCTTGCCATTTATACTCACATCCAATCCCTTTTCTCCACTCACAGAGCTACGACGTTAGTTCAGAATCCCATCACCTCTTGCTTAGATTACCACAGTGACCTTGTAATTGGTTTTCCAACCTTAAGTTTCTCCATGACTGCTAAAGTAATTTTCCTTAGACACTGGGTAGGCCTAGTTACAGTATAGATGTACTACCCAGCCAAATTCATTGACTTCCTATTGCCACTAGGACAAAATACAAACTCCTCTGTTTAGCTTTTAAAATCCTTTACAGCCTGGTTCCAACTTATCTTTCCAGCGTCGTTGTAAATTATTCCCCCTTTCTGTACTGTGATTCAGTCAAGCTGGCATTTTCTCTGTCCTCACAAAGGTTGTTCCATGTTTCACCTCTTTACTTTTGCATTGCCCATCCCCTGTGCCTGAAATGTGCTCACTCACTCCTTATCTCTGACTCAGAGTTCCTCTCTTCCTTTAAGGTGATGTGTATGGGCATTTATATACTTTATTTATTGCTACATATATTTTTATGTGTAATTATTGTCTCCCCGATGAGAATATCAATTCTTTGTAAGGATCCTTTAATAGTTTGTTCTTTCTCTAGGACCATAGTAGATCCTCAATAAATACTCATTGCTTGATTAATTGTGACCTTGGACAAGTAAATTAGTTCCTCTGAGCCATACTCTGCCCCTCTGCAAAATGAGATTAAACTACATGATATCAAAGCTATGTGCTAGTTTGAACATTTTCATATTCTTTGATTTTTGCAATTAAAACTTAACTAGTCTTTCTAGAATATGATGAAATACTTTTGAAGTTGTACTGGAAAGTCACAATGTTTTATTTGCTTTAGAATGGACTTCCTTCCATGGTATTAGATTCTGTCAAAGGGGGGATTAGTTATTAAATAGGAAAAAAAGGATCATTATAAGATAACCTTTACCTGTAAAGTATGAACCTTAAGGAGTGTGTGTTATAACCAGCAGTTTTCAAACTTTGGTTTAAGCCATGCAAACCATTGCTCATGTACGTGCCTCTACATGTGTTTCCTCCCCTCCATTTATATGATGTGTGTGTGTGTGTGTGCGTGTATGTGCATTTTGATGCAGAGTGTACTTATTATAGATGTGTGCGTATATTATATATATATATTTAATGTATATTATCCTGATAGTATATATGTATAAGAATAATAGAAAGTTAAAAACTATTTTGTGATTTTAAGCATTCATCAACCTAGGGATCTAATTGGGTCACCCAGTCTGTTATTTTATACTCTGGAAAAGCATGAGAAAACTCACATTTTCCTTTTTAGTGGCAAAAAGATAGCCATATAGTATAGTGTATTTTCCAGTGTTTTCTGGCTTGCTCACCCTGGAAGTTATGAGATATGAGTCAGGATTCGAAAGCAGCAATGTTCTTGATGGAAGCCAGTGTTTATTTTCCATTTTCTTGTTGTGGTTTAACTGAACCCTGCCTGTTGTACTCTCAGGACTTGAACTTGCCTAAGCTATATTATGAACACTTCAGATGCTTGCCAGTGGACAGGAACTTGATAAGAAGAATCCAGTACATCTATATTTTTGTCTTAGAATGAGTAATTTGTAGGCTCAAAAGCTTGTTCTTTCCAGTCAAGAAGTTTTCAGTAAAGATTTGGTTTTTAAACCCTGACAGTGAAAAGTTGAAAATATTTTACATGAAATGTAGGATATATTAGAAACTGAGGCCCCGAAAAGCAAATAATTTGCAACAAATTATATTAGTATTTTTCCCTTTCCAGATCCCATCTTGTTTTTCTTTAATTCCACTGAACTGTTTCCCACTTTATGACTTTAATTAGTAAATACATGTACCTTCTTTCTTTCTAGGTGGAGTTTTGCCTGGTATAGTCTAGATAAAATAAACAATGGAGATGGCCTAGTAATTCACAAGGGATAGTGTTTGTGATGACTTACAATACTTATGCCCTCAGTATGAGTGAATTAGATCTTAATACAAAGGAAGTAACTTTGACTACATAAGTATTTCAGAAACTTATGGGATGTAACTAGTGACCACAGTGTAGCAAGAAGGTTTTACTTTATTTCAGAGAAACTTTGACACGTTGGTATTCTCATTTATGTGGGTACTATTGCTAGTGAATGGAGATTACATCTAATTCATGCCTGTCCATTCTGTGTAATTCTTCTCCATATTCTGCTATACATCCTCTGAAGGACATCCAGCCAGCATTCTTAAAGAAAAGAGCCTTTCTTTGAATTGCTTGGCATTCTGCAGAGAGCTCTAGAGCACATATTTCTGCTATGTAAGTGGCTTATCTTTTTTTTTCTGGTCATATTACTTCTTGTTGACATTCTTTATATTAGTTCTGTGTTATTCTCCATTTGTAATGTTAGTCTGGTTGTGTCCACCATGTGTCCCTCTCTTGCCCTTTAAATTTAATTCTTAAGATATGATATTTTATGGTAGAATATTGCTGTTAAAGAGACTGGGCCCATGGGGTTATTGAAAGTATTTTCCAGTTTTGCAAAGATATTACCACCTGACTTTTCTCTCTAATTTCTCCCTAGGTTGCTAGGCATTTGTAGTTTTCTTCCCAAGCTATATGTTATGACAGACCAGTTCAGGGTCTGACACAATGGTGTCAAACTGAAAAAGAAGCAAAGTGTGCCACATTCTAACTTTGAAAACCACAAGTTAACATGTTGTATTGTAATTTTTATTTACATTGTGAATCATTTCCTAATTTCATTTTAATTTGGTTTGGGGGCTGGCCTGGTCCAAGAGTTTGACACTGCTGGTCTGAACATCAAGCATTCTTCAACCACTTTGTTGTAACTATGATGATATAGTAAGATTAAATTATTTTGCATGATTATCAGTCTCATTTAGGAGGCTCTGTAGTGTTCCAAGGCTAGGTGCAATCTGCATAATTCAAAAAGAGTACATTAGATAAAAAGGATAATAGCATTTCATTTTATATCAAGACAACATGGTGTAATGCAGTGGTGTCAAACTCAAAATGAAACAAATTTCTACAGGCCACACTTCGAAGACCACAATTTACCAATATCTTTGTTGTATTTTTATTTCATTAAGTATTTCTCAGTTACATTTTAATCTGGTTTAGATTGCATTGGGGAGTTTTCTGGGCCTCAAGTTTGATACCTCTCACATAGTGAGTAGGGTGCTGGATTTGGAGTCAGGAAGACCTTGGTTCAAATTATACCTCAGACACCAACTCTGGGACTCTGGGCAAGTCACTTAACCTCTCTATTCTTTAATTTACTTTTCTGTAAAATGAGGGAATTAGATTTGATGACATCTAAGTTCCCTTCTAATTCAAAATCTGTTACCCTGTGATCCATGAACCTGACTGGGAAGTTATTTGGGTGAAGGCCAATGGAGGGAGAAAACAAGGTATAATGTGGTGGTGGGAATATACCATAGATTAGTGGTTTTGAAAGTGTGGTTTCAGGACCCTGAGACATTTTTAGGGAGACTGTGAGGTCAAAATTATTTTTATAATAATATTAAACAAGACATTTTAATTTCTAATACAATAGGTATAACCCACTTAAAAGTGCTTTGAGGAAGAGATCCTCAATGATTTTTAAGAGTGTACAGGGGTCATGAGACTGAAAAGTATGCTACAACAGACTATCTAGTCAGAAGGAGATAATGAATAATGGGTTCTTGGTCCCAAAACTGATAGTCTCTCTCCATTTTTTCTCCCCTCATCTTTTTTCTCTCCCTTCTTTCTTTTCTTCTCTCCCTTCTCTTCTCCCCCTTCTCTCTCCTCATTCCCCTCTTCCTCTTCTCCCTGTACAAAAAGCAAAGCACCTAATAAGTTCTGGACTTGCCTTGATAATAATCTTATTTTTCAAAAAGTGAAGAGTGAAGTAGAGCTGTGTTTTTGGAACCTGTTTCTGACCAGTAGGGAGGAGCTAGTTGTTCAGTAGAAATGTTGGGAGCCTTGGGAGGAAGTGACTGTGCCATTTTAAATTTCACAGTAAATGAGGGTGGTGAAGCCAGGTCTAGGTATGCTCTAGATTTTAGTAGCCTGTATTTAAAAGAATTCAGAGAAAGGTTAGATAGAATCATAAGATTCTATAGGGAACTTGGTTGAAAATGTAATGACACAAATGGGTGCCATATCTCAACAGCTCCACTGCTTTTGGACTTATTTAGATCTCTCCATCTTCCTTTTTTTTATTGAATTATTTTATTTGTTTGCAGTGTTCAACAGTCACTTCCATATATCTTAGATTTCTTTTCCATTCCCTCCCCCACGTTCCCCACTCCCTATCCACTCCCTCCCTGAGATGGCATACAATCTTATATAGGTTCTACACATAACATTCCAATTAAATACATGTTGCATAGAAGAACTAAAATGAATGAGAGAAACCATAAAACAAAACAAAACATAATACAAAAGAAAGTGATCTGTAGCTATCAGTGATCCAATTCCATAGTTCTTTCTCTGGATGTGGAAGGCATCTTGCCTCAAGAGTTCATTGGAAATTTTTTAATTCCATGCATTTCAATGAAGTACTAAGTCTACCAAAAAAGTTCCTCACACACTGTAGTTGTTGCTGCGTGCAAAGTTCTCCTGGTTCTGCTCTTTCACTCAGCATTAGTTCGTATAAGTCTTTCAGGCTTCTTTGAAGTCTTCCTATTCATCGTTTCTCATAGCATTATAGTATCCCATTGCATTCATATACCACAATTTGTTCAGCCATTCCACAATTGATGGACATCCCCTTGATTCCTGGTTTTTGGCCACCACAAAGAGAGTTGCTATAAATATTTTTGTACAAGTGGGACTCTTTCCCATTTCTATGATCTCTTTGGGATAGAGTCCCAGAAGCAATATTGCTGGGTCAAAGGGTATGCACATTTCTGTAACCCTTTGGGCATAGTTCCAAATTGCTTTTCAGAGTGGTTAGATCAGCTCACAGCTCCACCAGCAATGAATTGGTGTTCCAACTCTCCTACATCTTTGCCAACATTTATCATCTTCCTGTTTTGTCATGTTAGCCAGTCTGATAGGTGTGATGCAGTACCTCAGAGTTGTTTTGATTTGCATCTCTCTAAATCAGTAGTGATTTAGAGCATTTTTTCGTGTGATTATAGATAGCTTTAATTTCTTCCTCTGAAAATTCCCTGTTCATATCCTTTGACCATTTATCAGTTGGGAAATGACTTGTATTCTTGTACATTAAACTCAGTTCTCTGTATATTTTAGAAATGAGGCCTTTATCACAGACACTAGTTGCAAAAATTCTTTGCCAGTTTTCTGCTTCCCTCCTAATCTTTGTTGCATTGAATTTGTTTGTGCAAACACTTTTCAATTTAATGTAATCAAAATTATCCATTTTGTACTTTATAATGTTCTCTATCTCTTGTTGGGTCATAAATTTCTCCATTCTCCATAAATCTGACAAATATACCATTCCTTGTTCCCCTAATTTGTTTGTAGCATCAGTCTTTATACGTAGATCATGTATGCATTTGGACTTTATCTTGTGTACGGTGGCAGGCATTGGTCTGTGCCCAGTGTCCGCCACACTGTTACCCAGTTTTCTTAGCAATTTTTGTCAAAGAGTGAGTTGTTATCCCAGAAGCTGGGGTCCTTGCATTTATCAAAGAGTAGATTGCTATATTATACATTAACTACTGTATCTTGAGTACCTAACTTATTCCACTGGTCTACCCCTCTGTTTCTTAGCCAGTACCAAGTGGTTTTGATGATTGCTGTTTTATAATACAGTTTGAGATCTGGTAGGGCTAGGCCACCTTCCCTAGCATTTCTTTTTATTAGTTCCCTTGATATTCTGGCCCATTTTCTTCCAGATGAATTTTGATATTATTTTTTCTAGCTCTACAAAATAATTATCTCATAGTTTGATTGTTATGGTGCTGAATAAGTGAATTAATTTAGGAATTGTTATTTTTATTATATTAGCTTAGCCTACCCACGAGCAACTGATGTTTTTTCACTTAGATCTGACTTTGTGCGAAAAGTGTTTTATAATTCTGTTCATATAGTCCCTGGGTTTGTTTTGGCAGGTAGATTCCCAGATATTTTATAGTATTTAATGTAGCTTTAAGTGGAAGTTCTCTATCTCTTGCTGTTGGTATTTGTTAGTAATATATAGAAATACAGATGATTTATGTGGGTTTGTTTTGTAACCTGCAACTTTGTCCTAGTTGTTTATTAATTCAAGGTTTTTACTTGATTCTCTGGGTTTCGCTACGCATATCATCATATCATCTGCAAGGAGTGATAACTTAGTTTCTTCTTTTCCTATTCTAATTCCTTCAGTTTATTTTTCTTCTCTTATTGCTACAGCTAGTATTTATGGAATAACAGTGGTGATAATAGACATCCTTGTTTCACCCCTGATCTTACTGGAAATGCATCGAGCTTGTCCCCATTGCATATAATGCTTGCCGATGGTTTTAGGTAGATACTGCTTATTATTTTATGGAAAGTTCCATTTATTCCTATGTTTTCCAGTGTTTTCAATAGGAATGAGTTTTGTATGTTGTCAAAAGGTTTTTCTGCATCTATTGAGATAATCATGTGGTTTCTGTTAGTTTTGTTGTTGATATGATCAATAATACTAATAGTTTTTCTAATATTGAACTAGCCCTGTATTCCTGGTATAGATCCTACCTGATCATAATGTATTATTCTTGTGATAAGTTCCTGTATTCTTTTTACTAATATCTTATTTAAAATTTTTGCATCTATATTCATTAGAGAATTTGCTCTATAATTTTCTTTCTCTGTTTTGGCCCTTCCTCGTTTAGGTATCACAACCATATTTGTATCATAAAAAGAATTTGGATAGGACTCCTTCTTCAGCAGTTTTCCCAAATAGTCTGTATAGTGTTGGAATTAACTGTTCTTTAAATGTTTGATAGAATTCACTTGTAAATCTGTCTGGCCCTGGAGATTTTTTCCTAGGGAGTTCATTGATGGCTTGTTCAATTTCCTTTTCTAAGAAGGGGTTATTTAAGTGCTCAACTTCCTCTTCTGTTAATCTGGGCAATTTATATTTTTTAGAATAATCATCCATCTCATTTAGATTGTGGAATTTATGGACATACAGTTGGGCAAAGTAATTTCTAATTATTGTTGTAATTTCTTCCTCATCAGAGGTTAGTTCACCCTTTTCATTTTTTGATATTAATAATTTGGTTTTCTTCTTTTTTTAAATCAAATTGACCAAAGGTTTATGAATTTTATTGTTTTTTTTCATAAAACCAACTCTTAGTTTTATTTATTAGTTTAATAGTTTCCTTAATTTCAATTTTACTAGTCGCTCCTTTGGTTTTCAGTATTTCTAATTTGGTATTTACTTGAAGATTTTCGATTTGTTCTTTTTTTTAAATATAAATTTATTTATTTAACTTTTTACATTCATTTTCACAAAATTTTGGGTTCCAAATTTTCTCCCCATTTATCCCCTCCCCCCACCCCAATACACCAAGCATTCTAATTTCCCCTATCACCAATCTGCCCTCTCTTCTATCATCCCTGACTTCTCTTGTCCCCATCTTCTCTTTTGTCCTGTAGGGCCAGATGACTTTCTATTCCCCATTTACTGTATTTCTTATTTCCTAGTAGCAACAACAATACTCAACAGTTGTTCCTAAAACTTTGAGTTCCAAATTCTCCCCACCCATTCCCTTTGGGAAGGAAGGCAATTCAATATAGGCCATATCTGTGTAGTTTTGCAAATGACTTCAACAATAGTTGTGTTGTGTAAGACTAACTATATTTCCCTCCATCCTATCCTGCCCCCCATTGTTTCTATTCTGTCTTTTGATCCTGTCCCTCCCCAAGAGTGTTGACTTCAAATTGTTCCCTCCTCCCATTGCCTTCCCTTCCATCATCCCCCCCCCTGCTTATCTCCTTCTCCCCTACTTTCCTGTATTGTAAGATAGGTTTTCATACCAAAATGAGTGTGCATTTTATTCCTTCCTTTAGTTGAATGTGATGAGGGTAAACTTCATGTTTTTTTCTCAGCTCTCCTCTTTTCCCCTCCACTAAAAAGTCTCCTGCTTTCCTCTTTTATGAGAGATAATTTGCCCCATTCCATTTCACCCTCTTTCCTCCCACTACATTTCTCTCTCACCATTTACCTTAATTTCTTTTAAGATATGGTCCCATCCTATTCAATTCACTCTGTGCTCTCTGTCTCTGTCATGTGCGTGCATGTGTATATGTGTTTGTGGACGCACACGTGTACATGTGTGTGTGCATGCCTTTGTGCATGCCTCTATGTGTATGTGTGTGTGTGTGTGTGGTCCCACCAACTACCCAGATACTGAAAAGTTTTAAGAGTTACAAATATTGTCTTTCCATGTAGGAATGTAAACAGTTCACCTTTGGTAAGTCCCTTATGACTTCTCTTTGCTGTTTACTTTTTCATACTTCTCATTTTTGTGTTTGAAAGTCACATTGTCTTTCCAGCTCTGGTCTTTTCATCAAGAATGTTTGAAAGTCCTCTGTTTCATTGGAAGACCATATTTTCCCCTGAAGTATTATACTCAGTTTTGCTGGGTAGGTGATTCTTGGTTTGAGTCCTAGTTCCTTTGACTTCTGGAATATCCTATTCCACGCCCTTCGATCCCTTAATGTAGAAACTGCTAGATCTTGAGTTATCCTGATTGTATTTCCACAATACTGGAATTGTTTCTTTCTAGCTGCTTGCAATATTTTCTCCTTGACCTGAGAATTCTGGAATTTGGCCACAATGTTCCTAGGAGTTTCTCTTTTTGGATCTCTTTCAGGTGGTGATCGATGGATTCTTTCAACACTTATTTTGCCCTCTGGTTGTAGAATGTCAGGGCAGTTTTCCTTGATAATTTCATGGAAGATGATATCTAGGCTCTTTTTTGATCATGACTTTCAGGTAGTCCCATAATTTTTAAATTGTCTCTCCTGGATCTATTTTCCAGGTCAGTTGTTTTTCCCATGAGATATTTCACATTCTCTTCCATTTTTTTCCAGTCTTTTGGTTTTGTTTGGTGATTTCTTGGTTTCTCAGAAAGTCATTAGACTCCATCTGTTCCATTCTAATTTTGAGAGAACTATTTTCTTCAGTGAGCTTTTGAACCTCTTTTTCCATTTGGCTAATTCTGCTTTTGAAAGCATTGTTCTCCTCATTGGCTTTTTGAACCTCTTTTGCCAATTGAGTGAACCTATTTTTCAAGGTGTTATTTTCTTCAGCATTTTTTTGGGTCTCCTTTAGCAAGGTATTGATCCGTTTTTCATGATTTTCTTGCATCTCTCTCATTTCTCTTCCCAGTTTTTCCTCCACCTTTCTAACTTGATTTTCAAAATCCTTTTTGAGCTCTTCCATGGCCTGAGCCCACCGGACATCCACCTGGGATGTCTGGGATACAGAGGCCCCCACCTCCACGTCTTTTCCCGATGGTAAGAATTGTTCCTCATCATCAGAAATGAAAGGCGAGAACATCTGTCCCCCGAGAAAGTAGCTTTCTATTTATTTTTCTTCCCTTTTCTGGGCATTTTCCCAGCCAGTTACTTGACTTCTGTGATTCCTCTCCACCCCTGCCTAGATCTGCCCAGCTAGTGCTTGGGGTCTGAGATTCAAATGCTGCTTCCCAGCCTCAGGGCTTTCAGGCGGGGGGTGCGGCTGCCATTCAATGTGAACTTAAGTTCTGGTGCTTGGGTGGGGCCAGGGCTGCCTCCCAAGCTCAGTTCCCTCAGGGGCTTTATGAGAGACCTTCAACAATGGAGCTCTTGTCTGCTCTGGAAGTCCCTGGCCGCCACTGCCTCTACCTCCCGAGGGGGCCTGAGCCACGGAGACACCCTGCTCCCCTCTTGGCCAGCCCAGATGTCTCTCTCACTGACCTGTAGCGCCTGTGAGTGGAGGGACCTTTGCAGCTGCCGGAGGTACCGTCCCTGAAGGCTGCTCAGATCTGCTCCTCTTGGGGCCTCCGTGGCCAGGGCAGTGCAGGGGTGGGCTCCGCTGTCTGGTGCGCGACGGACCCCTGGGGATGGCCTTTCCAGGGCTCTCTGGAATGGAAATCTCTTCTGCCGTGTTTCTGCGCGGCTTGCACTGCTCCAGAATTTGTGGGGAGTTCTTTTTATAGGAAATTTATGGGCTGTGGGTTTGGAGCTATCATATGTGAGTCTTTCTACTCCGCCATCTTGGCTCCTCCCCCTCAATTTGTTCTTTTTCGAGCTTAAAGTATCATGTCCAATTCATTGATCTCCTCTTTCTCTATTTTATTCATATAGGCATTCAAAGATATAAAACTTTCCCTAAGAACTGCTTTTGCAGTATCCCATAAGATTTGGTAGATTGTCTCATTATTGTCATTCTCTTGAATGAAGTTGGTGATTGTTTCTATAATTTGTTGTTTAACCCACTCATTCTTTAGGATTAGATTGTTTCGTTTACAATTAGTTTTTGGTTTATATTTCCATGGCCTTTGATTACATATAATTTTTATTGCATTATGATCTGAGAAAGATGTATTGACTATCTCTGCCTTTCTGTACTGGATTGTGAGGTTTTTATAGCCTAGTACATGGTCAGTTTTTGTATATGTATCATGTACTGCTGAGAAAAAGGTATATTCCTTTCTATCCCCTTTCAGTTTTCTCCAGAGTTCTATAATATCTACCTTATCCAGAGTTTTATTTACCTTCTTAACTTCTTTCTTGTTTATTTTGAGCCTAGATTTATCAAGTTCAGAGAGGGGGAGGTTGAGGTCCCCCATTAATATAGATTTGTTCTCTTATTTCTTCCTGTAACTCCCTTAACTTCTCCAAGAATTTGGATGCTGTACCAGTTGGAGCAAATATGTTTAGCAATGACATTGCTTCCTTGTCTGTGGTGCCTTTTAGCAGGATATAGTTTCCTCCCTTATCTCTTTTGATTAGATCTATTTCTGCTTTTGCTTTGTCTGAGATTAGGATTGCTACCCTTTCTTTTTTTACATCAGCTGAAGGACAATATATTCTGCTCCAACCATTTCCCTTTACCCTGTGTGTATGCCCTTGTTTCAAATGTGTTTCTTGTAAACAACATATTGTTGGATTATGGTTTTTAATCCATTCTGCTATCTTTCTCTGTTTTATGGGAGAGTTCATCCCAGTCACATTCACAGTTATGATTGCTGTCTGTGTCTTTCTCTCCATCCTCTTTCCCCTTGTACATGCTTTTAGTTCTCCCTTCTCCCTTCCCCTCCATAATGGAGTTTTAATTTTTTACCACTGCCTCCCTCTGTCTTCCCTCCCTTCTTTCAGCCTCCTCCCTTTTAATCTTTACTACTTCTTCCCTTCATTTTAGCCTCCCCTCCCTTTTCTTTTCCCCTTCCCCTCCTATTGACTATAGAACTAGTTGTATTTCTCTACTTAACTGAATTTGTTGTACCCTCTTTAAATCCAATCAGATGAGAATACCTCTCAAACAATGCCCATGTACTTCCCCTCTTTCCCTCTGCTGTAATATATTTTTGTGCCTCTTCCTATGATGGAATTTTTTTTTCTGCTTCCTCTTTTTCACATCTCCCCTTACAATCCCTTTGCACCCTTATATCACTTTTGTTGTCATCACATCATTTAATTTATGCCCACTCCCTCTATCTCTGTGTATCCCTTTTATATTTCATAATAAATATACAGTTCTGAAGATTAACAAGTATCATCTTCTTTTATAGGGGTGTAAACAGTTTGCCCATATTGAGTAGCAAGTTGTTTCTTTTTCCCCTTTACCTTTTCATGCCTCTCTTGAGACCTGAGTTTGAAGATCAGATTTTCTTTTGAGTTCTGGCCTTTTCATCAGGAAGGTCTGGAAATCCCTTATTTCATTGAATGTTCATCTCCTTGCCTGAAAATTATACTCAACTTTGCTGGGTAATTAATCCTTGGTTATAGTCCCAGCTCCTTTGTCTTACTGGAATATCGTATTCCAGTTCCTTCAATCTTTCAGTGTAGAAGCTGCAAGGTCCTGTGTGATTCTGACTGTAGCTCCTCAATATTTGAATTGTTTCTTTCTGGCTGCCTGCAGTATTTTCTCCTTTACTTGATAGCTCTGGTATTTGGCAACAATATTCCTTTGCGTTTTTAGTTTGGGGTCCCTTTCAGGAGGTGGATGGTGGATTCTTTCAATGATGATTTTGCCCTCTGGGTCTAAGACTTCTGGGCAATTTTTCTTGATGATTTCTTGGATGATATTGTCCAGGCTCTTTTTTTCATCATGGCTTTCTGGTAGACCAATAATTCTTAGATTTTCTTTCCTGGATCTATTTTCCAGGTCAGTTGTTTTCCAATTAGATATTTTACATTTTCTTCTGTCTTTTCATTCTTTAGATTCTGTTGACTGATTCTTGATGTCTTATCATTAGCTTCCACTTGCCCAATTCTAATTTTTATCGAATTGTTTTCTTCAGTTAAATTTTGCATCTCCTTTTCCATCTGTCCAGTTGTTCCTTTTATGGAGTTATTTTCTCCATTTAGGTTTTGTACTTCCTTTTCCATTTGTCCAATTGTCCTTTTAAATTCTTCTGTGAATTTTTTTTCATATTTTTAAAGTCATTGGTTAGTTTTTCTTCTGTTTCTCTAATTTGACTTTTAAAATTCTCCCTCAGCTCTTCTAAGAAGGTTCTTTGTGCTTCAGACCAGTTCATATTCCCTTCTGAAGTTTCAAACGGGAGTACAGTCTCAGTGCTGACTTCCTTGGTATTTGTGTTTTGGTCCTTGTCCCCATAGAAAGATTCTATGGTCTTTACTGCTTTGCTTCTTACTCATGATAATCATCCCTTTCCTGGCTTTTAAAGTAGATCCCTGCATCTGGGGCACAGGTGACTCTGTCCCACAGTTCTTGGGCCTAAAACTTGAGGCTATGTGTGTTGTGGCTTCTGATTTTTGTTTTTTGGTTTTTTCTGTATTTAAATTTATTTATTTAAGTTTTCAACATTTATTTCCACAAAATTTTGAGTTCCAAATTTTCTCCCCATTTGTCCTCTCCTCCCACCCCAAAATGCCAAGCATTCTAATTACCCCTATCACCAATCTGCCCTCCCTTCTAACATCCCTCCCTTCTCTTATCCCCATCTTCTCTTTTGTCCTGTAGGGCAAGATAACTTTCTATACCCCGTTACCTGTATTTCTTATTTCCTAGTTGTGTGCAAGAACAATCCTCAACAGTTGTTCCTAAAACTTTGAGTTCCAACTTCTCTTCCTCCCTCCTTCCCCACTCATCACCATTTGGAAGGCAAGCAATTCAATATAGGCCATATCTGTGTAGTTTTTGCAAATGACTTCCATAATAGTTGTATTGTGTAAGACTAGCTATATTTCCCTCCATTCTATCCTGCCTCCCATTTCATCTATTCTCTCTTTTGATCCTGTCCCTCCCCAAGAGTGTTGACTTCCAATTGCTCCCTCCTCCCACTGCCCTCCCTTCCATCATCCCCCCCGCCCTACTTATCCCCTTCTCTCCCACTTTCCTGTATTGTAAGATAGGTTTTCATACCAAAATGAGTGTGCATTTTATTCCTTCCTTTAGTCTAATGTGATGAGAGTAAATTTCATATTTTTTCTCTAACCTCCTCCCTTTTTCCCTCCACCAAAAGTCTTTTACTTGCCTCTTTTATGAGAGATAATTTGCCCCATTCCATTTCTCCCTTTCTCCTCCCAATATATCTTTCTCACCCCTTAATTTCTTTTTTTTTAAACATAAGATCCCATCCTATTCAATTCACCCTATGCTTGCTCTCATTCTCTCTCTCTCTCTCTCTCTCTGTAATCCCACCAACCACCCAGATACTGAAAAAAGTTTCAAGAGTTATAAATATTGTCTTTTCCATGTAGGAATGTAAACAGTTGAACTTTAGTGAGTCCCTTATGTTTTTTCTTTGCTGTTTACCTTTTCAAGCTTCTCTTGATTCTTGTGTTTGAAAGTCAGATTTTCTTTTTGGCTCTGGTCTTTTCATCAAGAATGCTTGAAAGTCCTCTATTTCATTGAAAGACCATTTTTCCCCCTGAAGTATTATACTCAGTTTTGCTGGGTAGGAGATTCTTGGTTTTAGTCCTAGTTCCTTTGACTTCTGGAATATCATATTCCATGCCCTTCAATCCCTTAATGTAGAAGCTGCTAGATCTTGTTTTATCCTGATTGTATTTCCAAAATACCTGAATTATTTCTTTTTAGCTGCTTGCAATATTTTCTCCTTTACCTGGAAACTCCAGAATTTGGCCACAATGTTCCTAGGAGTTTATTTTTTTTGGATCTCTTTCAGGAGGTGATTGGTGGATTCTTTCAATATTGATTTTGCCCTCTGGTTCTAGAATATCAGGGTAGTTTTCCTTGATAATTTCATGAATGATGTTGTCTAGGCTCTTTTTTAAATCATGGCTTTCAATCAGTCCCATAATTTCTAAATTGTCTCTCCTGGATCTGTTTTCCAGGTCAGTTGTTTTTCCAATGAGATATTTCACATTCTCTTCCATTTTTTCATTCTTTTGGTTTTGTTTTGTGATTTCTTGGTTTCTCATAAAGTCATCAGCCTCCATGTGTTCCATTCTAATTTTGAAAGAACTATTTTCTTCAGTGAGCTTTTGAACCTCTTTTTCCATTTGGGTAATTTTGCTTTTGAAAGCATTCTTCTCCTCATTGGTTTTTTGAACCTCTTTTGCCAATTGAGTGAGCCTATTTTTCAAGGTGTTATTTTCTTCAGCATTTTTTTAGGTCTCCTTTACCAAGGTATTGATCCATTTTTCATGCTTTTCTTGCATCTCATTTCTCTTCCCAGTTTTTCCTCCACCTGTCTAACTTGATTTTCAAAATCCTTTCTGAACTCTTCCATGGCCTGAGCCCACTGAATATTTGTTTTGGATGTTTGGGATACAGAAGCCTTGACTTTTATGTCTTTCCCTGATGGTAACCATTGTTCTTCCTCATCTGAAAGGATAGGAGGAGATATCTGTTCACCAAGAAAGTAACCTTCTATGGTATAATTTTTTCCCCTTTTCTGGGCATTTTCCCAACCAGTTACTTGACTTTTGGGTCTTTTTTTCAAGAGTAGGGTATACTCCGGGAATCTGTAAGACCTCAGTTCCTCCAAGGTGGCACAATCAAGCGTGTACACTGGTCTGGGAGAAGTAAGAGATTTTTGTGCCCAGAATCTTAGTAGTTTCCTCTCCACAGCCACCTGGCCTCCAGTTCCACCAAGTCAGCACTGGGGGCTGAGATTTAGATAAGGTGCATGGGCAGGGCTGCCATTCAGTGTGAGATAAAGATCTGCTCCCTCAGGTCCTCTACACAGGGCTGAGGTAAGAATGGGTGCTCAGTGCCCCCAGGGTTTAACGATCCACCAGTGGATGGGGGTTGCTGTAGGGGCTGCTGCTGCCTGCCCGATGTGGCCTCTCTGGCTGCTGCCTAAGGCTGGAGCTGTGGGAAGCCCTTCTCCCTTCCTGGTCAGCTGAAAACACCCTCGTGGTCTCTGGTTCTTTCAGCTAGGAGCTAATATGCTGCAGCTTACCTGGTGCTGAGCTGGCTGGTGTTGGGAAGCAGAGGCCAGGTGAGGTCTTTTTGGATTTCCCCTAATTTACCCTGGAGCTAGCTCATTAAGTGTGGGGGAGGGACAATCTGGCCACAGAAGGTCTCCTCTGCTGAGTTAGAGCATCGGTAAGCTCAGCAGTTGATGATCCCGTTTGTGCTTCCCGATTTCCCTGGGGTGCTGAGGCATGCCTGGGGTCCTGGTGTTGGCAGTTACTGCTTCCCCCTGGGGCTCAGGATCTTCTGTGGTTTGTTGAGGTGGGATTGTCTGGGAGAACTCTGATCCTGCACTGGTCCCCTCAGCGACAGCAAGAGGAACCCTACTTAGCAATCTTCCTAGCCTCATGTGCTAAGAGTCTGTTTACCCCTTCAGCTGCTCCCACTGTTCCAGGGTTTTTCCTGGGGAGATATTCTCTGGCCTTGTCAATGTCAACAAGGGGGGGGAGATAGCTCACTCCTCCATCTTGGCTTCTGGAACAGGAGCTCTCTATCCTTTCTTTCCCAGGAAACTCATCACTAAGAAATTTCTTTGTTCTGTAAGACTGACTCTCCCTGGTCCTCACATCTCATCTGTATCCTTGATTGGAGGGCAGGGCCATAGGCTCCAAGGTCTCTATTTAAAGAGGGGGCTGAGTCCAGTTTTTCTCCTCATTTCCTACCAGCTACTCTGTTGTTGGACTTCTTTGGAGCTTTCCATCATGCCCCACATCAAGTACCTTCTTCTCCTTTCTGTCCTCCCCACCAGCATTTGTGTGTTGTATTCCCCCATTAGATTGTAAACTCCATCTTTGTTCTTATTTGTATTCATACCCCCATAATCAGGGCTTAATACATTTTTATTGACTGGCAAATTATTCTGCTGAGGAGGAAATGGGTGACCTACCAAAAGAGACTAGTGCAGATCTAGTAACTCATTTCTTTTCTGTTTTATTCAAGTCTTTTTATAGTACAGTTATTTTGTGATATATATATATAATATTATATATTATACCTTTTTGCTATATTTACTGTATCTTCATCCCCACCTATGAAACCATGCCTGCCTATCCTATTCACCTCTTGCCCCATATGTGTTCTACAAGGGGTATAGCCAACATGCTAGAGGCTTTTCTCTAGATCTCTTGACGTTATTTGTATAGCACTGCTCTTCCTCTTACCCTCATTGTAAGAAACAGTTAAACAAAACTAGCCAACACACAGACTGTGTCTGACAGCATGTGTCACAGTCTGAATCCTACCTGTTTGTCAGAAGTGAACTAGCACAGTAAAAATGGGCAGAAAATTAAAACAAGGGCAGAACTGAAGATGAATATAAAAGAATATTTTGGTTATATAAGAATGATTCTCGTATGACAAACCAAGATTGAACTAAGGATCGTGATGAATGCCAATGACAATAAAGCCCTTTTTAAGTAGGTTAGAATCAAAGGAAAGATCAGAACAATTATAGGAACTCTAGTTGAAGCATAAGAGATGACGATTTTAGATTCTGGGAGGAAGGTAGAATCTTCATCCCCCATATCCAGTCCATTGCCAAGGCCTGTCAATTTCACCTTTGCAACATCCTTTGAATACATCCCCTTTTCTTTTGATACTATGACCAGACCCTCATCATCTTATGCCTAGAATATTGTAGTAGCCTGCTGGTGGGTCTGCTTGCCTCAAGTCTCCCTACTTTAAGGCATCCTCTATTCAGGTACCAAGGTGATTTTTCCAACGTGTAGGTCCAGCAAAGTGTATCTGCCTTCTCAGTAAACCCTATGGATGCCTATCACCTTTGAGATCAAATACAAACTTTTTTGTTAGGCATCTAAAGCCCTTCATAACCTAGCCCCTTTCTGCCTTTTCAGTCTTCTTGCACCTTACTCTTTGTTACATACTCTTTTATCAGTGACACTGACCTCCTTGCTACTCCATGAACAAGGTCTGACAGTGTCCCATTCAGATTTAACTTTCAGTATCACCTCTAAAATAAAATGTAAATTCCTCAGCCTTGTCCTTAGAACTCCTTTTAATCTGGTTACAACTTACTTTTCTAACCATATTTTGTTACATGATATGCAAAGCAAACTTGTTGTTTTCTGAATTTGACATACTCCCCCCTAAAACCGCCCCCTGCCGACATTTGAACAAACTGACTTTCATACATTCACTAAAATACATTCACTTCATTGTAAGCCTTTCAGAATTCTGATCTTTCTTTGAGGACATCTCAGGTTCTACCTCTGCCTTCCTCAAATCATTCTAATTGTCATTGCCTCCTTTGCTTCAAATTTTCCAAAAAATACTTTTTCTAATTTTTCTCTTTTCCCCTTCATGTCTTACACTGTGTATTATACCTACTGTGTATGTGTTGTACTCTTCTCTAGATCACAATCCTGTCCATAGAATTGTATATTCCTTGAATGTAGGTACTATTTACTTGTATATATTTTTTAATATTTTTAGTGCTTAGTAGAGTGTCTGGAACAGAAGCTGGATGGCTCTTTTATGAAGGATATTATAATGAGGATTTAAATTCAGATTAGAATAGATGTTAGATCTCTTCCAACTTTGTTCTGTGATTTAAGTATTGTTTATCAAAGGAAAGAGTTCAGCAAACCAGTGATTGAATCTTGTTGGGACTGATTTTCTATACCTTTAAATTACATTGTCTAAGCTTGATAATTTGTACTGCTTCTGTATTTTGTCTGTATCCTATTAAGGTACAGTTTATCAAAACCTGGACTCTCAAGTCATTAGTCCTAATAATTTTATTTTGTCACTCAGTATTTTTAGCACAGTTTTTGTGAAGAAGAAGAAAAAAAAACTATTGAAGTTCTGGATGTTTTTCATTCCTGAAAGGCACTATTTCTTACCTTCACCTTTCAGATTCCCATGTTTCTTTCAATACTCAGCTCAAGAACCATTTTCTACATGAAATCTTTTCTGATCTTCCAAGCTGATAGTACTCACCCTCCCCAAACTATCTTGTATATATTCATTATAGGCTTAGAGATATTTATTTATTCTCCTCCAGTGAGTTGTACCTTGAGGTGCTTCTATGCCTACATATATACCGAGTATGCTTAATGTATAGTAGACAGTAAATACTTATTGGTTGATTCTGTTCATCTGTAATTGAAGTTTAGTAACTTGAAGGAAGGGGAGAAGAATGCTTTCTTTTGTTTTTGTTTTTGTTTTTTTTTGTTTCCCAAGAAGAAAACCTGGCAAGATGTGATCAGCAACTTCTTTGAGTCTTTCAGAGAATCTTTTAATGCCTTTAAAGACATAATTTGGGACACTAATTTTGGTCTCCGTTTGAGGTTGTGAACCTCTAGAGAAATCATGTGGCAAGACCCGAGTTTTATTTCCAGGTTTGTCACTAAACTAGCATTGTGATCTTAAGAAAGGCATTTAGCTTTCAAATGCCTCTGTTTCCTCATCTGTAAGATGACAGAGTTGGGCCAAATGACCTCTAAAGTCCCTTCCTGATGTAACATTTTATAATACTTGATTCTAACATAATCTCTTTATTTGACACCCAACATTTTTGTTTTTCTTTCCTTGAAATTAAAAAATTGTTTTGATCCTTAAATTTGAGGGGTGGCTCTTGATCCAGAGCAAATTTGTCGAACCCAGTCTTAAGGAAGGATTCATGGAGAGTAACTAAATGCAAATGTTCATTTAGGCTGCTGCTATTTCCTACTGGGCCTAATCATTTAAAATCATGTAGTTCTCTAGTATCCTGTTTCTCCTGCTGGAAATCCCCAAGCATTGTCCTCCATCCGGAAATGCAAAGACTGGTTACTGGTGTTTGGAGCCTGTAGAATTAAGCTTTCAGGAAGATAAGTGCAATATTTCATTTATACTCTTAATTTATTTGCATACCAGGAAAGGAGGATAGTAAAGAGGAAAAATCTTCCATTGATCTGTGTTATGCTCCCCAAACATGTAATTAAAATATCGTGGATTTTAACAAGAACCACTATAGACAAAGTGGGGGAGAGAATGACTAGAAGAATGAATGTTCTTTTCTTGGTAGGGACCATAAATGTTTCTGCATTTTAAATTTCCACAGTGCCTGGTACAGTATTGAACACTCAGTGATTTTTACAGTTGTTGACTTGTTGGTTGACTGAACTAGAACTTTTGAAATTTACTTGTTTTTGTGATGCCAACTTTTTTTCAGTTTTCTTTTTTTAAATTGAATTTTAGTTTTTTTCACTCAACAAAAATCTATCTTTTCTCCTTCCCACATCTTCCCATGGGGAAGGCTGAACTCTTGTAACAAATATGCATAGTCAAGCAAAACTAATTCCCCCATGGGCCATGTCCAAAAAAATATATGCCTCATTCTGCACCCTGAGGTCCATCACTTCTTTGTCAAGAAGGAAGCAAATAATGTTTTTTATTATGAGTCTTCTAGAATTATAGTTTGTTATTGTGTTGATCAGAGTTCTTAAGTCTTTCAGAATTGTTTTTCTTTACAATATTGTTATTGTATAAATTATGCTATTTCTCATTTCCCTCTGTGTCACATTGATGCTTATAATTCATAAATTGTAGTTATTATCCAGGTTATTTTCTTTAATAGATCTTAACTCTAAATGCCTTAAAATTATAAAAATTTGAAGATTCTAAGAAGTCTTCTTCAGTCATACTTTAAATGCATCTCTTGCTAAAACTCAGTCCTGGATTAGAACCACCAACACTATTCATTGTTGAATGGAGCTGGATTCAGTCAATGTTAGCATTTAGTAAGCTCTTTTTATGTTCCAGTCATTGTGCTAAGCAATGAAGAACTCTACCACTTAGGTTACATCATAGAGTCATAATACCCAATTTCATTTGGTCCCTTAATGTCATAAAGTAGTTCTTTTATTTCTCACTAATTGATTTCCTATCTCACTTCCCACAGAAATTTTTCAACACCATCTCTTCTCTCCTGAAGCCTACTTAAAGGACCCTATCTCTTACTGTCCTGAAGAAATCAAAGCTATTCTTGTTGAGCTCCCTTTTCTCCCATTCTCTTTATCTCAAACTCCTTGATATTATTTTCCACTCTCTCTTCCCCAGTGTCTGTCACAGTGTTGGCCCTTCTCCTCATCAAGATAAACTCTTCTACATCTGTACTTGATACCATTCCCTCCAGTTTTCTCTAGCAGTTTGATTGTATACTCAGTCATCACTGCCTCTTAAATATTCAGTCTTCCCCATCTACTGATTCCTTTTCTGTTGTTTTCAAAGGCATGCTCAACCCTTCACTCCCATCCATAAAAAAAGTCTTCACTGGACCTTCTCATTCCTTCAAGTTAAGTATCTTTCCTTCCTTCCTCAGTCAAATTCTGTGAAAAAACTTTATTTGCTGTCTCTGCTTCTCTCATCCAGTCTTTTATCCTTTGCTTTCTGCCCTCTGACTTCATTACTTACATGAAAATACTCTTTCCAAAGTTGTCTATGATTTCCTGATTAGCAGATCTTACAATCTTTTCTTAGTTCCCAACCTTCTCTATCTCTCTGCTACATTTAACCTTGTTGACCACTTTCTTCTCCTGGATACTCTGTCCTCTCTGGGCATTCATGATATTACTCTTGCCTGGTTCTCCTCTCACCCATCTGACCACTTCTCCGTCTGCTTTGTCTTTCTGTCACCCATGTAATTATAGGTGTTCTCCAAAGTTCTGTCCTAGACCTTACTCTTCTTTCCTCCCTGTACATACTGTCTTAGCTTCCATTAGTTTAATGATTATCTCGATGCAGTTGACTCATATATACATATAAATGTATAACTATACACATACATGTATATGCATATGAACCCATATATGCATATCTATACATATACATACAGATGTGTTATATACATACATGTGTTTATGTGTGTATACACACATATATATTCATGCCAAATCTCTCTCCTGACTTTCATGAAGTTCTGAATCACTAATTAATGCATATTTCAAACTGGATATCTAGGAAACATCTCAAACTCAGAATTTTTAGAATCACCTGCCCACCCTCAACACTTCCCCCTTCCAGACTTCTTCCTTTTTCTGGAAGGAATCTTTCCAGTCTCCCAGGTTATCCAGTCTATCCAGTCTCCTAGGTATCATTCTCCATGATTCAGTTCATCATCCAACATATCCAGTTAGTTGCCAAAGCTTGCCATTTTCTGTGTTCACAATATCTCTTACATTTGGGCACTTTTTATTCACACAGTTAACACCTTCGTTCAGGCCTTCATCACCTTTCATCTGGATTGTTAAAATGGTCTTGTAATTGATTTCCTTACCTCAGGTCTCTCCCCATTCCAACCCATACTACCTCCAAGCATACATCTGACCATGTGACTCTTTTGCTCAGTCAATTCCAGTGGCATCTCATTGGATGTAGGATAATATGTAAACTCTTCTCTTTAGCTTTTAAAGCCCTTCATAATGTGATCTCAAACTATCTTTCCAGCCTCATTGGACATTACTCTCCCTCCTGCACTTTGCATTGCAAGCTGACCTTCTCTGAGTTCTTCACTTATGATCCTTCCTTCTGGCTTCTCTGCCCCCAGGCTTTTATCTCTATCTTAGAGAGTCCTTGTCTTCAGGACATCAAGTACCACCTTCTACATGAAACCTTTCCTGATCCCCTCCAACTGAGAGTGCTTTCCCTCTCAGACTTCTTTTGGGTATAACTATTTTGTATTTATTGGTTTTATATCTCGTATGGTTTATACTTACATAGATACTTTCTTCCCCTTTAAAATGTAAGTTACTTGCAAGTAGGAATAGTTTTATTCTTTCGTATCTTTAGTGGGGGAGACATAGTGGCCACTTATTAAATGTTCTGTCTCTCCTTTGATTTGAATCCTACCATTCTACTTCACTGCATTGAAAAGAATACTTGATTTTCACTAAAAGAAATGAACATTGTAACACCACTGGTTTCACCTCACATTAAATTGGGAAACATGAAAAAAAACTTCCACAAACCAATGCTAAATGAGTTACAGAAAACAGGAGTTCTTAACACGTACTGGTGGTAGACCTTTGTGCTGGGTCAACCATTCCAACAATTTGGAGCTTTTCAAGAAAAGGCACTAAATTTTTGAATCCTTTGAACCAGCTGTTCAACTACTACAAGGCACATAACAAAATGAGGTTAGAGAGGGATTGAGGTGGAAGGAGAAAGAGCCCCATGTTAGTAATAGCACTTTTTGTGAAAGAAACAACAAATTTGAGTCATTCAGAAAAACTCAGGAAGATTTGTATGATGTTATGTAGAGTGAAGAAAGCCAGGATCAAGAAACATGTTTCATGGAAAGAAAATACTAAAAACTAAAAATTCAGGTTAAGGTAAATAGCTAACATTAATCAAAAGACTGATGAAACATTTTTTCTCTCAGTAGAAGGTTGTTGGGGTTTTGAGGGGTATGCAATAGTTTATCCACACTTGCTTAACTCTTTGAAAGAGAGGCGGAGAAGGAAGGGATAAATATAGAAATGCTTTTTTAAAAAAGCAGTACATTTTTTAAAAGGATGCTTGATTTAGAGTTTGATGACCTGGATTCAAAACTTATTAGTTTATCAGGACATTTCACGTCTCTGGGCCTCATTTTCTTTTTCTGTAAAACAAGGGAATTGGGCTTGATGCCTTACGATCATTAGAATTGGTTAAAAATGAAGTGATACCCAGTTGACAAATGGTCAAAGGACAGGAACAGGCAGCTTTCAGATGAAGAAATCTATCTATAGTCATATGAAAAAAAATGTTCGAAATCACTACTGATTAGAAAAAATGCATATCAAGACAACTCTGAGGTACCACATCATACCTATCACATTGGCTAACATGACAAAACAGGAGAATGATAAATGCATATTTCAAGCTGGATATCAAGGAGAAGATGTGGGAAAACTGGAACACTAATGCGTTGTTGGTGGAGTTGTGAATTGATCCATTTTGGAGAGCAATTTGGAACTATACCCAAAGGCTATAAAACTGTGCATACCTTTTGACTCAGCAATACCACTTCTAGGTCTGTATCCCAGAGAGATCATAAAAACACGGAAAAGAACCCACATGTACAAAAATATTAATAGCAGCTCTTTATGTAGTGGCCAAGAATTGGAAGTTGAAGGGATGCCCATCAATTGGGGAATGGCTTAACAAGTTACAGTATATGAATGTGATGGAATACTATTGTTCCATAAGAAATGATGAGCAGGTAGGCTTCAGAAAAACCTGGAAAGACTTACATGAGCTAATCCTGAATGAAGTGAGCAGAGCCAGGAGAACATTTTACACAGTAACAGCCACATTGTACAGTGACTAACTTTGATAGGCTTATCTCTGCTTAACAATGAGAGGATATAAGACAATTCCAAATGACTCATGATGGAAAATGCTGTCCACATCCAGAAAAAGAACTGTGGAGCCTAAATGCAGATCGAAGCATACTGTTTTCTCTCTCTTTATTGTTTCTTCTTTCTTGTGGTTTCTCCCATTGGTTCTAATTCTTCTTTACAACATGATTAATATGAAAATATGTTTAATGTGAATGTATAAGTAGAGCCTGTATTAGATTCACACCATCTTGTGGGGAGGGGAGAGATGGGGAGAAAACTTGGAATTCAAAATCTTATAGAAGTGAATTCTGAAAACTAAAAATTAATTAAAAATAGAATTTAAAAAATGAAGTGATGTTTTAGAACATGTTTCATTAAGTTATGTTACAGAGATTGCTTTTAGGATATTATCAACCAGGAAAGAAAGACCTTCAGAATATTGGGTAGATCATCTAGATTAGAGGATGAAATATTGAAGTAAGTGGAAAAAGTATAGTTAGGTCCTCTTAGAGCTTCAGCTCCCTTCTAGGAAGATTCACAGACTTTTATCAGCTTTATAGGAACAAGAATTGTGCATTTTTGTATCTGTTTTACAAAATTTCTATTTTTTGGTATTTCTGCTTTTTTAGTCAGCCACTTTTCATAGTGAAAACCATATTTTTGTCTATGTAGTATATTCTCAGCCTGAATTCTGTTAGATATTTGTATAGTTAACATCTAAATGTTGACCTATTCCTTTAAATGACTTAGTGAGATCTTTGAAGGTCAAAATTTGAAAGAAGACATTGTTATATAGATACTTTTGCCCAGGCAGGTGTGTACTTTTGCAAATGATATATTTTTAGCAGCTTCAAGAATTATCCATTGGTTGAAAACAGAGCTTTACTATCTTGAATTAGTTTTTCTTTAACACTTATAGTACCTTTTGCCTATTTTAGAAATTTTGGAAATGTTTTGAAGCCATAACTTAAAAGAACTATTGTATGCCTGTCCTTTTTGGTACTCAATTTTTTTTATCTTCCTCACTGTGTCTATATAAATATTAGGTGATGGCCCAACACCAGAAAATCTGAAGAACCAGGGAAGTAATTCCAATTTATTTACAAAGGATAATGATGGGTATCTTTCCAATAAAGATTTACCAGATTCTTTTAATGAGAGTTACCTATAATAACCTTAATTCAGGATAAAGAACAAGAGAACACTGTCAGACAGCATTGGATAGAAGGGGAACAGGCAGAAGAGAGAGGGACAAAACAAAGAGACACTGATACAAGAAATGATTTACAACTCATCGTTAAGTATCACAGTAGAGGAGTGCCTAGATTAATTTAGCATGTCACAGATCTAGCACCTTCAGGGGAAAAATGTTCCTTGAGAGCAACATTCTAGGTAAAGGGCTTCTTTCGTACATTGGTGCCACGGCAGTAGATGACTTTTTTGTTATTGTTGAAATCTTCACATTGAAATGAGCAGAGAATAAATTTGCTGTTGGACAGTGATCTGGGATAATAAATGTTCATTGTACTCAAACAAGAAAAACCATTCAGGGAATTTTGAGATCTTCCTAAGTAGCAAATCCAAAATTCAAAGGTTTTTCTGAGGTGATTTTTCTCACAATTTCACACTTCCAGTGGACTCTTGAATAGAGAGGAGTAGTAGACTAGAAATCAGAGGACCAGGATTTGAGTCCTGGCTCTGTGGCTACTTCCTGTGCCCAAATCCTGTGATTCTGTGAATTGATTAGTACTCAGCCCTTTATATGGAATTATCTCAGTAGGTTCTCAAATATATATATGAACAATGGAAATGTTGATTTTAGATTCCTTCAAGAAGTATGATTTTTTTTTCAATTTATTTCTCTGACTGGGATGATTGCTTTCCCAATTCTGGTAATTGTGAGCAAGAGACAGTTTTAGATTCACTCTTCTAAGTTCTATTAATATTCACTTTTGAACCATGTTAACTTTCTGATATCCACTGCTGTTCCCTTATCTCCCTGCAATAAATTCAGCTCTCCCCTGTAACAAAGCAAAACAGGTAAAATTAAACAATAGAGTGATGGGGCAGGCAGACTTCATTTCACAACCAAAGGTGCTCTTCTGCACCCCCTACCCCCATGAAAAGGGCAGCCAGATGGTGCAGTGGATAGAGCACCAGTGCAGGACTCAGGAGGACCTAGTTCAAATATCACCTCAGATATTTGACACTCACTAGCTGTGTGACCTTGGGCAAGTCACTTAACCCCAATTGCCTCATCCTGGGTCATCTCCAGTCATCCTCATGAATATCTGATGACTGGATTCAGATAGCTCTGGAGGAGAAGTGAGGCTGGTGACCCACACAGCCCTCCTTCACTCAAAGCAAAGTCAAGTGCAAGTCATGTCATTATTTCTCTGATGGCATGGCCTTCTTCGGCAAAGAAGGACAAGCACACACCCCCATGAAAAGAAGAGTGTTTTCCTATATATTCTCCTGGATCAAGGTTGGTTATTACAATCAATTGGAGTTCATACTTTTTATTACTGTTTTAGACATTGTGTATGTTCTCATTTGGCTTATTTCATGATACATCAGTTCATTTTGTCTTGAGCAATAATATTCCATCATATTCATATGCCACAGTTTATTCAGCCATTTCTCAGTTGGTAGGCATCCACTTATTTCATTATTTTTGTCAGTGGTACTGCATTTGTACCATGGATATTTTGGTGAATATGAAGTCTTTATTTCTGCCTTTGTCCTCCTTGGGGATATATGCCCAGTGGAGTGGGTAGTGATTGTCCTAGGTCTAAAGGTATGAGTTATTTAGTGATTCCCCCCATAATTACACATTGCTTTTTCAGAAAAGCCCCCCAACAGTGCTAGTATCATTCACTATTTTTCTTCATCTTTACCAATTTGATGGTTGTCAGGCAAAGCTTCAGAGATGTTCTGATGTTCATTTCTCTTAATAGTGATTTGGAGAAATACTTCAAATGGTGGTTGATAATTTGCAGTTCATCTTTTGAAAAATTTTTGTTCATATCCTTTTATTACTTGTCTGTTAAAGAATGACTTTAGATAGGCCTATCCTTGATTATTGTGGAAGTTCCACAGCTGGTTCAGATATTTGGTTCCTGGCTCATATTTATAAAAGAAAAAATACTTAATATGATGGAACAGATTACATGAATTAGGGACATGGACTTTGGTTCCCACTCACCAGCCCTCAGGAGGTTTTCTGTTTGTCTTTTCAGAGAAAGTAAATTTGAAATGAAATTGCATGCCTAGCACTTACTAAGGAGTTAATTTTGATTCTGTATTAAAATTGCACTAGATTATTTTTCAGATGATATAGCTCTAAATATTAATTTTTACTGCCTTAAGGAATATGATATATATGCCTGAGTCATTAAATCCTATTTTGTGGTTGCTGTGTTGTGTGTATAGTGTATACCAGTTGGTGATGAAGAATATCAGTTGAGAAGATTGCCTTCGCTAAGGCAAGTTTTTTGAAGTCAAGTCTACAGGCATTTATTAAGGATTTACTATATGCCAGGCAATGAGCTAAGCGCTGGGGAAACAAAAGTGAAAACAGTTCCTTCTTTTAAGTAGCTCACAATCTAACGGAGAAGATAGTACGCAGTCATCTGTGTGCAAGTGAGATGTATACAAGATAAGTGGGAGCTCATTCTCAGAGAGAAGGCAGTCATACCAAAGAGGACCAGGAAAGGTTTATTAAAGTCCTTAATTGAATATATAGATTTCTCTAAGTCACTCAAGGACTGTTGTTGACCTGTTTCCTCCAGATATTATTGAAGTTCAACCTAACAGGCAGCTTCTCTTAATGTTAACCATGTCATACTTAGTGTAGTGTTATGATGCCAGATATCTCCCTTGAAATTTAAAATTTAGCACCCTGTTGTCATCTGTGCCTTTGCTTCTCTTAGGCTAATGCTACTGTTGAACATACTAAGGGTGAACCAGCAGGCCATTTGCCTTATGTGTGTTTGTTTTATACCTTGACAACAAAAACAAATTGTGATTGAATGTTTTGAAGGCACAGGCCTTTAAAAAATTTTTTAAATTGTCATGCTTTCCTTCTCAAGACCTTTCACAGTTAACCGAGATATTCCTTTAACTCTGCTGCTGAGAGTATTTGAATAAAAAGAGAGCCATGCATAGATACTTTTTCAGTCCATTTCAACTGCCCTGGAGATAACTTGGATAAATATTGGCTCCCCCATGTCCCTCCTAATCCCTGCTGGGTCTTTCACTGTGCTGAGATTCAGAATACTTGTTTTCTTTTCCTTTTCAGCCCTTCTCCCTGCACCCCATTCCCCTCCTCCAGTGTAATGTGATCTCTCAGGCCTGGTCTTCTGCTTTGGCAGATTCCTTTAGTCTTGAATGGAAAAAAAATTAACCATTTTCTTACCAGTTCTAAGTCTACAGAACTCTAAAAGTCAGATATCATAAATTTATATGCTAGGAGGTTTTTTTTGGGGGGGTGTGTGTGAATTCTAGTGAGGTATTTGTTTGAAAAATATGCCTTTTCGCTGTTTTTCCTTTTGAAGCCTTTTATAAGTGAACCTCTTTGCATCTTTTATTTATTTATTTATTTTTGTTTGGGCTCCTTATTCCTTTCCCTATATTCTACAGTACAGCTATGCTGACCTTTTGGCAGTTTCTTGCACAGGATACGCCATCTCTTTACTCTGTGTCTTTTCCCTTACTGTGCCCCATGCCTGAAATGTTTTCTCTCCTTACCTGAACTCCTTGACTTCTTTCACACTCAGATTAAATCCCACCTTCTACAAGAGACCTTTTCTAAGAGTTTCTTCTCCTATATTCCCCAAATGCTTTTTCTGTGAGGTTAGATTATCTTTTTGTGTGTATTTTGTATGTTCAGGGTTTTTTGCATGTTGTTTCCCATTAGAATGTAAGCTCTTTGAGGTCAGGGACTATATTTTTCACTTTTTTTTGTATTGACAATGGTTAACTTAGTTTCTATTGTATAGTAAGTGTGTAATAAATATTTGTGATTTTTGTTGGCTACATATTTCCCTTAAAATAACAGTTTTATTGCAAAAGTTATATATTTCATGTTCTAGGATTTCCCAAGTAACAATGTAATTTTAAAAAATTATTTTGTGGACTTTCCAATCTACTAGGTACTGGATCTTGATTAAAAAAGCAAACAAAAATCTCACAGTCTTTCTTGAAATTCTTTGGCATACATTTCAAAATTTGACTGAAGTGAAGGATATCAAGAATCTAGATGTATACATGAAAACCTATTATTACTTGCTTTAATGCAGGTATTATAAAGACTATTAAAAATTACTGCTTGTATTTTTTCTAATTTCAAGCCATATTACAGTGATTTTATTTTAGAATGTAGAGGTTAGTTGTTTCTTCCCTTACCACTATGAATGTCACAGTTTGAGACCTATATGTAAAAAATCTATAGTTTTTGAAAAATACTAATGATTTCACATAATCTCATGTCCTTGTTATCTAGATCTCAATAAATTGTCACCTGATTTGTTTTTTCAGTTGTTGAGTAATAATGTTGTAAAATCTCACTATTACAAAACTTAATAAAGAGCAAGATTTGCCATCAGACAACTCTATCTTCTCTTTTGGGGACTTATCCTGGGACTTTAACTATTCAAATAGCCAAAGGGCCTTGTTCTGAAGTAGTGTTATCTAAAAGGCCATGAAAACCCTTGGCCTCAGCTTTCAGTACAAAAATACTCAATAAATGGATTGGCTTTACTTTTCCCATTTGACTTTGGTTCCCAAACCCTTACCGTAGGACCAAAAGGCCTGTATTCTTCAGTTTTCAGTGCTTTCATTCCTATGGCTAGTGTTTGTTTCTCTTGATCTTGGTCCCCTAAAATTTTTTGGCCATTGTTTCAATCTCTTCTGAATAGATATTCATTTGGTATCTGCACCTTTCATTTCTGACATTTTAATTTATGATGGATCTCTCTCTTCCGACTACTCTCTTTTCCCTAGCAGAACCAAAGTGTATACTGTGATGTCCAGAGAAGACTTTAGGAAAACATAGATCTGATACCTCTGAGACATTTCTCAATTTAATAGCAGTCCCAGTGATTGCAAGGGAAGGAAATGTACTTTAGCTGCATAGTAAAAAAAAAATCAGCTATAGAGATGAAATTTAATAAGGATAAATGCAAAGCCCTGGATAAGTGTTTATTTTTTTAAAAATCAGTTTAATAAATACAGGCCGGCAGAGGTGTACCTGGATGAAAATTTGTGCCAGAAAGTTTAGGGGTATTTTGTAGAATGAAAACTAACTATGAGTCAATGCTATGACATTTCAATCAGAAAAAACCAGGGCATGACCCAGCAATAACAGCACCAGGCCATCCCAAAGAGATTAAAGATGGAGATAAAGGACTCATAGGTATGAAAATGTAGCAGCCCTTTTTATGACAAATAACTAGAAATTAAGAGGATTTTCCATCACTTGGGGAATAACTGAACAATTTATATTATATAAATGTAATGGAATACTATTATTCTGTCAGAAAAGATGAAATGATTTCAGAGAACCTGGAAAGACTTGTGTGCACTAATCAAGCAGAACCAGAACAGTTTATATGACAACAACAAAAACATTGCACAACTTTGAAAGACTTAAGAACTCTAATCAGTGTGGTGACCAGTCATGGTTCCAGGCAACTGGTGATGAAGAATGTCACCCATCATCTGACAGAGAGGTAATGGACTTAAAGGTGCACAATGAGACAATTTTTGGCTATAGCCAGTGTAGGAAATTGTTTCCTTTTCTATATATATTTGCTCAAAGTGATTTGTTTTTCTTTTCAAATTGAGTGGAAGTTAGAAATAAAGAAAGTAGATTTTTAAGTGAAGTTTTAAAAAAGATATCATTTGTAAGAAGCCTATAAGAAAACTGGAAGTTTAAATGTCATCCCTGTTAATGTGATGACTGGAGAGGCAATGTGTGAGGATAAAGAGAACTGAGAGAACTTTTCTTGAAAGAGTAATAATAATGATAATAAAAAGTAACATTTACATATAGCACTGTGCTAAGCACTTTACAATTATGTCATTTGATCCTCACAAAGACCCTGTGACATAGATATTATTATTATCATACCCATTTTACAGATTAGGAAACTCAGGCAAACAATGGTCAAGTGACGTGCTTAGGGTCACACATCTAGTAAGTGTGTGAGGTTGGATTTGAACTCAGATCTTCTGACTCCAGGCCTAGATCTCAGTGGATACACTGAGTTACCTAGTTTTCAATTTAGTTAACTGCCAAGAAGAAAGAGTCTAATGAGACATTTCTTGAGAAAAAACCATTTAACTCCTGTGTTGTAGAGAAACTTTATGAAGAGAATTGTTGAGAGATTGTGACTTTGATCTTGAGAGAGATGAATGATGGGACTGTCTCACCAGATCTGAAATCATCAGTTGAAGATGATAGTTGTATGTGACTCTAGCTATATAGTCTTTCTCACTGTGATGCATTGTTAGAATATTCAAATATGCCTTTGTATTATTTGTTACACCAGTAACAAATTGTATAAGTAGTAAAAGAAAGAAAAGAAAAAAAACCCAGTGCAGTCTTAGGTTGCATTAATCCAAAAGTGAAAGAAGTGATAATTTTGGTTGTTCTTTGTTCTTAACCACATTAGGTGTTGAATTTTGGTCCTACCATTTTACTAGCAAGTAATGGAAATCAGCAATGGAAAATCAATCATTTTATGTCATAGTGGAAAGTAGTGGGTTTGACTACAATCCATACTTATTAAGGACTTCAGGGTGGTGCATCAGTTACCAATGAAACACTTGACTAATTTCCTCTCCGATGCAAGCCTGATTTCATTTTTAGAGGGGTCAGGTTTGGGGTAGGATTGATCAGCTGGTATGTCAGGGAGGTTTAAGGGGTAATCAGGATAGTGAGGGAGATAGAGATCACGGTATATGAGTACCAGGTGAAGGAGCTGAGAATATTTGGAGAAGAGAAGATGTAGGTGTGGAGCATGGAGCTGTACTATTTGAAAGGCTGTTCTGTGAAAGTGGGATTAAATTTGTGCTGCTTGATTCCAAGGAACAGAACTAGCAGAAATGGGTAGGATTTGCAGAGAGGCAGATTTATTCTTAATGAAATGAACCATTTCCTAACTAACAGAGATTTCATTTCCCCAAGTGGAATAGTTTGCCTTGGAGATAAAGGATTCTCTTTCTTTTTAAAAATTTTTTTATTGAATTTTCTGTTTCCTATATCACTGTAGTTATTCTACATTATTCTGTCCCCCTTTCCTTCCAGGGAACCCTCCTGTATGAATAGTGTTTTTTAAAAGACCCTCTCCCCCACCCAAAAAATCAGCATAGCTGATCGATACATTGAAAATGTGTGAAAACATGCAATGAGCAACACCTGTGGATCTGTACCTCCACAAAGGGTTTGGTTGGTAGTGTCTTCTCATACCTTTCTGTTTGAGTCCTGCTTGATATTTATGATTTTGTTACATTTATTGTTGATATTTTGGTGTGTTATTCTTTCCATTAATATTGTTGTAGTTACTGTATATTGTTTTCTTTGGCTTTGCTTAACTTCACTCTGCATCAGTTCATACAGATCTTTCCATGTTTCTCTATATTTATTATATACTTCATCTCTTACAGCAAAAAAAATAGTTCATTCCATTAATGTACCATAACTTATTTAGTTATTCCCCTTGACATTCCAAGATGATTGTACTATTTCACAGTTCCAATAATAATGTTTTAATATCCCTATTACTCTATAACTCCTCTACTATTGATATCATTTTGCTAATTTACATAGTGTGAGGTAAAACCTCAGGTTTGATTTTCATTTTTCTTATTAATTAGTGATTTGGAATTTTTTTTCATGTGATTGTGACTACCTTGCAGTTCTTTTGAGAATTATTTGTTCATATAAAGAATTTTCTTTCATTGACGGTCTTTGAGCAAAGTGAATGGCTGCTTGTTGAGCATGTTATAGGGAGTGTGCTTGTTAAGATGTGGATTATATGATCATTAAAGTCCTTTGTAATTTTAAGGTTCTGTAACAATGTGAGTTCAGCATTTTGGCTTATCTAGGCCTCTCTTTTAATATTAAGTGTGATTTCTTCCTTGAAATTTGCATATGAAATGATTATGTTTGTTCCATGGTTGTTAGTTTCTTGCTATGATGCTTGCCCATGGTAGGAATATAGAACAGAGAGATTATAAAAATAAACAGAATTCTAAGATAACTAGTTCTTCTCCCCTTCTCTTGCACAGCTCAGTTGGAGCCAGGAGACAAACCTGGTAGGATTTTAGATCTAGTTGTTATCTCCTTGGAGCTTTTCATTCTGCAAATGAAAAACAAAGCTTAGAGTGAGAGGTTTGATGTTTTGTCAGAATTTCACAAATAGTAAGTGGCAGAGTTGGGATATCGGTAATTTTTTTTTTTATTCCCTTTTGTACCTGGTGGAAATAAAATGTTACCCAACTACTGATGTAATTGCACATTTGGAAACTAATGTAATAAAAATGGTATTAGATTTGTTGCCACAGAACATGGGTTCAAATTTTGACTGATTTTTAACATTAACAGTAATAACTAACTCACTCAAAATTGTACTTGTTTTCCTGCTTGCAATGTTTGGGGTGGGGTGGGGGAGAAAAGTACAGAAAAATAGAGAAATGCCAGTCAAGTTTTAGACAGCAGGGATTAACATTTTATGTTCCAAGACTGTTAAGGTAGCTGTGAAAGCATGACAGGAGGCCTGAAATGCTATCAAATTAGACTTTGGTGATGCCACTAATTGAGATACATCTATTCACCGTAATATGTCTGCTTCTAGGCAGCATAATGTTGCAGGTTGGCCCTATTAAAAAATGTTTTGATGATTAACTTAATAGAAGCAGGTGGTGCTCCTTCATGTTCTTATATCACAAGAAGGCAGAGTACTCTGGAACAAATTAGATGTACTAATACCCTGACTGATGTAAGTGTTTCAGTGCCAATGGAGCTGTATGATAAAGTAGACAAACCATGAGTGCACATAAACTGGACTGAAGATCTGAATATTTTCATTATATTCAGTATTTTGTCATAATAAAAATGAAAACAGATCTTGTGGTTTGTCAATGATATCCTTAGTTCCAAAGTCATACTATAAAGTATTATTAACTAGTAAGGTAAATAATAAAAAGACAAATTCCCTTAAGCTTAAATCAGTTGAAATAAAAGATGAAATTGAGGAATTACTAAAATCTGAAGAAAGAAAAGTTGAGGAACCTGAGATCATTGAAAATCTTTACTTAAAATAGAACTTCAAAAACTATACTTAATAACAAACTAACTACCTTTTGTTTTACATGACTGAAGAGGAGGTGGGCATACTTAGACTGGAATTTCTTAAAGCCCTTTTTAGATTTGATAGCATGAATCCAACTGGTAACCCAACTGTGTTAAAAACAGATTAATTTTTAAAAGCTGATGTTGCTATAACCATTATGAACAAATGCATTCTCCCATAATATTTGACACAAAGTATAAAAACATTCAAGACTTGCACTCAGAAGTATATGCTGTGATTATTTCCATGGAAAGAACTGTATAAAGATTACTCCCAAGGAATATTCTTAAGAACAGGTGTCAAACATCAGTATGGCAAAAGCTAATTGAGAAGTCTACTGAAGATCTGTAAACAGGCAATGGAACAGTACCTCAATGTCTTTCCAGTACATGCAGGAGAAAATATAAATGCTATGTTGTGTTCAATTAAAGGGGACAAAAAAGAAATTTGGAATTTGGAAAACAAAAATACATGAGAAATTATAGATTCCCTTTATCAGCAATTGAAAGCAAAAACCAGAAAGTTATAGCAATACTGGAAGTCAAAACAATGCAAACAACAGTAAATTAAATGAGAAACTTTACTTGAGAGCAAAGATATCAGTTAAGACAGAAAATCCCCAAGGAGGAAGATACGGTAATTCTTGTCATCCATATGCTTGTAAGAAGTCTAATATAACAAAAATGCAAGTTGGATCAAACAGAAAACAGAAAAGTGTGTACTATTATTACAGTGAACCACAAAACACATTTTTGTTGAGGGAAATAACTGAAGAACTACTTAAGCAGTTTCTTTGTAAAGCTAAAAAGGTATGGGTCTGAATAAGATCCAGAGTTATTAACTCAAGTGGTTCATGGTGGCCCATTAATTACTAGCAAAGCACTTAGTAACTTCCTTTCAAATTCAAAGCTCATTTCATCTTTTTCTTAACAAAAGACAGTATATATTACCAAAGATGAGAACACCAGTGACCTTCCAAATATGAGCCAAAGTACATGTTTTTATACTTTTCACAAAGCATTTACAGCTTGTAACACTCAAAAAAAAGAGTCTTTAAACATTATAAGAAAGATATGCCAAAAAATCCCAGGGTTCATGTAAAGAACAACTTATTAATAATCTGATGATTATTGAACATGCTACTGAAAGGCACCATAATATTTCTGTCATACTTATTGATTGCTGCTGCCTTTGACTCAATCCCACATCCATGGCTTGGTCATGTATTACAAATATATAAATAGATTCAAGAATTAGTGTCTTTGATATCCATTTGGAAAATTGTTCTTGATTTTAAAATTGTCACCACCACAATGTCAGCAACAGTTTATATAAAATGAAGTAGGATAGTACAGTGAAAATAGCACTAACTTTGGAGTCAGGGGACCTGAGTTCAGTTGCTGCCTCTGGGCAAGACACTTCACCAGCCAAGTGTTAATTTATCTGTAAAATGAGGTTATCGGACTAGATGATCTCCGAGGTCCCTTGTGGTCTGAATCTGTGAATTTCCAGGGAGGTCATTTAAATCCACCAAAATTCTGCCTAACTTTAAATCTGTCATCATCATCATCATTTCTGAATAAAACTGTGACTTTCGAGTCAAAGAGGGATCTCTCTGTAAAATATCATATGAGTCACCTGATATATCTCATGGACATCAAGTTAGTCACTCTGCTGAAAAGCAGATTAAAGTTACGGCATTTCAAAGAAACTTTATAAAGTAATATCAAAATATTATTTGGATCCCAAAAATAGAAAATTCTTAATTTCCATCAAGGGAAAATAGAGATAAAAAAGCTTTGAGCTTAAATCTGAAGGTCAAATTGAACCACAGATGAAAATGGTTCCAAATACCTTGGTCTTCTCCAGATAAGACACATCAAGCATAAAACTCTCCAGGAGAAAGCTGAGGCTTTATATGCTGAGATACTGATTGACATTCTGAAGTCAAACCTTTATAGGAAGAAGACATTTATAGCAATTAACCTCTACAAAATAGCAGTCTTACCATATACTTTTGGAGCAGTAAAGGAGACTACAATGGATCTAGGTGTTTGAGCAAAAAACCATTACATTTTAATGAAACTCAGGACATAATATCCTAAGGTTATAATATTAAAAGGGAGGAAAAAGGATTAAAGAATGTTCTCAGAGCATGTAATAAGTGGCTTAAAATATTTTTACAGAAATAGTTTTTGGACCAACAGATCTTATTTCATAAAGCAGTAATAAAGACTAATAATAGGTATGTGCCTTTGAATTTGTGAAATGGAACCAGAAGTGTTTTATCTTTGGACAGCACCTATAAAAGGACTGAGATTCAGGAGGGGAATACATATGGTGCTCCATGGGTAACATCCACATAAATGCAACCAACAATATATTGGCAAAAAAGTATTAAATGAACGTCTAAATCATGCGTATTTGTTTATAGAAGTGGAAAGGTGACCAGAATTGGATCATTGCCACTAGAAATTCAAGAAGGTTTTCTTTAAGGAGTCTGTATTTATTCACTGATGAAGCTTAGACAGTCGAGGTTCCAAAACAGACATCAAAAAATTAGCACCTACTGGATACTTAGAAAGACACAATCATGTATTTAGAATCATACACTAGAAGTTTACTATCCTTAATAAAGTAAGACAAATTCTCACACTACCTTCCTTTCCCTCCACTACTCAATTTTATTTTAAAATCTTAATTCTTTTCTTCTGACCTTTCCCACTTCTGCTAATATTGAGAAATCAAGAAAAACAAAATCCCTGTTAAAAACATGTATAGTCAAGCTAAACAAATTCCCACATTGGCCATGTACGAAAAAATCCCCCCAAAACAACAAACTCTTAAGTTTGCACTGATTCCATCCTTTATTTATCAAGAGGTAGGTAGTATGTTTGACTAAGTCCTGTGGAATTGTGATTGGTCATTGTGTTGATCAGAGTTCTTCTAAATCTTTAAGAGTTGTTTTTCTTTACAATAATGTTATTGTTGTATAAATTACCCTCGTTCTACTCACTTCCCTTGCTCTGTGTGTGTGTGTGTGTGTCTGTAGTTTGAGGGGGGATGTCTCTATTTTCTCTATAGAATGAGGGGAATAAACTACTAGATGATCTTAATGCACCTTCCTTTTCTGAATCTTAATCTGATTATTGTTTATCCTGCTGGACTAGTCCCAAAGCCCTAGTGTGGGCAGCCCTCAGTGAGCGTTTTAGTCTACCTAAAGAGAAGAGACAAGGTACTAGTCCAGTTCTCTTCTCTGACACTGCCATCACCTTGGTTCAGGTCATCATGACCTCATGCCTGAAGTATTGCAGTAATCTACCGACAGGTCTGCCCGCCACAGTTTTTTCCCTATTCCAGTGCATCCTCCATTCACCTGCCAAAAGTACAGGTCCAACCACTTCACTCTCTCTATTCAGTAAACTCATGTGACTCCCTATCACCCCCAGGATCAAACGTAAACTCCTTTTTTTGGCATTGCAAGCTCTTTATAACTTTATCTTCCCACTCCCTTCCTGTCTTCTAATACCATAACTCCTTGCCACATACTCTTTGATCCAGTAACTGACCTCCTGGTTTTTTCATGAATAAAGACACTCCATTTCTCAGCTTCAGATGTTTTCTGTGGATGTCCCCCATGCCTGAAATACTCTCCCTCCTCCTCTCTATCCACTGGCTTCCCTCAAATCTTAATTAAAATCCCAATTCCTTTTAATTCTAGTGCCTTCTCTCTGTTAATTATTTCTATTTATCCTGCATGTAATCATCCCTTAAATTGGTATAGATAACACTGTAAAGTTAGTAAGAACTCCCATAATTCTTATCTCAGTTGATACTCAAAACATCCTGTGAGATTTGTAGTGCAATTATAATTGTCCCCATTTTACAGATGAATCAATCAGCAAGCATCTATTAAGTATCTACTAATGAGTCAGGCACTGTACTAGATCCCTAAGGTAGATATCCAGGACAAAAATGAAACACTTCCTATACTCCAGGAGCTTATATCGAATGATGCGAAGTGTACATTATACAAAAATAATAATTGTGCCAGGGGCAGGTAAGTTGTGCAATGGAAAATGTCCCATACCTGGATTCAGGAAGACTCATCTTCCTGAATTCAAATCTAGCCTCAGATTCTAGCTGTGTGACCCTGGGCCAATCACTTTCATTTGTGAAATGAACTAGAGAAGGAAATGGCAAACCACTCCAGTATCTTTGCCAAGAAAACCCCAAATGGGGTCACAAAAAGTTAGACACAATTGAAATAAATGTTCCAGGCACTGTGTTAAGTGCTTTACAATTATTATCTCATTTGATCTTCACAATAACCTTGAGAAGTGGGCTTTAATATTATTTTACAGATGGGGAAACTGAGGTTAACAGTAAAGTGACTTGCCCAGGATCACACAGCTAGTAAATGTCTAAGGCTGGCACTCTCGGCTTGGCACTCTATTCACTATGCCATCTGCTTTTGGGATATTCTGTATAAATTCATGGAAAATGTATACAAAATGCAGTGCATTTTGAAGAAGAGAGAGCACTGAGATGGGGGTGGGGGCCGAAGAGGAGGAGGAGATCAGGAAAAGTTTCATGTAGCAGATAGTGCTTGAGTTGAGTTTTGAAGAAAACAAGGGAGATTCTAAGAGTCAGATGGAGCACATTTCAGGCATGGGATACAGCCAGTACAAAGGCATGGAGATGAGAAATGGAGTATTGTGTGAGAAAGTGCAAGAGAGCCAGTTTGGTGAGAGTGTAAATTGTGTAGAAGGAAGTCATGTGTAATAATGCTAGAAGGAAAGAATGGGACTAGAATGTTTCATAGCTTTAAATGCCAAACAGTGAAGTTGGTATTTGCTGTGAGAGAGGTTATAATATGAGGGGTTTTTTGGGTGGGGTAATGATTTAAGCTCAAATTGTAGATTGGAGTTAGGTAGTAAAGAGCTTTAAATGCCATGCAGAAGCTTATATTTGATCTTAGAGACAGTAAGGAGCTATTGGCAATGACCCTTTAGGAAAATCATTTTGTCAGTTGTATGGAGGATAGATTGAAGTGGAAAGAGGCTTGCATCAGAGAAATCAGTCGGAATACTACTGTTAATATTCCTGGTGAGAGGTATTAGGGCCTGAACTAAGGCAGTAGCTGAATAAATAGAGGGAAGAGGATGGATGCAAGAAATGTGGAAATAGAAACAGGAAGCATTGTCAATCAATTGGGATGGGTGTGCTGAGTGACAGAGAGGAGCTGAGAGAATGATAGCAAAGTTGGAACCTAGGTGACTAGAGTAACAGCGGCTTCCTCGCAGAAACAACAAAGTTTGGCAAACGAGTGAGTTCCGGGGGTAAGATAATGCATTCTATTTTGGACATGATGAGTTTGAGATGTTAGTGGGATATCCAGCTTTAAATGTCCAATAGATAATTAAAGATGAACCACTGAGCTGTGGGAAGTGACTAGGAGTAAAAATCGAGGAGTTATCTGCAGAAATGATAATGAAATTCTTGAAAGGTCATCAAGGGAGAGTGGAGAGAAAAGAGAAAAGGACCCAGAATCATCCTGGGACACACATATTACAGTGAAGGTGTGTAAAATAGATGAATAACAAAGAAAACTGAGGACTGGTCCAACAGAAAGGAGAATGAAGAGAAAGCCATGCCATGGCAACCTAGAAAAGAAAGAGTATTCTAGAGGAGAGAATAACCACCACTGTCAGATACTGCATACGGGTCAAGAAGGATGAGAATTAGAGAGAAGGCTATCAATTTTAGTGATTGAAATTTGGCAGTGAAGAGATTGAAGCCCAGAGGAGTGGCCTTGTACAGTAATATATACATGTAGGTATTGCCATCATTCATTGCCATGTCTTCTGGATATGTCCAGTGATCTTTCTACTGCATAAGTTGGGGATGCTATGGACGAGATTTCTGTCTGAATATCTGTTGGAGTAGGTGACCTCTGTGTTGTGTTCCCTTTAAGTTCAGATTGTGACTCTGATTGTTAGAATTATCTAGGGTAGTATAACTGACTTTCTCCTTAACCCTCTTTTCAAGATCAAATAGTCTCAGTTCTTCCAGTCTTTTCTCTGAAAGCCTATTCAATAATTTTAATTCCTTTACTCTGCACTCTTTCTAAATTGTCCACATGTTGTTTAAAGTGTAACTTCACACTTGGAAATAATGGAATTATATTAATGGATAAACCTGAAAAGATAAATCACCTAAGTAAGAACACTGTTTGATAAGGACTGCTGGGAAAACTGGAAACTGCTTTGGTAGAAATTCTGTATTGTCAGTCCATGACCACTCTGTCTGGTAGGTAACATGCCTCATCAGTAGGCTTCTGGAGCTGGGGGTAGTCATTTCATTGATTATAGTTCTCAAATCCTTCAAAATTGTTTCTCTTTACACTGTTCTTGTTACATTGTTTTCTGTTTCTGCTCAGTTCATACTGTATCAATTCATACACATTTTTAGGGGGTGAATAGTGATAGAGGTTATTACAAAAGATAAAATAAGTTTGATTACATGGTATTGAAAAGCTTTTGTATGGACAAAATAATGCAACTAGAAAAGAAAGGAAGTGGTTCACTGGGAGAAAAATCTTTATAGCAAATATCTAAATATTTGATCCTGTGATACCATCATTCTTGATAAAGGTCTGATATTCAAGATGTATAGACATTTAACAGAAAGATACAAGACCATAAACCATCACCAGTGCGTTCATCCTTCATTCCTGAAGACCATGCCATCAGAGAAATGATGACATGACTTGCACTTGACTTTGTTTTGAGTGAGGAAGGGCTGTGCAGGTCACCAGCCTCACTTCTCCTCCAGAGCCATCTGAGTCCAGTGACCAGATGTTCATCAAGATGACTGGAGATGACCCAAGATGAGGCAGTTGGGGTTAAATGACTTGCCCAAGGTCACACAGCTAGTGAGTGTCAAGTGTCTGAGGTGAGACTTGAACTCAAGTCTTCCTGACTCCTGCACTGGTGCTCTATCCACTGCACCACCTGGCTGCCCCAAGCCAACACCAGTATGTAAGTGGTCAAAGGATATGAACAAACTGTGCACAAAATGATTGCAGACTATTAACAACTATATGAAAGAATGCTTCAAAGAGTAGATAAAACACTGCACATAGAGTCAGGAAGATTTCAATTCAAAACCCACCTCAGACAGTTGCTGTATCACCTTGGGCAAGTCACTTACTGTCTCTGTGCCTCATTTTCCTCATTTGTAAAATAAAGGTTGGACTTGATGGCCTCTAAGGTCTTCTCTAGCTCCAAATCAATGATCTTATAATTCTGTGAAATAATAAGAAAATGTAAATCAATACAACCCTGAGGTTTCATTACACATCTATCAAACTGTCAAAGATAACAAAAGATGGATAGTCTTTGTTGTGGGGTCATAGAAATACAAATAATGCTAGTGCACTGTTGGTGAATCTGAATTTATACAACTATATATGGAAAGTAATTTATGATTGTACAAAGAAAATGTTTGCAATGTCCATAAGCCTTGACTGAGAAAGATCCCAGTGTGCTAGGCATCTGCTCCAAAGAAATCAGTGGCAAAAGGAAGATCTTATATACACCAAAGTTTTTATAACAGTGCTCTTTGTGATAGCAAAGAACTAGAAATAGTAGATGACCTATGGGGAAATTGCTAAACAAATTGTGGTGTGAGTAATTCTGGGATATCATTTTGCTGTAAGAAACTGTGAACATAATGAATGTAGAAAAACATGGGAACACTTATGAATTAATACAAAGTGAAGTAAGCAGAACCAGAAAAGCGGCATTTATGTATATAATATAATGGAAATAACAAAGCAATTCAAATGGAATGCTATAAAGTCATAATGACCAAATTTAGCGCTAAAGAAAAGATTAAAGAAGACACCTCTGCCTTTGCAGAAGAGTGGGGAAGTGGGGGGTGGAGGGAGGTTGACTTGAGGAGGTGGAATTCAGCATATCAAATCAGATTTTAAAATGTGTTGGTTTGTTTTGTGGAACATTTTTTTTCTTTCTTGCTCTTTTAAAATTATTTGTTATAAGGAATGACACCCTGAGTTGGGGGTTGGGATTATACAGTCAAAAATGTCAGTGATATAAAAATAAAAGATATAAATAAAAATTTATTTTAAAAAGTCAAGTGTGGCTTTTAAAATCCACATAGTATTACATCAATATAGTATTAATGTGTAAAAACAAAAGATACTCATAAAATTTATTTTTAAGAAAATGCGGCTTCCAAAGTAGACACAATATAGTATCGGTATGGTGTTACTGTTAGCCCATGTCAGTATTGTCTGGCATTATTTAGAAGTCCTTCTTGGGTGTGCCTTCATACTTAGAAGAGATTAGAGGTGGCTGTAATTTTGCCTTCAGTTCATCAGTGATTTGTAGATGGGTATAATGTCTTGGATTGATTTGGTAGTGGGTAGCATGTGGAGAGTTTGAATATTTCTTGGAAATTCCCAGAATGCTTTTTCAGACTAATTAATCATATAGGCAACAAGCATTTATTATTTATTATATGCTGGGTTGTGTGCTAAGTGCTAGGGAATACAAAGAAAGGCAGTTGATGGTTTTATGACTTAATCTGAAAAGATTTGAGCACATAGATATATAAGTATTCTTCTGAGTAATGGAATATTGACTATGATTTTTTGTATTAGACATTGGAGCTAGGTGTTAGTAATTTAAGTTAATTTTGTTACTAGCGATAATAAGTAGCATCTATATAGCTATTTAAAATTTACAGGGCACTTTATATATTTTATGTCATTTGATCTTTACAACAACCCTGGAAGGGGGAGGTGCTATTATTATCCTCATTTAACTGATGAGGAAACAGACTGAGAGAGAAGTGGCTGCACTCACACAGCCAGAAAGTGTCTGAGGCTAGATTCAAACTCATGGTTCCAGATTCCACGTCTACCCATCTTTCTGCTTCTCCATGGGTGTCAAATACAAGGGCCATGGCCCAGTGCAACTGACAACACTCCCTCGTGCCCCCAAAATAAATTAAACTATAATTGGGAAATATTTAACAAAATAAATAAAACTTCAGAACAACATAGATGATATTAACATGTCCTTTTCTAAATCAATATAAACAAACTGCAAGGATCTTTATATATGGTTTAGTGGCCCCCATTTCTGTTTGAGTTTGACACCTCTGCACTACCCTATTATTTGCCTATATCTGCATGTATAACAACATAATATATGCCAGCAGAGGATTTAGATCCATTTTTTGATCATCTTCAAAGATAATAGATTAATATTGTAACGAATGTCCATTAATGAGCACCTATCAGCATTAGCCCATGATTTGAGATTATAGCACTTTAAATTTAAAATGGTATGTAATAATAGGTTATGTGACATACACTGGTGTTAACCCTCCAAACCATATCCAGTCCAATCTTGGATTCTTGTGTGCTTTCTTTGGCAAGCATAACTGAAGATTTCGTTACTTAATATGCACAATGCACTGATGATTTATCCAAGTTTGAGTCATTACAAAATAGACTAAAAAATGCACTCAGTAGCAAGCAAATGCTGCTTTGCTTCATGAGACGAGTGCTGCTATCAGTGTTTCCTGACCTTGGGGTTCCTTTGTAGCAGATGTACCCTCTCCCTGCATATCTGGTATCTAATCAAAGTAATTAAAACTGGAGTCCAGAAAAAGAGAAGGGTCTGATGTACCTCCTGCTGTGGAATGACATGTAGAAAGAAAAATATATTATTAGAGAAAAGGAAACTTGGAGCCTGTCAAGAATTTTACTTCTGTTAGGTATGTTTCTCTGTGTACTCTTTATTAGTTTTTTTGTGTTTTGTATTTTATTATGTATTTTGAATCCATAATGTTCCTGCTGCTGTACAGCATTATGCTTTAGTACCCAGAAGACACAATCATAACTTCCTAGAGATAGAATGAGGAGGCAGCTTGCTGTTGTGATAAGGCTATTATACCTGGGATCATGAAGCTTGAGCTTAAGTCTTGACTTCCATATTTATATTGCCGTGTGATTTCAAGCAAGTTTCTGAACCTCTGTTTCAGAATAATTAATCAGACAAATAAATGAACCTCAGGGTTTGGTGCATCTGTAAAATGGGGATATGTTACTACATCCCTCTCCAGGTGTGTGTGTGTGTGTGTGTGTGTGTGTGTGTGTGTGTGTGTGTACGTAATTATTTTTAAACTTTCTTGTGCAGAATAGAAATTACCTTATTTGTTATTTTGTGGTGGTGGTGGTGGTAGTACTAGTAGTAGTAGTAAAATTTTCATCCAGTTAGCCACACAAAAATCCATAATGTAATAAAGTACTTAAAAGTTCAACATCATATGATATGCTTCTCATTTTATCCTGTGCTATCAGTTTATTAAACACTTACCTCTCACATGCCTTATTACTGTTTTGAATAGGTCTGAGAAGAACAAGATAATTTAGAACCTACATATAAAGTATTAAAGCATTGTTCCTTTAATAGAGTAAACATACTGTTTATTCATCTCTCTGATATTCGTTAAATAAGCCTGCATTGATGGCACTGCTAGAGGTAATTCCACTGGAATTTCTGCATTATTCAACAGCATTCTTGAGACATAGGATGTGCTTTGGCATCAGACTTTGAGTGGAATTCTTCCTTATGCAGCAGCATTCCCAAGCCAGAGATTTGGAGAAACCTCAGGATGACATGAAGACAACTTAAGAAGTAGAGTGTTTCAGATTTATTGAGAAAGCAGTCACTCCACAGCGTGAATTAATGCATTAATGTGAATGCTATGATCAGTATTTTTAAACTGATATTGCTGGTTTTCATTTTAAATTAGCAGATTGCTGTTTTAGCTTTGAGTTTTCAATTTAAAAGGGAAATACTCTAAAATATGCTAGAAACCTGTTATACCATAGATTTTATGACTCAAAGAGGCACTGTGGATTAGTGAAAAGAGTTTTGGATTTGAAATCAGAATGCCGGAGTTAAAATCCTGGCTAAGATAGTACTTACCTGTGTGACCTTTTTGGCCCTCTATATAAAATGAAGGATTTGGACCAGATGATAAATATAAGTATTTTTCACTGTTGGAGTCATTCAGCATATTTCTTACATGAGCAGGCATGATACTCACCAAGTTTTAGAACAAGAATATGTATAGAAGAGCTAGATTTGATTTTTTTAAAAAATTGTTGGATTTTGGAGTGTGGTCCTTTTAAGATGTTAAGATAATTTTTATTGCTTCATTTTGCCTTAGAAACTTCTCTCTAATAGTATCTGAATATTTTACCATGAGGAGGAAAATAACGCTACACTGGGCTACAAATTTTGAGAAGTTGGAAAGCCAAGCAAAGTCTGGTGGTTTTGTGGCTTTCTGTATGGTCTAGGTAATGAAGGAGTTAAGAATCCACCCACTTGAGCTTCTGTGGGCGTTACTAGCCTGCCTGATGTCATGAAGCCAGACAGCCCAAGCCTGAAGGGGGCCCTTTGTTGGCAATTTAACCAAGCACTGCTTTCTGACTCTACTGAGTGTTCAGCGGCCTGAGAATGAGGGGCGGATGGCAGTTTGGGAGTTGCCGTAAGGAATAGCTGCTTTAACTTTGTTGGGGTTTTTTTTCCTCCCGCCAAAAGAGGGACCCCCAAAGGAATGAGAAGCTGTTCCACTTAAGTTACAAACAACATGGGCACAATGGAGGAGCCCCATTTCAGGGCACTTTAATGATCCAAAGAGTGCTGGATTATTTAGCCTTCTCAAAAGGATTTTTATGTGAGAGACTGGAGCAAGAAAAAGGACAGGAAGGGGAGGGAGGAAAAACACATATCAAGGACGCTTTCTAACAAATGAAAATGTTGGAGATTTGTTTGAAGTTGGTGGGTTGCAAGTCAAAGAAGGGACTTTCCTCTTCCTCCAGCTGTTATTTGGAAGGTAAGTTCAAGGCACTTACAGCTTTTCATTGGGTTCAGAAGACAGACTTGAGGCCTGAAGGCCTAGGGGGCTGGATTCCTGAAGTCTGGAATCCGGTTTGCTTAGGCCTCTCCCTAGCCAGTCCTGTGGCCCTGCTTTGTGAGAAGAACCACCTCACTGTGTGGATATAGCCTCCTAGGCTATGAATTAAGAAAGGATTTTAGTTCCTACAATCATTTCAAGTGTGTTAGAATTGTAATTTGTGATATGATAACTTTCACTGGAGTTTCTGGCAAAGGTTTTTAAATACGGAAGTTTTGATAAAGTATACATGATAGTCTTCTTGTCAAATAGCCAAACTTGAGTAATTTTCACTGTTAATTGATGATTGCATATTAAAAGTGTGAACCCATGTTTGTAAGACATGTGATTTGCATTAAGCATCGTCTACAAGGAGAGCATGGCTATACCATTTATGGTTGCAGAATTTCAAGTGCTCTTTCTGATCATTCCAGAGTAGATGGGGGAAAACTCCTTTCAATCTTATCTACAGACTGTGAATTTGGTTGAAGGAATGACTTTCTCATACTGGGGAAGAAAGATAAATGATCTAGAAAGGAATTCTAAATGAGTCAAAGTACTTGGAAAAAGGACATGTTCTCATTTCTTTCAGTAATAAGGCCTAGTACCAGGAGGATTTCACTTTTGTCTTACTCCCCCCACCTTTCTTTTTTCTTTTCCCTTGCTAGCTTCTTTTCCTTTCTTTTTCCGCTTTTAGCTTTAAAAAGTTGTAATATTAGGAAAAAGTAAATTGACCACAGTGAGTCGTGACTGGTGTGGAATTAACATCTCTGTGAAAGTTGATGGCCATGTTATGATTGTTGGTAATCTTTGGATTATCGCAGAGTTTTGGAGATAACGATACAGTATCATCCAGGACTTAGGAGTTTAGATGAGAGGGTATGATCTCTTGTGGTACCTTCCAGCTCTCAGACATAATCCTAGGATTTGAATCTTGCTGATTATCTCTTTGGAATTGGAATTTTTCATCTTTGTATTCCCAAAGCGTATCACAATGTCCAGCACATACTAAATATAGTTACTGATTAAAATGGAAATTAAGTAGTGAAAGAGAGAAGCTTTTAGTAAAAGTGAAATTTTGTTAGAGCCTACGAAATTTTCTAGTTTTTAGTTATATTTTTCTAGTATTTAGTTGTATTCCATCCAATTTTTGATGGAAATTAAGCTTCACTTATTTGCTGGCCTCAGTTTCTTTTTTTTCTGAATCCTTGCCTTCTTGGAAGAACTTTATGGAGTTGAGGTGTACTATTCTAGATTCTAAATTCCAGTGAGATAGGTGAAAAATGTTTTTTTTTTGTGAAAAACAAGATGAGCACAGCTGTTTCACACCCTGGTTTGATGTTTTTGTAAGGAACTCACAAATCAGTCAAGCTGAGAAAAATAGCAGCATTTTAAGATGATAGTTTATTTGGCTCCAAAAGTTTGCTTTCAGTGATTATAGTTCTTCTCGCTGTTAAAGTCTGATGCTTAGAGTATTTGTATTTCAAGTAGCAGAATACTTTTTTACCCATTTACATTTATTCAATAAGCTTTAGAGACTAAGTATTATCTCATCAAAATTTTTTTATAGATGAGCCAGAGGTTTGGTTATGTGTTATTATCAGTGGAAGTGTAATAAAGCTGAAGCCTTCTGACACTCATTTTCTGTACAACTTGAAAGTTTCTTTGGGTAAATTGAATAACCCTGTCCAGATTTCCTGACTTGGAAATTTTAGTATCTTAGAAATTCTCATTCTGGAAACTTTGGAATTTTGAAATATCTTACTGGCATTCAATAAGCTCCATAATTTAAAAAAAAAAAAAGAACAAAGTCTCTCAAAAGAAAAAACCCTTTTCATGGTGTGGCATATTGTTTTAGGCCTAAGTAAACATTGTCTATTTCATCTATAAGAGGAGAAGTATCTAGAAATTCATTCTTAGGAGACCTTCATATTTTAGTACTGTGTTTAGATAGTGATGGCAATGGAACCAATATTTTTGTAGTTGATTTGAGGCCATTTAAATTTCAGTGATAATGACTTAGGAAATGTTAAGGTCATTAGCTGTTTGGGAAAAACTGTTGCCAACAGCGGGGTAAGTAATTTTACCTTTGCATTTTCACTAATGTTTCCAGTCGGTTGTACAATTGTTCCTACAGTGAATATGTTTTCATACTTGTTCAAATGGTGAACAAGGATTGGTTGAGCAATTTTTTTAGTGCTTGGCCCAGAAGAGTTTCTTAGTTTACTGATCAATGAAGTTGAGTGCAATTAAATCTTTAATTTCTTCTCCATGATAAGCAAAGCAACTTGAACCGTTTATACACAATTCCACCTATTTGAACAAAGGCTGTTTCTCTTCAAAATAAAAATGTTCTTTTGAATCCAGTATGAACTATTGTTATTATGAATCACTTTTCCCCATTCAATGGTACCCTTAAAATTCCTATAACTGATACCAGAAGTAAGTGGATTCCAACAGGAAATAGGGGAGGGAAGGAAAGGAATATAATACCAGTAAAAATCATAAACCTTTAGCAGTTGATTTGTGATGCCTAACTTCATGGCATCTATGTTTAGTTTTATCACTGTGACATTTAAGTCATGTAATCTCTGGCCCATTCAATTTTCCAGTGATATTTTGAAAATTTTTTCCTTTCACACTTTGAATTATTTTTTACCATTTAAATTTGTTGTACATGAACTTGAGTGACTATTATGATACATTTATATTATGTAAATCAGTAATTAATAACAATCCAACCAACTCTTTGAGAACATTACAAATGTTTTACAAAGGACCACTTTATACTCATCTTTTTACAAGTAACTACTAGTTTTATATTGTAGCAGCAACACAATCACATTTCTTAGAATAAAACAAGAATTTATTAAATATTCATTATGTGCCCCAGGCACTGTGTGCTCAGTATCTCATTTTAAATTAATTAAAGGAAAATTCTTGGGTTATAATATCAGAGAAAATTAGGGAAATAATTTAATTTTGCTAATGACAAAGCCAGTTGATCTGTCAGTCAGCAAGCATTTAAATCCCTACTATTTGGTAGCTATTCTTTACATCATCAAAAAGATAAGGTGTCTTAGAGCATTAAAATTAGAACGAGTCTTAGAACTGTTGGAGATCCAGTACAGAACATTTAGCCCAATCCAGTCTTTTTTCATTTGAGGAAATAGTGCAGTACTCACCCAACGTCTCTTGACTGGTTTGTGGCAAAATTGAACTCCAAACCCAGGCCTCCCTCTGTCCATCTGTCAGTCTTCCTTCTGCCACATTGCACTGGAATACTGGTGGGTGATTGGGGGTGGTTCTTGTGGACAGAGTGTGTGATTGTCCCCAAGAGCTCCCCCCAGAGTGTGGACTGGAATCAGAATTCAAGGAACTGCTGTCTCCCACCTTTCATTCACTAGCTGTGTTACTTTGGGTCTCAGTTTCCTTATCTGTCAAATCATGAAATTATCTGTTCTGCTTTCTTAATTAGGCTGTTGAGGATATCAGATATTGCCTGTGAAAATGCTTTTTAAAACCATAAGACTGTTTAAATTGTAAGGTGATATTATGTAGAGTTATGTCTCCTTTGGTCTTTAAATATATATAATTTTCTAAAAGAAATTCTTATTTAGTATTAAATTGTCCATATGTTATTATATAGAAATGATTCATTTTCAAACTAGTTTTGATGCATATAATTAATACATCCTGTCCTTGGTTTTAAGCTTGTGAAGTTTCCAATCTCTCTCCTGACCCTCACTTTTCCCCATGATAAATATTTTAGTTGGGAATGGGAAAAAAATCACATTGGTTTACATTTCACATTTTAGACACTGCCTGCTCCCTTCTGTAAGATACCTCCACCAACCCCAAATATTTGAATCAGTAGTAGGTCAAACAAACTGCTTTCTTAGTGTGAAATTAAGGTGCTGCAGTTTAGAGAATGTAGCCTTTAGAACTGGAATAGGAACAGAAAAAAGAAAACGCTTTTTTTTAAAACCACTACAAATACTGATGTCCAAATGCTGCATTTAAATGTATTTCAAGTGATTTGATTTGATTCCATCCCCACCCCCACATACCTTGAGCTGAATAACACCAGCAGATTCTTAGTTAAAAATTGCACTTTTAGACCTAGGCCCTTAGGAATAACATACTTAAGAGCTTAAAGCTCACTTTTTAGCACTGGAGAAGAAATGAGTCTTTTCTGAGTTGTCAGTGATATTCAAATCGTCTTTTAAATTCTACTTTCTCTACTTAAAAAGTGAGATGTTTTTGTTGTTATCTATGTGAGAGAGAGCCTCCCTCTCTTCTGACCCCTAGTCTGGTTCTTTGCCTTGTAATATGTTTGTAGCTGGTGTTTATGTTCAGGCTTTGTAATGGTCTGTTCTTTTTTTTTATTTTTTTATTTTTCTTCATATAGCACCATTTAATTTTTATTTATTATTTTTTTTTGGTTTGTTTTTTTAATATAAATTTATTTATTTAAATTTTTACATTCATTTTCACAAAATTTTGGGTTCCAAATTTTCTCCCCATTTATCCCCTCTCCCCACCCCAATACACTGAGCGTTCTAATTTCCCCTATCACCAAACTGCCCTCTCTTCTATCATCCCTCCCTTCTCTTGTCCCCATCTTCTCTTTTGTCCTGTAGGGCCAGATGACTTTCTATTCCCCATTAACTGTATTTCTTGTTTCCTAGTAGCAACAACAATACTCAACAGTTGTTCCTAAAACTTTGAGTTCCAAATTCTCCCTATCCCTCCCTCCCCACCCATTCCCTTTGGGAAGGAAGGCAATTCTTCAATATAGGCCATATCTATGTAGTTTTGCAAATGACTTCAATAATAGTCGTGTTGTGTAAGACTAACTATATTTCCCTCCATCCTATCCTGCCCCCCATTGTTTCTATTCTGTCTTTTGATCCTGTCCCTCCCCAAGTGTTGATTTCAAATTGCTCCCTCCTCCCATTGCCCTCCCTTCCATCATCCCCCCCCCCCACCCTGCTTATCTCCTTCCCCCCCCACTTTCCTGTATTGTAAGATAGGTTTTCATACCAAAATGAGTGTGCATTTTATTCCTTCCTTTAGTCGAATGTGATGAGGGTAAACTTCATGTTTTTTTCTCAGATCTCCTCTTTTTTCCCTCCACTAAAAAGTCTCCTGCTTGCCTCTTTTATGAGAGATAATTTACCCCCATTCCATTTCACCCTTTCTCCTCCCACTACATTTCTCTCTCACCATTTACCTTAATTTCTTTTAAGATATGGTCCCATCCTATTCAATTCACTCTGTGCTCTCTGTCTCTGTATGTGCGTGCATGTGTGTATGTGCACATGTGTACATATGTGAGTGTGTGTATGTGTGTGTGTGGTCCCACCAACTACCCAGATACTGAAAAGTTTTGAGAGTTACAAATATTGTCTTTCCATGTAGGAATGTAAACAGTTCACTTTTGGTAAGTCCCTTATGACTTCTCTTTGCTCTTTACTTTTTCATGCTTCTTCTCATTCTTGTGTTTGAAAGTCAGATTTTTCTTTTCAGCTCTGGTCTTTTCATCAGGAATGCTTGAAAGTCCTCTGTTTCATTGAAAGACCATATTTTCCCCTGAAGTATTATACTCAGTTGTGCTGGGTAGGTGATTCTTGGTTTGAACCCTAGTTCCTTTGACTTCTGGAATATCCTATTCCATGCCCTTCGATCCCTTAATGTAGAAGCTGCTAGGTCTTGAGTTATCCTGATTGTATTTCCACAGTACTGGAATTGTTTCTTTTCTAGCTGCTTGCAATATTTTCTCCTTGACCTGGGAGTTCTGGAATTTGGCCACAATGTTCCTCGGAGTTTCTCTTTTTGGATCTCTTTCAGGCGGTGATCGATTGGATTCCTTCAATACTTATTTTGCCCTCTGGTTGTAGAATGTCAGGGCAGTTTTCCTTGATAATTTCATGGAAGATGATGTCTAGGCTCTTTTTTTGATCGTGACTTTCAGGTAGTCCCATAATTTTAAAATTGTCTCTCCTGGATCTGTTTTCCAGGTCAGTTGTTTTTCCCATGAGATATTTCACATTCTCTTCCATTTTTTTCATTCTTTTGGTTTTGTCTGGTGATTTCTTGGTTTCTCAGAAAGTCATTAGCCTCCATCTGTTCCATTCTAATTTTGAGAGAACTATTCTCTTCAGTGAGCTTTTGAACCTCTTTTTCCATTTGGCTAATTCTGCTTTTGAAAGCATTCTTCTCCTCATTGGCTTTTTGAACCTCTTTTGCCAGTTGAGTGAGCCTATTTTTCAAGGTGTTCTTTTCTTCAGCATTTTTTTGGGTCCTCCTTTAGCAAGGTATTGACCCATTTTTCATGCTTTTCTTGCATCTCTCTCATTTCTCTTCCCAGTTTTTCCTCCACCTTTCTAACTTGATTTTCAAAATCCTTTTTTGAGCTCTTCCATGGCCTAAGCCCACCGGACATCCACCTGGGGATGTCCTGGGATACAGATGGCCCCGCCCTCCACGTCTTTCCCTGATGGTAAGAATATTTCCTTGTCATCAGAATTGAAAGGCAGGAACATCTGTACCCCATCAAAGTAGCTTTCTATAGTCTTATTTTTCTTCCCTTTTTCTGGGCATTTTCCCAGCCAGTTACTTGACTTCTGAGATTCCTGTCTACCCCCGCCTAGATCTGCCGAGCTAGTGCTTGGGGTCTGAGATTCAAATGGGCTTTCCGCCGCGGGCGCGGCTGCTATTCATTGTGAGCTTAAGTTCTGGTGCTGGGGTGGGGGCAGGTCTGCCTCCCAGGCTCAGTTCCCTCAGAGGCTTTATGCAGAGACCTTCAGTAATGGAGCGGGTGGGGGCAGGGCCATCTCCCAGGCTCAGTTCTCTCAAGGGGTTTATGCAGAGACCTTTGGTAATGGCCCTGAACTTCTGCCTGCTGCTCTGGGAGTTCCGGGCCACCTCTGCCACTGCCTCTGCCACTGCCTCCCAAGGGGGCCCGAGTCACAGAGACACCCCGCTCCCCTCTCGGGCAACCCAGAAGTCTCTCTCACTGACCTTCGCGGAGGGAGCTTTGCGGCCGCCGGAGATTCAGTTCCTGAAGCCTGCTCAGCTCTGTTCCTCTAGGGCCGCGGCCAGGGCAGCACAGGGGTGGACTCTGCTGTCCGGGGCGCTACGGACTCCTGGGGACGGCTCTCCAGGGCTCTCTGGAACGGAGATCTTTTCCACCGTGTTTCTGTGTGCCTTGCAGTGCTCCAGAATTTGTGGGGAGTTCTTTTTGCAGGAAATATATGGGCTGTGGGTTTGGAGCTATCATATGTGAGTCTTTCTACTCTGCCATCTTGGCTTCTCCCCCAGTGGTCTGCTCTTTAAATGAAGCCAGTAAAACTAGGGTTGCTGCCCATTGGCCTTTCCTCTTAGGATTGTGATAAAGGAAGGTTGTGTGGTTTCAATATCAGTGCAGAGCTTGGTCCAAAATTTAGATGGAGGCTAACTAGCATTAATTTTTTGTTTCTGTATAACCAGAAATCATGGATTTTCCTTTTTCCTTTATCTTTTGCATTTATGGTTACTGCATTACTTTAAAGGTCTTTATAGTGATGTGGCCCTCACCAGTGCTAGGGTTAAAATCTTGGAAACAAAACTATACGTTGAGCATCATTGTATTTCATAGTGGATTTTGAGACAGAATTTTGCCTAATGGATAGAGAACTCGCTTTTGAATCTCGAAGATCTGTGTTCAAGTTCTGCTTCTAACAGACTGGCTTTGTGACCCTGAGCAAGTTACTTGCTACTTACACCAGAATCTCAGGTGACCCCTAAGAATAGTAGCTGAAGAACAGTTACTGATCTGCATTGACAGAGGAAATTTTTCTTCTGGTAGGTGTCCCTCACATTAATGAAATTGTAATTTTGGGTTTTTTAAGAAACAAAAACATGAATTGACAAGTTGTTCATTTGTGTGTGACATACCGTCCATGGGGTTATCTTGGCCAAAATACTGGAGTGGTTTGCCATTTGCTTCCCCAGTGGATTAAGGCAACTAGATGTTAAGTGACTTGCCCAACATCCCATAACCAGATTTGAACTTAGGTCTTTCTGAGTTCAGGCCTAGTAGTCTATCCACTGAGCCACTTTGCTGCCTGAATTGACAAATTACAGAATCTTGCTGTTAGGGAAAATTAGTTGAATTAGGCAAATGAGCCTAATTAAGTATTAATAGGTATGCTGTGAAGAAACTGGAACCAAGGTAACCACTATCTCCAATGTATCAAACCCCAAATGACTACAGTTCACGTTGAAAGAGCAGGAAATGTATAATGAATGCTTTCAAACTATCATATGGCTAACATAAGGGAGGAGTGATTTTAATCCTTTGCCAGTGGTTTATGGCAGAATAAAAATATTTTCATATATTTCAGGAAATAACAGGCCGAGTTATGAATTGAGGGCTAGATAAGGATTATTTAAATTTGACTCCAACTCAAGCACTACTTGGATCACCCCAACAGTACAGTCATATTTGAGAGGTTGTTTCTCACATCCTATCTTATGTCCTCCATAGAGCAACTAAAGATCATAGCTGAAATGAATGGACCTAAAGGTCATCTAATCCTGGGCTTCTTAAACTTTTTCCACTCACATCCCCTTTTTGGTTTCAGCGTGGCTAGAGGGCATGTGCAGTGCATGTGCCTGCTTTGTGTTTAGAACTGAGGCTTCAGTAAAGTTGTGCAATGCAACACAGGCAAGTGTTGCCAGAAACACCTCAGATTCATTGCACGATTGATTTTTTAATTCATTTTTGGTCGTTGCACATTCAGAAACCTTACTGTTGCCAAATTTTTTACAACCTCATATGGGGTCAAGACCCACAAGTTTAAGAAGTGTTGATAACTTCCTCACTTTACAAATGAAGAAGTTACATGACTTGCTGAGGGTCACACAGGCACCAAGTGGTAGAGCCAGGATTTCAACCATCGCCCTCTGTCTTCAAGTTCACTGGTTTTTCCAGTATTTCATAGCTAAGTGCCTAACTTAAAGGAAAATTAGAATGTCCTCCTGGGTTTATAAAGTATGGTTTGGTTTTAGTTTTATGGTAAAGTATTGAGAATTTTTAAAATAAGAGCATAATCTTCTTTTTGAAACAAGTGAAAATTTACTTTTCCTTTCCAAGTCTAATTTTTAAGTGTTTTATCTCGTTTCCAAAGATTACTTTAGAGTTCCCTCAGAGTAGGTGTGCTGTTTTGTCTTTTGTTTTTGCTTGCAGCTCCTTCTAGTAATTACTGACTGCCTTGTTAATGAGTTGTATGCTGCTGGTGGGGTGGGGCAGGTGGCCCTGCCTAGCTTTAGAAATGATTTTTTAAGCTTATTTGATAACTGTATGGCACTTAGGTTGTTATATTTGACCTTCACAGTGGAAATAGGCAAGGATCGTTATCTGTGTTTAGGAGATGAGGGGACTTACGGTTCTTTGAGTGGCTCACCTGAAGTCATAGAGCTAATCAGTGGCAGTAGACTCAAACTCAGACCTTGTGATGATTGCCTGTTTTGGTGCTCTTTCTGCCACATGGTATTGCCTTACCCTGATTAAATAGACTGATTGCTTCTGAATAAGCACAGTAGTATCATCAGTTCTGGCACTAATAATACAAGTTTATGCTAGTTCCATGGGGCTAGGGTGATATGTAAGCAGAAAAGTTTACTTAAGTTAATAAATAAAGTAAACAAACTTTCTGGGTTACCTGTTAACCTACTTAAGCGGGGAGAGGTGGAATTTAAAGACTTTAGTATCAGTTTATGTACCAGCAAAGAAGGGGTTAATTTGAAATAATTAATTCTTTTACATTAAAACAGATTTGTCAGAACCCTGCCTCACAAAGTATTTTTTCAACCAGTTGTAATTATTGTACGTACTAGAGAAAAACAAACTACATCTCTTAAACATTCCACAGATTTTCACATTCAGTTTGTTGGCTTTTATTTTCTCTACCTTACTTTCCCTCCCCCACCCAAAAAAAGGTTTACATTAGTTAGATGTTATTGGTCTAAATATTTCTAAATATTTCAGTTGCTAAGTGCTATGGGGCTATACTCATTTGAACTGATCTTACAATCCTTTTCTCTGTGGAAGAAAAAAGTGAAACTTGTATTTCAAGCTCAAGTTCTGTTTCCTCCATGAAGTCTTCCCAATATACTTCTTTCCTCCCTTTCCCACCTTTTAACTTTTTCTGTCTGTACTACTCATTTGGCACATACCCTGCCTTGTGACTTCCCTGATGCTGTTTTATTGTCATTAACTTTTTTTTCATACATATTAATCTTATCTCCCTGTTACCTAGATGCCAGGCTACAGAGCAGGAGCTATACCATCTTTTTTTCTTTGTGTTCCCTTTAACATTCATGTAGGAAGGACTGGTTTTAAAAGAGTAATTAAGGATGTGACTAGGCTTAACCACGGGTACTAAGTTTGAGGCACTTTAGATATGTTTTTTGCTGTTTTAAGAAATCCAGAATTAATTGACTGGACACAGTGTTCATAAAATTATCTCTACATATGATCCAGGCATAAAGAGATTGGCTAATACTACCAAATTCAAATGATGGGAAATGCTGTTTTTACTCTAAGTTCATATTATAAAAAGTTATATGAGATTCTTATAAACTGATCTGAGAATAGCCTGAGCATGATCTCACCAATTGGAACTGAGTATTAAATAAAACATGAAACCTTCTTCCTTCTTGGAAGGCTCTGTTTTATAGATTTTAAAATACAGATATTCAGTGAAGTGGAGGAAAGCAGGTTGCTGCCCATAAGGAAATAACCAGGGCAAAGTGGTAAGTGTTTAAATAATTGAATATGAGCAAAACTAAAGGGAATATGACCATATTCATTCAGCATTTGTATCTTCCCTATTTCCATGTTGAAAGGTTACAAGGAATAATCAGATGGAGAACATGAGAATAGATACAGAAATACGGCTGACAAGTCCCTGTATTTAGAGGAAACTCTGACTGCATAAAGTGCCAGTAGGAAATTTGGGAGCCTCTCTGGGATGTTTGTCCTGGAGTTGGAGGATTTTTCTTCCCCCTGGAATTGTGAAGTAGTTAACTATTGAAGTTTATAAGATGGTCACTTCCCTTGTTGTTCCTTATTATTTGCTTAAGTAGCAAGTCTTGGACATCTAGACCAGAAGTATTCTCTGTCTGAGAAACTCTTATAAACAACTCTGATCACTGACTGACTTACAACATAACCTTAGAGAAGCATTTATTATGTAGCATGGAAGGACTGGTTTAAAAAAGCAAACAAACAAACCGACCAGGCAGCCATGCTCTTAGCTTGAGTGTCTAATTGTCTACCTCCAGATCTAGTATATTGACAAGATAGGGTGAACTGAATTGTTTAGATATGTTTACATTTGGGTTCATGAAACTTTTAGAGAGCTTTGGGGTATATTGTCACTAATACATCCTGTGTTTCTTTGATAGTTCGGGTTTATTTTGTAGTTTTGTTGGCGGGTGAATGCCATTTCTGTGTGAGAATGACTATTTGAAAATAATTTTAAATGTGATTAGAGGAATCTTTTTTTTTTTTTAACCTGAGACCTCTCAGAGGAGCTCCATTGAGAAATTTCCTTTCCTGAAGCAGATGAACATATCTTTTTAAAAGCTTAGAGAGAGGGTCATCCTGTGTCACTGAGAGACTGTGACTTGCCCAGCATGTGGCAGAGGCAGAACCTAGGTCTTTCTGATTCAGTCAGGCTCTCCATCCATTCTTGTGTGCTGCCCCTCAAAAGCAGGCACTTTGGAAGAGGTGATCATGAAGTACATTAAAATAAGAGATTCAAGGAGGCTGCAGACAGTTTTTACCAAATACCATTTTATGTTGTTGTTCAGCCATTTCAGTCAGGTCTGATGCTCCCTGACCACATTTGGGGTTTTCATGGCAAAGATACCAGAGAAGTTTTCCATTTTCTTCTTCTGGTCATTATACAAATGAGAAGACTGAGGCAAAGAGTTAAGTGACTTTCCCAGGATCATCCAGTTTGAAAGTGTAAGTTTCTAAGGCCAGATTTGAACTCAGGAAGATGAGTCCAGGGTTGGTACTATATCTCCTGCACCATCTAGCTGCCCTTTTAAAATATAGTACCTACTAAAATTTATTTATTTTTAGGGACTTCCGCAATCTTCCAAGGGTCTATAAGGAGAAGAAAAGAGAAAATTTGTGGACTTCTTTTGTGGTATAGTTACTTAGCAGTACTAACATATTAGTATTAATAAGCAGAAAGATTTCTGTATATTTTATTCAACTTTTGTAAGTGGTGATCATTTTTAAACTTTGACAGTGGAGTTTGTTATGAAATGAAGCAAGAAACTTGGCATTTGTACATTGTGAGTCAGTTTTGACATCAGTCTGGACTGGGAATTAAATAGAGGATTCTGGTGTTGGATTGTGGCTCTACTCCAGTATCCTGATTCAAAGGCAGTCATAAGCAAGCTTCCCCACTAGGTTTCAGTCATTAATTTGTGGAGTAGGGAAGAAGCTGAGGAGGAAAATTGGGGGACTGCCTTGGATTTCCTGCCTTCCTGTTGAATCAGAAAGCAGTGGGAGGCCCTTTCCTTCCTATGAAATGCCATATCCTATTGCCTAAAATTCCCAGCATCAGCCTCCATTTTGGAGGTAGCCCCTCTGAGTACTCTCTCTTCAGCACTTTGAAGTGTCAGCTGTCCTCGGGCTGTCATTTACATTTTGCTGACTCCAGGTGTTTTTCAGTCATTTCCACATCTCCACCCCATCCCCTACCCAATTATGGAAATTCTTTTATAAAACCTAGACACTGTTCAGTGTTATGCAGAGAGGTCACATAGTGTCATTTGAAGAAAACAGAAACAAAAGCTATTTCTATGGTCATGATTTTAGCTTGATTTCCAGAGAATACACAAATCTATCTAGGCTCAGCACATGTATGCTCTACCACATGGAGTGACAGGATAGAAGATTTAGACCTGGAATCTACTTGAAGAATTATTTAATCTGTCACCTCATCATACAAACCGAAGGGTCTGAGTCCCAGGAAGGTTCTGAGGATCACCCAAGGCACATATATTTTGAACTCAGGTCCACCAGACTTTAAGTATTTTACATGTTCTACACCTCTGGAGTAGTGAGGTGTTTGTGTTCCTTAAAAGGGAAAAAGAGACTTTTAGTATGTTTCTCTATCTTATATATTTCACAAGCAAATTTTTCTATTTCATTGTATTTTCTCTAATATAAATGTCTAGTTGAGGACTAACACTTATCTCTTAATGTGTTTCCAAGATAGTTATCTTTGTATTTAATATTTCAGATCCTGTAACATATATACTAAAGGACTAAGTACTTCCTAAGTCATTGGGACTATTCTATAATTTAGAAAATGTTAATGTGAAAATGAGACATGTTTCTTCTCTACTTCTCTTACCCTCATGATATATAGAGCGAGACAGCAAGATCTGGGGAAAGTGCAAGCCTGAGAATTAGTCTAAACAAAGAAGCCATCTTTGAAGATTTACTTCAATGAAGAGTCCAGAAGCCCAAACTGAAAGACTTCCCTCCCCTCATTCCCAAACCCCCACCCATGTTGGTTTGCATTCTAAAGAGCCCCAACTTGTTTCAGAGTAATGGGTGTGAAGGTTTAGCCCTATTCTGCAGTAAGCTTAGCTCAGAGCTGAGCACATCCAGCTGACTGTAAAAGCAAATAAAATTAGAACTATTCCTTAATTAGTAGGTGAGGCTTAGTAAGAGATTCTTTAGGTGCAGGGAAAAGGGAAATTAGAATATGGTTTCTTTTTTATGACAAAAGAAACATTTTGCTTTCCATGTAGGATCCTAGAATTAGGTAGCTCTAGAGTTGAAAGAGACCTCAGAGGCCATCCAATCCAACACCCTCATCTTACAGTTGAGCAAACTAAGGCCCAGAGCAGGAGATTTACCCATGGAATACCCAAATAATGAGTATCAGAGGTGGAATTTGAACCCTGGTCCTCTGATTCCAGAATCAAGAAGTCCCCTGTCCACAGTGTCACACTACTTCTTGTCCTCAATTCTGGCAGGTGCAGGATCTCTTTTGTCTCTCTTCTGTCCCTTTAGATTCTATTTCAGAAGTAAAATCTAACTAGTTTCACCAAAGCACCTTGGAATGAAAGTGCCTAGCATTTTCCAATAAATTTAAATTAAGGGATCTCTTTTGCCCACTTTATCAGAACACGCTAGGAGTATACAGATGTTGAGCGAGGAGTTCTTACTTGAACTCAAATGTGTTGGAAAAGCAAATGTTTTTTATTATCGCACTTGGGGGTGTATGTGTTGTTTTCTCTCCATTCTCTAATTTTTTCATGTCCTTACTCTCTTTTTCTCTCTGTCCTTCTTTTTCCTTCCTTGCCATTTCTTCTTTTTCAGAAGCCCTTCAGAGGCCAGTAACTGCATCTGATTTTGAACCACAAGGTCTGAGTGAAGCAGCTCGTTGGAACTCTAAAGAAAACCTTCTTGCTGGGCCCAGTGAAAATGACCCTAACCTTTTTGTTGCACTGTATGATTTTGTGGCCAGTGGGGATAACACTCTAAGCATAACTAAAGGTAAGAGGACTGTGGGTTGCTTGAAGTGATTTTAAGAGACAAAATTCAGAGAAATTATAGCTTGAATTGACCACCAGTTAAGTAATTTAAATAATAGATTTAAAGTTTGGCATAGTAGAAACTGTTAGAAAAAAATGAAGGGAGTCATTTTAGTAAATGACTTCTTTAAAAATTCATACCACATGAATATAGAATTGTCAATATGCAAGGTAAAGTTTCTTTTATTATACAGAATAAAACTGAACTCGATATTAAGAAATTTTGATTGTCCATCTAATGTCCATCCATATCTATGATAAAAGCATAATTTTTGGCAAATAGCTATTATTAGGAATGGACCAGATTAGCCATAATACCTAGATACATGTTTCTATATACACATAAACATTTACACATAAGAATGAATTTTGCAAAAGTGAAATAAGCTATATATTTAGAAATCTAAAGAAATCAACATAGTAATTACAGAAGATTAAATAGATATGAAATGACATGCTCACTTGGAATCCTATAGAGGATGACATGTCTAACTTGGTTTACTTCTCAAGGTGAAAAGCTCCGTGTCTTGGGCTATAATCACAATGGAGAATGGTGCGAAGCCCAAACTAAGAATGGACAGGGATGGGTTCCAAGCAACTATATCACCCCAGTCAACAGTTTGGAGAAACATTCCTGGTACCATGGACCTGTGTCACGGAATGCCGCTGAATACCTACTGAGCAGTGGAATCAATGGCAGCTTTCTGGTTCGAGAGAGTGAGAGCAGCCCAGGCCAGCGGTCCATCTCACTAAGATATGAGGGAAGGGTGTACCACTACAGGATAAACACTGCATCTGATGGAAAGGTAGGATTTCCAGAGAAGGTTGAGATGGAGCCGTAGGAACAAAAAATATTAAAAGTTCAAATCTGGCTTCATATACTTACTATCTCTGTGACTCTGGGCAAGTTATTTAACCTCTGTCTGCCTCAATTTTCTTGTCTAGAAAATGGAGATAATAATAGCACCCAACTCCTGATTTTGGGGAGGCAGATACATGGCTCATTAGATAGAGCTCTGGGCCTGGAGTCAGGAAGACCTGAGTTCAAATCCAGCCTCAGACTCTTACTGGGTATGTGACTCTAGGAAAGTTATTTAACTATTCTTTGCTTATCCACTGGAGAGGAAAATAGCAAACCATTCCAGTATCTTTGCCAAAAAAACAGCAATCCATGTATAGTATGGGCCACAAAGAATTGGACATGACTGAACAATGACAATAGCCTAGTGTCAAAGATAAAATAATTTACTCTTTGTAAAGTGCTTCGAAAGACTTAAATATATATATGTGTGTGTGTGTGTGTGTGTGTGTGTACACATGTATATGTATGTGTGTATAAGTATATGAGTGTATATGTGTGTAGGTGGAGGTATATGTGTACAACCCCTCACACGCATATATTTATAGTTTTTATTAGTTTAGCTTTAAAGAAGCCATAAACTTTACATAGATATCTCCCTCAGTTTACAGACAAGGAAATCAAAGACCAGAGAAGTTAGTGACTTGCCTAAGGTCACCCTGCTAGTTTTTAACAGATTTAGGATTAAGGCTTGGGTTCCTTGACATCAGGTCAAAGTGATGTCTCCTCTAGACTAAAGGATAGGCACATAGTCAAAAAGCCCTAAATTGGAGAAATTTTCTTTTTTCCCTTACACATGATGCATCAGAGTTCAATCAGGAGTATGTTTCAGGTTTCGTTTTGTGGATGGTAGCAATAATTTCCATTCTTTTTAAAAAATTAATTTTTATTTTTAGTCTGAACTTAGACATCAAATATAAGGGACATTTAGATAGGAAAGGGATGTGTGTGTGTAGGCAGGTAGGTGATATAGTTGATAGAGCACTGAGCTACTGTCAGGAAGACCCGAGTTCAAATCCAACCTCAGACACTCCTGTTTGCCTCAGTTTCCTCAGCTACTAAAATAATTACAGCACTTACCTCATAGGATTGTTGTGAGGATCAAATGAGGTGATATTTGTAAAAGTGCTTAGCATAGTGCCTAGTACATAGTAGGACCTATTTAAATGCTTATGATTTTATTTATAGATGTTTCTATAATATAGATATTTATATGTGTTTCTCTATATGTATCTGTATATAGTAATAGAAAAAAACTTATACATGAAACCATGTATATATGCGTACACTCTGTATAGCGTGCTTTTCCTTTGAAATATATGATCAGAACAACCTGCAGCTTTCAAAGCTGTCTGCTTGTCTGGCCTTTCTGACGTTCTTTCTATTCTTTTCTCTCAGTTTGGGAGGAAAACACAAGATTCCCCAATGATGCTCTTTTCTTCTCCCCTTCCCTTCATCTTTCTTTTCTCCTTTGTCCCTTTCTGCTGCCCCATCTTTACATCTCCTTTGCTCTCTACCCCCCCACCCCCACCCCTTCCCCAGTCCCATGGAGGAGAGAAAAGAAAAACAAAGCCCTTCTAACCTATATACAAAGCCAAGTGAAACAGGTCCTTATGCTGTCTGTATCTGAACATTTTTACCTTATTCTTCATCTTTAGTTTGCCACTTCTTTGTCAGACGTCATCATCAGCTCTCTGGAATCATGTTTGGTCATCACATTGGTCAGAGTTCTTAAGTCTTTCAGAGTTGTTTTTCTTTATAGTGTTATCATATATACATCATTTTCCTGTCTCTGCTGAGTTTGCTCTGCATCACTTCATTCAGGTCTTCCCTGGTATCTTCGAAACTGTCAATTTCACCAAACAGAACAGTACTATGTTCTGGGATTTGGCTCTTAAACCAAATCCAATCCATTGCTTGTTTTTTTTTGGCCTATCACCCAAGAATGTTTTTTATATTTTTAACTTAGCTCACATCCCATATAAAACCAGATTGTGATCCAGATTTGCTGACCCCTGCTATATTCCATTATATTCCTATAGCATAGAAAGATAACCGCTTCGTTCCATTTCTCCACTGCTACCTAAAAAAAGCTGTTATGAATATTTTTATAAAAAAGGATCTTTTTCCTCTTTGGTCTTTTTAGGGAATAGGTCTAGTAGTGGCATGGCTGAGTAAAGGGATATGTTCAGTTTAATAACTTTGGGGGCATTGTTCTAAGTTACTTTCCAGGATGTCTACACCACTTCATAGCTCTACAGACAATGCATTAATGTTCCTTTTCCCCTACAACCTCTCCAGCAGTTATCATTTTATTTTCCTCAACTTTGCCACATTAATGGGTTTGAAGTGGAATATCAGAAATTGCTTTTATTTGTGTTTTTCTAGTTATTTGTTGATTTGAAACATTTTTTTTCTTATGGTTGTTGAGAGTTTGTACTTCTTCCTTTGGAAATTGCCAGTTCATTTATTGGAAAACAGTTTTCATTGTTCTTTATGAAAGTGCTGGCTGGAGTCATATCTCATTACAGTTCCAAAGAATTGTACTAATGCTTTGTTGTATTGAACTTTTGTTCATTTAGATAATTCTTGAAATACATGGCTTATCAGTTGGGACTCTGGAACTACTTTTATATATTTATTTTTATCCTAGTGGTTTATTTGTAAGGGATTTGGACCTGGATAACTTAGCTGGGATAATTGAACCCTCAGGAGTCAGTGGTTAAGACATAAAAGTTGTTTCCCTAAGCTAACCTAAGTAGTATTTTATTTTTTTCAGAGTCTGCTATTTGAAATGTTAAGCTGGAGTCCTGATTTGTTTTGTTTTTTTAACCTATACCTGATTGCATAAATTCCTTACTTTCTTCTCTTTTAAGTTATTGACCACATTTAATACAGTGTCTGTGTTCACTGGGCTCTTAATAGATGTTAATATATAATATGACTCTAGACAGAATAACCCTTAGCTTATCACTTTCTAAAGTGTTGAGCTAGGCTTTTCTATCTTAGGTGCTCCCCTGGAGGTGTTGACACTTGGAAATATATTCAATTCATTTGTAGGATTTACTGCTCCAAGAAGCACTAGCTTTCAGTTGCTCTATCCCATCCACTTCAGGGTAACTTTCTGAAGCTGAATATCTGAGTCCCATCATTTATCCAGGGCAACACTCATTCAGAACCAGGTGATCAGTTTGGGTTTGTCCTAAGCAAGCTTGCTTATTAGTCTTTAATTAGGAAAGACAGTGTTCTGAACTCCCTACCCTTCCAAAAATGATATTTGATTAGCATTGTTAAGAATGGATGCAAAAAAATTGTGACTTGTTATGACAGTCTGATGAGTGATTAAAAATATTGGTCAGAGAAAAAAGAATTTAAAAAGTAATTTCCAGAGGTGATAGTTCCCTGTTCCTAGGCCTCTTCCATATAAAAACCAATAGTATTCCAAGCCAGGTTCCTTTTGTTCCAGACTCCTTACAGGGGATTACTTTTGTCTGATTACATTCTCCCTTGGGTAACAGATTGGATTTCTAGGTACTAATCTTTGCCCTCCTACCCCCAAATAAGGATTTTTCTTCCCTCATCTCTCAGAGTACCTGGAAACACCTCAGCCTTTAGTGTCATTAGTCAGCCCCTCTGAGGAATTTAATATCCACAGCTGGGATGAATGTCTTTGGTGGGATCATATCCTGTGACTGAGTGAAAACAGCATAGGAAAGGAGAGGTATTGCAAAAATGTGTGGAACTGCTGCTTGGCATTAAAAGTATGCCTAACACAGCACAGCTTTGATACGGTCTTTTTGCAAGCTTACAAAGGGAAATTTTAAGGGTGATTAGGAAGGATAGGCTGAGTTTGACTATGCTTAATTATTCTTATTTTCATATTAGCTAATCTTTAAAAAATGTATTGGAGTAAAGCAGATTTGCAAATAAGTCCCCTAAGGATTTTCCTTTTTGCCTCCACCCTCTTGGCTCATCTCTGTCTGTGTTCCTGGGCTTTCATAGAGGAGTTTGTAAATTGCCATTTCCAGCCAACTGACCCAAAGCTGCCAGACCTGGGCCACTAGTCTACTGCAGAAACCTTTTATTGTTTTGAATTAGAAGCTCTTATTCTTCTGTTCTCCAACCAAATTGAGCAGTCATTATTTTACGATTGGCTTTAAAATCTCTTTTAAGTTTTCATAACAAGAATTACTGAGATTTTATCACAGTTCTTAGGGTATTTTTGGAATTTAGTACCATGGCACGAGAGCAGTCTTGAAGTTTGCGTTTTGGTTGGTTTGTTCATTTTTCAGACGTTCTAAGTTCCTCTAGACTTTATTTTCATTTATTCAAGTTCATTGTAGTTCTCAAGTTGCCAGCACTTCCCTGTAGTGCTAATTTAGACCTTTTATTCTTCTTTTTTAGGAAGAGAGGTTCAGTATTCATTATAATTTCATTTTTGTAGATTGCTCTGATGACAAGTCAAATATGTTCAGGTTGATGAGAACACAGTATGGGCAAAAACAATGAACCAATTCTTTGATCTCATAGTTTTCTAAACTTTGCCTACCTTAAAAGACTTAGCAGGTAGGGCTAGAGCAGAGCTAGTAAAGTGTACCACCAAGTCTTCTCATGCAGAAAAGCCTGGAAAATTAGTGTCACAATTGGATTTATAGCACTGGTGCGCTGGTAAATTTTAACAACTGGCTCTCTGGGGGGAAAAGTACACATGACACACTTTAATATTATTAACATTTTCTCTATCACTTTCTTAAGTCTAGGTAATCAACAAAACAATAAATCTAGCCCTGGTTTGTAGCTTTGCCAATTTTTGAGATGTAAATACTCACACTGAAAGTTTAGCAGTTGACTCTTAAGAACTATCTGCTGGCTCCAGTACATCATTGTCTTAGAGCCTTCCTAGTAGTATTAGTATATAAAAGGCCCCAAGGGAGCTTGGGCTCTAGGATGAAGCAGCCTGTAAACATCGTATGGGAGAGGTGTGACAGCAACATTCTATTTTGCCCAGTACTCCACAAATTAAACTCAGTTAATTAAGCCCCTGGGTCTGGTTGTTAAGCAGTAAAGTGTAGTCTTGAATTTTTTTTGACAAGGAGATCTTTCAGGTTACTGGGATGATTAGAAAGAGGTAGTCCTGGAAATGTGTTGTATGTATGAAATATTCAGAGTCAAAGTACCAGGCCATTGTTAATTTCACTTTCTTCTCTGAACATGCCATGAATTCCTGATACAGATTGTAGCTCATCATCATAATTCTTCCCCAGAGAGCATAGTACATAATTGAGGAAGGAGGATAGCAGTCTAGAGTATTAGGAAATGGTCACGAACAGAATATACAGTAGAAGACAGTAGTTTTAATATTTAATGTGTTTTAGTATGTAAATTTTATAGTAGAAGAGGAAATAAATCATAAGAACTATAACTTTAATTACTGAAAAGGGTAAACTTGGCCTTCTCTATGAAACTTGCCATAATTTGGAAATCTTTTTAACAAAGTAGCCTATGAGGGAAGAAAAGAGGTCTAAAAGCAAAATCTGTATAAATAAGGGCTTAGGGGAACTATTAAAAAGATTCTGTGCCACAGAAGGAATAAGATCGTGTGATATCAGATGAAACTTTTTATATAGACTCTGTGCTTCATATTATAACTGGGAGAAACTGAGTAATGAGCATTCTTTCTAGGTGTCCCATCCCTAATAGCCAGATGCATCTTTTGTCCCCTATAGTTACATGTAGCTTATTATTAAGGATGTGTTTATTCTAAGGAGTGTCTTGTAGAGTTTTGTATATCCTTGCCTCTTCTCAGTAATGTTGAAAATTATAATATGAACTAACTGAAGAGGGAGGATTTGGAGCATTATTAGCACTTTAGTGAAATAATTAGATCACTGTTGGCTTCTCTCGGGAGAAGAAGGGAAAGGATTATTAAGTATTCCATACCTTCCTCTTAATTTTTTATATAAATCATGCTAATATTATTGGTACCTAACATGGAAGGGAGCTCTATACATAACAATATGTATATTATACAAACCACAAATTTCAGAAATCCAACACACCAATTTTTTTTTTCTCAACTTGCAAGGTCTGGATGTCTGTGTTTATGTGTGACTCACGTTATCACTAGAACAATTTATTTTGTGTTTTCTCTTCATGTTCTTTGAAGAAATCTAGTGGTATACATGCTTGGGCCATATTTCCCCCTTCGAAGCAGTTCAAAGAGTATTACCAAATAAACCCATATAAATCATCAGCATTTCTATCTATTACCAACAAAGTCCAAGCAGCAAGAGGCAGAGAAATTCCATTTAAAATAACTGTAGACAATATTAAAAAAAAAAAACAATTTAGGAGTCTACCTGCCAAGACAAATGGAGGAACTATATGAACACAACTATAAAACACTTTTCATACAAATAAAGTCAAATATGAACAGTTGGAAAAATATTAATTATTCATGGGTAGACAGAGCTAAAATATAATAAAAATGATTCTGCCTAAATTAATCTATTTAGTGTCATACCAATCAAACTATCACAAATTATTTTATAGACCTAGAAAAAATAATAACAAAATTTATATGGAAGAACAAAAGTTCAAGGATATCAAAGGAATCAGTGAAAAAAATGCAAAAGAAGATAGTGTAGCCTCAAACCGTATTATAAAGTGATAATTACCTGAACAGTCTGGTACTGGCTAAGAAATAGAATAGTGGATCAGTGAAATAGATTAAGTACAAATTACATTATAATAAATGACCTAATCTAATGTGATAAACCCAAAGATCCAAGCTTTTGAAACAAAAACTTACTATTTGACAAAAATTACTGGGAAAACTGGAAAAGTGTCGCAGAAAAAAGTATAGGCCAACATCTCACACTACATACCAAGATAGGTCAAAATGGGTACATGATTTGCACCTAAAGGATGATACTATAAGCAAATTAAGAGAGCATGTAATAGTTTACCTGTCAGATTTATTGATAAAAGAAAAATTTAGGACCAAAGAAGATAAAGAGAGCATTGCAAATGTAAAATAATTTTCATTATATAAAATTGAAAAGTTTTTGCACAAGCAAAACCAGTGCAACCAAAATTGTAAGGAAAGTAGAAAATGGGGAAAATTTTTGCAACAAGTTTCTCTGATATAGGCCTCATTTCTCAAATATTTAAAGAACTGAGTCAAATTTATAAATATATATAGTCATTCCCCAGTTGATAAGTGGCCAACGGATAACAAATAGGCAGTTTTCAGACAAAGAAAGCAAAGCTATCTATAATCCTGAAAAAAAATGCTCTACATCACTATCGATCAGAGAAATGCAAATTAAAAAAACTCTGAGGTACCACCTCACACAGAATGTGACAAAAAGGAAAAGTATTGGGTGAGATGTGGGAAAATTGAAACACTAATGCACTTTTGGTGGAGTTGTGAACTGATCCAACCATTCTGGAAAGCAATTTGGAACTATACCTAAATGACTATAAAACTTTACATACCCTTTGATCCAGTAATACCACTACTCGGGCTATAGCTCAAAGGCATTCCGCAACCCCCACCCCCAACCCCCCACCAAAAAAAGGGACAGGGACCTATTTGTACAAAAATATTTGTAGCAGCTCTTTTTGTAGTGGCTAAGAATTGAAAATCAAAAGGATGCCCATTAATTGAGGAATGACAAAGCAGGCTCTGGTATATGATCGTAATGGAATATTATTGTGCTGTAAGAAATGACAAGCAGGATGAGTTCAGAAAAACCTGGAAAGACTTACAAGAAACAGTACATAGTGAAGTAAACAGAACCAGAACATGGTGATCAGTAGCAGTGAAGAACTATGAATCGCTTAACTATCTTAGCAATACAGAGAACCAGTCCCAAAGGACTAATGATGACATATACTATTCTCCAGAAAAAGAACTGATACTGATTGTGAACTGAAGCATGCTGTCTTCCTTCCTTCCTTCCTTCCTTCCTTCCTTCCTTCCTTCCTTCCTTCCTTCCTTCCTTCCTTCCTTCCTTCCTTCCTTCCTTCCTTCCTTCCTTCCTTCCTTCCTTCCTTCCTTCCTTCCATGTTTTCCACTTTTATTAGTCGTCTTATACAAAATGGCTAGTATGGAACTGTTGTGCATAATTACACATGTATAATCTATATCTGATTGCTTACTGCCTCACGGAGGAGGAAAGGGCAAGAGGGATATATGTTTTGGAATTCAAAACTTTAAATAAAAATGTTTTTAAAAAATTGGAAAAAAAAAAAGGCTTACCGGGGGCGGAGCCAAGATGGCGGAGTAGAAGGATGCACGTTTAAGAGCTCCGAAACCAAAGCCCATAGAATTAATGTAAAAAGAGACCCCCATAACTTCTGGGTCAATACAAGGTGTGCAGAAACGGAGTGGAAGAGATTTCCATTCCAGGGAGCCCTGGAGACCCATCCCCAGGGTCCGTCGCGCCCCAGAAAGCGGACCCCACCCCCAGCGCTGCCCTGGCCGCGGCCCCAGAGAAGCTGACCTGAGCAGGCTTCAGACACGGAAGCTCCGGCAGCCGGGAAAGTCCCTCCGCCCACAGAAGCTACAGGTCAGTGAGAGAGAAGGCCGGGCTGGAGGAGGGGAGCAGAGCATCTCCGTGACTTGGGCCCCCTCGGGAGGAAGCCGTGGCGGCAGAGGTGTGGGCGGCGGCTGAGGTGGCAGCGGCCCAGGACTCAGGAATCCCCCAGCAGCAGGCAGGATCTTCATTACGGAAGGTTTCTGCATAAAACCTGATGGAGCTGAGCCTGGGAGACGGCCCTGCCCCCACCCCGCTCTATTACTGAAGGCCTCTGCATAAAGCCCCTGAGGGAACTGAGCCTAGGAGGTGGGCCCCCCACCCCCACCTGCTCCGTTCCTGAAAGTCTCTGCATAAAGCCCCTGAGGGAACTGAGCCTGGGAGGCGGCCCTGCCCCCACCCCAGCGCCAGAACTAAAGCTTGCCGCAGAAAGCCCATTTGAATCTCAGAGGCCAAGCACTAGCTGGGCGGATCCAGGCCGGGGTGGAAAGGAATCTCAGAAGTCAAGTAACTGGCTGGGAAAATGCCTAGGAAAAAATAAGACCATAGAGAGTTTTTTCCAACAAATGCAGATGATCCCGACATTCGGATCTGATGACGAGGACGTATTCTTGCCATCAGGGAAAGACGTGGAGGGTGGGGCCTCAGTACCCCAGACATCCCAGGGGGGTGGCGGGTGGGCTCAGGCCTTGGAAGAGCTCAAAAAGGATTTTGAAAAGCAAGTTAGACAGGTGGAGGAAAAACTGGGAAGAGAAATGACAGAGATGCAAGAAAAGTATGAAAAACGGGTCAATACCTTGGTAAAGGAGACCCCAAAAAATGCTGAGGAAATTAACACCTTGAAAAATAGGCTCACTCAATTGGCAAAAGAGGTTCAAAAAGCCAATGAGGAGAAGAATGCTTTCAAAAGCAGAATGAGCCAAATGGAAAAAGAGGTTCAAAAGCTCACTGAATTTAATAGTTCTCTCAAAATTAGAATGGAGCAGATGGAGTCTAATGACTTTACGAGAAACCAAGAAATCACTAAACAAAACCAAAAGAATGAAAAAATGGAAGAGAATGTGAAATATCTCATGGGAAAAACAACTGACCTGGAAAATAGATCCAGGAGAGACAATTTAAAAATTATGGGACTACCTGAAACTCATGATCAAAAAAGGAGCCTAGACATCATCTTCCATGAAATTATCAAGGAAAACTGCCCTGACATTCTAGAACCAGAGGGCAAAATAAGTATTGAAAGAATCCATCGATCACCACCTGAAAGAGATCCAAAAAGAGAAACTCCTAGGAACATTGTGGCCAAATTCCAGAACTCCCAGCTCAAGGAAAAAATCTTACAAGCAGCTAGAAAGAAACAATTCTAGTACTATGGAAATACAATCAGGATAACTCAAGATCTAGCAGCTTCTACATTAAGGGATCGAAGGGCATGGAATAGGATATTCCAGAAGTCAAAGGAACTAGGGCTCAAACCAAGAATCACCTACCCAGCTAAACTGAGTATAATACTTCAAGGGAAAATATGGTCTTTCAATGAAACAGAGGACTTTCAATCATTCTTAATGAAAAGACCAGAGCTGAAAAGAAAATTTGACTTTCAAACACAAGAATGAGAAGCATGAAAAAGGAAACAGCAAAGAGAAGTATTAAGGGACTTACCAAAAGTGAACTGTATACATTCATACAGGGAAAGACAATATTTCTAACTCTTAAAACTTTTCAGTATCTGGGTAGTTGGTGGGACCACACATACACATGTACACGCATGCACACACATACACACATGCACACACATACAGAGACAGAGAGCACAGAGTGAACTGAATAGGATGGGACCATACCTTAAAAGAAATTAAGGTAAATGGTGAGAGAGAAATGTAGTGGGAGGAAAGAGGGGGAAATGGAAGGGGGTAACTATATGTCATTTAAGAGGCAAGTAGGAGATTTTTTTAGTGGAAGGAAAAAGAGGAGAGCTGAGAAAAAAAAACAAGAAGTTTACCCTCATCACATTTGACTAAACGAAGGAGTGAAATGCACACTCATTTTGGTATGAAAACCTATCTTACAGTATAAGAAAGTGGGGGAGAAGGAGATATTGCAGGGGGGGGGATGATGGAAGGGAGGGCAAAGGGAGGAGGCAGCAATTTGAAGTCAACACTTGGGGAGGGACAGGATCAAAAGACAGAAGAGAAACAACGAGGGGCAGGTTAGGAGGGATGGTAATTCAGTTAGTCTTACACAACACTACTATCAGGGAGGTCATTTGCAAAACTACACAGATTACTACACACTATACAGATAGGGCCTATATTGAATTGCCTGCCGTCCCAAGGGGAATGGGTGGGGAGGGAGGGATGGGGAGAATTTGGAACTCAAAGTTTTAGGAATAACTGTTTAGTATTGTTGTTGCAACTAGGAAAGAAGACATACAGTTAATGAGGAATAGAAAGTCATCTGGCCCTACAGGAGAAGAGAAGATGGAGACAAGAGAAGGGAGGGATGACAGAAAAGAGGGCAGATTGGAGATAGGGAAAATTAGATTGCTGGGGGTATTGGTATGGGGGGAGGGGATAAAAGGGGAGAAAATTTGGAACCCAAAAATTTGTGAAAATGAATGTAAAAAGTTAATTAAATAAATAAAAAAAGAAAAAAAGAAAAAAAAAGGCTTACCATTCAACAGAAATAGCATGTTTAAATGTTGTATCTGTGTCTATAAATCTTTGTGACCTGTTCCTGTCTCTACTGCAAGAACACACTTCTAGCTGAAAATTTTATTTTTTGGATTGAATTAGTTGAATTGATTCACAAAGATTTGTAAAACTTGAAGTCTATCTAATGAATCTTTTGTAATACATTTAACTTAAGCAAAACCATGGAACTGTCCTTGCCAGTATAACTAATTTCTATTCTCTTATGGGCTCAAGTCTAGATTGGTTTGAACATTTTGCCATTATTTCTTTTTGAATTTTCGTACAAGTCTTGCCCATTCTACTTATTGTAAAGTTCATTGCTATCTTTGTGCATGTTATGGTCTTGTATGCATGTTATGAGGAATTTTAAAGCAGAGTTCTTTTTTTAAAAATTAGCAAACAGTATCTTACCCCTTTTAAAATAGTGAGACACACAGCTTGCCAACTCTCATGTTAGTTGCTTTTTCTTGACCCCTCCCTTCCTCATTTCCTTTCTTTACTCTCCTTTCCCATTTTTTCCTTCTCCTTTCTTCCTCTCCCCTTTCTTTTTTCCTTCCTAAAAATCTGCAGAGACTTTTTGACTATAACATTTTTATAATGTTATAGATACTAGAAAAAGTGAAAGAATTTTTGCCTTACCAATTTCTATGCCTTGCCATGATGAATTTGATTGGAAGGGGACATATTGCCTCTCTCCTCCCACTTTCTTTATTGAGACACTTTAGCCCTGAATCCATTCAGAAGGCCTGGCCAGCCTTGTTTCTTATTGCTTTGTTTTTTTGAGGGCCATATCTCTCAGATTTGTGAACTTTGGGAACATGATGCTTGAATATGGTCCAGAGAGTAAAAAATATGAATCATAGGGGATCTTATATACCTGATAGCTTTTAACTTCTTATTATTAAGGCTTCCTTGGAACAAATCCTTTTTAAAATATAATGAGAAAATTTTTTTCATTTGCTAGTCAGTAGATATTTGTTAGGAGCCTGCTGTGTGCCAGGCACTGTTCTACATACTGAGGATACAAAGAAAAGTAAAATGTAGTCCTCATTCTCAAGGAGCTCACACTCTAATAGGAGCGACAATATGCAAACAACTATGTAGAAACAAACTAGATACAAAAACACGTTGGAAGTAATCGACAGAGAGAAAGCATTAGAACTAAGGAACCAGAAAAGGCTTCTTGAAGAAGATGGGATTTTAGCAGGGACTAAAGGAAGGAAGCTCAGGGACCCAAGGATATTCCTGGCAGAGAGAATGGCCGCAGAAAATGCATGGAGTTGGGAGATGGGAGTGTCTTGTTTGAGGAGTAGCTAAGAGAACAATGTCCCTGGATTGAAGAGTGCAGGAAGAATACATGGAAAGGTGGGGGGGGTGTCTATGTTGTGAAGGCATTTGAACACCATAGTATTTTATATTTGTAGATTACTTTATGTTACCCAAAATGCAATTTGAACTCTTCAGGGTAAGATAAGATACCTATTTATTTGCATCTCTCATTTAACTTATGGGTATATTCTCGTCAGTACCCCTCTCTACTAATCTTTGAAACCTGTGCAGTTCCACAATAGCGATACACCTGTCTGTGTATGCATTGTGATACAGATAGGTAGACTGGCAGACAGATAGAGTGAGTGAGCATTTATTAAGTGATTACTATGTACTTGATACTGTGCTAAGCCCTGGGAATGCAAATATAAGCAAGCAAAAATCCTTGACCTTAAGGAACTTATATTCTAATAGAGGAAAGACAACACATAGAAAGGAGGGGCAGGAAGCATCCTGGAAGTTTGGGCCACAGTAAGATAAGGCAAAAACTCACCCTTCTGAGCTGAGGAACCAAGGGTCCTAGCCCATAGTAACCATCGAGGAGGAAGCTACAGTGAAGGTTCTAGTAGAGAAGACATGGTTGGCATGTGTAGTGGAGTAGGATGTGATTAGTGACATTCTAACAACCCCGCCCCCCCAGATCATTAAGGAGGAAAGGTAAATTTTTTTTTGGCAATTTATTAAATTAAGGCTTAATAGGACTTCTTTATTTGATTTATTTCATCTTGTGTCTATGCTGTCTGACAGAATGCCATTTTCTGCTTGCTTTAGCTGTACGTCTCTTCAGAAAGCCGCTTTAACACTTTGGCAGAGTTGGTTCATCACCATTCAACAGTGGCAGATGGATTGATCACTACTTTGCATTACCCAGCTCCCAAGAGAAACAAACCTACCATATATGGAGTGTCTCCTAACTATGATAAGTGGGAGATTGAGCGGACAGATATTACCATGAAGCACAAACTTGGAGGAGGGCAGTATGGAGAAGTGTATGAAGGTGTATGGAAAAAATATAGCCTAACCGTGGCTGTAAAAACTTTGAAGGTAAGTACTGGCATTGCAGCATACTTGTACTGTATCTTTTATGCTTATGGAAAGTAGAATAATTCCTGATAGTGTGTAACTTAAATATGGTTAGTTACTTTATTAAATAATGAAAAACAACATAGCCAGAAATTGTGCCATCTATGAATAAGTCCTAGCTTATAAATTAGTCTGTGCCAGTTTGTTCATTTTAATCCTTCTAGTTATGTTTCTGTGTAAGGATTGTGTTATCCACGGTTTTAATGTGTTGGCACACATGGGTAGAGATGAGAATGGCTAAGATTCTTGGGTATAATAGGATTAGTTATTTCACTCAGTCAGCCAACATTGATTAAGTTCCCGCTGTGGTTCTAGTTATTGTGCTAAGAGCTGGGGATTAAAAGAAAGGTACAAAGGAAAAATCAGTCCCTACTCTCAAGGAGCTGACAATCTAATAGGGAAAACAGGATATAAACAAAAATCTACAAACAAGATATAGACAGGATGAATTGGAGGGAGTCTCTAAGGTAGGCACTGAGGTAAGGAAGGACTGGGAAAGGCTTCTTGCAGAAGGTGAGCCTTTAGCAGAGACTTGGAGCAGACCCTGGAAGCCAGGAGGCAGAGATAAGGAAGGAAAGAGTCTCAGACATGGGAGACAGTCAGTGACAACAATCATTTGGGAGAGGTGATGTTTGAGGAGCAAGAATGAGGTCAGTGTCACTGGATTGCAGAGTACATGTAGGAGAGTGAGGTGTGAGGAGATTGTCAAGATAGTAGGAGGTCAGTTATGAAGTAGTTTGAAGGTTAAACAGAGGAATATATATATTTGACCCTGGAAGTGATAGAGAACTACTAGAGTTCATTGAATGGAGGGGCAGGGTTAGATGACATAGTTGGACATGCGCTTTAGGAAGATTAATTTGATAATTGATTAAAAAATGCATTGGAGTGAGGAAAGACTTGAGGCAAGGAGACCAACTAGCAGTAGTTAAACTATGACATGAGGAGGACTGGCACCAGGTGGTTTAAGTGTCAGAGGCTACTACGGTAGTAATGTCATAAGGATAGAGCCAGGTTTCAGGTAAGTGCAAGAAGACAGATGGAGCAAGAAAGGAAAAGGTTTAAGATTTGTTATCTTTGGATCAGGCATTCTAGAGAGCTCAGTGGAAGGGTTGGGTAGCTTTAAACTGGGTGTTTAAGTTAGAGGTTGGGTTGAGGTGGTCATTGGGAACAAATGGAGTCTGAGCAGTGGCAGTCAGAGGTTCAGAATCCCTGGGGTGAGTTTTATAGGGTGAAAGCATATTAATCATTGAAGAATGAGTTTCAGGTAGTTTGACATTATCCACAGAGGTCTGACTTTGGATGAAGTTTTACCAGGGCTTAAGGTCAGCAGCTGTGTGTGTCTGTCAGCCAAACTTAAGTAACTTTTAGAAAGAGGTATTTACTAAGGTGGTACAACAATATCTGTTGGTAGAAAATATTCCCCCCAAAGCCTATGACACGTTCTGTCACAAGTACATAATAGAGTCCAGGGAAAGGGGGGCTCAAGATTAGAGAGCATATATCGCAAAGGGGTCACAGCTCCTATTTGATGGATGTTATTCTCCTGTCTGTGCGGTGTTTGAGACGTTCCCCACAAGTGTGGTGAATCTTCATTGTGCCTTTGGCTACCAGTTCTGCCACTGCTGTTAGTTGATAGTGGGGACTTTCAGTTTTTTAAAGGTTCTTTGGAAATTATGAATTTCAGTTAAATGCAGGTTTTACTTAACTATTTACTTTTGAGATTTCAAAGAAGGAAAAACTTTTGAGTTGAGACTTTTTAAGAGTTATTCCAAGTGGCTTGTGTTATCTTCTTTGAAAGTAAACTGCATAAGGTACCCCCAAACATTGCCTGTCTCCCCTTAGAAACATGGCAAGATTATATTAATGCCATATGATACAAGATACCTTATGATTGAAATGAGCCTCACACTTTATTACTGGCTGTGATTTCAGCCTGTTAGAATAATGCTTAGCATTTGTGGTTTCCAAAGGTTAATACTTTCTTTTGAAGTTCTTTGACATATAGTGAAGCCCCCAAGGAAAGGTTTTTAATTTTCAACTTAACTCCTTCAAAGTGTGGAACTCTACAGTCCCTTCTACTTTTAAATTGTGTGATTGTATGGATTTACTTGGGACTAGAGTGTCCCCTAGTGTTGGCCAGCATTATTTTGTGATTCCTTTAGCTGAACTGTGATTATGTTGAATTACCAGGAAAAAAGAAGAAACATCCAGCCACTCACGAAAGACAAAGAAATTAAAGTAAAAGTCAGAGTCATTGAAAATCAGAATCAAAAATAGCTTCAAATGCCATCTAACCTTCTTTCTGTATGAGGAAACCACAGCTCCAAGCAGGCCAGGGATTCTTCTGGGAAAGCTCATGGCACACTGGGAGATGGAATGCAGGTTTCTTGATTAGAACTTCAGAATTTTGTCCTCCATCCTCTGCTGTCTCCCAGTATTGTTAATCCAACTTCTGACCTATTCTCTGCTATTAGCATTATCAAACATTTTTCTTTCTAGAGATTATGTTAATGTAACTGGATTTTTTTAGTAGTACCGCAACTAAGTAGGGAAACTCTTATTCCTAACTGATTAAAGTGAGTAGTAGTAGATCCACCAGAAAGAGTGTTAGAAATCATTCAGTTCAACCCCCTCATTTTATAATGAGGAAACCAAAGCCTGGAAAGATTAAAAAACTTGCTCAAGGTGACACAAGTAGTAGGTAGTAGGCCAGGATTTTAACCCAGATTCTAGTGCTCTTGAGGGAAGATTCCGTTTTATTGAGGTTAATTCTTGGTGCTAGCATAGAAAACACTGTCACAGACTAAACAACAGAGTAGGGATTATCAAAGGAGACAGGGTGTTAGAATAGAAGTAAATACTTCTGGATGCTGCCCCTGTTGCTGGAAGTAGACACAGTAATGTGTCACCTAGATATTGACATTGTGTTTCAGTACCTGGTAGTTGCCTCCCATGAAGTCAGCCTAGAGTGTCTACAGTGTCCTAAACTATTCTCAGCTGACAAATCAAAACCAGAACATAATAATCCTGTTACTCTTTCTCTTTTCTTTACTTTTTGTGGGCCCCTGGTTAGTAAACTAAATTTTTAGGAGACTACCAGAGGTAGGCAACAATGATAATGAGGGGATGGAGGCTATACCGTATGAAGATCATTTCAAAGAAGTGAGGAGAGGTCAGAGTAGAAAAGAGGGGGGAGAGGGCAAGGGAGGGGGTCCTTGAAATAGATTGTTGTTTTTCCTTTCTCAAAGAGGGCCAATGACATCAGGAGGGTATTGTCTTGACTTGCAAATGAATTGGATTTAAGTGAAGCAGAGCTGTGCAAAGTCATCAACCTCACTCTCCAAAGTCATCAGAGTCCAATGGCAAAGACGATACCAACTCCTCCTTTTGGTCCCTTTTGAGGGTATAAGAGAACAGTCATCCTTGGAAAGGTGGCCAAAAATATGGTATCTTCAGGAAAAAAAAGCTGAGTGAATAACACAGAGTAGATAGAATGTAAGACGAGATCTATGAAAAATGAAAATTTAATAATAGAAGAAACATTGTGGAAAAGGAGGACAGAGACCATAGGGACAAGAGGGCAAAGGCTAAATTGACTAGGGGTGAGTATGTGGGGAGAGATAGCAGGAAAAAATATTTTTCAGCTTGGTAGAAGGCAGTCCTAAAAATCATAGGAATGATAGGAACAAGAGTTAAGAAATTTATTAGCCATATTGTATGGGGAGTGGTACCAAATATGGAGAAGCTAAGTCCTATTCTGGGTTCTGATGAGAATGATGCTGGCTCTTAATCCCTTCAGTTACGGTGGGGATGAGGGTAGGGAAGGAAGGAAGGAAACAGTCACTTATTAAGTGTCTATTATGTATCAGGTACTGTACTAAGCACTTTTACAAATACTTTCTCATTTGATTCTTAAAACAATTCTGGAAAGTAGGTGCTATTATTATCCCCATTTTACAGGTGAGGAAACTGAGGCAGTATATATTTTTTAAAGTGATTTGCCTACAGTCATATAGCTAGTTAAGTGTCTGAAGCCAGATTTGAGCTCAGTCTTCCTCCCTCCAAGCCCAGGGTTCTTTTCCACTGTACTACTGAACTGTCTCAGCAGTAGATTTTTTTTTGTCAGGAAATGTTTCAACTTGTAATCATGGATAAACCTTTATTGAGTACTTAGATTTTGCAGTATGTTTTTCCATTCTAGGTACACCAAGTCAAAAACAGCTTCTGTTCTCAGAGTTTACTACAGGGGAAGGGGAAAGTAGTGGCAAATACATGGCACCTTTACTACAGTGATAACAGCTATCCTTCCTGGTGTGATGCTTTAATGTAGAATCTGCTAAATCTTGTGCTGTCCTGATTATGGTGCCATGGTATTTGAATTATTTCTTTCTGACTATTTACAGTATTTTCTCCCTGACCTGAAAGCTCTGGAATTTGGCTGCAGTATTCCTGGGAGTTTTTCTTTGGGGATTTATTTCAGGAGATGATTAGTGACTTCTTTCATTTGTCTTTTACTCTCTGGTTCTAGAATATCTGGACAGTTTTCCTTGATAATTTCTTGAAAGATGCTGTTTAGGTTCTTATTTTGATCATTGCTTTAAGGTAGTCCAATAATTATTAAGATCTATTTTGGATCTATTCTTTGGATCTCTTTTCTCTTAGCTCAGTTGTTTTTCCAATGAGATTTCTCACTTTTCTTCTATTTTTTCATTCTTTTGATTTTGATTATTTCTTGATGTCTCAGTGAATCATTAGCTTCCACTTCCTCAATTCTAATTCTTAAGGAATTATTTTCTTCAGTGAGCTTGTGTATCTCCTTTTCCATTGGCCAATTCCACTTTTTAAGGAGTTATTTTCTTCAGTGAATTTTTGTGCATGTTTCTATTTCACCAGTTTTCCTCCTTAAGAAGTTCTTCTTTTCAGTAAATATTTGTGCCTCATTTTTTTGACCTATTCTGCTTTTTAAAGGTATTATTTTCTTTAGTATTTTTTGTGTCTCCTTTACCAAAGTGTAGACTCTTTTTTCATGATTTTATTGTGTCACTCTCATTTCTTTTCCTCATTTTTCTTTTACCTCTCTTATTTGATTATTAAAATCCTTTTTGAGCTCTTCCAGGAATTCTTTTTGGGCTTAAAACCAATTCAGATTTTTCTTTGAGACTTTGGATATAACAATTCATTGTCATCTGAATTTGTTTTTCAATCTTCCATGGCACTATAATAACTTTGTGTGGTCAGGTTCTTCTTTTGATGTTGGCTCATCTTTCCAGTCTATTTCTTGACTTTTAACTTTATACTAAAGTTGTGCTCTGTTCCTGGGGTGGAGGGGGCATTGTCCCAAGCTTCAAGATTTTCATACTGCTGTTTTCAGATTTAGTGCTGGGGAGCTGTGAAATTTTCAGTTCTTTCAAGGTGTTTTGATCTAAGGAGAGGTGTGGTCATTGCTCTCCTGGACTGTGCTCTGGTCTGTGTGCAGCCATAAGCACTCCTTTCTACTCTGGCACTATGTCTAGGATCCCTACTCCTTTTAGTGTTCCTCTTCATCCTAGGATTGTGACCTATCACCAAACAGGGGCAATGCAACAGAGTCCTACACCTAGTGCCAGTAAAGGGTACCCTATAATATCCTTCTGATCAGTTACTTAAAATACTTACTGTCTGTAAGCTGAGAACACCAGAAGCTGCTGCCACTGATGATTCAGTCCCTCTCTGCTCCTTAACATCTGGTGCTGGCTTGACAGAACATGGCCTGTGCTGAATGGTGCTCTATTCTTGCCCCAATAAGACCTTTCCTGCCAACCTTCTAGGTTGTCTTGGGCTAGAAAATGTCTTCATCCTAACCTTTTGTTGGTTCTGCTGTTCCAGAATTTCTTTTGAGGCATAATTTTTAAATGTTTTGGAGAGGGATTTGAGTAAGCTCTAAGGAGTCCCTGCTTTTACTCCCCTGGGAGATGCATTCTTAACCAAACAAGAGATAGTTGCAATTACAAAAGATAAATAGATAATTTTAGTGAAATTGAAAAGCTTCTGCACAGACAAAATTAGCTTACCTACAATAAGAAGGGAAGTGGTCAGAAGGGAAAAGGTTTATTATAAAAAAATTTATTTGATGAGTGTTTGATATCCACCCTATTTAAGTGATAAACAAATACATAAATAAGAGACCCATTCCACAAAAGGTGAGTAGCTAAAGGATAGAAACAGATACTTCTCAGAAGAACTGCAAAGCATTCACAACCACATAGGAAAAAGGCCCCAGAGGGGCAGAACCAAGATGATAGAGTAACAGAATGGACTTGCTAATGCTCTCCCCTCAAACTCAGCCAAATAGCTGGAAAAAATGACTAAACAAATTGTGAAGCAAATCTCCAGGACAAGACAGCATGTAACATCATCAAGAAGTGTCTATCACACTGCACTGGCAGCAGAGTACACTCCAGTGGGGGCTACTGTGGCACAGCCATGACCCAAGCAGGCCTTGGGGGGGACTATATCTCAGGTACTTGTGGCAGTTTCCAGATTTAGGACCCCAAAACTCTGAAGACAAATTGGAAAGTCAATGGAAAAAACCTGTGGGACCTTTGTGAGAGTAGAGTGGTCAGGCTGCAGCTCCAGGGCAGCAGAGGGGGTGGAGGAACCCGTGACAGCAAGGGCAAAGACAGCGACTGTTGTGGAGCTATAGGCCCATAGATTGTCGAGTGGCTGACAGTATACCTCCCCAACCCCCACTGGAAGCAGAGATCTACCTTGACAGAGCTCAAAAGTCAAGTAAATGACTGGAAAAATGAGCAAAAACCAAAAACAGAATCAGACTATAGAGTCTTACTTTGGTGACAAGGAAGACCAACATGCAAACAGAAGACAATAAAGTCAAGCTCCTCCATATAAAACCTCCAAGAAAAATGTGAATTGGTATCAGGCCACGGAAGAGATCAAAAAGTATTTTGAAAATAAAGTAAGAGAAGTAGAACAAAAATTAGGAAGAGAAATGAGGGTGATGAAAGAAAATTATGAAAAAACAAGTCAATTGCTTAGTAAAGGAGACTCAAAAAGTGCTGAAGAAATAACACTATAAAAAATAGACTAACCCCAATGACAAAAAAGATCCAAAAAGCCAATGAAGAGAAGAATGCCCTAAAAAGTAGAATTAATCAGATGGAAAAGGAGGTCCAAAAGCTCACTGAAGAAAATAATTCCTTAAAGATTAGAATGGAGCAGATGAAAGTTAATGACTTTATGAAAAATCAAGAAAGTATAAAACAAAACCAAGAGAGTGAAAAAATAGCAGACAATGTGAAATATCTCATTGGAAAAACAACTGACCTGGGAAATAGATCCAGGAGAGACAGTTTAAAAATTATGAGACTACCTGAGAGCCATGATCAAAAAAAGCGCCCAGACATTATCTTTCAAGAAATTATCAAGGAAAACTACCCTGATATTCTAGAACCAGAGGGTAAAGTAAATATTAAAAGAATCCACTGATCACCTCCTGAAAGATCCCAAAAGGAAAACTTCTAGGAATATTATAGCCAAATTTCAGAGCTCACAGGTCAAGGAGAAAGTACTGCAAGCAGCCAGAAAAACGGTTCGAATATTGTGGAAATACAATCAGGATAACACACGATCTAGCAGCTTCTACATTAAGGGATGGCAGGGCTTGAAATATGATATTCCAGAAGTCAAAGGAGCTAGAATTAAAACCAAGAATCACCTACCCAGCAAAACTGAGTATAGTCCTTCAGGGGAAGAAAACGGTCATTCAGTGAAACAGAGCATTCTTGTTGAAATGACTTGAACTGAATAGAAAATTTGACTTTCAAGCACAAGAATCAAGAGAAGCATGAAAAGGTAAATAGGAAAGAGAAAATCATAAGGGACTTACTAAAGTTGAACTTGTTCACATTCCTACATGGAAAGATCGTATTTGTAACTCTTGAGATTTTTCTCAGTATTAGGGTAGTTGGAAGGATTGTATACATATAGACAGAGGACTCAGGATGAGTTGAATAGGTAGGGATGATATCTTAAAAAATAAAATTAAGGGATGAGAGAGGAATATATTGAGAAGAGAAAGGGAGAAATAGAATGGAGAAAATTATCTCTCATAAAAAAGGCAAGAAAAATATTTTTCAATGGAAGGGAAAGGGGGGGGAGGTGAGAGGATAAGAGTGAACCTTACTCTCATTGCATTTGACTTAAGGAGGGAATAACATTCACACTCAATTTGGTATGAAACTCTATCTTACACTACAGGAAAGTAGGGGGAAAGAGGAGAAGCAGGGAGGGTAGGGGATTTTAGAAGGGAGGGCAAATGAGAGGAGGGGGTAATTAGAAGCAAACACTTTTGAAGAGGTATAGGGTCAACAAGAGAGAATAGAATAAATGGGCAGGATAAAATGGAGGGAAATATAGTTAGTCTTTCACAATATGACTGTTATGGAAGTGTTTTGCATAACTACACACATATAGTCTAGATTGAATTTCTTGCCTTCTCAGCAGGGATGACTGGGAAGGGAGGAAGGAAGAGTAGTTGAAACTCAAAGTTTTAAAAATGAATGTTAAAAATTGTTTTTACATGCACCTGGGAAATAAGATATACAGGCAGTAGGTTATAGAAATCTATCTTGTCCTATAAGAAAATAGAGGGGATGGGGATAAGAGAAGGGAGGGGTGTGATAGAAGGGAGGACAGTATGTGGGAAGTGGTAATCAGAATGTATGATGTCTTGGGGTGGACAGAGGGGAGAGATGGGGAGAAAATTTGGAACTCAAAATCTCGTGAATGTCTGTTGAAAACTAAAAATAAATGTTTTTCAAAAAGAAGAAATGGTCCAAATCCCTAATAATAGAATAAAATGCAAATTAAAACAACACTGAGATTTCATCTCATACCCTGAAAATTGACAACAATGACCCCAAAGGATCAGTATTTAATGTTATAGGAATTGGGGAACAATAGACACATCAGTGCATTGTTGGTGGAGCTGTGAAATGGTATGACCATTTTTTCCCCACATAAAAATCAGCATTTTATTCATTAGTATCAAAAATACTAGGAAAAGGTGATAAGCAAAAAAAATTGAAAACAAAACAAAATTCATTTTGTTAATTATGAATACACACAGGAATCAAACATAATTTCAAAATAATTTGATTTTTAAAAATTTTCATCTTTAGTTCGAAGTTCTTTCCCTCTTCTGTCACCCACTGGGAAGTCAAGAAATATGATATTCATACATATATGAAGTCATGCAGAACATATTTTCATATTAAAACCACTTTGAAAAGCAATTTGGAATTATGCAAATAAAGTGACAAAAATGTGTATGCTCTTTGAGCTATTGCTGGTTCCACAGACTCTTATTATTGGGCTTTTACCCCAAAGATGCCAACAATAAGAAGAAAGTCTCCACATACTTCAGAATATTTATAGTAGCACTTTTTATGATAGCTGAGAATTAGGAACAAAGTAGATGCCTATCAGTTAGGGAATAGCTAAACAAATTGTGGTACATGAATGTCATGGAATATTGCTGTTCTGTATGCAGGTAGTGAGATGTGTGATGAATATAGAGAAGAAAAGATCTATATGCATGGATACCAGGGAAGTAAGTGGAGCAAAAAGTAAATAAGATTTTGTGTGTGTGTGTACGTACGTACACAGTACCTACAACAATGTAAATGGAAAAAGCTACACACTAAAAAAATCAAAAGTGAATGTAACAAATAACAAAGGTGAAGCAGGATTCAGTGAAGAGCTATGAGAAGCTAACCCCAACCTACCTAATTGTGGAGGTAAGAGATCCACAGGTATTACATACTGCACATATTTTCAGACTTTTTCAGTGTACCGGCCAGTTATGCTGATTTTTTTTGTCTCTTAAAAAAAAGTATTGTTTATTTTATGGGATGACTGTCTGGGACAGGGTAGTATATTTGACATAACCATGAAGATGTAAGAAACAGAAGTCATCAGTAAATTTTTTTAAAGGAGCTATTACGGTCATCTGGATGATACATGGTGAAGGCATAAGTGGAGTGAATGAGACAACTGCAAGAGATATTGAATAGGCTGACTCAAAAGAATGTGACAACTAAGAATGGGATGAAGGACAGGAGAGGGAAGAAGGAAATGCTAAATATGTGATCACAAAGTTATGAACCTGGGTGACTGGATTAACAGAAATAGAGAAATTAGAAAGGAGGAACGTTTTGGGAAACAGATTTCTGTTTTGATCATATTTAATTTGGTATGCTGCTTCTATCTCTAGACAGAGTATATAGCTAGTGCTTAGGGGTCCTGGACTGGAGTTAAGGAAATTAAGGTTAATTATATAGTTTTGGGATTAGAGATAATTGAATCTATGGGGGAAGATCACTGAGAGACAGTGTAGGGAGAGAAAAAGGTCCAGGATAGAGTCTTGGGGAGGCTTCCATGTTTAGGGATAGAAAAAGGGGGTAATCTAGTAAAAGATACTGAGAAGGAGTGATTTGACAGGTGATGGGTAGTAGAACCATGGGAGAACAGGGACACCTAAGCTATGAGAAGAAAGACTGCTCAAGAGGAGAAGAGTGGTCAACAGTATCAGAAGTTGCAGAGTGGTTAAGGAAGATGAGAAACTAGAAAAGTCTATCTTAGTAATTAGTAATTGCTTATTGATAGGCCAAATTATAAGTGGTTGGTGAGAAAATGAGTGCAGCACACTTACTAGATCATTATTAAATAAATGACCAATTTCAGAGCATGCCATGCATAAATACATAACATAATACTTCTTTTCCTGGAATAAGATTAAATCCAATATTTTAAGTCAGTCAACATTTATTAAATGTCCAGGCACCATAGTGCTTTCAAGGTGCTTACAATACATTGAGGGAGGCAGTCTTACTTATATCAAATATAGAGACATTAACAGCTAGGACATTCAGGAAAAGTCTTATGTATAACGTGGCATTTGAGCTGAGCTTTGAAGGAATGTCAGGGTTCTAAGAGGTAGAAGTGAAGAATCAGTGCAATCCAGGTATATAGCACAACCTGTGCAAAGGTGTGGAGATGGGACTTGGAGTATGCCATAAGGAGGCCAGTTTGACTGGATCCCAGTCTTCATAAAAGGAATGATATATACTAAGACTGGAAAGATAGGTTGGAGCCAGGTTGTAAAGGACTTTAAATGACAAACAGGAATTTGTATTTGATCCTAGAGGTGATAGAGAATCACTAGGGTTTGTTGAGTAGAAGAGTGACATGATTAGACTTGTACTTTTGGGAAAACCCCTCTGGCAGCTGTGTGAAGGACAGATTGGAGAGGGGAGAGATTAGAGTTGGGGAGACCAATGAGGAGGCTGTGTCAGTAGTCCAAGTGAAAATGAAGAGGCCCTTAACTGGGGTGGATGTGGTATGAGTAGAGAGTAGGTAGATGCAAGAGATGTTGCAGAGGTAGAAACATTAAGGTATGGGCATTTACTGTCTATGTAAGGTGAGGGAGAGTGAGGAGTCAAGCATGACTGAATTTTTTTACATAGGGACAATAGAGCTATAATAACAAGCTCATTAATTTTGGCTCCACTCATTTGAATTTGGGAACAGGAACTAGATTTAAGTTTACTTTTGCACTATCAGTGAGGGAAAGGTTTGGCCTGAGAGAATAAACTGTCTTCAAGTATGGGAAGTCCCCAGTTTATAAATGGGTCATGTTCCAAAAAGTTCATTGGAACATGGGACACATTTTCTCATAGAAACAAATTAATAAAATCATAGACTCTTGGACTTAGAAGAGACCTCTGAGATCATCTCATTCAACCACTTTATCCAGTGATGAAATTTGGTGGTTAGGTTCTTAGCTAGCTTACAAAAGGCTAGTTGGCATATATAATATATATATTATAATATATATATATATATAATATAACTAAACTGTATATTTGTGGTGAAAAATGATGCAAAATAGTAATGTTGTAGTATTAGTAATTAAATAAAGCAGAAAAACAAGAAAACTAAGTAAAAGGTTTTAAAATATATCTTGAGCGTTGGTACCTGAGGAAAAAGTACGCTTAAAGGAGTAATTGAGTCATTTATTGGGATTACAAAAGTTTTTCCCAGAGCTTTAATGATTGATTGCCCTGGTTCTGATCTTAAATGTCACTTTGAAATGAATGTTTGTCCTTTTTCTTTTAAAAAATTTTTATTGATGCTTTTTTATATCATATTTATTTCTGAATATATCCCTCTACTACCTTGTGAGATTTTAAGAGGCAAAAAGCTAAATTCAACAAAACCAACACATGCATTGTAGCTGATAGTATATGCAATATTTCACACACATTTTCAGCATCTTTGCATTATTTCTACCTTTGTGTTCTTGAATAAGCTGTCTAACCTTTCTGAGCTTCAGTATCCTCATCTGTAGAGTGAGGAGGTTGGATTATATGATCTTTTAAGGTTCCTAAGTTCACAAATGTAATGAAAAGAAAGAGACAGGAAAAATGTTAAAATCTCTTTAGTGAGAGAGAGATCATCTGAACTAGAGTAACTGTGTGAGCAGTGAAAAAGAAAGAAGGTTGGGTGTAGAAGTGGAAACATGACAGGATATCCTCTTCCTTCCTCTCTTCTCCAAAAGGACAGTGGAGTTTTGGGGTCAGACAATTCTACACATTGAACACTAGGTGGCATCATCAGAGCAGGACAGCTTGGTTCCAGGAAAAAAGAGAAAGGGGTTGCATAGGTGGAGGCAGTATATGGCACATTCTGAAAATTATGTTTTTATATTCTTTTGGAGAATCAAATTTTCATTTAAATGAACATGCTAATTACAGATAATTGTTATGTGTTTGTAGGATTATAGGTTTAGAGTTGGAAGAAATATTAGTAATTTATTTTTTTTAAAAATTATTTGCTTATTTTTAGTTTTCAGCATTCATTTCCACAAGATTTTGAGTTCCAAATTTTCTCCCCATCTCTCCCCTCCACCCATCCCAAGACTGCATGCATTCTAATTACCCCTTTCCCAGTCTGCCCTCCCTTCTATCACACCCCTCCCTTTTCTTAAGCCCATCCCCTCTATTTTCTTAGAGGACAAGATAGATTTCTATACCCCATTGCCTGTATATCTTATTTCCCAGTTGCATGTAAAAACAATTTTTAATATTCATTTTCAAAACTTTGAGTTTCAACTTCTCTCCCTTCCTCCTTCCCCACCCATTCCCACTGAGAAAGCAAGCAATTTGATATATGTTTTACATGTGTAGTTATACAAAAGATTTCCATAAAAGTCATGTTGTGGACGACTAACTATATTTCCCTCCATCCTATCCTGCTCCCCATTTATTCTATTCTCCCTTTTGGCTCTATCCCTCCTCAAAAGAATTTATTTCTAGTTATCCCCTTCTCCCCTACTTTCCTGTAGTGTAAGATAGAGTTTCATAGCAAATTGAGTATGCATGTTATTCCCTCCTTAAGCCAAATGTAATGAGAGTAAGGTTCACTTTTTGCCTCTCACCTCCCCTTTCTTCCCTTCCATTGAAAAATCTTTTTCTTGCCTTTTTTATAGGAGAGATATTTTGCTCTATTCTATTTGTCCCTTTCTCTTCCCAATATATTCCTCTCTTACACCTTAATTTTATTTATTTTTAGATATCATCCCTTCCTATTCAACTCACCCTGTGCCTTCTGTCTATATGTATATAATCCCTTCAACCACTCTAGTACTGAGAAAAGTCTCAGGAGTTATAAGTATTATCTGTCCATGTAGGAATGTAAACAGTTTCACTTTAGTAACTCTCTTATGATTTCTCTTTCCTGTTTATCTTTTCATGCTTCTTGATTCTTGTGTTTGAAAATCAGATTTTCTATTCAGCTCTAGTCTTTTCAACAAGAAGGCTTGAAAGTCCTCTGTTTTATTGAATGACCCTTTTTTTTTCCCTGAAGGACTATACTCAGTTTTGCTGGGTAGGTGATTCTTGGTTTTAATCCTAGCTCCTTTGACTTCTGGAATATCATATTTCAAGCCCTGCCATCCCTTAATGTAGAAGCTGCTAGATCGTGTGTTATCCTGATTGTATTTCCACAATATTTGAACCGTTTTTCTGGCTGCTTGCAGTACTTTCTCCTTGACCTGGAGCTCTGAAATTTGGCTATAATATTCCTAGAAGTTTTCCTTTTGGGATCTTTCAGGAGGTGATCAGTGGATTCCTTTAATATGTTTTTTACCCTCTAGTTCTAGAATATCAGGGTAGTTTTCCTTGATAATTTCTTGAAAGATAATGTTTGGGCTCTTTTTTTGATCATGGCTCTCAGGTAGTCCCATAATTTTTAAACTGTCTCTCCTGGATCTATTTCCCAGGTCAGTTGTTTTTCCAATGAGATATTTCACATTGTCTGCTATTTTTTCATTCTCTTGGTTTTGTTTTATACTTTCTTGATTTTTCATAAAGTCATTAACTTCCATCTGCTCCATTCTAATCTTTAAGGAATTATTTTCTTCAGTGAGTTTTTGGACCTCCTTTTCCATCTGATTAATTCTACATTTTAGGGCATTCTTCTCTTCATTGGCTTTTTGGATCTTTTTTGTCATTGAGGTTAGTCTATTTTTTACATTATTACTTATTTCAGAATTTTTTGAGTCTCTATTAGCAAGCAGTTGACTTGTTTTTCATAATTTTCTTTCATCACTCTCATTTCTCTTCCCAATTTTTGTTCTACTTCTCTTAACTTGATTTTCAAAATCCTTTTTGAGCTCTTCCCTGACCTGATATGAATTCCTATTTTTCTTGGAGATTTTATATAAAGGAGCTTTGACTTTATTGTCTTCTGTTTGCATGTTTTGGTCTTCCCTGTCACCAAAGTAAAGATTCTATAGTCTGATTCCATTTTTGGTTTTTGCTCATTTTCCCAGTCATTTACTTGACTTTTGAGCTCTTTGTCAAGGTAGATCTCTCCCTCCAGTGGAGGAGGGAGGTGTACTGTCGGCTACTTGATTCCTCCACAGTCTGTGGGCCTAGAACTCCAGAAAGAGTCCCTGTCTCTGCCCCTGCGGCTGCTGTGGGTTCCTCCACCCCCCGTTCCCCCCTGTTGCCCTGGGGCTGGACCACTCTACTCTCCTACACTGGTCCCACAGACTTTTTTCCACCGACCTTCCAATCTGCCCTTGAAGTTTTGGGGTCCTAAAAGTCTGGAAACTGCCATAGGTATGAAAGATTCAGTCTCTCCAAGGTCTGCTCAGGTTCTGTCTGTGCTGGTGTGGCCCATGCTGGACTTCACCTTGTCCTTTGCGTGGCACAATAGACATTTCCCCTCCACCTTCCCAGCTGTCTTGGACTGGAGATTGGCTTCACTCGTCATTCTGTGAGTTCTGCAGCTCTAGAATTTGTTTAGAGCCATTTTTTTACAGGTATTTGTTTGGACTTGGGAGCAGTGGTCTAGAAAGTGCGTGCTGTTATTTTGCCATCTTGACTCCACTCCGTATTGGTAATTTCTGAACCTTTCATTTTACAGAGGAAACTGAGGCCCACAAAGATTGTGACTTTTTCAGAATTACACAGGTAGTAAGTAATAGAGCTGGGATTTGAACCAAAATTTATCATTGACACAGATTCCTTCCTGGCCCTTAACTTGACATCATTCTTTAATGAATGCTCATGAATGTAATAAATTGTGACCCTTCTGTAGAAATTATCCTGGTTTTTGTTCGTTGTTCTTAAAAAGGACCAAAATGACATCACTATGTTAGGGTCAAGCTGCAGTGTGTCTCGTTGTGGCCAATCAGACCCAGCTTGGAAGGCTCTGCCATAATTTGGACACAAATAGTCCATATGAACATTTTGGGGTAGATTCTCTAAATAAAATATTTATACTAGTTCTATTTGTGATCACAAAGATTTGGAGATTGAGGGGATACCTGTCAGTTGAGGAATGGCTGAACAAGTTGTGGTATGTGATTATGATGGAATATTATTGTGCTGTAAGAAATAATGAGCAGGACGGTTTCAGAAAATCCTGAAAAGACTCATATGAACTCATGCAAAGTGAAGTGAGCAGAACCAGGAGAATATTGTACATAGTTCATAGCAGTAATGTAGGTATGATCACCTGTGAAAGACTTAGCTACTCCAATCAAGGAAAATGTTATTCATCTTTAGAGAACTAATGAACTCTGAATGCAGATTGGAGCACTTTTTATTCTATTTTTATTGTTTTGTTTGTGTTTTCTTGTGCAACATGGAAATATGTTTTGCATGACTTTACACATATAATTGGTATCAAATTGCTCTGCCTTCTCAAGAGGGGGAAGGAGCAAGAGGGAAGGAATTTGGAACTAAAAATTTTTTTTTAATGACTTAGGTCTTTTTTTCATGTAATTGGAAAATATTTAATGAAATAATTTTTTTTAAAAAAGGTGATATTTTAGTTGGACTTGAAGGAAGGCAGAGACAGAAGTGAGGAGGGAGAGAATTCCAGATATGGGGATAACTGTTGAAAATATTCCAAGTTGGAAGTTGGAGTATCAAGGAAAAGCAAGGAGGCCAACCAGTGTCATTAGATCACAAAGGAGGTGGAGGGGAATAAGGTGTAATAGGACCAGAATAGAAGGAGAGGGCCAAGGTTTTGAAATACTTTGAATGCCTGAATGGCAGACAAGCAGGATTTTATATTTGATGCCAGAGGTGATAGAGAACCATTGCATTCATTGAATGGAGGAGGTGGGACTTTTAGAAGATCACTTTGAGAGTTGAATGGAGGATGGACTAGAGTGGGGAGGGACTTGAAATAAGGAATCTAACAAGAAGGTAACTGTAATACACCAGGCATGAGGCAATGAGAGCACGCGCCAGTGTGGTGGCAATGTCAGAGGAGAGATACTACGAAGATAGAGTTAATAGGATTTTATAGCTGATTGGAGATGACAGACTAAGTAGTGAGATACAATTACCTATGCTGTGGCATATAGTTTTGGAAAACTTGGCTCTGATTCAGAAAACTAGTTCTTAATTGAAGGACTAGTATTTCCTTCCTTCCTTGTTGGGTGGGTATTTATGTTCATCTGAATTCCAGGTTTTTAATTATACCAAATATTTTTCTTCATTTAGACAGGGTCTATTAACTCATTCGAGGATAGGCCATTATTAATAATAACTAACATTAATATTACTCTTTAAGGTTTATCAAGAACTTTACATATATGTTATCTAATTTGATCCTTGCTACACAAAACCAAACTTGTGTAGGTGCTGCAGGAATTACTAATCCCATTTTATAGATGAATCTTGGAAAGGTTCAGTGACTTAGTCATGGTCACATAGCTAGTAGTTATCGGCAGGACTCAGACCTAACTCTCCTGACTCCCAAGTGAAACGTTCCTTCTACAACATCATACTGTCTCTTTTAAGTCTGCATCAGCTTAACATTAAAGTACCCACACAGCTGTTTTTACCTTTGTTTGCCCCCTCTAGAATGTCCTTCTGCACTCTTTTGCATCTTTTTTTAAAGTTTCATTTCCTCTTTTTTCTGCATTATTACTCTCTTTCCCCCCCCTACCTCCATAACATTCTCTCCTCCCCATTAAGAGTCCTCTCACAGAACAAATAAGGATGGTGAAACAAAAGAAATTGACATTGCATTGGTCATGTCCGAAAACACATGTCTCATTCTATACCTGTAATCCATCACTTCTCTGCCAAGAGGTGGGAAGCATGCTTTATCATCAGTCTAATAGAGTTGGGCTTGGTCATTGCATTGATCAGGCGCCTTTGAATCTGCCCCTTTTGTTATTTCTTACAGCACAATAATATTATATTGATGTACCATAGTTTGTCAGCCATCCCCCAGTTTTTAGGCACCTGCTTCGTTTCTAGATTTTACTATTAAAAACTATTGCTGGAAATATCTTTGTACATCTGAGTCCTTTCCCTGTCTTTGATCTCTGTTAGGGTATAAGTCTAGTAATGCTAGTCCAGTAATTGCTATCTCAGTGGCTATTTCCAGGTTAATTTATTTTTAGTGTTATTTCAAATCGCTTTCCAGAATAGTTAAACAATTTAACAGGTTCATCAGTGGTATATCAGTCTTCCTATCCTCCTACAATCCCTTCAGTAATTGTCATTTTCCTTTTTGTCCTCTTTGCCAACCTGATGTGCCTAAGGTGAGATCTCAGACTTTATATGCTTATTGATAAGTTTGAATTTCTTCTTTTGAAAACAGTCTGTCTACATCTTTTAACCATTTTTAATATCTCTGTACTTATCTTCCTATATATTTAATATACATGTTAAGCTGTCAAAGCTTAAAACTGCACTAAGATTTTTGGAACACCTTGCTACATTTTAGATAGTATATCTTTATCAGAGGAATATCCCAGATTTTTCCCAGTTAACTCTTTACCTTCTAATTCTTGATATTGTTTGTACCATTGATATTGTTTATACCAAAGATTTCCAGTTTTATGTAATTAAGATTGTTCATTTTATCTCTTGTGAACCTCTCAACCCTTATTTGGCCAGGAACTCTTTACCTAGCCTTAGTTGCACCATATAGTTGCACCTAGCCATAGGCTTGCTCATCTGATATTTTTATGATACTTTCATATTTTGACTTTGTACCCTTTTGGAGCACATAGTATGTATAGTGTGGTCTAAGTGTGGTATATAGTATTGGTCTAAACCTATTTTCTCCCAACTTGCTTTCCAAGTTTCTTAGCACTTTTTGTCAGTCAGTGAGTCCTTATCCCAGTAGTTGGTGTTCTTGAGTTTATCAAACAGAAAGCTATTATTTGCAGTTCTGGATGGGGGTGTGTGGTATATGTTTATATATGTGTGTGTGTGTGTGTGTGTGTGTGTGTGTGTTTCATCAAGTTTTCTATAGTAACAAATAGTTTTGATTATTATTTCTTTGTAGTGTACTTAAAGAACTGTACTGTAAAGGTCCCCTTACTTCCCACCTCTTTTCATTATTTCCCTTGAGGTTCTTGACTTTTTTGTTCTTCCACTGAATTTTATTATTTTGTCTGATTCTTGAAAACAGTGTGGGATGGCACTAAATCTGTAATTCAGTTTAGATAGTGTTATAATTTAATTTAGATATTACAATTTTCATTATAGTAATATGGGCCAACCATGAGAGATTAATTTTTCTCTAGTTATTTAAGTTTACTTTTATTTCTATTGTGTTTTGTAGTTTTTCTGTGATTCCTGTATGTGTTTCAACCAGTGTACTTAATTATATTTTATATACTCTGTGGTTGAGTGGGAATTTCTTTTTCTTACGGTTTTATTTAATTCTATTTAATATGTACTTGAAAATGATAAAATGCTATTCCCTTAAAATATTTTATAATACAAAGATTTCATTAATTCACATTATTTCCCCTAAATTAGTTTGAATTGCTGAAGTTTTACTATATAAATGAAAAAAAACTCTTCAGAAGAATTAAATAACTTTTACAAATGAATATTAATGAATATAACGGAAACAAAGGTGTCTTCAGTTAAACAGTCTCAAAGCTGTTTTCAGATAGAAATGAAGATTGCTTGTCTTACTGGCTTAAAATACTGTTGGTCTGACTCCAGCAGGGGGAGACAAATTCACATTGATTTAAACAGAGGATCATTTTAATTTTTTTGAAATGGAATTACCTGTCATAGTATGTTCTTCCCTTACCTTTCTCAAATCTATGTTGTAGATGTTTAGGGAAGAAAAGAAATCAGAAGAAGTAATGATATACCTGAAATTATTACACTGTAGCCTTTTTGTTTTCTTTTTAATGGAATAGAAATGCTTCATTTCAGAGTTAACTTTTAGAACTTAATGTTGACCTAGCAAGATTTTAAAATCCTCATTTCAGTTCACGAACAGCATTAAATTCCAGAATTGCAGCAAGCGTTAGCTCTTGTGCCTTTGACATTAGTGTCTCCCTGGTAAATCAAAGCACTCTGGGCCAAAAACTATATGGTCTACTGAGCATTTTAAGGAACAGAAAGGACTCAGAAGAATTAAATAGCCTTAATAATGAGCCTGGAAATAATTCTTTCCCAGTACAGTCTGACACAGTGACTACCAGCTCAGTATGTTTGGTTGACATTAGGTACATAGTGCCTTTCTTTTTACAGAATAAGAAGTTGTTTCTAAGTTTCAGTCTGTCAGTGTCCCATACTAAGTTACAGTAGACTAAAGGGTCTCTGGTTATGCGTCATTTGCAAACATGATTAAAGTCAGTATGCTAAAGTAGAAGAAAGAAGTGTCATTAATTCTGAATTATTGCTGAAGGGATGAGGGTCAACAGTGACAAAAACAGCAGACATGTCAGGAAGGATGAGGATAGAGAAAAAGTCATTGTCTTTAGAAGTTGAGGTATTTGGTTCCCTTGGAGAAATTTGGATGACCAGGGATTGAGAAATAAGTGAGCAGTGAGGAAATAGAAATGATAACACGTGTTTTCTAGGAGTCTGGCTGTGAGAGGGAGGAGATAGAGGATGATAGCCTGAGGGAATGGCAGTGTCAAGAGATATTTTTCTTTAACTTGGAAGATGTAGATTTATTTGTCTCAAGAAAGAAGCCAGTGGATGAGGCCAATGAAGATTACAAGGTGGGAGGTGATACTTGAAGGGAATGAGGGAAAGAGGATAAAGGGTACATATACAAGAATTGATCATGGCAAAGGGAAAGACCATTTCATCATCGGAGAATAGAATAAAAGAGGAGAGAATGAGAGATGGTGAAAGGGTTTCTGAGTATGGAGTAGGAGAAAAGAGGGAATATGCATGGATAGTCTCTGCTGAGTAGAAGGTAATCCTCTGCTGAAAGGATTGTTTGGGGCGGGGGAGGGGGGAATTGTGTAGGTGGCTTGACAGAAGAATAGGGTTTGGGACAGCCATAGTGAAGTTGTGTCAAACTTGGAAGAAGGAAAGGGTTGCCCTATAGTTATGACTATCCATTTGAAATTAAATATCGTAAGTCAAGCAAAATAATTTATATAAAAAGCACTTTGCAAATTTTAAAGTGCTAGATAAATGTGACCTGCACTTACTATTTTCATCATAAATTTGTAATAGCACCACTGACTTAGCAGATAAAGCAGAGAGTAGGGATAATCCAAAAGTTGTCTTTGCAAGATATCTTTTTTTATTTTATATTTTTTATCTTTGGCTGTGGAACAAAGGGGCAAGGGATTCAGAAGTAGAGGACAGTATATAATAGAACTATCTATGGCATCTTGGGACTGTAAAAGGAAGAAAGTGAAGTCAGAACCAGATTGATGGACTGGTATTGTACAATGAGTGATGAGAGAAGAGAGTGGGGAGGAAGAGAGAAAGGGAGAGAGGGTGGGAGCGAGAGAAAGAGAGGGCGGGAAGAAAGAGAGAAGAGAAGAGATATGTTAAGGAAGTTGAGCTCGTAGTCCACATTATCTTGAGGTGACTTTGGCATGTTATATTGAAGTCCTCTCTTATGAGGACAGTGGATTGAGACACAAAGACTGTGAACCAAGTAATGAAGTGCTTGAGAAAAGAAAGGAGATTGACCAAGGGAACCATTCATGATTGTAACAGGGATCAGGATAGGGTGAAAACAGAAATGTGGAGTAAGCCTCAAAGGAAGAAAGGGTTCTGACTGGCAGAAGAGGAAAAGACCAGTGACAGTGGTGATAAGAAGCAAGAAGCATTGAAGTGAGCCTCTCCTTAGATATACAGCTCAGTAGCTCAAGTGGATAGAGCACTAAGCCTGGAGTCAGGAATACTTGAGTTCAAATTCAGACTTAGACACTTCCAATATGTGACCCTGTCAAGTCACTTATCCCCTTTCCACCTCAGTTTCCTCAGCCATAAAATAGGGATGATAGTAGTATCTCCTACCTCGCGGGGTTATTACGAATCTCAGATGAGATACTTGTAATATGCTCAGCACTGCAGTTGGCTTATAATATTCACTTAATAAAGACTTTTCCTTTCTTCATGGATAGTGTGTTGATAGCATGAGAGAGTTGTTTTATTACTGCTGAAGGTAGTCAGGGGTGCAGCATATCCTGGGGGAAACTGAAACTCTTTTAAGTGCAAGAAGGTAGAAGCACATAAGAAAAAGGACCTAAAGTGAAGGGATATGATAGAATCAGAGATTCCAAAGGCACAATGTAAGGGAAAGGCAGAGCAGAATAAGCCTGGAGGAAGGACTGAGGTGAATAATCATGCAGGTTTGGGGAAATTGGAAGATAGGCATGGGAAGGTAGTTTTCACCTAGGAAACCTACAGCTCTGAATCACAGATATTCAGAAAGGAAGAGAAAGAAGTTTGAGTATAGGATGATTGATGTTCTGACTTTTCCCAATAAGAACTGTCAGCTCCTTGGTCTAGGATAGGCTTAGGGTTGATGGGGGGAGTGGGGAGGGAGGGGGAGAGAAAGGGGGCCTGTGAGATTATTGGCTTATTCATTTTATCCATAACTATTTTTGGTTCTACACAAGTTCAAGGGAGTAGAGGCCAGTATACTGGGCCCTGGATGTTTCCAAGTGGGCTTTTGGAGGGTTGAGGTGTTGTCACTTTTCTCATCTTCTTTGATGGCTGATTGTCTGATCTTGGCCTGGATCTGGTTTGTTAGAGTTATCTGGGCTGGAGGACTGAGATGGAGATTTTTGTTACAGTCATGAACTGTCCACTTGGTCCTTCCCCCTCCTTTCTTAAGCACTTTATTACTTGGTTCACAGTCTCTCTTTCTGCCTCACCCAACTGTTCTCACAGCTGGGGATTTCAATATAACATGCCAAAGTCCTCTCAAATAATTTGGACTACTAGTTCAACTTCCTCACTATTTCTCTTCTTCTGTCTCAGAAAACAGAGCTAGCAACGGGCTAGCAATGACCTAGCTAGCCCTGAATGCTATGTTCTGTGGCTAACCTCATTTCCTGTGAGAAAATGTAATTGGAAGTGTATTGGATTTGGAGTATTGGATTTTGGGCCTGGGCTTAAATCCCACATCTGCTGCTTCCCAGTTCCTCACCCTTAGGCTAGTCATCTCACTACTCTGGGCCTCTGTTTACTCATCTGTAAAGGGAAAGTGTTAGACTAAATAATCTTTCACATTCCTTCCAATTCTCAATCCTGTGATCCTGTGACAGACCTATGGCTGCTTCGTTAAGAATTGCATGATCTATCCTAGCATGTTCTGTGTAGTCATCTTTTCCTTTTGCATACAGTGCCACTTTGTGTCCCTGAGAATAGACAGCTCTTTTCCCTTAAGTGTCAGATTCTTTAAACTGATTTTTATTTTAAGGCCATTATTTCTTGGTTGATTTGATCTTGAATCTGATTCCATTTTTACCATGACCTTACATCCTGGCAAAATGCCATACTGTTGTAGAAACATCCATTCTGTATAGCAGCCATTGAAAGTAAGCCCCCAAGTATGCAGACACTAACTTGTATTTGTTACCTACCATAGGTGAATAGAGAAGCTCAGTGCCACAGGGAGGGGGAGGAAGCACTAATGCTAAGAGTGAAGCCCTGGGAAAGGAAGTAAAATAGATTGGCAGGCACGGTGCACATCTAGTAGCAAATCAATGTAATGTGGTTGTGAAGAATGGAAGTCCCAGGATAGCTGCAACTCAGAGCTCCAATTTACACTAACTGTGAAACTAGCGCAGATTCCCAGCCCCTTTCCTCTCCTGTCTGTACACTTTCTTTGTTGAAACTTTTCCTCTTTGTCTCTGCAGGAAGACACTATGGAGGTGGAAGAGTTCTTGAAAGAAGCAGCAGTAATGAAAGAGATCAAACACCCTAACTTAGTACAATTACTAGGTAAGTGAGAGAAGTATCAAGCAGAGGAACTTTTAATTAAACCCTCTGGGGTGATACAGGTGCCATAAAAAGAGAGATAAGCTGCTTTACCGTGTTAAGGTTTCAGATCTAGACAGCTATTCTCTACCAGCATTCAACACTTGAAAGCAAAAGGCATTTTTTTTTTGGTATGCTAATCTGTTATTACTTGCGCTAGTATCTGAAAGTAATCAGGGAATGCAAATCTAAAATTGACTGTTGAAACATTAGAGTTTTTCAGTTCTTTCTCCTCTTACAAAGTGATTGTGAGGGTCAAAGTAATCTTCTGATAAAAGTAATTATGGTTTATATAGTTTTGTGTGGGGGCTTGAGTGGTTAGATTTTTACTGCTAATTCTTTTTTTTTTTAATGCTAATTCTTCCATTCTGAACTTTGTGATATCTCTCATATCCAAGGTCTTTTAGCATTAGGGGAAAGAAAGAGAGTAGAAACACAAATCTTATTAGAGATGAACTTGCAGTCATATGTGTTGTACTTTTCATTGGTAGTTAGGGTTATGGTCTGGGTATAGTGTCAAAAAGTTTCTCACAAGTCAATTTCCCTGAAGCTAGTCATCTTGATGAAGCAGTAGCCTAAAGTACTTCCTGTCTTACTCCACAGGGGTGTGTACTCGGGAGCCCCCATTCTATATAATCACAGAGTTCATGACCTATGGGAATCTGTTAGATTATCTACGAGAGTGTAATCGGCAGGAGGTAAATGCCGTTGTACTGCTGTACATGGCCACTCAGATCTCATCAGCTATGGAGTACCTGGAGAAGAAAAACTTCATCCACAGGTAGGAGCTGTGCTTAGCATCGTGGAACACTTAGAGTCTCAGCATGAGAGCCAAAACTTTCCTTTCCAAAGCTTCAGTATCACTCTCTTGGTATTAAGAATCGGGCTCTAACTTTGGTATTGGCAGAATATTGAACCTTGAAATAAAGGCATGTGAAAGTTTCTTGATCTTATAATCTTTAGGGGCCCATAACCAGGATTTAACACAGAAAAGAAATGGACCCTGGATCAACATGGTGGTTAGTCACAGGGGTATAGATAATTCAGTCTGAGCTAGTGTGGATTAAGTGGTATGTTAAATAAGATTCACACAAAGGTTGACTCCTAATAATCATAGCTCTATATGAAATAGAGTACACATTGTTCCTTTGTGTAGCTTTCATCAGTAATGACTTCTTCCTGGGAGCTGTAGGCATTGCCTTTAAACAGACTCATGTTAGTGACTGGTGTTTGTATTTTTTCCCTTTTATTTTAAGTCCAATCACCTTACTCTTGTCTGGTTCAGGAATGTTTTGCTGCTGAATTGCATGTATTTTTGAATTAAGCTTCTTTGCTGTTTTGAAGGCTGGAGTGTTTTGACCTTCGAATGTGCTGCAATTACGTTAGTGCTTTGCGTTCTTTGCCTGTGGAAATGGCTCCCTAGCAAAGAAGTGACACAGCCTGAGATGGGGACTGATGGACTATTTTATACAAGATGTTCTTCCCGCCACAATTTTGATCGTTCTTACCCAATTAACTGAAGTATGAAATCTGTACATGAGATTCCATAGTGAGGAACAAGAGTATCGTGTGTGAAATGCCTGCAGTTCCTTGTAAGACATGTTCTCTGTGCTACATGGGAGTTTGATTCAAATGCTTCTGTCACTCAGGAAAGTGAACTCTCTGATGCTGCAAATTGAGATTTCTTGACTTTTGATTTTCCTCACACTGTTAAGTTTGTACCCTCTGCATTCAGGCACACCTAAAATGCTTTACCCAAATCCTGTTAAACTAGACTCTTCTGCATTTAATTTCTCTATGATTGCTGATGACCAAGCTATCTTAAATAGTCATCTTCATAAGCTGTTGCTTTTCATCTCCCTCTCCTCATTGCTATATGATTTCATGGCTAACATCTGTGAACCACAATATTAGAATGAGATTTCTCTGGATGAATCAGGAGGCAAGATGAATCGGATTGTAAACGAGAGAGATTTTGAGATGTACCTGGGCAAGCATTACTTAAGAAGCAAAGATTGACAGATGCAGTCTGAGTAAAATATACTTAAAGTATGGATGAAGCAAGAGGAGTCTTAATAGGAATTTTCTCTAATGTCAGAGTTAATGAGATAACACAAGTTTCTGAGAAAACAGACGACTTTTGATTGCTATTATTTTTTTTTATTCAACTATTATCAGTCTCCAAAACTGAAATGATGTTCAGGACGTCTGATGGATTGATTTCTGTATTCCCTAGGGATCTTGCTGCCCGAAACTGCCTTGTAGGGGAAAACCACTTGGTGAAGGTGGCTGATTTTGGCTTGAGTAGGTTAATGACAGGAGATACCTACACAGCTCATGCTGGAGCTAAATTCCCAATCAAATGGACAGCACCTGAAAGCCTGGCTTACAATAAATTTTCCATCAAGTCAGATGTCTGGGGTAAGGACTCATATATTTGATTTAAAAAAAAATCCACTCTCATTCCTTCCATCTTATCTTCTCACTGGCATTCTCTTTCTTGCTACCTCATTTCTTTTCTCTCTTACATACTTTGTTTTCCTCCTTTCCCCCCTCTTTATTCCTCTTTCTTTTATTTCTTTTTTCTCTTCTTTTTTCCTTCCAAAGAGAAGCAGTACTTCTTGTTGTTTGGTGTATCTGTAAATTTATTCTTCCAAAGTAATTTGAATATAAATTGCATTTTTTTCTCTTACCAGCTTTTTGTTTTTATTCACAATATGGTATTCATATTTGGCATGATAGTTGAATGACACATATGAATTTAGGCTTCATGACAAGTACTTCTATGCTTGTAACATTTTTCTTGGATGTTGCCTTTCAGCTTGTCACATGACAATTCTTAACTGACTTGTTTGTCGTCACCACTAATATGAAACTTCATTTGCTGCTTCCTATTTTATGTAGGCATAGATGTTCATAGGATAGAGTGATTACTACTTTCTTTGACTAAATCTTGAATATAAATATTACAAAACATAATCTTGGAATCTTTTAGCTAGACAGAACCTTACAGGTCTCAAATGAAACCCAGAGCCTTATTTTGCTCAGGATCACAGAGGTTCTTGACTTAGTTGTAAAACTAAGACTAAAACTCTGATTCCCAGGCAGGTGTATATCCATTGTACTGTAGTGCAAAAATGATTATTTTTCTGGAGACTATATAATGGTTTATCCGTTGTGACTTTCCTTAATTATGCCTTTAATAAAACTTGAAAGATCCTAATTCTTTCAGAGCATTCAGGTTTGAAACAGTGAGTAAATTGAAAGGTCATCTGATTTTACCCTGTTATGTCACAGGTCTTGATTAACAAAGAAGCTTGTTAAAGTCTGTTAGCATCAGAACTGCTTTTGAGTATAGTATTTGCCTCTCCTGTATAGTTTTAATGCACAGTTGATAATCACAGGTAAATCTTAAGAATTTTAACTTATAGTTCTTTCTCTTTATTTCAGCATTTGGAGTTTTGCTTTGGGAAATTGCAACATATGGTATGTCTCCTTACCCTGGAATTGATCTGTCACAAGTATACGAATTGCTGGAAAAAAACTATCGCATGGAACGTCCCGAAGGCTGTCCGGAAAAAGTCTATGAACTCATGAGAGCATGTGAGTTTTCTGCAAACCTAGCAAGAAAGATTTTGTTTAAGTGAACTAAGAAACTAAAATTTTTTTCATAAAGGGATATACATGGTAGGTTAGAGGCAGAGTCCTTTGGCCATGTTATTTCGAAGGAAATTTGTTCTTTGTAATAAAAGTATTTCTATTTTTATGTGTGAATATATGTTTTGCATATATGTATTTTATGTGAATCGTAAGTTATCAAAGACTGTCTGAGGCCTTAAAGGATATATTTATACCAGACTTTCAGGTTTCCAGTTAGTGTAGCAGCATTAGGAAGTTGTAGTCTTTCTTTTTCCCAAAGAAAAGAAAACAGGCTTAGGAATTAGTGCTGAAAGGGAATCTGGAGATCATCTAGCTCAGTTCCCTCATTTTGTCAAAGGTCACTCAATGGGTTTTTGGCAGAGGGTAGGACTAGTATTCATCTTTTCTGACTCCTGGTCCATTCTGTGGTGCTAGAAAGGATTCTGTCTCTTATTGTTCAGTCATTTCCGATTTTCTGTGACCCCATTTGGGGTTTTCTTAGCAAAGATACTGGAGTGGTTTACCATTTCCTTCTCTAACTCTTTATAGATGAGGAACTTGAGGTGAGCAGGGTTAAGTGACACTTGCCCAGTGTCATACAGCTAGGAAGTGTTTAAGGCTTGGTGAACTCAGGAAGATGAGTCTTCCTAACCCCAGGCTTGGTGCCCTATCCACTGTGCCACCTCGCTGCCAGCAGATGAGAGTAGGATGTTCCTTTAATATTCCCACTTATCATTTAGAATGCTCAGCAACAACCTAAAGATTCCTTTATAAGGACTCATTGATGGTTTATTTACCTTGGGTTTTATTTGTCCAGGTTGGCAGTGGAGTCCTTCTGACCGGCCTTCCTTTGCTGAAATCCACCAAGCCTTTGAAACAATGTTTCAGGAATCCAGTATCTCAGATGGTAAGATACAGTGCTGTGCCAAGGTCAGTAAGAGACTAGGGTGGGAGCATGCAGTCTAGGGGTGTGTCCTATGGACTGTATATTTTCTGCGCTCTCTTTGTGATGGAAAGGAGTGCACAGATGAGCTTCTGAAAGCTGGAAGCAGGGAAGAGATCCAGGGGGGCACTTTCATTTTGTAATCATGCAGTGTAAGATGTTAAATTTTGCTTCAGCATCAATTTTTTTCTGTAATGACTTATAGTAAACCACTGTTCATTTAAAAAACAAAAGACTTCTAAGACTGTTGCCAGTGATTGTTCTTTGATGTGTTTTTAGAGGTGGAAAAAGAATTGGGGAAGAAAGGTGTACGAAGTGTTGTCAGTACACTGCTGCAAGCACCAGAATTACCAACTAAGACCAGAACATCCAGGAGAGCTGCTGAAAATAAAGACACCAGTGAGCTGCTGGACACTCCTCATACAAGGAGTCAGGGAGAAGGCGGTATGTGCTACCAGCCCTTGAGCCTTCCCTTGTACCATGCAGATTCCAAGCTACTAGAAACTTCCAAGGTCAAATGTCCAGGGATGGAAAGTAAAGGGGAGAACCTGTTCTTGTTTTTAAATATTCGCTAGGCCCTGCATAGAGGAGGAAGTCCTGAAATAGAGAGTCTAGCCTTTTTGAAAGTGGAAGGATCTCCACTGAAAACAGAAAGCTAATCACCGTGCAGCACCCCTCTCTCCCTTTGGGAATCATTAGGGAGCAATTGGCTTTGGCAGTTATTTCAGTCAAAGAGGCAGAGATGCTTATAAAATCTGCTGAGAAACTAATCCACCTTTTCATCTATTATTCAAAGTGTTTGTGGTTCCCATTCCAGGGCAGATAAAACAATAACAAATATTGAACCCAAATGAAAGGAGGATTGTAGTTAAAACATTGACATGAAAAGCGCGCTCAAAGAAGGCCAAATCAACCCCTCTAATACTTCTTATCCCACCCCTCCCCCAAAAGAACCCTCTAGTACAGAAGTAGTGGTGTGAAAAATCTTGTTTGTATAGTGTTATATGGCTTACAGAGGGCTTTCCCCTTAGCGGTCTTTTGAAATAAGTGTTGTCCATTTTATAGATGAGGAAATAAGTCCAGGGTGTTGAGGTTAAATATTTGCCCAGGGTTGCAAAGCTAATCAGAGCTGGGATTTGAGCTTGGTTCCCCAGAATTGTTGTCCTTTCTCCTACATCAGTGCTGTTACTACTGTGCCACTCTACCACTTATAGTATTTGGTGATTCCTGAAAAAATACCTACCCAGTGTAACTCCCTAGGGGACTATAGGAGGTTGAATTGGTATATTAGAGTCTCATGATTCTGAGTGTAGCTATGATTTAAACCACTAGAGTGAATTAGGAATTTTCTGTCTGAATAACTAATAAGCAAAGCAGATTTTGAGTGGACATTTCTCAGCAGCAGCAGAGCCCAGACTCCTCACTGCTATCTACCTGTCATCCTTTTAGGATCATGATATGAGGTGTTAAGAACAATGCATGTCTCTAGGAGAATCCTAATAAATATTTGTTGACTTTTTAATATTTAATTTGATTGAGAAAGGCTTTAGGAAAAAAAATTTTAATGAAAACTCTCAACCAATTACATGTCAGGGATCTCTGATTTTATTGAGGTGAGTATTCCTGGATGAACAATCACATCCAAGCCATAGGAGTCAATTTAACGAATTACTGTAGCCAAAAATTAGTTATCACCCCTAGTGACCAACCCTCTGGGCAGGAGCCTCTCTCAACTTAGTTAACTAAGTTGATCTTCTCATTGACATATCTACAGGCCCTCAAGAAACCCACACTCAAGCCATTTCACCTTGACACTGGACCTGTGTTCCACTGACACTAGCTGGGCTTCCTCCATGCCATGATGAAGCAATGTGTTAGGACTTTAGTGCAGGATGAAAAGCATCTCACTAAGAAATGTGGCACATTTGGGGCAGCTAACACCACTTAAAGATATATACCAATGAGAAATATAATGTGAAGCCAAGAGCATCAAGTATCAGCATTGAAAACGTTTTACTAGAGAACTTCTCCCTTCTTCCTTGACTCTATCCCAGACAAAAATGAAATTGTAGTAATCACTCTGACTCCCCTGATTCTTTTCCCTACGTGTTGCCTGACATATGGTAAATGAATATATTGTCCTATAAGCAATTCCATTTAGATTTATAGAGCACTAGCCAAGAAATCTTATTCCAGTAGTTGACCTGTTGGTGAGAATACCTGTCATTCAAAAACGAGGACATTGAAGACTCCAAATACATTTATTGTAAACCATTATTCATATTTAAAGTATGCCAATTTGAAGATTTAGAAAGGTCATCCCCTCTGTCTTCAGAACATAATAGCTCATTGTCACTACGTTTCTATGGCATGAAGCACCTTGCCTTCCAAATTATGCCACTTAGAACATTCAGATGCTTGAGTGATCTGAGGGTAATAGGTTCTGAGTTTCTGTTTGGCTCTGTCATTGTTTTCACTTCACCAGATAATGGTGTCAGAAGAGGACTTTTGTGCTTTAATCTAAACAGATGAGGGGAAAAGGAGACAAGTGTCACCCCTACTTTTTATTCTTTCTGTCTTCAGTTGCTCAGTGAATGAGAGGCTTACTTAGAGAAGAAAACAGTCACATGTTTGATAAATAGTTAGTAATTACAACATTAGAATGCAGAGCTCTGAATACAAAAGCACTAATTTGTCAAAATTAGATAAAAATCTCTGAAAAAAATATTGATAATCATTTTAGGAAATAGGTTATCAGCAGAGAGCCTGTGGCCTGATGGGGCTCTCATGCTGCAAATCTCTGTGCTAGTTTGGTCTTATAGGAATGAGATCTTAATGAGATGGTCCCAAAAAGGGACATAGAAATGCTTTCTCTTGATTCATCAAAACCTTCCTAATTTTGTTTCAGATCCTTTAGATCATGAGCCTGCTGTTTCTCCACTTCTCCCAAGGAAAGAAAGAGTTCCCCAGGACAGTAGCCTGAATGAAGATGAACGCCTTCTTCCCAAAGACAAGAAAACCAACCTCTTTAGCGCCCTAATTAAAAAGAAGAAGAAAACTGCTCCAACCCCCCCAAAACGCAGCAGTTCTTTTCGGGAGATGGATGGCCATTCAGACCGAAGGGGAGGTGGAGAGGATGAGACTCGAGATATCCTCAATGGCACTTGTATTACAGCTCCCTTAGATGCAGCTGAGCCATCCAAATTTCCAAGTCCAAGCAATGGAGTGAGTGTTAGCAATGGAGCTGTTTCAGGGAGCTCAGGCTTCCGGTCTCCCCACTTGTGGAAAAAATCCATTGCATCAACAAGTAGTCGATTGGCAGCCAATGAAGAAGAAAGTAATACCAACTCCAGCAAGCGTTTCCTGCGGTCATGTTCTGCCTCATGTGTACCCCATGGGGCCAAGGACACAGAGTGGAGGTCAGTAACATTACCTCGGGACCTGCAGTCCACCGGGAGGCAGTTTGATTCTTCTACATTTGGTGGGCACAAGAGTGAGAAGCCAGCCTTGCCTCGGAAACGGGCAAGTGAGAATAAATCTGATGTGACTTCCAGGGGCACCGTGACCCCACCACCAAGGCTACTGAAACAAAATGAGGAGGCTGTTGATGATGTCTTCAAAGATACAGAGTCCAGTCCTGGTTCCAGCCCCCCAAGTCTGACGCCAAAACTTGTCCGTAGGCAAGTCACAGCAACGGCTTCCTCTGGCCTGTCCCACAAGGATGAAACTGGGAAACCTAGTGCCTTAGGAGCCCCTGCTGTACTTGAACAGGTCCCTGTTAGCAAAGCTGCCTCCAGTGCATTTATGGGGACCAGTAAGGTCTCCAGTGAGGAGCCCAGAGTGAGGAGGCACAAACATTCTTCTGAGTCATTAGGCAAAGACAAGGGAAAGCTCTCCAGACTTAAACCTGCCCCACCTCCCCCACCATCATCATCTGCTGCCAAGTCCACAAAGTCCTCTCATAGCCCTGGCCAGGAAGCAGCTGGGGATGGAGGACCTAGTATTAAAGCAAAACAGTTGACTGTGGTAGCAGATGCTGTGAATAGTGATGCTGCCAAACAAAACCAGTTAGGAGAGGGTGTCAAAAAGCCTGTGCTGTCCTCTGTACCAAAGCCACAGTCATCCAGCAAACTGTCAATGGCCCCAACAACCACTCAGACCACCTCTCCCTCTGCTTTACCATCTGCTTCATCAACCCTTGGAGGGGAACAGTTATCTTCCACTGCTTTTATCCCTCTCATATCCACTCGAGTGTCCCTGCGGAAAACCCGCCAGCCCCCAGAGAGGCTTGCTAGTGGTGCTATCACAAAAGGTGTAGTCCTAGACAGCACTGAGGCCTTGTGCTTGGCTATCTCCAAAAACTCAGAGCAGATGGCCAGCCATAGTGCTGTGCTGGAAGCAGGAAAAAACCTTTATACTTTCTGTGTGAGCTACGTGGACTCCATCCAGCAGATGCGGAACAAGTTTGCTTTCAGGGAGGCCATCAACAAGTTGGAAAACAACCTCCGAGAGCTTCAAATCTGCCCTGCGACAGCGGGCAGCGGCCCTGCTGCCACCCAGGACTTTAGCAAGCTTCTCAGCTCAGTGAAAGAAATCAGCGATATTGTTCAAAGGTAGCAGAAGTCAGGGTTCAGCCAGCCAGAGCTGACTGCTGATAAGTATAGCCCAAGAGCTATGGTAGACTGACAAAAGACTGGTGAACCAGTGCCTCCAGGACAGGAAAAGGCGTACAAGGTACAGACTGTGTGCTGCCGTGGAGCACATGCAGCCTGACTGCCTAGGTCATGGGATGTCAATCATGATAGGTTTTTTCTCATTTTTCAGCCCAGGTTTCCTGCATTTTTGCTGTTCTGAAACTCATCTGTGGAGTTCCATCTCTGTGGACTGAAGCCAAAATACCAAGGCCCTGCTGTCCCTTTTTACTAACACCACTTTAGAATGAGCTTTAAGTTGAAGTGGGAATGGAAGACGCAGGGTTTTGTTTTCTTCCTCTCCAGAGGCGTTACTATGTCCTCTTGCCGTTTTCCCAAAGGATGAATCTCCTGAACACTAACATATTTGAGCATTTCCAGCAAAGTACTGGTAACACTTACCTCTCCTTGTCCCATGAAGGGAATTGTCCAGATTGATTTTCTTAGGTCTCCTAAGCTAAAAAATGTTTGAGGAAATAAAATACTCCAAAGGGTGCTCAGAGCAGTCACTGCAAGGTTGGCCTCTCTGATTGACCTGTTAGCCAAGGGCTGAGTTTTCTTCCTCTTTATTTTTATGTGAAGGAGAGCTGATGATTATTGGGTTAATAAGTTGTGATAAGGAAAAGAACTGGTTGGCTCATCAAGTAAGCAGTGAGGGTCAAGGACAAAGTACAAAGTGGTTTGTGATTAAGGTCATCCAACCTTTCCTTTATCCTGGAGAAGAAATTGCCTCCCTTTTGTGACATGTAGTGCCAAATTGGGGCCAGCAGGCTTTGGTTCCTAAAGAAAATGGGGTTGATGCTGCTGCAATAATATAGAGAAGGAACAGGCCAGAAAAGCAGGGGCACAGTTGTATAAGTTGTTCATACGCCCACAGCAGTCAGAGTCTGTGCCCTCGGCAGATCTGGGATTGCCCTTTTACAGTTCTAGTCACTGGATGACATGCTGAGAACAGAAGTCTGGATCCAGTCATGTATTCATTTATTTCCTCCTCATGCACTCCTCTAAGCAAAGCACATTCTTATAACCTCTTTCTGAGACAATAGACTGTTTAGTTTCCTGACGTTCTTGAAGGCTCCCTGAGCAAGCCCTGTTCTTGCAAATCTATGAGCATCATCATGGCCGCCAGTTCTTGTACAGAAGCTAGCAGCCAGTGAGCACAGAGCTCATTGCGCCAAAGAGAAAGGAAAAAAGTGTTGACACCCAAAGGCCCTGGCCACATTCATCCACACTCTTGGAGTTTGGATAATGCCTTGTATTTAATTGCAATGAACAACTTACCAATCTAATGTTTCTCTAGGGGTTCTGTCAGTGACTGTTAAGGGGGAAGGGAAAGTCCACAGAAAGTATTCCAAATGCAAGGCAGCCATCTTTTGTCTTGCTCATTCTTCCCCAGGGACTCCCGGGGAGTGCTGAAGGTACAAGGACCATGAGTCATGGGGCAGCCGCTCACTGTTTTCCTTGACCTCTGCATGCCAGTATCAGGCTGGTTGAGGGGCACAAAGCTATAGGCAGGGGACTAAAGAGAGACTTGCCCCATTACCCAAGAAACAAGGGTTATGACTAGTAATGGTGCAATTTAACCCCTTTACAGTAACAGAAACCAGGAGAAAAACCACATTCCTTCCCCCTTACTCCTATGACCTTATTGCATTACACTATTTTTACACTAATCACCTTAACTTGTATTTTATTTTTCTGCTAGAATTGGTTTTTAAAATGGTTTCCTTCCAAATACCCTTTTTATATTCTCATGTCACCTCTTTGCCCTCACAGACTGCTGTGATTTACAAACAGAAGGAGATGTTAAAACACCACCAGCTGCCTTTTAAACAGACAAAACAAAACAAACCACACACACACACAAATCTTTGGACTGTTTTATGAGGTACTGTTTTTGTTTTGTTAACATAATGTGCCACTATATTATGCATTTGTATCTTGCTATTACACTCTTTATAGACTTACTCTTTTATAAATGTGTAAATAGTTTTTCAACTGTCCTTTCTGTAATACCTATGGTGCCATTTTCTTTGTTTCTTTCTTTTATTTTTTTGGTCCAATACATTTTGTTCAATATGTGACTCTCTTAATGTTTTTTGAGTCCAAGTCTGTCATCCTTAGTATTTTTTAAATAAATCAATGTTGGCAAAAAATAAGAGCCTCTTCATGTGTTGTTTTAAACCTTAACTCCTTGTTTTTTTGTGAGCCATCCACTTTGTGGTGAAAGAAAGATTTCTTGTTTAGGTAAAGGGGATATAAAGGCTTTGTGTGTATGGTGCCTCTCAGAACCTAGCGAGAGGTGCGAGGGCCTTGAGTTTTAATGTTACGTTTTGCCTGGAGCAGGAAGAGGGAGGACAAGTGAATAATTATTGCAGAAAACAAATCTGTTTCCTTTTGCTATTTCATCTCCACCTTTTATGAAGCAAGGTTCACTGCCCCTTCCCAAAGTGGTTACTAGCACACAGAGACTGTGGCTGTCTTTCATCCTGTATCATTATCTGCAATGTCGGGAACAATTTCCTTGTCCCTCTTCTCAGACCTTTCTTGCATCCTAAGAAACTTACTTTCCAGCAACCTAGACTGCTTGTAATTCAGCAACTAAGGTGGGGCTAAACAGCAATGAACTCACACCACTGGGTAGTGACAAGCAGAAAGGAATAAATGATTTCCTTTGTGAAGCTTGCATTAACTTTTGTGCTATTGGAGTGTTGTTTAGTGTGCAGAAAGAGGTAATTTCCTGAATAGTGACTTTTTGGCCTGAAAGAGTTAACACCTCCAGACAGGCATTTCTTCTTATCTTTGCCTTTGAACCCTCTCTGTGCTACCACCCATCAGCTTAAAGCACCCCTCATTTACCTGTCTTTGACATGCCTAGTGTCTTATTTCTTTGTGGGAATGATGAATAGCTGTGGAGTGCTAGCCTACGTGGTGTTATAAGACTATAATGGTAACCCTTTACAGAGGCCTATTCTAACCACCCACTGAGCACAGGTTGTCAAGAGGGACTCTCTTTCTTCATGGGTTTGGTCTCCATTTAACGCTGGCTGACAGCTTGGAAAGTTGAAGTTGGGGAAGTAAGTAGAGCCCTCTGATAATAATACTTATTAAACCAGTAGACTTGTCAAAGGAATACATATCATGCTCACCAAAGCAGATTGAAAAGTACGGTTCTCAAAAACCCAGTGAAAGTAACTCTGTTGCAACAAAATGTGTTGAGCATCATTGAAGGAGGAAAATAATTGAGATAAAAAAATTTGCATGAACAAAGGACTGGTAGATTTCAACATCTAGAAATGGCACCATTTTAGGACTGTAAGCTGTCATCTAGTCCAATTCCCTTATTTTGTAGATGAGAAAAATGAGAATCAAAGACATGAACCTGCTTGCCCAGACTCATTCATAATGGAAAGAACACTGAACATAAGAGTGACAAGATCTGCATTTGAATCCGTCTTCTGTTACATCTAAAATGGTGCAATCTTAGGCTAGTCACCTAGTCTTACAAAGCTTCCATGTCCTCATCCATGAACTTCCAGGAAGTTGGATCACATAATCTCATGGCTTCTTTCTAGCTGAAACATTATGGAAATGATTGACCTACTGGTAAAACTAGTACTAGAACCCAGGTCTCCTGGCTAGTATAGTGTTTCTTCCACAAGTAACTAAGTCTTCCTTTTCATTTGACAGCTAGTTTCAACCTGAAAGATGACTCATCTTGCTTACCAAGAATTTCCTGAGCACCCTAACAGGGATTAATCCTGCCCCAACTCCAATTCATTTCATTGGGTGATGCTACTTTTAATTTTTCACTTGAAGGATTCTAGGGATCTTGCCAACACCATAATAAAATAGTGTGGGAAATTCCTAATATACGAACTCTAGACTTAAAATGGCCTTTTATAAACATCTCACTGTAGCCTGTGACATCTCTTGAGTCTTTGCATCACTTGAGGAAAGCCTGTGATAAATCACATGGAGACCAGTTTCCCCAGGTGTTGTGGAGATTCTTGTGGCATCATTCCCTGAGTCAAGGCTAATGGTGGACAGATTTCTAATCCATATTATGCTAAAAAGAACTGATGAATTCATTCTGGGTTTTGAGTTTGTGGGGTTATTTTTTAAAATTAAAAAGAGAGTTGACCAAGTTCTCCTAGTTATTTTAATTCTTACACTTTGCAGCAAATGCCTCACCAAATGAGTGATACTGTGGTAAATCAGCATCTCTACTAAAAAGGAAAAAGAGAACCTATATCTCAGATTTACATGTTCACATGAGATTTATTGAATGATATCCTTTACAGCTGACCGAGACTGAGTCCTCATGAGGGCTGGAGATAAGAAGAATGCTGCATATCTTTAAGAATTTATCAAATCATTTTATCTTTGGCTGGGCATTGGGGGTTGAGAGGCTCCAAAGATGACTTTCAGCTTTCCTGTTTGGATTGGAGAGATCTCATGTCTAACATCTATCAGTTTGGCTCAATTTCCAGGGTACTAGGGCAGTGGTTGGGAAGCAGAGTATTACCTATTATTTCTGCTCCCATATCTACAATTTGGAATTTTTGAGCAGTATCACTGGTTGAGAAAGAAAAGAAGTATGTTTGGGGGGTTGGGGGAGGTACTGAGTCTGCCCATTCCATGACTAACTTGCTCAGTTTAACCGAAGCTGTTCTCGGAGGGTTAGAAATCTCTTCTCCATTGCCTTAGCTAGATTCTGAGGCACTTTCCCAGGGTTCAGATGCACTCCTTTCTGCAAAGGTGTCCATTAGCTTAGAGGCTAAGGGAACATTTGAACTTCACCAGCATGGGGAGCTATGAACTAAATTCTTTCATGGTTGTCATACTTTGAGAAAGATGGTTTATGAATTTAAGAAAAAACCCCACAATTTGTATATATCACAAAGTATGGATTTATTTAGTGGTCTAAAGTAACCACACTTGTAAAAGTAAAATTCTGTTTCATTAGCATTATTTACCTCCACCTTCAGTTTTAATAGCTAAACTCCTTTAAATTTACACACCCAAAATGGAGACCTTTTGTGTATTAAATAAATACAATTAACAGGTGCAAACAGTCATCGAGATGCTCCAGTGACCTTGATTTGGAGAAGTAAGGGAATGAGAGGGAGTTGCTCAGGGGAGCCTAATCTGTTTCCAAAATAAATGTTTTCCAAAGACCTTCACCTTCACTAATCTGGAGAGTAATTTTTACTGTGATGGAGAATTCTGAGACTAACTGCGTAAAATAGGGTGATTGGTTGACATTAGCAAGAAGTAGACCTTTAACCAGGAAATGGTGGGGTTGGCATGAAGGAGGGCAGGGGGGTTAAAGACTAAATTTAGCCAAATACAGTGGGAGGTGATTTAACAGATCAAAGCATTTAACAGTTTGATTGCTCCAATTTTCAGGATTATTAAGCCTGAATGTGCAAGTAAACTGGAAGACTAGCTTTATTTGTTGGGTGTTGGATGTTTTTGTGTATTTTTTTGAGGTGAAAACTTAATGTCAGTATTTCCATTCCTCTGAAACCATACTCTTTCTTGATCTCATGCTTTTCTGACAAAAATAAATCAAATGCTATAGTTAAAAACTACCCACTATATGTACTAGTGATTGGCCCAATTCTTACTATCCTTCAAAATGACATTAATTAGTGACCACATGATGTGAGTGTTTCTCTAGAAAAGAACAAAAACAATAAGGAGAATTCATTCTAGGCATCCTTCATTGCTCAATTTTTTTTTTTTTGCCTTTCTGGTTTATTGTTTTACTCAGTATTAATGGATGGACAATGCAATTACATACTTTTGGGATGTTTGTTGATGCACAAAGAGAAAGGGACCCAGGTTACTTTGCACATAAGCATACAGAGTGTCCCAAAAGTTGTGAACATGAGTAAATTTTAAGCTATTAAAGCTGAAAACTGCATGAAAGATTTTTGGGATGCTCTGTATATTGCATACACCTAGTAGGAAAGAGAATTGACTGAATTAATCTAAGTCTTCATGGCATAAATTTACAAAAGTGTGACTTGGCAATTCACTTCAGAAAATTTGACCAAAAAGAGTTTTTGCTTAAGAGTTCTAGAATTTTTGTCTTCTGTGATTAGAGGAGGAAAGAAATGGGGATTACCCCCCTAGAATCAGTACCTGTTGCAATTTTAGTGTTAATTCAAAGTCCACTTCATTCTTGCAGGAAGCATTCTGTATTGTCTTTCCCCCAAATGATGACACACTTTCTTTTTGGTCCCTCATTATATCCCTTTGATTAGTCCCATCATCTGATCTTTATTGCTGCTGTCCCAAGCCAAAATGATCTTTGAAAGCAGATCACATGCCCTAGGCACAAAGATTAGATCTTTTTGTTAGTGTCCACTTTAGAGTTAAGTGAAAAACTTCAACAGAAAGAGACTTGCCCTAATGGAAAGTAAATTATTAACTCCCGTATTCCTTTTCCATCCTATTACCCATGTTTCTCTATTCTAAATCAGTTTGGTTCTATTGTAGCACCAGTATGTTTCTCCATAATGAAGCATCTCTTTGACTGTTGAAGATTGAGGGCTGTTGCTAGAGAATGCAAACCCCTCACAAAATGAGAAAGGACTGTTGAATACTACATGCCGCCAAGCTGGGCTCACCCCATTGTGGTTCTAAAAGGCTAATAAAAATCCACCAATTAATTGTGACAGTTCAATGGAAAATTATTCAATTGTGAGCATGAGTAAGGTACAGCTTTAAAAGAGGAGGGGAAATGTTGCTATAGTTACATCAATATAAGCTCCTTGTCTTAGCAGTTGAAGCAGACCAGCGTGTGAGCAGCCTCAGATCCCTACATCTGACATGGGATAGCATCTAAGAGACACCAAAGCTGTGTTTGAAATAGGTGAGGTACCCACCCCTAGGTCTTAAACCACTGCAGGCTTAGTTCTTAGGTTTTTCCTAGGGTGGGTGAACTGTTTTCATATGTTCTCTCTAAAGAAACTAGTAAAAGCCAAATAGAATAAGAAAACAGACTGTGCATCGTCTTTACCTTTCAGCTGCCGATATTTCCTAGACTGTCAATTAGACAAATGTTGAGAAAGGTGTGTAGGTATATGGAATAGTTTCAGTCTTTGAAGTGTTAAGATGTTCACAACACAGTAAATTTAAGTTCTGATGTACTAACGGCCTGTAGTTAAGAGGCTGTAGAGTTTGCAGGGGTTGTAATTTTTATTTAAAAAGAAATACATATATTGAAAATTGGAAATACAGCCTTGTTAAACATCAATATCAAATGCCCTTTCATGCCTGGCTCATTCAATTCCCATGAGATCCCTGGCCCTGTAAAAGCATAATACTCGGAAGATGACTTATCCTAATAGCTTGGGCACCCACATTGTCCAAAATGGCACCTTGACATTGAGCAGTGTTTTCTTGCCAGGGGCATTTTGTGTTAATGGGGATGGAGAATAAGCATATTGGTAGGTCTTTTTTGTTTGTTTTACTTGACTTTTTAAACCTGTACATGGTGCCCAGTAGAATCTACTCCTCATTCCTAGCCACATTTTGGGTATCAGCTTACAGGCATCCCTGTGGAGACTGTCAACACTTTGATTATCTCCACGATAATCACTCAGTCCTTCTGCCTTCAACTCAGAACATGGCATGCAAGCTCCCCCAATTCTTATTCATTGCATTGCATCTTTCTCAGCTCAGTGCCACTGAGGCCAGGGGATTGCTTTAAAACAATCAGAAACATACCACTGGGGGAGGGAAAGAGCGATACAGACTGAGCACTGTTGCTTTTCAGTGAGTTTGAACAAAGACTGTGTTTTTCCTTTACCAGAATACACCATCTCTCTCATCCTGTTTCATGAACAAAGTTTGGGACTAAAGGATCACAAGTCTCACATCGCCCACCTAGCCCACCAGCATAACATACAGAAAAGCCCACATAATAATGTTCTGAGTTTCTTGGCAATTAATGTTGGGAATTAGAATAAGTGAGAATTAAAAGAAGACAGAACCAGGGACAGCCATTTAACTTGGAGGAGACAGATGGGAGAAAGCCCCCAAACAGACTCCTTTTCATGGAATCATCCTAGCCATCTGCAGCCCCTCATCGCCGGCCAAAGCGGAAGCTGAAACCACCTTTCTTTCTATTGTAGCCGCTGAGTTCCTCAGCCAAGCTCCCCAACAGACCATTCCTCTTTTCTTCACTTGCTAGGTAGATGTTGGTAGCTTTGTTGTCCACCTCTTGCCTCCCAAATCTGAATCTGAAACCAGCTCGCTCTTTACCAAGTCCCTGTAGCTTCTTAGCCATGATGAACAGGGAGGCTGGATCTTGGAATCTCTTCTGCCTAGGTGCTCCATGTGGGAAGCCGGGCCGGTGACCTCCCACTATCTCCAGCCCGCTCATCTGAACCCTGCCAATGCCATCTGCTGGATCTCCGATTTCTCTTCTGTCACTTGGAGGAAAGCAGGCACCCAGAGTCAGAAGGAGGAGACAGGAGAGGGAGTGAGGTGCTTTCATCTGGTTTGTTGGCATTGGGGAGCAGAGGGAGAAAGTTACAGACTGTATACACTCAGTGTTTCAAAACAACTTGTCAATAGTAACATCTCAAAGTCTGGGCAAACACTGTGGAGCTGAGCTGGAGATCTTCAGCTGAGCCCAACTTCCAAGAAGCATTAGTTAGTGTCACTAGGCTGAGTGTTTGGGCTTTTATTTTCTTAGCAGGCTTGGGAGTTGATTGTACCAATTAGGCTGCTTCTCACTCTACTGAAATCCCCTGGATTTGGCTGCTTTGGCAGCTTAGTGCTATAATACTGCAGCTGCTTGAATGGTTTACAGCAGTGTAGTTTTGCCCTGGTAGGGTTGAGTGAATTTGGTCTCATTAGTCTTTTATTATAATTATTGACTCTTGGGCTTTATCATCTCAGAAGCACTGGGTGGAAAGTTATGAGCATCCACTTCTAATAGGTCTCAACTTGATAATATATAGGACTGGCTAAGCTCTTCAGTTAGGTTGCTTATTAATGTCCTCTTAACATTTAAATAAGATACTCCTAGAATTTAGAACCAGCTCTGTAGAATTCACCATATTTGAAGACTTACGAAAAATAGACTAGGTGGTCCTATCAGCCCAACTCCTTGAGATACTCAGAGTATACAAGATGGCCCAGTGTAAAATTTGAAGCAAAAATAAAGCTTCTCTAAACACCATTGTCTCTAAGTGCTCTCCCTGTGTAGAAGAGAGGCCCCACTATGGGTGGCTCCCTTTTTGCCCTCTAGGGAACAGAACTATGATTTAGATAAAGACTATATGTCCTGATGAATATAGAACTATGTTATCCAGGGCCTTTCAGCTCCTTCCAAAAATCAGTTCATTTGAAAATATTTTATAGAAGCAACCTCAGCCAGAAAGCATGAAAGAAGAAAAATTAAGAAAAAATCCACCCCCTACAAGCCTGTCTGCTTATAAAGACCCACAGGGAACTAACTAACTTAGCTTTCTCCTAGGAAATCCTTTGCAGAAGGATCCTGAATAGGTTGAAGGAGATTGGGCTTTTCAGATGAAATGATTGCTAAGTGGAGGTGGGGAAGCCTTTTTAGGGAAACCTTGTCTCATCCCCATGATGAAAATCAGTTCATCAGCACCCTGAAAGATTTCAGTTGCCTTTCCTTAGTCTCTGACTTCAAGCTTTTTAGTAGTTGTAAGCACCCAGTTCTCAGTCCCACAATCTTGTCCAACCTCCTAATCTCATCAGGAACCCCTTTCCCAGTTTGCACCTGCCTAAGCTGAGCATCATTGGCTAATTGTAGTAGACAGGAACTGGGTCTGTCCTGCATCCATCTTCAGGGATGAGCAAAGATGTGTGTTAGAGTAAGCTATTTCATGACAAGGAGTCAAATCTACTTACATTATTCCTTCTGGATCTGCCTTCCCCAGGAGGTTGCTGATTTTCTTAGTTCCAGTGGATGGCCTAGAAAGAGCCAGTCTGAGCTTCTCAAGACTCCTGGGCTCTCCCCACTTTAAATAGGCCTTCAGGAGATGCATCAGTTTCTGAGTATCTCTGGCCCTTTGTAGTCTGATTGCTATACATTCCAGAGTCTGGGATTCCATTGGGAACATGAGTGACCATGGAGAGCAAGAAGGCACTGATCAAACCTAATAGAGATTCTGATTAGAGGGTCAAATGGGGCACGATTCTGCTACCCACCCCACCCCCAAACACTGTCCAGTCATTTCATTTGGCAAGGAGTTGATGGGATCATTAACTGTGAGTTGGACGTAGTTACTTCCTGTTTTCCTCACTGCCATCAATTGTCACTAGAATTAAGAATGGCCTCAGTCTTTTATTCTGTTATTGATGTCTCACGCTCTGCTAGAGTCCTGGGCAGGGAAGAGACAGGAAGGGGAGGGAGCAGGTGCTCGGTGGGAAGAGAAAGTACTTCATCTATATGTGGCATCTCTTTCTGCATTCCCTTCTATATCAGTTGTCTTGGGTTAATCCTTCCAAAGCTAGCCGAATTTACCATCTTTTTTAGTGGCTGAGAAAAGCTGTAATCTTGGTATACCTTATCAGATATACAGTTTTACTTTACAATACTGCTACTAGTCTACAGAAGTGATAAAGTACCATAGACGGCAATTTGTCATAGCATCAGTACTAATTGCTAATACGGAGGAGTTAGACATGAAACAGAAAATGGACCTATTGGAAATGGTCCACACTCTCGGGATCCAGACTGTCCCACCAATGCCTATGGGGAAGGGGAAGGGAATTAGCATTTATTTAGCACAAGCTTTATCTCATTTGATCCGCACAATCATCCTGTGAGGTAGGTGCTGTTGTTATCCCCATTTTAAAATTGAAGAAACAGAGACAGCTAGGGGTTAAGTAACTTGTCCAGGGTCACACAGCTAGTGTCTGAGGCTGAATTTGAACTCAGTAAGATGAAGGCATGATCCCCTCTCCCTTTTCAAGCTATTTCTTTTCAAACAGTTTGGGGAATGGAATTTTTTAAAAATTTTATTTGTATCTTCAGAGTTCATCATGGTAATGCCTGAAAGTGCATGGGGAGTGTTTGTAACAGTTTTGAAAGTGCTTTCACATGCATGATCTCATTTGATCCACAGAGCAATCTTGTGAGAGACTTAGGGATTTTCATCTCCATTTTATGAATGAGGAAGAAGCAGGTGAAGTGATTTGACTCAAACCCAGGTCTTCCCAATCCAAGTCCAGTGATCTTCCATGACACAATGCTATAGCTAATACAAAGTACAGATTCATAGGGAGTTACTTTCCTGTCCTGGAATAACTCGCCCCCTTGGTCGCTGATGGTGACCATCTAATTCTTGTGGGAAGTCTGCTTGCTGGAGATAGAAGAATATGTGTTCCCTGAACCCGCCTTTGGAAAGCAAATTACGAGTTGACCTTGACAACTGGACGGCTAGCGTGCAGCCTGGTTTTTGTTCAGCCTCAGTGGTTTGGGTACATGAAGAAGAAGGATGAAATAGATTCTAGGCAACTCACTTTGGGAGTGGGACTGCTAAGCTTGTTTAATAATCTCAGCTGGTTGTTTGTGATCTGGAGGGGAATTTAATTTAATTGCTTAGCTATGAGAGACCTGGGGGAAGGGCCCCCCATTCACTTCCACAATGGTATTCCTCAAGTATAACTTTCCAAATCACTGCCTTCTTGTTGTTGGTTCTTTGTTCTCTCAGAGGACCATGACACTAGGAAAATGATGCCATGTGCAAGTAAATGAGATTTAAGTGAGGCAGGGCTGTGCAAAGTCACCAGCCTCACCCTCTCCTCTGGAGCCATCTGGGTCCAATAGTGAGATGTAGCTCAAGACAGCTGGAGATGGACCCCAGTGGTTCCCCATAGATTATTATGGGGCAAAGTCCAAATTTAACTCAATAATCACAGCCTTCATAGTCAGCTCCTACCTACCTTTCCAGTTTTATCCCATATCCCTCCTATTCATATATTGGGCTTTATTCAAGCTGGGCTGCTTGCTGCTCTTCTTAAACAAGCCCTAACCTCGACTTCAGGACCTCTACTCATGCCATTCCTTGTGGTTGGAATGCCCCCCTCCCACATCTCTCCATTCTTTCAAGATGGCCAAGTCTGGCTTCAATGTCACCTTCTCCATGATGCTTCCTCTCTTGTTGAAAGTGGTCTCTCCCTTCTCTGAGTTCACCTCACATTTTATGTCTCTCAAGAATTTCTTGGACTCTGCTTTGGACTAGCCTGTAAGCCTTCTGAGGACAGAAGCCCTCATATACCTTTAGACTGTCGAGAGGCATCTGGGGCCCTTCCCTGTAAGTCCTGTTTAGCCCCATTGCATAGTGTCAGAGAATAGCTTTCACCATGTCTTCTGGATTCCCTCATAACCTTGGTTAGTTCATCAATCCCAAACCATTCAAACTGTTATCTTGCAGTTTAGCTCTTGAAAGGAACAACAGAAGGTCCAGCTACAAAGTGTGGCCACCCAGATGTCAGCCTCAAAGGTCTGTGCAGGGGAACCAAAAGTCAACTATAGTTATCTATGTACCAAGGCCAGTGTGAGACTGGAGGTCTATTCAGAGCCCAGGGTGGGACTTGGAGACCTAAGAAGAGATACCCCAGCTGACACCACACGCTGGGTCTAAGGCCCCTTTAGGTTTGGTTTGGTTTTGTACTTTTTCCCCTACCTTGTTGAATGGTCTAGGTTTTTCCTCTCCTGGAGAAGAGAGAATTTTTTTGAGTTTTATAAAGCCTCAGTCCCCTTTGACTTTTCTACTGAGAGCATCTAAACAAAGGGGGTAAGCAGAGAGAATTGCTCTCTCCTTGTACCATATGACCATTAATCTGTTCCCAAGCTGAGAGGAAGTCCTGGATGGTTTGAGATGGCTGCATTTCCATTGTGTCTGGAGTCAGGGACCGACCCTTGGTGAGTTCTTGCCAGTTTTTCTTTTGGCTTTGTCTAGGTGGCCAGACTAAGACCACAGCTCTGAAGAGTTTTGTTCTGGACACATCCAGAGCTCCTACCTGATTGGAGCAAATTATGCAAAATATACAAAGTTGAGATGATTGGAGGGAAGCAGAAAGATTACCTTGTTTTAAGAAATTGCAGCAGCTAGATGACACAGTGGATAGAGCACTGGCCCTAGTGTCAGGAAGACCTGAGTTCAATTGTGGCCTCAGACATTTGACACTAGCCGTGTGACCCTGGGCAAGTCATTTAACCCTGTTTGTTTCAGTTTCCTTGTCTATAAAATGAGCTGGAGAAGGAAATGGCGAATCACTCCAATATCTCTGCCAAGAAAACCCCCAGTGAGGTCACCAAGAGTCAGACCTGACTGAAATGACTGACAAGATATGAGGCCTTCAGAAGGCAGAGTGAGAACACTCAGTGTCTTTGGGGATGCAAATAGGGATGGGGATGGAGGTGGAAAAGAGACAACAATGATGGGTGATATTGATATGTTACTTTAAGGTTTACAAAGGACACTATATCATTTGGCAGCCAAGTGGTACAGTGGAGAGATCACTGGACCTGGAGTCAGGAAGGCCTGAGTTCAAATTTAACCTCACACATAAATTGTATGGTCTTGGGCAAGTTGTAACCTCTGTTTGCCTCACTTTCCTTGTCTGCAGAATGGGTGTAACAGGAGTTCCCACCTTGCAGGGTTATTGTAAGGATAAGAAGAGGTAATTGGAGTTAGGTTATGTGTAAACTGCTTTGTAAACCTTAAGGCACTTTACAAATGCTATTTATCATTGTTGATTTATTTTTCTAAAACTCTATGAAATAAATCCTACAGACTTTATTATCCCTACTTTACAGTTGAGAAAGCTGAGGCTGAGGAAAATGAAGCAATTTCCAAATCTCATTAGTTTTAGAGCAGGATTAGAAACCAGGACTCACCTTCCTCCTAACCCAACATCCTTAATCGTTACTCCTCGCTGCTTCTTGTCCAAACCCAGCCTCTCCCTCCCTGTATCCCATCTGCTGCCTCTGTGGAAATATAGTGTGGTTTGGGGGATACAGATGTGGGGATTTTGTGTCAATCCCCTGAATCCAGAGACTCACAGTCAGCTTATGCTCCATAAACACATCACCAGAGCATGTGGGCTGAAAAACTGTTTTCTCCATTTCTTCTTTGAGCATCTACGCACCCCCCTGGCTGCCTTCAGGGACTGAGGCTGATTCCTGGGAAGTGTGGACCAGGGATAAGATAGGTAAGACCTGAGTTTGCTGCTTTTGCCTCTGAGAAGTTGGTCCCCCAGGAACGGTTGACAGGTAGGTTTTGGGTTCCCAGAGAGTTCAACAGAGGGAAAAAACATATGTCAATCACAAAACTACAGGAGTTAATTCCATGCCAGCTTTGAAAATCTTTTAATGTTGCCAAAGTATATTCAAAGGAGAATTTATTGCTTGGATTGATGAATTGGGCAGTAAAAGCAGACTTTTAAGGAAATGAGCCAAGTGGGACCAACCTTTGGGCAGGATGCAAACATCATGGTTCTGTGCGTTAACTGGGTTGTTTAAGCTGACCCTTGGTGTTTGGACCTGGAAAGAACTTTAGAGATGGCCCTATGTCAACCTCCTCTACTTCCATTGTTATAAATGGAGAAACTAAGGCCCAGAGGAGGTCACTCAGAAAGTTATTTGCAAAACTGAGACTAGAAGCCAGGTCTTCTGGATTCTTAAGCCTTATTAACTATTAGCACTCTGGCAATGATGAATTCATCAGCTTTTTCTGGTATCCTCTCTGAAGAATACCTTATACAATAGATAAGATGTGATGGGGCATTGTGAGAAGGCAGTCAGGACCCTGTCCAGGGAAGACACTGCCTTGGGTGTGATAGCAGGGCCTCGGTCGTGAAGGTGACTGATAATATTTGGATGAGAGACAGACGTAAAAGAAAGAAAGAAGAGCTCTGACGGGGTCAGATTTGGCACATTTGGACAACTTCTCTATTTTGGTATGGCCTCGTATACACAGACAAACCCCTGAGCCTGGAGGCATGTAGGCAACGATTAAGACATGCAGTGGTGTCTGTCCATTCTTTGAGCACCTTGTCAAAGAATTTGATCTCACTTTAGCCTTTTCAATCCCATCCGTAGACCTAAGAGGTGATCCCTGTTGGGAGACTTATGCTGATTTGAAAGAACAAGAAGAACAAAATTCACACATGGGTCAAACCTATTGTGACCAACTCAAGGAAATGTTGAGTTCTCATGTAGTAATCACTCCCTTCTCCGTAGTACTCTGAAATCTACAAGGTGTTTTCCTACAACAATCCCAAGAGACAGGTGGTGCAAATATTATGGCCTCCATTTTACAGATGGGAAAATGATGGTTTAAATAACTTGTCCAAAGTCGCACAGTTAGTAATTTTTGGATCAATGATTCCAACCCGGATCCCTTGACTCCAAATCCAGTGCTCTTTTCACTACACAATACCACTCCTCACATGGGCTACTGAAATATTTTTACTACACACAGACTTTTAAAATATGGTATTTGTTGTAAAAGGATTTGACCTGAGTGTATATCCTTGATCATATACATACATATATAAGAAGCGTGCATTCATAGATTTAGACTCTGGGACCATTACATCGTTAACCTCTGGTGGTTGTTACTGTTTTTTTAATGACTAGGCACTAGGGGCTTTTAGTTCTTATTAAGGGGTAAGAACAGTGGTTAAGAAAACAGTAAGTCTCAGTAATGAAAGAGCACCCACAAGGACAATTTGTCACTCGGCAACCCACAGCATGGAATCCCTCTATAATGTTGCGTTATTACCAAGATTCATATAAACCACACCTGAGTCATGGAATTCTGAATGGATAGACTGGGTCAGTCTTGCTCTATTAGGGTCATCTGTGAATGACGAAGGGGGTTAGTCTTGCCTTCCATCCTCTGAGTTTTATTAATAGGTTTCCTATCTGTACATGAAACTATAATCTAGGAGTCCTACAGTTACCTATGGAAATGGAATATTCCAGAAAAGCTCAAAGACACAAGAAACAGTGAAGAAAGGTCAAAATGAATTCCTTTATTTTAGGGAGATTGGAAATCCATGTAAAGAGAGAGACATCAATCACACACTACTTATAGGTATTGGACCATTAAATGTCACATTTGTTCCAGCAGCTTCAGTCAAAACCTAGATACAGACTTTTGAGGAACAGTGGGGGCCCATAGACCAACAGGAGTTGGCTAGGATAGAGCTCATTCTATCTAGAATCAAAGCATATTAGCCATGGAAGGGATCTTAGAACACAGAACTTAGGATGCTAGAGCTTGAAGGAACTTTAGAACATAGAATATTAGAGCCAGAAAAGACCTCCAAGAAGATGTACACAAATCATAGATGGACAGGTCTCGACTTGGGTGGGACTTCAGGGACCACCTAATCCAACCGTCCTCCACCCCCATTTTACAGAAAAGAAGGACCAAGTGATCTATCAAAGGTCACACCATTAGCCTCGGAGGTAGCATCTGAACCCAGGTTCTTTGACTACAGGATCAATTGTCTTTCCACTGCTATCCATCTCTTTCACTTTATTAACATGAGGGAGGTCTCCCTCTCTCTGTCCAACTCGGTTTCCATTGCCCCGTACCTCTTGTCCTTAGTCTAGTAGACAGAAAGTCCGCTTCTCCTGCAGGTGGTCTCTAACTTCAGTTCAGACTAGCAATCTCATAGTCATGCTCCCAGAATCAGAAGATCCCCTGCCCTGGTAGTTCTATAGAGTCACAGCCAGGAATGCTGGTTGGCCTAGCCTGGGGAGAGGCTGGAGCTGATTTCTGTTCAAGGAGGCTTTGATCAAGCTGCGGCATGGGGGGGTTGGCTAGCCAAGTCCCCAAACATCATCTGCCCCAGTTCACTACCATTCCCTGGAAGCATGCGGTTTCCTATCTGTGTGATACATTTCCTACTGTGATCCAGAAGGGGAGACTCTCACATAATGCTGCTTCAAATGTGGTTTTGGGAACATGGGCAGGAGGGCAGCTGAGAAAGGAGAAGGTATAACTACCTTTGTATATGTGTTTGTATATACATGCACGTACATGGATGGATGCATATATGTCCATATTTCACTTCATAACTCTCAAACCACATTTTCAAATATATACATTATCTAGTTAGAGCTTGTACTAACCCTGCAAAGTAGCCAGTCAGACAAACACATGATTCTTATCCCCAATTTACAGATGAGGAAAATGACTTGAGGTGAAAGGTGAACTGACTTGCCCATGGTCACACAAGTTCGTGGCAAAACTAAAGCTAGGTCTCCTGACCCTTTCTACTATACCAGGCTTCCAGGAAATGTGGAGTCCTCTTTATTGAAACTTCAGAGAAAAGAGCTGTTTCTGCTGCACTGGTCCATGTCTTGGGGTCCCTCCTGCCCTCCCCCTTCTCTCTCATCCTTCTTTTTCTCTGCTCCTGACCCCCAGTGCACAGACAGTGCACCCTCTTAGACAGATTCAATGCAATCCAAGATGGCGGGACTTGTTTACATAGTCCCATCTAATCCTCCACAATCCCTGTATCCTTAGACTGTATTAAATACCTTCTTGGCAGCTCCAAGCCAACTCACTTAGAGATTCCTAGGGGTGATGTGAGGATTCAGCTTCTTCTGGCTCAAATGCAAGCTAAATTTTTGGCCCCAAAGCAAAGCCAAGCAGGGCAGAAAGCAGAGGAGCAAAGCCTCTGGGAGGAGGTAGAAGGCTCCTTCCAACATTGTCATATGTGGAGGATGCCTGCGGGGAGAGAGGAGGAGGGGAGCAATAGCAGGAAAAGCTTAACAGGCACAAGCTCATGTCCAGGCCCAAGTACAAGCTCCATCAAAACGAGTTACATGTGGTTGCAAGGGGAAAGTTAATTTGAAAACTATTTGCAATCCAGCCTTTGCTTCTCTCCTGGGCTTCCTGCTGGGGAGTTCCCAGAGTGACAATGCTAAGGGCAAAAGTGGAGGGGGCAGTTTTGTATCAGCCTCAGTATCCAGCAAATAAATTTGGGTCTTTAAAATCCCTACACTTGGGGAAGGGAGTGCTCAGGAAAGAGAAGGAAGTGGTACTAAATAGATAAACACCTATGTATTTATATATACATTTACACATAGGTATGGTTATATATATGCAGCATATATGTATATGTAATATATACATGTTTATGATATGTGTGTATATAGTATATATTCCAGTGCTTTTAGGGGGAGGTAGGGCAGGACTAGAGAATTAAATTGCTGAGTTTTTTGTTTTGTTTAAGTTGCTGATTGAAATGCGACCTCTCCGTGCATGTTCACAGGAGGAAAGCAGTACCAATAATAGCTTGCATTTTTATAGCACTTTAACTTTTATATACATGATTTCACTTATTCCCTCGCACAGTAAGTGCTATTACTGGTGCTACAACTGTTATTCCCATTTTATAGATGAGTAAACTGAGAGTTGAAGAGGTAAAATAACTTCCTAGAGGTCATGCAACTAGTGAAGTGCCAGGGCTAGAACTTAAACCTATATCTTTGATTCCAAATATAAGACCCTTTTCACATTCTGAAGCAACCTCTCTCTAAACATGCAAGAAAATCTCTACTACAAGCGCTAACTAATCCAGCTTGCATTAAGAGTGCAGCAAAACCACTGACTCTTTCCTTACTGTGTCCTCTATGTGTTAGGAAAGCCAGAAAACAAGTTCTGGAATGGAACGTCACTAAAGTCCTCATGGCAGCTATATGGTACAGCGGATAGAGTGCCAGGCTTGGAGTCAGGAACACTCATCTTCCTGAGTTCAAATCTGGCCTCAGACACTTATTAGTTGTGTGACCCTAGGCTAGTCACTTAAACTTGTTTGCCTCAGTTTCCTCATCTGAGAAATGAGTTGGAGAAAGAAATGGCAAACCACTCCAGGATCTTTGCCAAGAAAACCTCAAATGGGGTCATAAAGAGTTGGATACAACTGAAATGACTCAACAGCAACAAGGCAGGATGTAACAGATCCACTGTGGGCTTGGGCAGGTTTGCTGCTTCCTTTTGTGAAAGATAGCAGTGGTGGGGAGAGGACATTCCCGGTCCTTATGTGACATGAACTAACTCCCATCTCCAGAGAGTGCACAGCCAGTTGGCAACATGGGTGTTAGTCTTGTAAAGAGAGTGCACTGTGGTGGTGACGTGGGGTCTGAGTCCTAACTCCTATGGAACCACCTGACCTTTGCCCCTGGGTGCTGAATGTAAGGCGTGCCTATGACATGCACTACCGGAGCTTAGAAACCATAGAGGTTAGCACCTAATTAGCAAGAATAATTAGTCAAAAGAGAAAGGTAGCATATAGTGGGATGGGCAAGCTCATTCTGCATCTACCCCTTCCCTCCCCTTGCCTTCCTCCTGGGGAAAAGAAACAGAGTGCTTCTCGAAGTTTGCCCCTTGGAGGCCTGAGGTACTCAGCCTAAGTGCAAAGATTCCTAGTTACAGCCCTTCCAAGTACATTTAAGAACCTAGGGACACCTTTACTATTCAGATTTCCCAGGGGAATAGTTCGACCTTAATTTGACAGGCAGAGTTATTGAAGTCAGGAGAGGTGAGAACGCTGATTGAGTCTGCTGGAACCAGAGTCTGAAGCTCAGAGCTGCCTCTCCTTGGCTCTAACCACTACACTTTGCTCTCCTTCCACCCAAGCGTCACTGCCTCTCATCTGTGTGACAGCCAAAAAAAAGGGCGAGTTGCCTTCTGATTCATGCGCATCTGTGAATCAATTAACATCTCACCAGGAGTTTGTTTGGTGACAGATTAGAAAATGCTTGGCACTTCCCACGCAAATCTCACAGAGAGGGAAGTCAGCTGGCCCGGGTCCTAGCCAAAGTGAGGCCTTAGGGATCCTGGCCCTCAGGGCCAGTCATAGCTCTACAGTCTTCCTTTGGGGACCCCAGGAATTCTACTACCTCAGTTCCTAAGTGACAGGAAGCTGATTTCTAGAACGGGAGACAATGGAAACTCCTTTTTCAAATCTCTTAATTTAAAATAAATCAGTAAATGAATGGAATATGTTTGGGCAGAAAGAAAACCTGGGGTAAATAGGCATTGGGTTAGAGCTGTAAAGTCTTCTGATGCCTAACCAGGATGTAGAGGGGGCTGTGGATTCTTGAAGCAGATGCCTGATGTATTCCAAGCTCCATCAAATACTACCAGAGACTACTGGTGAGGACCAGCCTAGCTAACTGCAGAAAAGCTCAGGTCCAGAAAACTGGTCACTAACTTAGGAATTTATTGTTTATTTGCCATTTTTCATGAAACTGGTTAGCAAGGGCAGGCAAGACTTGCCATCTGTGATTAGGGGGTGCCCACGCTGATAAAACTGTAGATCTCTGAAGTACAGAGTAGGTGGGGTTGGCTTTAGAACCCCCCTGACTTGACAGTGGCCAGGCCAGTGACCTTTGGGTCTAGGCCCTGCCTGGAGTGGAGGGAAAGGGTAGGGTGCCCATCAAACTTTGGAGAGCGATCTCCAGCAACCATCTTTGTTCATCATACAACTGTAGAGGCCAGGATAGAAAGACAAGCCTCCTGTCTCTCCACTGAAGGCTTCCCCTCAACACTTTGTCACCTATTTTTATCTGAACACAACATTTCCCAAGGAATGTTGTGTGTGTGTGTGTGTGTGTGAGTGTGTGTGCGTGCACGTGCGCGCACGTGTATGAGGGGGTTGGCAGTTGGTGTTTGAGCTTGAATGGAAGCTTGAGATGACAACTGGCCTTTTGCCAGACTCTTTGCCTAGGTCCTGGGTTTTCTGCACCATGTAATATTTTCATTCATCCCTGGGGAATGAGCCTCACCCAGTGACGGAGCTTCTGCATCTCCTTTCTACTTCTGGGGCTTCGTGCTCTAGGGCCCTTCTGGGTCCTTGCCCTTCATCAGTTGGACAGAACTAGGCCATTCCCCTGACCTCCCTGCCCTAGTAGGTCAGCCTATCATCCTTCACCTGGGACAAAGGAATGCCCTTAGGCTGAGAGAGTGAAGGCTGCCCTTAGCAGAAAAGGAGGCAGATGGAAAGACTGATAAAAGTTTAAGTCAGAGGTTATGGGTTCCCATCGTGGCTCTGGCATTTCTTGGCTGTGTGACCTTGGGCAAGTCACTTCATCTCATTGGACCTCAGGCTCCACTGTAAAATGAAGAAGCTGGACTAGTGATGTCTGAGGTCCCTTGCAGGTATAAATCCTAAATCATATGAACAATGAAGGCCTCCTTCCCCTGGCTTTCAGAAGCCCACTGGTGCTAATGCCAGCGAGCAGGGGGCAGGGCCTTGCTGCATGTCTAGGGGAGGTGACTTCAAAAGAAGCAGAGAGAAAAAAACCTCACCATCCCTGACAACTGAGCCATGACTACTGCCTGCTAATGAGGGCTAGGATGCCTGAGGGAAGTTCCTGACTGAGGGAATTTCTGTCAACCTGGACCCACAATCTGAAGTCACAGTAGGAAGGGTTGGGTTAGGCCTGCCTCCTCCCCTTGCTTTTTAAATGAGGAACACAAGACCAGGGGGACTTTACATTCCTGATCTGGAGCCCTCACTATGGACTAGGGGCCTGGTCCAAGATGGCAAAGCCCGCAGGGGTTGGGAGGCTGGGGGGGGGAGAGGGAGGGAAGAAGGGACGGAGTCTGCTTCCGTGGAGCCCATGAATGAGGGCACCTCCCCCAGGACAGCCATGCCCACTCCAGCAATGCCGGGGTCATCCAGAAGGACAGAGCCAAACATCTCCTGGCCCCGATGCTGAGCCTTTCCACTAGCAGGGAGGGAAGAGATAGGCACAAAGCCCATGCTGAAACATCTGGGCTTGGCCCCAAACAGCTTGTGCTGATAACCACCTCCTTGGCACAGAAGAAAAAGAACTTGTGAGAATGGGGAGTCTTTCACTGCAGGATCTGCCTGCAGCAGGCATGAAAATACTCAGCTCAATCTGCTTTTGCCACATGCTTTTTGGGGCAACAACATAAGCAGCTTTTCTATATCTCTCTCTTAGCCCCACTCTACCCCACCTCACATCCTCCACCCCCCATTGCTCTTTCTGTTGGGTTAATGTTCTACCAGAGGACAGAGTTGCTCCAATGCCAGACAGGTACAGGGCAGAACTAGGTAGGGCTCTCTGAAGACCAGGCCCCTCCAAAGGAAACAAGGTTTTCTGTTCTGAGACTGAATGAGATTCTCTTTCCATAGTCCTAAAAGGCCAGGCATAGGCTACAGTCATGGTCTAGTCTGGCCCAATCCTGCCTCCCCCTTGCCCATAAAAGCCCACAGTCTCCCAGGCCCCTTTGGCTCAGGGAATGCCTTGCTTTGGGAGTCAGTCTGAGGGCTGGCACAGGGAAGGGGAAGGAGCTACCAGTTGAGTGTACAGCTCCTGGCTGCATTCTGTTCTCAGCTACAAGACCAAGGGATGGGAGAACTATCAGGTAACAGTAGAGCTAGAAGTGAATTCCATTGCACTTAGGAGGATGTGGGCTAGACAAGGGTGAGGAATTTGTGGCCTCTAGGCTACATGTGGCCCTCTAGGTCCTCAGGTGTGTCCCTTTGACTGAATCCAAACTTCATAGAACAAATCCCCTTAATAAAAGGATTTGTTCTGTAAAACTTGGATTCAGTCAAAGGGCTGCACCCAAGGATCTAGAGGGTCAATGTGACCTTGAGGTCGCAGGTTCCCTACACCTGGATAGGATGTTGAAAAGAGGAAATCCTGACTACAGAAAAAACTGTGGTGGGGGTGGGAGGTAGAGACTTGCATGATGCCTGAAGGTGAAGGTTTGGAAGTCCAGGCTAGTCTCAAGGTATAGAGCAAACATTTATTCTGGGAGGCACAAAAAATTAGCCACTAACTCTTTCCCCAGTCCCTCACTATCTTGTGCCAGCATGGTCTTTGTGCAATCTACCATACTTTTTGATCTGTGCCCCTCATACCTGGCTAGGTGCTTGGGAGCCCCCTCCACCATCTTTGATCCAGCCTGGGCCAGTCTCGTGACCCAAAGGACACTGCTTTTATGTAAAGGCCTAGGCCAACCTCTATTCACCATTGACAAATCAGAACTCAGATGAGAAGGAGAACTTTAGAACAGGCTGAATGCTGAGGTGAAGGTTAGCCCGGCTGCATTCCGGTCACCCATCTTCCATTCCCAAGAGAGGAAATCCAAACAAAAAAAAAAGTCCATGCTCCATACTTTATGTCTTCCTTGATGGGTCCCTAAAGACTTTTTTCCCCTAAACATCATCTGCAATACCCATTCTTCCTCACTGCCTCCTAAATCTTATCTTCTTTTTGCACCCACAACTCTGGTGGAAACTGTTCTTAACATTGCGTCTATTTGACACAGGGAGACAGAATTTTGACAAATCCAATTAGATACAGACCTGGTAAGAATACTTATTGGATGAGTAAAAATCTAGGACAGGTATGAAATATAGATCTTACAGTCATCTTCATACTTATGTCTATACCTAGATATAGCTACCAGTGTGTGAATATATGTGTGTGTGTATATATATATAAACATCCTGATATATATTATTTTTTCCACCTCCAAAATTTACCTCCCACCAGCTGATACAGAGGAAAGTTTTACATCTCTGAACCTGGAGAAGAGTCTTTGTCTCTGTCTTTTCTCAACTCTTTGCCTGCAGGGACCACTGTGATATCATCACTGGCAGGAGGATGGTTCACCCTGACTCATGGACAGAACAACACGAGAATTTGGGGAGAGGATGGAGGGCAGAGTCGCAAGGGTGGGAGAAAAGAGATGTAGGTGAGGATGGAGTGGGGACTGCCAGTCCCAGTCTAATTTTCCTCTCTGACTGGTCGGATCTTCATCTCAGTGAATTTGAGGGAATACTGCCATCCGGTCCAGGAGGACCACTCGATGCCATCTGCATAGGAGGAGTGGTGACCCCTGAGGTACTGACCATTGAGGTTGGAGGTGTGGCAATTGCGATACCACCAGGCCCCATGGTAGAAAGCAGCGCAGTTATTCTCTGAGTGATCATTGTCTTGGTCCTTGGTTGTAAACTTCATACCATTGTGTTTCAGGAAGGAATCACCTGTATCCCAACAACACACATACACGCACACAAAAACACAGACAAAAGGAATAGCTCACATTTCCCTGGTATTTCATGGTTTTCAAAGCTATTTTTCCACAGAAACTCTATGGAAGGGAGAATATAAGCATTATTATCTACATTTTTATGGAGGAAGAAACTTCAGTTCAAAAGGTAGTGGATAGAGTACTTGACCTGGAGTCAGGAAGATGTGGGTTCAGATCCTGCCTCCAACATCTATTATCTTGGTGACTTTAGACAGCCTTTCTCAGTATAATGAACAGAGTTGGTCTAAGGTCCCTTCTGACACTAAATTTGTGACCTGCGATTTGCCCAGGGACCCACAGCTACAAGACCTGTGTTCGAATCCCCACCCAGTATCTCATTCGCTTCCTGCAGTGGTGTAAGGGGCTAGGGCAGAGCAGGCACTGGAACATAAGCCACAGAATGTCAGAGCTGGAAAGGAATCTTAGTCTTCATGTCATCCAACCGCCTCTCTCAACCTGACTGAGAAGGAAACTGAGGGCCAAAGAAGGAAGGAAGCGTTTTGTGTACTGAACTGTAGACTCCATTAGGACAGGGACTTCATTTTAAACTTAATTTTCTTATTTTTCTTTTCAGCTACAGAATAGCTCTCTATATAAGCACACACACACATATATAATGCTAAATACATAAGACTCCCAAGTCCCACTGACAGAAAGCCTTAAAGAATCTGCAATAATAACCCATAACTTTGGTTATACTGTCCCAGGATGTAGCAACAAAACAAGCAAAGCATGTATCAGTTTGTGGGATAGCTAAGTCAACATTTCATAATAGGACTCCATTAATGCAGAGAACATCTATCCAGAACACATCTGTATCTGCCTAGGTACTCTCCTCAACCCACCATTGGATGATTCTGATGCAAATTCCCTGCTCCACCAATATCCAAACTGGACCCTGTTGAGCTAACTCATCCCCTAAACCATACCTGCCGTGCCAGAGTAATCAGAAATGGTGATTGGGTAACCATCTTCCTCTGGGTCCACAGAGAACAATCCCACAGCAAAGTTTCCATAGTGGGCATAGGCTGTGCCATTGTCAAAGTCCTCCAAGTCTATGTGTAGCTCATAGGTGGCCTGCATGGTCAGAGCATGAATCCTCTTGAGCCCTAAGAGCAAGGGAGATAAATAAGGGAGAGAGATGGGGATCTGTGAGGGGTTTAGTTCATTTAGTGCATGGTAACTAAGAAGCAATACAAATCAAGTTTTATAGTTCCAGAAACAGAACTGTGCTCTCAAATGGAAACGTGCATTAGATACATTCCTTTAGCCCTTATATCACTCCTTTCTTCCTGTATATTGTTCTTCAGTCAAATGAAGGTCTACAGAGCCATTGTGCTGTCCTTGTGGTATGCCTGTGAAGTCTGGACACTCTGCCAGGAAACTGAACAGCTTCGATTGAATCGTTCTGGCAAGATTCTGAAGATCACCTGGCAGGATAAGCTACCAGACACTGAGGTGCTATCTCAAGTTGAACTACCAAGCATTCAGACTCAACTGCAGAGAGCACAACTCTGATGGGCTGGCCACATAGTCTGAATGCCAAACATAATGTTTACTTAAAAGACTATTTTACAGAGAACTCACACAAGGCAGGCACTCACAGATCAGAAGAAGCGATACAAGGATACTTTCAAGGTCTGTCTAAAGAACGTTAGTGTTGATCATGAGGCATGGGAGACACTGATACAGGATAGCCCAACATGGCATGCCCTCATTAAAGAAGGCACTGTACTCTACGAACAATACAGAATCATGGTAGCACAAAGAAAATGAGATGCTCAAATCTAGAAACATCTCCATCACAAAAATTCCAATGGACTATTTGTGGCTGACCTGTGGTAGAGCCTTCTGAACTTGTAATGGTCTGATCAGCCACAATCAAACATAGCCTACCTTGACCCCAATATTGTGATGTCATTTTGGTCCTCTACGAATATGAAGGACAAAAAACAGATTACAAATTTTGTTCAATTGTTTTTCAGTTGTGTCTAATTCTTTGTGACGTCATTTGGGGTTTTCTTGACAAACATGCCAGTGTGGTTTGCCATTTCCTTCTCCGGCTCATTTTACAGATTAGGAAATTTAGGCAAACAGGGTTCAATCACTTACCCAGGGTCTCACAACTAGTAAGTGTCAGAGGTCAGATTTGAACTAAAGAAGATGAGTTTTCCTGACCCAAGGTTCAGAACTCTATCCACTGTACTACCTAGCTGCCTCCTTCTTCCTGTGTATGTCTATTCATAATGCATGTTTCCTGGGAGAAGAAAGTCCACTCTTGGCCCTCCCCCCTTTAGTTTCCTCCCTTCCTCAAAGATTTTTATTAAATAGCACTTATTAAAGAGAGTAGCATGGATAGAGAATACTGTTCTTGGAGGCAGGAAGACCTGACTCAAGGTTCAAGCTTTCCCTCTGAAGCACACTTACCTCTGGCCAGGGGCAAGTCAACAAACCTCTCAATGCCTGAGGCATCTCCCTATGACTAAAAGTTACAGATGAGGTGCCACTCTGCATTGTTGGAAGGAGCACCTTACTCCTAAGAAACCACAAGTCCATACCAAAACAATATCAAAAAATTCTTGTGGATTACTGAACTATTTTAGAATAGATCCATAGGATTATAAAATGATAGATAAACCTTTGATCCCATAATGTTGGAACTTGATGGGACCTTTGACCTCAGATGACTAGAGCTAGAAAAGACCTTAAAATACAGAATGTTAGAGATGGAAGATACATCAAGATGGATGTTAGAGCTCAGAGGAACTTTAAAGCATAGACTATTAAGCCTATCAAAGATCCTAGAATATAGAATATCAGAATTTTCTGAAAGGGATCTTAGGACACAGAATAGCAGAACCAAGAGGAGGTTTAGAAGTCTTCTACTCAAATCCCTTTCCTTCTTCCATCCCTACTTTACAGATGGGATAACTGAGGCCTAGAGAGAAGTGACTTCCCTAAGTAATACATCATTAATAGTATAGGTAGAGCTAAAACCTCTTACTTCCCCCTATCCACCAAATCATAACAGAAATTACTCTTAGGTAGACACATGATTAGGAGTTATTCTCCAAATTTACCAATATTAAGATGGTGATGGCAGAAGGGGATATGTACAATTGCCCACAGTTGCTATGGTCTCACAATACCCCAAATTCCTTCCCCAATTTCTCCAGGTCAGCAGAATAGCGGATGATCTAATGTCCCTTCTGTGTCCTAAGGACCCTTCTGGCTCTGATATTCTTCATTCTATAGTCCTTGACGGCTCTGATGTTCTCTAGTTTAAAGCTCCTTCAAGCTCTAATATTCCATTTTAAAGTCTCTTTCAGCTCTAAAACATCTACTTTGTTCATTCCATCTCCCCCACCCCCTCCTCCTTCTTTTAGGATGCTTCACCTCAGTGTAGGGCTGACTTCAGATACTGCATGCGTGAGCACACACACCCACAGATGCACATGCACACATAACTACCCCCCACATACAGCTTTCCTGCTGGTTTGATTAGCTCTTGATTAAGAGGGCATTTAATTAAACACCTTATGAGTTATCAGCGGCAAGTGACATTTCATCATTGAGGCTTACATCTCTCTCAATCTCTCCCTGCTGCCTCTCTTTCTAGAACTCTAAGTCTCGTGCTTTTAATGTGTGCATTTTAATGGAAAGAGAAGACAGTTAGAATCTTCCCTTCTCTAGCTTCAGTGACGAACCTTCCACCTCCTAGTTCCAACTGAAAGAAGACATAATGTCTAGGTTAGCAGTTACCAATCTTATGTCACTGCTGATAATCTACTGGTTTTGACCTCAAATCTATTGGACCCTTGCTATGCTCAGTTCTCTCTCCCATGATGCCCAATGCTGTGTGGTAGGCTTGGGGCAAAAAAAGGTAATTTGAGGAAGAGTCACATTTTATGAATAAATATTCTCTTGAGGGTGGTATATGACTGTGAGTTATGGAATATAGCAAACTCTCTGAATAATTAAAGTTACAGGTCATCCAAAGAACAATGGACAGGCAACAACATGTGACTAATGAAGAATGAAGAAGGAAAAAAGGCTATGATCAAAAATAAGTATTAAAGGAGATAGGCCAGTTATCATATGTGGGTGGAGAGAGACAGAGAGAGACAAAGAAAGAGGGGGAAAGGAAGAAAGAGTGAGGAGGAGAGAGAGTGCTCTGCAGACAAAGACAGATCTGTCTGAGGGTAAGAGGGAGAGGGAGTGAGAGGGAGCAAGTCAGTCATTGCATAGACCACATATTCCACTGGTTTCCATGAAATGTTCATTTCTAGAGGAAGGCTGTCAACCCCTTGGATGGACCCCATTCTGAAGGATTTATGGGATATCATGGATGAGAGTTACAAAGCAGGGGAAGGCACAGGTGGTCACAATCAGCAACCCTGGGAGGAGGAACATCAATAAAATCACAGAGTCCTCAAAGTATCAAAGAATAGAAATAAATGTACTGGTCACTAATCAAAATTCTGATATTAATTCATGACAGTGCATAACTTAATGAACCAACCGTTCAAAGTGTTTGCCATCAGTGCCTACGCATTTCTGAAGCTGATGTACTACAAGATGACCCACATGCACACACATTTCTATACTTCCTCTTCATTCTCCCCATCTTGTAGGTCAGATGTTCTCATAACCTTTAAACTTAAGCTCATTATGTGCCCAACAGTGGCTACATAAGTCTTTAAAACTCATATTGCACAAATGTCAGTTGCTATTCACAGATTCATTGAATTTTAGAGTTGGAAGGGACCTCAATGGCCAGCTAGACTAGTCCATGACTAACAGGAATCCCCACTTTCATATACTTGACAAAGAATCAACCATCACTTATCCTTAGCCTGAAGGGCTTCAATGAGAGGGACCCCAGTGTCTTCTATGGCAGCCCATTTAACTTTTGTGTGGTTCCAACTGTTCGGAGCTTTGTCTGGACACGGAGCCTGTATTTTTTTCTACCCTTTACTCCTGGTTCTTTCTTCTGAACTCAAGAAAAATAAGTCTGATCCCTCTTCTCCTTGACAGCCCTTCAATACTTGATAGCTGACATCCTGCTATTTTGAATTTTGTCATGATAATGACTAAAACCAGCTCCCTAATTGTTCTTACCAGGAAGCTAAATGATTCAGTGGATAGAGTGCTGGACCTGGCGTTCGGAAGTCCTGAGTTCAATCTGGCCTCAGACACTTACAAGCTGTGTGATTCGTGTGATTCTGGACAAGCCACTTAACCCTGTTTGCCTCAGTTTCTTCATGTGTAAAATGAATTGGAGAAGGAAATGGCAAATCACTCTGGTATCTCTGCCGAGAAAACCCTAAATGGGGTCACAAAGAGTTGGACATGACCAAAACAACTGAACAACAAAAGATTGCTCTTACCATAAAACAATTTTATTCAACAACTGCACTTCCACCTATGTTTTAAACATCTTAGAGTAAAAACTGTACATCTTAAAAAAAAAATTCCACTAAAACTGTATGACTCTAGTTTTCCTCCTGCTTATATTGAGTGGCTACCTGACCGTAAAGAGAAGGGAGAAGAAAGTTTGTAATCACCCTAGGTCCCTCCACCTTGGTCACAGCCCCACACTCACTATTCCTTTTGCCTTCATTGCTTCTGCTACTTAAACTCCCATGCCTTTCTTCATGGTTAACTCCAGAATCCCTTCTCTAAGTGCCCTTCAGTTCCTCCTCTTGGCTTTGCCTTAGCTTCAAGCTTTTTCCAACATCCAACCCCTTTTCCTTCCACAGAGCTGCTACATTCTGCCAGCTTTCATTCATTCATTCATTTAGTAAAAATTGACCAAGAGCCAACTGTGTTCAGGGCACTGTGAAGGGCTACAGAAATGAAAAAAATACCCACCCCTCCCTCGCCACACACACTAATTGGAGATAAGTCAGGGACAGGACATAATAAAACAAAGAATAGATTAAGTATTCGATGCTAGGCAAGTCCCCTGACCTCTCGGAACTTCAGGTTACTTATCTGAAAATCACTAAGATTCTATAAGTGACCAGATGGGAATTGGGGGGGGGCAGGGGAAGGCTCCCCCTTCCTGAAACATCTCCCCCATTAGCCTGTCCCTGAAGCCTGGAAATCTACTTTTAATGAGTCAATCTTTTGGGTTGAACATTGCTCACTCCCTTGAGCCTCTCAAAATGCAAATTCTTATGTTGCAAACTCCTGAATGTGAATGAATTTATTATAAGTTTTAGTCCCAGAGATGTAGAATCAAGAAGGCTCCGGCCGACTGAAGATGATTAATGCTGAGGACAAACTTGGAAGGCAGTGTAGTGTAATGGAGGGAACATTAGTTAGGGGGTGGGAGGGTCAGAGGACCTCATTTTAAAATCCTGACCCTGCCAACTACTACTTGAGTGACTAAGTCACTCCATGTCTCTGGAGTTCAACTTCTTAATCTATGAAAATTAAATCTTCTTGTTATTTGGGTGACCCTCAGCAAATCACTTTGGACGCTGGGCTCAGTTTCCTCATCAGTAAAATGACAGGATTGGACTCCCTAACCTTGAACGCCTCTTCCAGCTCTAAATATTTGATTCTACCATCTGGAAAGGCCTCTTCCAGCTCTAACTCCATGATCCAGTGAGCTCTGGGACCTTAGGGACAAGCTCTAAGAGATCACTGGCTATAAATCTGGTCTATGTTGTCCACAGGTTTTACAGCGGTTGAGCTGCCCCTTGGATTCCTGGAGTTATATCCTTGTTCTGCGGAGTTAAGAAATTATTTTTATATAATTTTCTTCCTGGTCATACCAGCTCCTTTTCCTCCTCTCTAGTCCTTAAGAAGAAAAGAAAAGAAGGGAAGGTGGCGGGGGGAGAGCCGACTTCTCTCTCCATGCCTGCGCTCTCTTCTCTCCAGCCCCGTATTGATTTGCCCTTATTGCTTCCCACTCTGGTCCCCGTCACCTTTACATGGTTTAATTAACTGCTCCTTCATTCCCCTGCTCCCAGCCCCTCCCCTGGGCTTGGTGTTCGAGCCATCACCTAGCTCCCCAGGAACTCAAATTAAAAGACTCTGGGCGAGGGAGAGGCGGGGGGATGCGGAGAGATGGGTGGGCTTAAAAATAAATAACCCACCGCACACTGATGGGAAGTTTGCGGGGGCTTGTGTCACGGAGCTGCCGCCCCGCTTCGCTTTGACATTCACATCAGGGCTCCCAGCGCCTGCCAAGAGCTAATCAGGGCCCGACTAAACGGCTCCTTCCCGCACCTTTTCGAAGCTGCGGATAGATTTCAATTAAGATGCCTTAATACCAGCGCTGCAGCCAGAACAGCTCCAATCTGCTGCAAAGGGAGATGGGGGAAGGAGATGCCAGGGAGCGCCGCACCTTGTCTTCCCTCCCTCCCTCCCCTCCCCTCCTCTTCTCTTCCTTCCTCAGCACACCGCTTCCTTCAAGGACCTTTTGTCCCCTTCATGGAAGTGGAGAGAAGTGAAGAGCCCTGAGCTGCAGCTGCGCCTTGGCTTCCCCTCCCCTCCCCTAACCTAACCCACTTGCTCCCAACCTGCCTCTCCATCCTTATCTCTGCGCTCGCCCTCTAGGACCCTGCCCACCACAGTCACTCAACTCCCCTTTCCCTTCCTCCTCCCACCCCACGACCTCTCCTGCCTGCAGGACTTTGTAGCAGTTTATAACCTGAGATTCGTAGATTTCAGGGGGTTCATAAACTGGGGGTAAGGGGAATTGTTTTTATTTTTACTAACCTGTACCTGAAATTTAGCATTCAATTATGAGTACAGGCAACAGACCAGGATGGTAACAGTAGCATTTTCACCAGTAGAAATCACAGATATTTTCATCTCCTATTACAACTGTTGCAGATATCTTCCAATATCAGTTATGCTCATCACTACTTCAAATTACTTTCGCTATCAGACCCACTCCTAGCTATGTAGCACAAATATGGGTTTTTTTTAAAAAATATTTTTATAACTGCCCTCCAATATAATTAGGTTTCTTTGTAATTCTGTATATTTTATTTTATGCATTTAAAAGTGTTATTCTGAGATGAACTCCATAGACTTCATCAGCCTGCCCAACAGGTCTAAGACATAAAAAAGATTAAGAACCCCCGAATTATATGTTTTCTGGCACCTGCAATGCCCAGTTTCCTTCTCTTGGCCCCTCTCTTTGAAGCCCAGACCACAACCCACCTCAGCCAGAAAGCCTTCCTAGACCACCACTCCAGCCCATACAGATGCATCCTATCTTCTTTCAAACTTGTTTGGGTTTATGGTCTATGTTTGTGACCTCAACACCATATTTCGTTAAAGAACTGAACTTCAGAGAAAGAAACTTTTTCTTCTAATGTAGATAAGCAATGGTTCCACCACTTAAAAATCTCAGATGATTGCTTCTTACTTGAGAATTGAAAGGTAAGTGACTTGTTCAGGGTCACACAGCCAGTCCTCCTCTGGGGAGGGATTTAAACCCAGGTCTTCTTGATTTCACCCACTATACCACACTGCCTGTCACACAAGATCATAGTACAGCTCTAGAGGCCTTCTAGTCCTACCCAATCACTTTATAGATGAGGAAACCAAGGAAACCAGTTAAGTGACTTGCCTAAGGCCACACAGGTAATCTGCATCAGATTGAACCTGGATCCTCTTCAGTTCCAGACCCAGCTCTCTATTCATTACAACCACACTGCCTTTCATGGTCTTTATTACCTATTTGGAAATTCATTAGGCACGACCTCGTGATCATTCTTGTTTTATTATCTATCTTGTCAGATATTCATGCCCTATCTCCCCAAATAGACTATCAGCTTTTTGAAGGCAGGAATTGTTTTATACCTATCGACCTCCTATTGGATTCTTGGTAGGGGCTAAACAAATGTTTTGGGGGCAGCTAGGTGACACAATGGATAGAGTGCTGGGTCTAGAGATTGGAAGTCCTGAGCTCAAATCAGGCCTCAGACACTTATTAGCTGTGTGACCCTGGGTAAGTCACCAAATGCTGCCTGCCTCAATTTCCTTATCTGTAAAGTGGGCTGGAGAAGGAAATGGCAAACCACTTGAGTATCTCTGCAAAGGAAACCCCAAGTGGGGTCACGAAGAGTCAGACACAACTGAGTCAACTGAAGAACAACACATATTTGTGGAAGGATATAGGAGCATGACAGTATCCTAGGAGCCTCCTCTCATGAGGAGGCCCTTCCCTATCTGGTTCCCACCACTGCCATCTCTCGGAGACGTCAAGGCCTGAGGGAGATGTCTGGAGCTCCTGCTGTGGGGGCACAGTTCTCGAACTTTGGTTCTTTACGCCCCCTCTCCTCCTTCCTTTACTATATTAGCATTCATGAATAACCCCCTTTACATCTAACAAACATTAAATGACTTTTGATGCAAAGTTGAAACTTAAAGTAATAAAAATTTAAAAATAAAACAAAACAAATGTCAGTTATTAATATTATTACTATTCAACAAAAAAGGAGGTTTCTGGCCTATACGTACAATAGGGTGACAATGTGGAAAGAGCATTAGTCCAGGAGTTAGGGGATCATTGGATTGTAGCTTTAGAGCGGGGAGAGAGGTTGGAAGCTTTTGCTGACTTCTTGTCCTAGTTCTGCCACAGACTCACTGGATGATCTTTCTGGGTCTATTTCTTCATCTCTCAGTTGGGGATAATGATACCTTCCCACCCTACTTCATGACGAAATTGAAGGTACTATTTGAAATCATATTCATGAAAACACCTTGAAAATGATAAAGCCTTGCAGAAATGTAAGGAACTTTTATCTCTCTAATTCATTCACACATAAACTCATTCATTGATCCAGTTAACAAATTAATTTTCTCTGCTTCAGAATATACAGGACCCCTAAGAGTGAGATGCCCAGGATTCGTGATGTCGCAGGAGGTCCGTGAGGGAGACATACCTAACCAGTGTTCTCCCGTGAGTTTGCCAAAGCCATCCCTGTAGGCCTCCCAGCCTCGGAAAAAGTTGACAGAACCATCCTCCCGACGCTGGAAGACCTGTGAAGGAGAAAGTAATGAGGAGGGAGAATTAGACTGGAATCCTAGAGAAGAAATGAAATCCCTCTCTTCCTGCCATATCCACATGACAGGACCAAGAGAGTTGCTCTCAACCTGTGGGATGTGGGTCCTGTGCTGATGCGGCTTGACGTGGGCTCAAGCTAAGGTCAACTTTCTGAAACATCTTTCTCGAAGGAAGCTCAGTTTATAGGCAAATTCTCCCAGAAAGTTTCTGAGCTGATTGCATCTACTCTATCTAGTTAACCTGGAAATCACAGCTGGATCTTTGTTTCCTAGGTTCCTTGGGAAAGAACTCAGGTACTAGAGGCAGAGGGCCTGAGTTCAACTTTGGGTACATCAGTCACTTTATCTCTTTTCATCTCAATTTCCTCATCTGTAAAATGATCAGATTGGATCTGATGGCATTTGTGATCTGTTTCAGGTCTTGGCCTATGACTCTAGATCCATCCGGTGGTCTTATTTAAGGCCCAGGCATGCCATGCTTCCCAGAGAGGCTCTACCTAGGATGTTTCACTTAAGAAAAATCTGGAGACCTGCATTCCAGTCCTGGTTTTGCTACTAACTCATTGGAGACCCTCTGTGGACCTCAATTTCATCACCTGTAAAAAAGGAATATGGATGAAATGGCCACAAAGCCCCTTCTTGCTTAACAAAAAAAGAAAAAGAAAAAGGGAAAAGCTTATGCTGTTAAAAAATATATATATATATATCCTTTCCTTTGACAAATAACAAGAGGTTGGAATCTCCTCTCACGTCTTCTCCTGACTCCCAAATGGCCCCATATAATTACACGATTTGCCAACAGCCAAATTACTGTCATACCTTGACAAAGGTGCCAGAGGCCACCAAGGGAGCCAGGGATGGAGATTCTCCCTGGGAAGGATGAGAGAAGAGAGGAAAAGGGAAGTCTGGCTCTCTGGCCAAGGTATGCCTGGTGTGCCCATGAGCCCCTGTGGTGCTTACAGGGCTTCCTTTTAATAGCATCCTCGATTTGGGACTTGGGAATCCCAGTAGCTAAATTGCTTTGAAATAAATGCCACGTCGGTTCTTGCAAGAGCTGCCTTGAGTATTAATAAGATTCACTGAGAATTCTGTGCCTTGCTTGTTACACACACACACACACACACACGCACACATACACACATCCATACACATACACACGTCATTCTCATTAGCCAACATTTTCCTTCCTTTGTTACTTTACCATTTATTTATCAGAGGTGGAATAAGTATTAGCATTCCTCACTGGGACCCCGTCTACATACACGTATGTCCAATTAGTCAGACATGATAGCATCTGAGGGATTTAGAGCTAGAAAAGACCTTCGAGTAATCTAGTCTAACATCCCCATTTTACCAATGAGGAAATTGAGGCCTAGAAAGGGGGAAAGAGTGGCTCCAGTTAATGTAAACTCCCCATTTTTCTTATTGAATGAACTGATTTGGTTTGATTTTGAAACCTCAAACAATATTCTCCTTTGCAGACTGGAGCTTCCCAGACTCGCTGCTCCTGGACTGCTAATTTCTTTGGGGAAATGTCAAATTCCATTGTTTGGGCAGTTTTTACATGAGGAAAATGGAAGGAGATGACACATCCTTTTCTTGCTCTGGTACCTCAGATCCAATGAGACACTGAATTTTAAAAATCCTCAGAAAGGGCTGGTTCAGCATGGAAGGAAATCCGATAAGATTTGAAAAGATCTGAGATGTAAGTGGGAAAGGTATTGATAGTTGGAGATTTGAACCCTAAGCACGTGCATTTTTTTTAAAAGTCCTAATCTTTGGCAGAAACACAGGGACCCAAAGGAGACTCTAAGTCCAAGTTTCTATTTGTAAAATAAGAGGATTGAAGTAGATCAGAGATTCTTTACTTTTTTGTGTGCCAGTCTAATAAAGCCTGGGAGCCCCTTCACAGAATAATATTTGTTGCCTACATTTATAATAGAAGGAAATGCTAAATTACAATTAGAGGTTAGTTTTTAAAAAAAGATATAATTTTTTTCCCATCTATCTTTATGTATTGCCTGAAATTTATCCATTTAACCCCAGGTTAAGGACCCTTGGACTAAATAATTTACAAAGTCCCCCTTTAGCTCTAATGTTCTATGTTCTGATATTGTCTATTCAAACATTCTCCATTTTATGCTCTGAGGTCCCTCTTGGCTCTGATGGACATTCGACGCCCTAAAATCTCATCCAATTATATCATTCTTTGACCATCTGGCGTGTAGTCCGTCCCTCTAGCTCTAGGTACTACTGAAAGAGAATGACTGATTCTATTTTTTTTTAAGATGAAATACAATAAACATTTATTAAGTGTCCATTATGGGCCAGGCTCTATGCTAAGCACTGGAAATCCCAGTCCCTGCCCTCAAGGAGCTTCCCTTCTAATGGAGGAAGACAATATACAAAAGGAAGCTAAAGTGGTAAGGATGGAGTGGAATCCAAAATACAGCTAATGGAAAAGGAAGAGTTAGCTGGGCCCCAGAACCCTCACTCACCCATACCTAATCATTTCCAAGTCTTGTTAAGTGTATCTCAACTATCCCTTGAATCTGCCCCTTCTCTCCACTCATACTGTCCACATCCTGATTCTATTTCCATCACTTCTTTCCTGTACTATTGTAATAATCAGCTTTTTAAAGTTATTATTTATTTTTAACTTTGAGTTGCAGTTTCTGATTCTATTATTTTCCCCCCATTTAATAGTATTTTTCCCAATTACATGCAAAGAGAGTTTTCAACACTCACTTTTACAAGATTTTAAGTTCTAGATTTTTCCCCCTTCCTCCCCTCTCCCCTCCCCAAGACAGCATGCAATCTGATATGGGCTATATATGTACAATCATATTAAATACATTTCCACATTTGTCATGTTGTGAAAGAAGAATCAGAACCAAAAGGGAAAGCCATGAGAAAGAAAAAGCAAAAAAAAGAAAACAGAGAGAGAACATGCTTCGACCTCCATTCAGACTCCATGGTTCCTTCTCTGGATATGGACAGCATTTTTCATCACATTGCATTGCTGAGAAGAGCTAAAGTCTACCAAAGTCAGTCATTCTGATTCTATTATTAAATAAGGAAGATTCTGAGTCTTAGGCACCTCCTTGTTTATACCAGAGAGGGAATTCTATAAAACAGGCATTTTTATGGCACCTACTAAATGCCTAGTAGTGTTCTACTGTGAGATGTGGAAAGAAAAGTCTCAGTCAGTGATGCCCTCCAAAAGCTTACTCTCTGGATGGCAGAGGAAAAGTATGTGTTTCCTCATCTTCCTCTCTGCCAGTTTGAACCCTACCTACCCATCCTTTAAGATCTAGGTTAAGTTTCACTCCTTCCATGCAGCTCTCCTTGACTACTATTCCGGCCTACGCCCTTGCCATTCATGAATTCTTATACTGTACCCCTAGCATTAAATACTAAGTCCTTTGTTTGGCATTTAAAAACCTTCACAACCTGTTTCTAATCCACCCTTTCAGCCTTACTGTATACGACTTGTCCTTACACATTGTACGGACCAACTAGATGGTACAGATAGCATACTGGACTTGGAATTAGGAAGACTCATCTTCTTGAGTTCAAATCTGGCCTCACACACTTACTAGCTGTGTGACACTGGGTAAGTCACTTAACTCAGTTTGCCTCTGTTTTCTCATTGGAGAAATGATTTGGAGAAGGAAATTCTATTTCTTTGCCAAGAAAACCAACACATTCGACCTATCCAGCCAAACTGACCTACTTATTATAATTATTTTTTTCATGTTATGCCCTCTCTCATCTCCTTGCCTTTGTGTGGGCCATCATGCCCTGACTAGAATAATTTCCTTCTCACCCTACCTCTGTAGTTTCCTTCCAGGCTTGGTTCAAATGCTACCTCCTACATGATCCCTTTCCTGATCCCTGCCCCCCACAAACAGAAGTCTTCCCCCTCCAAAAAAATTTAACTTTTATTTCTTTTGAATATATAGATGGGAGAAAAATTAATGAATTAACTGCATAGCAGAAAAATTCCATACTCATTGTCCTGGGCATAAGCCTGCCAGAGACAGATTTGGTAATTAAGTAATTCGAAGCATCTCTGCTCAGAGATTAAACCCAAAGGGACAGGCATCCATCATGCCTTTGAGAATCTCTCTGACACAAGCCTTTTTAACTCACAGTTTATAGTATTATCAAACAGAAAGATAAAATTTCTCAATAAGATCAAAAATAGTAACAAAGTGAGATGAAAGTTCAGGCAGCAGTTTTGATTCGTGAAACAGAGCAATAACCACCAGGCAATCTTTCAGAATCATTTTCTTAATTCAATCCTTTTTTAACCATTCCTGAAAAGTATTTTTCTTTCAGCTTGGTCAGAGGTGAACTGAAGAGATGCTTCTATTAATTTAATTAATCAAATAATATTTTCTTCTTTTAGTCTGATCCTAATCAGTTCATAGACCTGACCACTTAGTAAGGAGTCCTTCCTAGGCTGAACAGGCCTGTTCTTTTAGAAACTTGATTGGGTCTGGATAAGAATGATATAAAAAGATTTTGAACTATGAAAGAAAGACTAATAAATGTTTCTCATTCAGATTAGACTGAATGAGAAACTTAGCACTGCCCTAATATTATTTTGCCTCATGTAGTCTAAAATGCGAAATGGGTGGGCTTCAACATGCTTCTGTAATTTATCTGTTATCACCAATCTAGCAGAGTCTGTGGTATGTAGTAAGCATTTTAATAAGTGCTTGTTGATCATCTCCACTTACCTTGTGTATTTTATATATGTGAGTGTTCCCTTATTTTATGCATATGTACCTGTTCTCTCTCCGTATATAACATAAGCTCCTTGAAGGCTGAGATTATTTCAGATTTCATTGTTTATCCCAGGCTTAGCCCAGGGCATGACATCCAATAACCACTTCATAAATACTTGCTAAGTAAGCTTAGTGATTGCTTAGTTGAACTATTGCTGCCACACAACCTAGCATTCCCTCATATACTACCAAGCACTGGGATCCTTTTCTTTAGTTGTGTAATGGAGATACATGGCCTCCGTTGTCTTCCCTTTGGAAGGGATTGTGTTTCATCTTTTTTATTTCCCCCAATATCACCTGGGCACATGGTGCATGTTCACTAACTGCTCCTTGAGTGGGTTTGAATTTGAACTTCCAAAGCAGCCTAAATGAGAGGTTGAACAGATGATATCTGAGGTCCTATTTTTCTATAAATTCTTGACTTTATATAGGAGCATGTCATACAATTGTGCTGAGGAAATTCCTAATAAAGGAAAGATCACTCTAAGAAGGCTTCTTAAAGGAAGTGGCTTTGCATGGGCTTTGAAGGACATATGGGTTTGTTTTTGGAGGGTTTAAAGAGGAGAGTGGAGCCTTATTGTAGAGTGTTGTCTAGGGTCAAGAGACTGGGCTGGGTATTGAAAAACATGGGTTCCAGCTACATTGTGTGATGACTGACTTTGATAGGCTTAGCTCTTCTCAGCAATGCAAGGATCTAAGACAACTCCAAAAGACTCATGATGGAAAACACTGTCCACATCCAGAGAAAGAGCTGTGGAGTCGGAACGCAGATGGAAGCATACCATTTGCTCTCTTTTTTTGTTTAGTGCTTTCTTTCTCATGGTTCCTCCCATTAGTTCTAATTCTTCTATACAACATGACTACGGTGAAAATATGTTTATTAAGAATGTATATGTAGAGCCTATATTGGATTGCATGCCATCTTGGGGAGAGGAGAGGGGAGGGAGGGGGAGAAAATTTAAAATTTAAAACTTATGGAAGTGAATGTTGAAAATTAATTTAAATTAATTCAGTCTTGACTCTTGCCACTAACTAGTTATGTGACGCAAGTCACTTAATCTCAAGGGGTCTCCGTTTCCTTATTTGCAAAATAAGGTAATTCAACTAGATGTGATCTCCTGGGATCAGTTCCAGCATTTTGTGTTTTTTTTCTTTATCTTTCCCCCAACTGTCTTTGTTCAGTTCAAATTAAATCAACAGATACTTCCTGAGTGCTGTGCACAGCTCTATGGAGGAATGTAGAAATAAATGAGACCTGGTCTTTGCCCTCAAGGAGCTTATATTCTAGTTGGAAGAGATAGACAAGTATTGGGATAGCTAGAGACCAGACTATAGGTAAGTTGCATATGCATGAAACAGATTCAGTTGTTGTTCTGTCACATCTAACTCTTTGTGACCCCATTTGGGATTTTCTTGGCAAAGATACTGAAATAGTTTGCCATTTCCTTCTCCAACTCATTTTACAGATGAGGAAACTGAGGCAAACAGGGCTAAGTGACTTGCCCAGGATCACCCAGCTAGTAAGTGTCTGACAGCAGATTCAAACTCACAAAGATATCCCTTCCTGACTTCAGGCCCAGCACTCTATCCACTGTGCCACCTAGTTGCCCTTATGGAATAGATAGGAAATAACGAAGGAAGGAGAGACCATTGGGTACTGAAGGAATCCACTGAGGTTTCCTGGATAAAGATGGTTATGAGGACTTTTGAAGGATTTTTATATCCCTCCAGAGATGAAAGGAGAGGGTATTCTGCCTCCAGAGAAGAATACCATAGGGATCCTCTCTGCACTCCTGGCACTCTCCCTTTCCATCTCTCTATCAATACTTTTGCGGGGAGGACTGGGGGGCCAATTGAAAGGCACCTGGGTTGCCTCCTTGCCAGAAAAGATCACACCCTTTCTTGCCTGATGCCTATGAATAGAGAGAACAGGCAGCAGGACTCTTGGAACCAGGAATAAAAGGCAAGGGGGAGGGGGTGGAGTTTTCAGTACCACTGCGACACCAACAAGTCAGCCAAAGGAATGGAGACCCAAGGGCAGACGCACCGAGATGATCAAAAATCATAGTCCTTGGAAGGGAAGAAAAGAGAGGAAAGAGCTGGACCAAGAGATGGATGTGGCCTCTTCTCTCCCTTCCTCGCTCATAAAATATGAATTTCCCTCTTAGGTTAAAAAAAAAACAATAAAAAATAGCTATTTATTTATTTAAAACTAAAATATTAATTTGCCCAGTTCCTGGAGTTTCTCCCTTTCAGTTCCAGCTGTAAAGTTATTGATGAACAGAAAAGCTGGGCCCTGTCTCCCGATGTTCCTTTTGGGCTGGAGCCACGTGCAGGAAGTCGGAATCTTTTTTCTTGGTTAAAGATTTCAAAAGCAAAGCAAAAGCAGGCAGACTTTGGTCCCATCTCTTTCCCACACAGCCTGGAAGAGGGATGTGTTTGCCAAGGGATTAGCTCTGATCCAAATGGCCCTGCATATGGTGGCTGGTGGTTTCAGAAGAAGGAAAAAAAGCTTAACTTGAGGCAGGGGAGAAAAAAAAAATCACATACAAACCTGGGGCCAGATCATCTCACTGTTTTGTGTTTGTCAGACACAGCCCCAGGTGGGTTGGGAAAACACACAAGATGCTGAGTTTCAACTCCAGTACTCTGACAGTCAACCTTGAGCTTCTGGAAGCTGAGCCAGTGGGCGTGAAAAGGACTCAGTCAGAAGCTGGCAATTGTTTGCCATGATGGAAGAGACATGAATTGAGTTTCTTGGGGTACTGCTGTTCTCCTGCATCAGCTGGGGAGGTGGGCTCCCCCTAAATTCTGATTGCTCTCCTCCTAGGCCTGCTGTCCTCTTGTCTGGGTGTTTTACTTTGGGGAAGGAAGGTGAGAATGAATTCTTTTCACGTCCCTTATTCCCCACCCCTTGCCCACCTCTTACAGAGGAGATTTTAATAATATAATCATAATAAAATAACAATTTATATATAGTAATTCAATTGTCCAGGGATTACTGAAATCCATGGTAGTTCTAATGACCCCCATGATCCAGCTCCCTAGACCTTAGTGGTCTCATCACAAAATCTCAGAATTGGAAGGGACCTCAGACGCTGTCCAACTAACATATACCTGAATAAGTATTCCCTCTAGCTAGTATCTAACACATGGCGATGAACTTTCCCCTGAAAACCTCTATGATGGGGAACTCATTATTCCCTGAGATAACCCAATCTACATTTAGAGCAGGGATGGGGAACCTGTTGTCTTAAGGTCACATGGGACCTGAATTCAGTCAAAAGGTTGCATTTAAGGCTCTAGAAGACCCCACAAGGCCTTCTCCACCCCTGATTTAGACACTTTTTACATCTGAAGTTTTTTCTTACTCTGAATTAAATCTGTCCCTCTGTACCTCCCACCCATTAGCCTTGTTCTACCTTCTGAAGCCAGGCAGAACAAATCCATCCTTCTTCCTCATGACAGTCCTTAAAATACTCGAAAGACAGTAATTATGTCCCCACCCCCTCTGCCCCATTTCTATATTCTTTCTTCTCCAGGCTAAGCATGTTAGTTCCTTGAACTGGTCCTTATATAGCCTGACTGACCCCCACAACCATGCCCCTCCTAATCACCTTCATCAAGATGCTCTCTTATCAATGTCCTTCCTAAAATTTAGGACCCAGAAGGAAATACCCCAGATGTGGTCTGACCAAGGTAGAAGGTACTTAAACTATCACCTCCCTGGATCTGGATAACTTGGCCTTTGTTCAGACAACCTCAGGTCTCTAGGTATTTTGTCTGCCATATTCCTTACAATATCAAGATAGTGTGTGATTGAGCAAATGGTTGAGTAGGTGTGGGCGTGAGGGATAGGGCTGTGTAGAGAGGGGACATTCCAAACCCTCCCCTTTCCAGACTTCACAAGAAACATGGATGTTACTTTGGGTGAGCCAATGCTTAGCTCTTATTAATGACTCTAATGTCAAGAACAACAGCCTCGAAATGGTCTTGTTTAAACCAATACTCCCATAGGATACTAACCTGTAGATTGTACTTGGAGAATACCTGAACTAGATATGTACCCTCTGCCACCTTCATCCTCTGTGAAGAGAGGGTTGGTAGGGACTGTTGCTCAAAGGTGGTCTTGGCTTTGAAACACCGGGATGAGGATGAGTAGGTCCTAACAAGTGTCATCTTCCAAAGGGGTCCCTGAGGGAGGCTGGTCACTGGACGCAGCAATGATTCCATCATTCATGGATCAAATGAGGCCATTTTAATGTGCTTAACACAGTTTCTGGTATATAGTAGACACTTAATAAGTGATTATTTCCTCTTTCCTCTCCTTTGTGATATTTTGAAGGATCCTAAAGTTAGAGATGCAGGCTTGCATAGTGGATAAAGAGCTGGACTTGGAGCTGGAAAGATGGGGGTTCGAGACACAATCAGATACAATCTGTCTGTGTGATCCTGGGCAAGCCTCTTAGCCTTTCTGTGTTCTAGGTAACTCTCTGAGACTATAAGTGGCAAAGAAGAAATAGATCTACACTGATTGAAATATTTCTCCTTATACAGTAAATCCACAGGTCTCATCCCCATCCCTGCATTTTAACTATTTAATTATTTTTATAATAATTTATTATTTATTTAATCATTATTATATTTATATCATATTTATTATAAAATATTTATCATAAATTATTATTTATTATAAATATTTTTATTACATTTAGTTATTTTAAATAGTATAGTAATGATAACACCTAACTTCCAGGGTTGTTGTGAGGATAAAATGAGATGAGGATGCAAGGTACTTTACAAACCTTAAACTGATACACAAATGTTAACTATTTGCCTGTATTATTATTTAAGGAAAGGACCTTATAGATAAACTAGTCTATCCTCATTTTGAAACAAATGAGGAAACAGAGACCCAGAAAAATTAAATGACTTATGCAAGGTCAAACGAGTAAGTGACCAAGGCAGGATTTGGTCAAATCCAGTGTTCTTTGGGGATTACCGTCAGTTTCACTTTGCCCCAAGAAGACTAATCTCAATATTCTACTGTCCCCCTTAATTTTTGATCCCACCTGCATTTTCCAGTGACTGCTCACCCTAGCTTTTAACTGATTCCAAAAAATTGGGGATATCCTCAAAGAATAAAGGTTTTCTATGAGGGAAAAGATTTCAAACTGTAGACTCTCTCTCATGGAAGATGGATAGGACTGAAGTTCTGGCACTGTAAAAGAAGCTTAATATCTTCATCTATGAAATGAATAAGTTGGAATTGACTTCCCCTAGGTCAGAGATGGGGAACCTCCATGCTCGAGGCCATATGTGGCCCTCTAGGTCCTCAAGTGTGGCCCTTTTACTGCCTCCAAACTTCACAGAACAAATATTCTGCTCAAAGGTTCCCCACCCCTGCTTTAGATCTCTGAGGCCCAGGGAAGTTAAGCAACTTGCCTGTAGATCTCACAGGGAATAGGATGGTAGAGCTTGGTTCTTTGACTCCCAGTCTAGAACTCTTTCCATTCTACCACATTGTGAGAACGATGGCAATCTCACTGCAGCAAGCCCTTCCCTGGGGACCACCTCAAAGGACAATAATTGTTGGCTGATCATTTCTGCTCAGCTGCTATTACTATTTCTTATTAATTATAATGTTTCTTACTTGTTATAATAAACAGTCTCATGATATTCCAGTCACAGATCGAACACAGAGCTGTCCTCAGAAGTACTGCCTTCATTTCCAATTCCAGACCTTGAAAACAAAGAGGTCTGGGTCCAGGATCCCCCTCCTATCATAGCCTTGCAACTCAAGGGAGAAATCTGTCTGTCTTCTGGGCTAAGGGTGAGGCAGCATCTCCTTCCTACTTCCTAACAATCTGGCAGACAGAGCTGGGCTTCTGGGATGGGGCTGTAGCCCCTGTGGGTGACAAATCCAATCTCAGTGTCCGGCCCAGTTGGCTTCTTATCTCTCACAGAGACGGCTCCCCCGGCAGTCAAGGATCAGCTTGGAAGCAGTTTCTTTGATGTGTTCAAAGAGGAAAGAATTTTTCCTCCCTCTTTGAGAGCTGCAGGTAGAAGAGGGGGAAGGAAAGAGGAGAAAAAATATTGCTTGCAGGAGAGCCAATTAGAAGCAGTTCTGAACCTGCTGACCTGATGTGGCATTAAATGCCTCAGAGAACTTGCAGCTCATTTTTTTTTTTTTTGCTTCTTTGCACTTCTCTGTTGAAGGAAGTTATGGTGATGTTGCAAGAGGAGCAGGTCTGCAGATGGATTGATTCTGGTGACAAGATCTTGCTATGATACATTCATAACTGGCCCTCAGTTCCCATGACCCCAAGTGATGGCTACACTGCTTTCAGGTTTCCCAGTTGTGAAGTCTTTGGGAGAATTCCCTCATGGAAATGAATGCTGTTTCTGGAGGGCAAGAAGGAAAGCCATTCCTAGGGCATGAGGAATGGTCTGACCATCCTAGTGGAGGAGAAGGACGTAGTTCCAGTGGCTGCTGCTAAAAAAAGACTCTGAGGCAGAATAACACACGGGGATTGTATATAAACTGCCCTTCCCCAGTCACCTGTCTTTCTTAGACTCCAGGTTGTTCTTCTGTGATTTTCTTCTCTTTCTGCCCTGGGACTTAGGTACAGAGAAAAAATCCCTAGCTTTGACCTGGGTTCAAATCCCACCTTTGATTCGTAACAGCCATGTGATTAGGGGTAAGTCACTTAATTACCTTGGGACCACTAGGTGATGAAGTAGATAGTGTGGGACCTGGAGTCAGGAAGACCTGAGTTTTAGTCCTGCCTCAGATACTTACTAGATTTATGACTCTTAGCAAGTCATTTAACATCTCTAGGCCTCAGTTTCCTTATAGGCCTCAGTTTCCTTATCTGTAAAATGAGATAGTTGGACTAGATGGTCTCTGAGGTCCCTTCCGGATCTGTGACATTATGGATATTCATTTTAAACTGAGGAAGGAAGAAAATTGCATGAAGTGTTCTAGTACCTCAGTCCCTTAGAGACAGCCCAGAAGAAATGGTATCTTTTTGGGGGGGAGGGGGGAAATGAGGTTCCTTCTCTTGATCATAAGCCTGACCCCAATGCTGCTCAGTAAGGAAGCTTAAGCCTGTTCCATTTTTCTGATTTATGCCAGTTTGTCCCTCCTTAGGCAACGGTCTTGTGCCTTCCTACTTGAGGGGACTCACTGCTGGATTTGGTGAGGACACACCTGATTGGCTTTAGACCTCCTCTTCCTCCTCCACTACTATACCACCACCACCACCACCACTACCACACTATTACTACTACCACTACTACACTTCTATACGATTTCTACATTACTAATACTGTGCTACTACTACTATACTATTACTACTACTACTACTACATTGCTAGTACTATGCTACTACTACTACTACTACAATACTACTACTAGTTGACATTTATATAGCACATATTATGTGCCAGGTATTGTGCTAAGTACTTTACAATTATTATCTCATCCGATTCTCACAACAACCCTGAGAAGTAGGAGCTCTTATTATTGCCATTTTACAGATGAGGAGGAAAACAGGGATTAAGTGACTTGTTCAGGGTCACACAGCTAGGAAGGGTCTGAAGCTGAATTTGAATTCAGGTCTCAGCTCAAAACTCCCAAACTCAAGTGATCCACCAGCCTGAGCCTCCCTAGAAGCAGGGAACAGGAACTATGGGCATGCACCACCAAGCCCAGCTAGAAATTGTATCTTCTGCTGAAGAATGAAAGACAAAGGAATGACTTCCCTAAGACCTGCCTCAAGCAAGAGGACCCACCGTGCGCTGGTCACAGGGCCAGGACAAGGTCCCAGATGTCTCTGAATCCCTCATCAGTGTTCTTCGTGCTCTGCTAGCTCTTCCTTGAGGAGGAGGCTGTAGGAGGAGAACCTGGCCTGGTTCTTGCCAGTTTGAGTCCATTGGAAAAGCTGGAACCAAGACTTGTCAGCCCTTTATGGAAGCTAGCCACCAAATTCTTCCCTTTTGGGACTTTTATCAGAACACTAAGTATTCCCAGTACATCCAGGACTAGCTAGTTGAGTTTCTTTAAATATTCCTCTTTAGATGCTTCAGTTTCTCAGCATCAGGTAAATCCTTCCTTTATGAACCACTTCCCTTTCCCCTCTTTAGAGTCCAGATCTCCTCCTTCCACCTCTATATAATGAGAGTTTTGCTGTAAACTTAGAGGAGCTGGTAGCTCTTTCTAGTCAGGGGAGGCGAGTAAGGAAGACTGGCTCCACCTTAGAGTCTTCCCTGATCGCTTCTATAATGGTTTCTCTGAAACCAATGGATAGACTTCAGGGGATCCATGAATTTAATTTGTATGTGTTTTTTTAAAAAAAAATTGGTAACTATTTCAATAATGGGCAGCTAAGTGGTGCAATGGATAGAGCTCTGTGCTTGGAGTCAGGAAGATTCATCTAACTGATTTTAAATCTGGCCTCAGACCATTACTACCTGTGTGACCCTGGGCCAGTCACTTTAGCCACTTTGTCTCAGTTTTCTCATCTGCAAAATGATCTGGAGAGGGAAATGGCAAATCACTCCAAAGCCTTTGCCTAGAAAACCCTAAATGGAGTCATGAAGAGTTGGACACAACTGAAACAATTGAACAGCGCTTCCTAAGTAATCCTATATATGTAATTGCTTGCATTTCAAACTATTATTCTCAAAAGGTCTCTAGACTTTTCCAGACTGTGAGAAGGGTCCATGACATAAAAAGGTTATGAACACCATCCTAGAGCATTGGCTATGTGGACCAATCATGTACCAGATGTTTTAGGCTTTCGTTTTATTGTCTCCTCATGTAGAATCAGCTTGAGGGCAAGAACAGGATTTGTTTGATTTTTCTTTGATATGGTGGTTCCAATGCTTTGTCACTGGTAGGCATCTCAACCAAGTCCTCTTATAGAACCTCAGGAGATCATGGAGTCGGGAAGAAGTGGGAAATGTGATGAAGAAGCCCTTTCCTCCTCTCAATGCTTGAGTGGCCTCTGTCTTACTTTGACCCAGATTACTGGGTCACCATGTGATATAGAGGAAGGTGGACTGGATGGGGAGTCAGAAGACCTTTACTTGAATCAAAATGGCTCCTTACTTCTCATGGGCATGTCCTGCTCTCACATTTGAGGAAAGGACATTCATCAAGTGAAAGTATGTGCAAAAGAGAGGGATTAGGAGGTTGCGAGGCCTGGAAACCATAGCCTACAAGAATAAGCTTGGGGCAGCTAGAAGGTTCGGTAGATAGAGACTGACCCTGGAGTCAGGAGGACCTGAGTTCAAACCTGGCTTCAGACACTTGACATGTACTACCTGTGCAACCCAGGGCAAGTCACTTAACCCAGAAAAAAAATTTTTTAAAGGGGTCAGGTGAAAGGGAAATTGTCACGGGATTATAATTGAGTACTGAAAGGGACCCTAAGGATTACCTAGTATCCCTCATTTTACAGATAAGGCCCTTGTAAAGTGACTTGCCCAAGGTCACACAACTACAACAACACAGTGGTGGCAGGACAGGCAAGATTCGAACCCAGATCTTCAGACTCCTGATTCAGTTCTCTTTCCTTTGCACCACCAATTCTGATCACTGTCTCCACACATTTAAGAGTTTTCAGGATAAGATCATAGGCTTTATAGCTGAAAAAGACCTTAGAGGTCATTTAGTGCAACCCTTTTATTTTTATTTTTCAGATCAGGAAATTTTAGATCAGGAAACTATAATATGGAAAGGGATTGTATTTGTTCTCCTTGCTTCTCAGTGAATGAAAATTAGAGAGAAACATTAAAAACCAATATGGGGGGGAGTCCTTATAATTAGAACTGCCTTGAGAGGAATGAGTTTCCTGTCACAGGAGGTATTCAAGTAGAAGCTGAATGACCGCATGTTGGAGGTGCTGGAGTAGGGTTTCCTGTTTGGTATTAGGTGGAACAGACAACCTGTAAGGTCAGCCCCCAGTTCTGAAAACTTGTGATTCTGTGACTCTGCTTAGACCAGAACTGGGGCAATTCCTCCCACCTAGTGCCGCACTTGCCTGGGTCCCGCTGTAGTATCGAGGGACTGTTCAGGGCGAGTTTTATAAAGGTAAGAAAAAAGCCCCAAAAGGTCACTGCATTGAGCTGTGGGGTCTCACCTGATGTACAGGTCTCGTCTAATGCATCCAGGACACTTATCCAATTGTTGAATCCTAGTATGAGAAATACCATGCATGAGTCCTGGTCCTCAACCCTGGCCTGACCTGGCACTTCCTCTAGCTAAGGTTCACTGCTTTCCGAAGACAGGGACCTCTTAGACTGTCAGGGTAGCTAGAAGTCACTGAGGGCCAACCTGGGATACTATATGTCCTACTCCAGATGATGGCCATCTCCTTGGCTATCCTCTTTCTCTGTTTTCACTTGGGTGGGGTTACGGTAAGATGTTCCAATCTGTCTCTCTGGGGGAACTCAGCTCGAGCCTGGCTGGTCTGCCTGGGAGGGCAATCAGGAGGTGAAATTTGAGGACAGGCAGTTTGGACATGGGCCATAATGAGAATGGATGGTAACTGGTGGCAGGAGGGGCTTCCATCTCCTTCCCAAACAACAATTGAGTTTCTAAGCGATTCACTTTGGCAGGGCACTGATCTTAACAGATGCCTGTAGGTACCTTGAGAGAGATTGGTTTTGATGGAAGCCAGAATGGATATTAATGTTTATTTGCTGTGGCTAGTGCTATTCACATGATAACTGCTTTTTCTGAGTGTTTTTTTCTTTATCGTGCCAAAGCTTCACATCCCAGGCCCTGAGTGGAAGATTGGTGTCATAGCAGAGTTCCTTATTGACTTCTTTTGTAACCTTCCTGATACTAACTCAGTTGAAATTACTCGCCTTCCAGCCCAAATCCTGAATGACTTCCCCTGAGATTAGTCCCAAGTCCAATAGAGAGGGGAAGATCCATCGCTTCTGTTGGTGTCTCAGTCTTTTATTAAGACTGTCCTAACCCTTAACTCTGATTTCTGGGCTACAACAGCAGCTTTTTCTTCTAAGCCTCACTCCGAGGAATCTCTGAAGGCAGAGATACACCATAACTCAGTTCCTCTGTGGACCCAGAGAACAAAAGAGCTTTCAACTTCCAGACGTGTGCTGAGTGCATTCAGAATCTCTCCTTTGGAGCCTGAAGACATGATTGGTGACGTATTTGTCTTTTAACTCTTCTGAGAAGTCTAAGATCCTGTATCACTAGCTCTAATGACCTGTCCTATATCAAACTCTACTTCTCCCTACCCTTGCCCTTTCTTTTCCACTGAATGATCTCTTCCTTTCGGCTTTCACTAACTCTTCACCATCCCTCCCCAATCACTATCTTATTCCCCTGGCTAACGTCCTTCCTTCTTCTTTTTGGTCACTTATTTTATTTGAAGCCAAATTTTTCCCTAGATATCTCTTGATTTTGAAATCAATACTTTAAAATAGTCAACATCAACTTCCTCCTTGAGGAAAGATGTGTTGTGGTTGGTGGCTCTGCGCATCCATCAGAGATATCTTTCCTAGGCACTGAGGACTGTCCCTTGTCTAGCATATCGCAGTACTCACATCATGACCAGGCAAATGGGCAGTTGATCCAAATTTGAACCCATAGTCTACCAGCCTTTGGAAGGCTAGAGAAAGTGTGGTTTGGCATTTTCATTTTCCTATTGTTGCTGTAATCCCCAGTCACAGCCAGCTCATATTCCTCCCTATACCCTACGTTTCAGACATGGGGATCTCTCTGTGTTTCAGGAGCCCATCATCTCTGGAGACTGGTCCTTTACAAGGTGGTTACTGTCTACTAAGCTTCTAAGGCATGGTTTCCCACCCATAAGCTATCAATGAATCTCAAAGTGTTATCCAACTGATATCCAAGCTGGTTGCTGTCATCATATGCCCCTTCCCATGGCTTACTAAGTATCCTAGCTGTGTCAGTGGACATGGTACATTTGCACATACTAGAGAGAATAAGATGATAATTTTTATTGCAAAGTAAAATGACAATATCTGCTAATAATTATGTTATTTAAAGTGCATCTGCCCAGTTGAGAGAAATTAGTGTAAAATTATTTTTAAATTGTAAATTAAAATAATTAAAATATAGTAAAATTATTTTTAAAAATTATTTTAAAACTCAGGCTTCAATTGGTGTAAATGAAGTGCCGAGTCCTTTAACCTATAGTCCTGCCTCACAGCCCTTATCATCAACTAACCTCTTGATCATAACTGCCATACATAATCCATTAGTGATTGGTACTTTTACCATCCTCTTGATCTTCTCTCTTTCTCTCCACCTCCTCCCCCCTCCAGCCCTGAGGAAATCAGAAGTAGCCTCTAATCAGAAAAAAAACCACAGGGTACATATAGTCAAGAATACTCACCAGAATTTTAAGGGCAGAGAGAGTAAGATTTGTTTATATGGCATGATCCTATTTAACATAGGTTACTCAATGGGACTAACTTTGGGCCAACTTAGAATCTGTGAGGCAAGGAAGTAAAATTTAAGGTCAAAAGTCCTGGATTCAAATCCTAGTTCTGCTACTCACTAGCTATACAATCAAGGGCAAGTTGCTTCCCTTTTTTGGGCCTCAGTTTCTTCATTTGTATGATCAAGAGATTGGACACAGTAATATCCAATATCTCCTCTGGCTCTAAATTCCTACTATCCTGCAAATTCATTCTTTCTCCCTTTGTAGAAGCTATGGCCAAATCCCTGCTTCCTGTAGACACTTAATACTCTGCTGTGGATAGGTTTAGATTGGTGAGAAGAGAGGGAACACATAAATGGAAGGGTTCCAGGCCCCAGATCATGGAAATGTCTCCTAGATTGTAGAGCTGGAAGGGGTCTTAGTTATCACCTACTCTCCTCCCCTCTTGATGAAGGTTAAGAGAGGAAATGTTTTACCCAAGGTCATATTGGCAGCCAGTGTCAGAAGAGAATCATGCAACCATTCTGACTGGGTCCACCATGGATTTATGCTACATAACCTCGCCTGGGCCCTCATTTCTATCAGGCAATTCTTTTACACCTCCCTGATCAACTCACTTTTCTGTTCTCCAGATGTAAGGGAGAGCCAGTGTTTAGGGCAGCATAAAAATGCCTTGGTGGCATACTTGAGGGTAACTAGAAAGAGTGTAGTAATGTGTGTGTCTATGTGTGTGTATGTATTTATGTATGTGTGTGTATGTATTTATGTATGTGTGTGTATATGTATGTGTGTGTATGTGTATGTTTGTGTGTATGTGTGTATGTGTGTGTATGTGTATGTGTGTGTATGCGTGCGTATGTGTGTATCTGTATGTGTATGTGTGTGTATGTGTCTGTGTATCTGTGTGTATGTGTGTGTGCATGTTTGTGTGTATGTGTGTGTGTATTGTGTGTATGCGTGCGTATGTGTGTGTATCTGTATGTGTGTATGTCTGTATCTGTGTGTATGTGTATGTGTGTAGGTGTGTATGTGTATGTTTGTGTGTATGTGTGTGTATGTGTATGTTTGTGTGTATGTGTGTATGTGTGTGTATGTGTATGTGTGTGTATGTGTGCGTATGTGTGTATGTGTATGTGTGTGCATGTTTGTGTGTATGTCTATGTGTATGTATGTGTGTATGTGTATGTGTGTATGTGTGTGTGTATGCGTGCGTATGTGTGTGTATCTGTATGTGTATGTGTGTGTATCTGTGTCTGTATATGTGTGTATGTGTATGTGTGTGTGCATGGTTGTGTGTATGTCTATGTGTATGTGTGTGTATGTCTATGTGTATGTGTGTGTATGTGTATGTGTGTGTATCTCTACGTGTGTGTGTATTGTGTGTGTATGCGTGCGTATGTGTGTGTATCTGTATGTGTGTATGTCTGTATCTGTGTGTGTACGTGTGTGTATGTGTATGTGTGTACGTGTGTATGTGTATGTGTGTGTGTATGTGTGTATGTGTGTATGTGTATGTTTGTGTGTATGTGTGTATGTGTGTGTATGTGTGTGTATGTGTGCGTATGTGTGTATGTGTATGTGTGTGCATGTTTGTGTGTATGTCTATGTGTATGTATGTGTGTATGTGTATGTGTGTATGTGTGTATGCGTGCGTATGTGTGTGTATCTGTATGTGTATGTGTGTGTATGTGTGTGTATCTGTGTCTGTATATGTGTGTATGTGTATGTGTGTGTGCATGGTTGTGTGTATGTCTATGTGTATGTGTGTGTATGTGTATGTGTGTGTATGTGTGTGTGCATTGTGTGTGTATGCATGCATATGTATGTGTATCTGTATGTGTGTGTATGTCTGTATCTGTGTGTGTATGTGTGTGTATGTGTATGTGTGTAGGTGTGTAAATGTGTGTGTATGTGTGTGTGTATGTGTGTATGTGTCATTACCAAGCCTTATCATCCCTCCTTAAACCTCCCATGGCTCCCCCTCTCCTCATCCTCTTCTCTGAGAACCTTACCTAATATTTTACTGAAAACAGTTAGGGCCATTTACTGAAAACTCCCTCTTCCCCCTCTTCACTCAGATGTCTTCTGCCTCTATGTCCTCCTTTATCTCTGTCTTACATGATGGGATTACCTTTCTCCATGCCAAGGCCAACCTCTGCACAAGTGATCCCATTCCATCCTGTCATCTCCAGAAGACTGTCCCACTCTGTCATCCCTTCTCTCTCACTAATCATCAGTTTCCCCTTGTCTACTGGCTGCTTCCTTACTGATGACAAATATACCCATTTCTCCCCCATCCTCAAAAAAATCCTCACTTGACCCATCCATTACTTCTGGCTATCCTCTAGCCTCCTTTTTATGGTCAAAGTGTTTGAGAAAGCTATCTACAACAGGTGAATCCCTTCTTTCCTTTCTTCCTTCCTTCCTTCCTTCCTTCCTTCCTTCCTTCCTTCCTTCCTTCCTTCCTTCCTTCCTTCCTTCCTTCCTTCCTTCCTCCTTTCCTTCCTTCCTTTCCTCTCACTATTTTCTTAACTCTTTACAGTCTGGCTTCTGACTTAATCATTGAACCAAAATGTCTCTTTCCAGTTACTTATGATCTCTTAATTGCCGAATCTAATGGTCTTTTCTCAAACTTCTGTCTTCCCAACTTTCACCCTCTCGATCACTCTCTTCTCCTTAATACTCTGGCATTGCTTGTGCCATGAACTTAACTACCTGACTGCTCTTTCTCTGTCTCCTTTGCTGTCACCCACAATAACTATGGTGTCCCACATAGCTTGCTCCCAGACCATCTTTTCTTCTCCCTCTACAGTATTTCATCTAGTGACTTCAACAGCTCATCGAGTCATCCGATGGTTCAATCAACATCTCATGTTGATTCTCAGATCTTTTCTAGCTCTGATTTCTTTGTTGACCGCTAGTCTCACATCTCCAATAGCCTATTGCATATCTCAAACTGGATATCCTAGAGACATTTTAAACTCAACACATCTAAAATGGAATTAATTTTATTCTTTCTCCCCAAGCCCCACCTCCACAAACCTTCTCTTCTTCCTGGTTTCCCATCTCTGGTCATTTGACCTCACAACCTAGGTTTCATCCTTGTTCTCCCATACCCCGTATCTCATCAGTGGCCAAGTCCTGTTGATTCTGTTTGTAACTTCTCCCACATACCTACCTTCTTTCCCCTGACACTGCCATCATTCTGGTGAAGACCCTCTTTACCTCATGCCTGGACTATTGCAGTAATCTGCTAGTTGGTCTCTCTTCCATGAATCTTTCCCCACTCCAGTTCATTTTCCACTTGATTGTCAAAGAGATCTTCTTAAAGCACAGGTTCTCACTGTCTTTCTCTATCTCCCCCTTTCTCTCTCTCTCTCTCTCTCTCTCTCTCTCTCTCTCTCTCACACACACACACACACACACACAGACACACACACGCACATACACTACTTAATAAATTCCAATAGCACCCTATCCCCTCTAGGATTAAATATAAAATCCTCTGTTTAAAATTCACAGCTCTTCATAACCTGTCCCTCCACCTTTGCAGTCTTCCTTTACCTACTATCTTTTTTTAAAAAATTGAGTTCTTTATTACCCCAGGGGTCTTTTGCATTAAAAGGTGAAACAAGGTACAGGAACAAGGAAAAGAAACCAAAGCAAAAGCACAGTGGTGTTAGAGCTCCCAAGAGTCACCGAACTAGTCAATGTTGCAAAAGCTCCCAGATGGTGTAGAGCACCCAGGTACTCAGATTCACAATGGAACACTGGTTTCCTTGCTATTTTTTCTCCGAACATGACACTCCATTATCTGACTCAAGACGTTTTCCTTGACTGCCCTTATGCCAGGAATGCTCCCCCTTCTTGTCTTCTCTCCTTAGCTTCCCTCCCTTCCCTGAAAGGCCCATCTAAAATCCCACCTTCTAGGAGCAGCCAGGTGGCACAGTGGATAGAGTGCCAGACCTGGAGTCATCTTCCTGGGTTCAAATTTGGCATCAGACACTTATTAGCTGTATGACCTTGGGCAAGTTAAAATAAATACAATTGCAGCTTTTACAAGAAGTCTTTCCTGGTCGCTCTTTAATTTTAGTGTTTTCCCTCTGTTGATTTTCTCCAGTTTTTCCTGTATTCAGCATGTTTGTACATAGTTGTTTACATGGTGTCTCTCCTATGAGACTGTGAGCTCTTTGGGAATAGGGCTTTTTTGACATTGTATCCCCAGTCCTTGGCACATAATAGGCACTTAATAAATGTATATATTTTTCTGATTGACAGTCCAGTTCTCTTTCTACTATTCCCCTTTCCTTTACTCAGCATTTGGAAAACAGACAAGTATAGATTCATCTCATTAAAAATAATAGCCACCCACTCAAGGCAAGTGATCTATTGTGCTGGAGGAGTAACAAACGGCATGGATTTTTGTCTCCTACACGAGGGTGATCCTTGTTTTTACTACCTTAGGGAGGATGGACTGGTCAAAAAAGGCTGTAGGCTAGCATGTTGTGAATTTATCTGCAAGCCTTCCTTAGTCATATCTCAGACACATCACCAACCACAGGGAGCTAGAGAATGTTTATGTCTGGAAGAGTTTGCCTCTGGGGCAGGCGGACTCACCGTCCATCCCCCTCCATCAGTGCTCATGTCACAGTAGACTTGGAAGCCCGAGGGGTAATGAGTGGGAAAAACAGAATAAATCCCATCTTCCTGCTGGCCGCTGGCATAGATGTCCAGACAGTCTCTTGGGCGGGAGCCTGGAAGAAGAGATGAAGCCAGAAGCATTAGGGTGGGGAGAAAAATAGCAGGGCAAGTTAGGAAGTTTTATGACATAGCTTCCTGTTTAGTCCATTGCATTCTCTAGAAAGCAGTGGAGCCTTGTCTGGGGCTGTGTCTCCTTTTGTCTGTGTGTCAGTCTAGTCTTTGGGATTGGGGCAGGTGTGTGTGTGTGTGTGTGTGTGTGTGTGTGCATGCGTGTGTCCACACTCCTGCATGTAGGATCAAATTGTGATTGAGTGATCTTGTGGAAGGAACCGAAGCTCTAAGAGTGAACAGTTTTGAAAGGTAGGGAAGATTATTTCCCCTGGAAAACAGTTCTCAGCCTTTTGTCCTTGTTATAGGCTATGCAGCTGCTGCTACATCTGGGGAATGAGAGCTGGTCTGTCCTCTGGGACAGCAAACATTTTCCATTGTCTTTCAGTCATGGCCAACTCTTCATGACCCCATTTGGGGTTTTCTTGGCAAGGATACTGAAGTGGTTTGCAATTTCCTTCTGAAACTCATCTTACAGATGAGGAAACTGAGGCAAACAAGGTTAGGTGACTTGTCCAGGGTCATACAGTGAGTAAGAGTTTGAAGTTGAATTTAAACTCAGGAAGATGTCTTCCTGACTCCAGGCCCAGTGCTCTATCCGCTGCACCACCTGGCTGTCCATAGTAAACATTTATCTAACCCTTACCCAGTGCTAGGCACTGTGCTAAACATCGGGCATTCAAAGAAAGGCAAAAAGACAGCCTCTGCCTTAGATTTGCTCACAGTCTGACATGGGGTATAGACTGAAGAGAAGAGGCCTGATGGGCACAGGAAAGAATAAGCTTACTCACCATTAGAACAGCCCCTTGGCCTGGCCCCCCTGGAAGGAACTTTCTGCAGGTCAGCCTTGATTCGAGGCCGTGCAGCCCCTCGCAGTGTGTCCAGGACATCACTGACGGAGCTCACCAGGTGGGCCATGTTGCTCTGGCTCTCGGAGAGGAGCTGTAGCACCGGCGTGGGAAGGGAAGGAAGGAAGGACATCGAGTCAGCTTGGGAAGAGAGCAGCCAGAAAACACACAAAACAATCTCGAAGGCAAGGCTCCTGGTTGAAAGGGCATAGGATGGGGAGTCAGAGGGCCTGGGCTTTAATGTTGTCTCTGCCTAGAGGATCTCAATCTCTCTGCCCCTTAGTTTCCTCATCTATAGGACTTGACCACCTCCCAGCTCAAAATCAATGTTCCCATGGTCCCTCCCCACCTTCTCTTAGAGTGCTTCTCTTTTAGGCTTAGCCTGGGACCTAGGGGTCTTCATCTGTAGATGGGGAAATTGAGACCCAGACAGGTTCAGTGACTTGCCCAAGGTCACATAGGTAACTAAATGGGAGTAGACTTAGACAGTTCCATCTTCTAACCCTGAATTTGGTGTTATTTCCACCCATATCAGGCCACCTTGTATCATACTTATTTTGTAGATATGTATCCCTCTATTAGACTGAACAACTTCAGTTCCTTGCAAGGAAAATGGCAAACCCTTCCACTATCTTTGCCAAGAAAACCTCAAATGGAGTCACAAAGAAATGGATATGACTAAACAACATTAGACCATAAGTTTATTGAGGTCTGGTGCTTTTAATTTTTTTCCATCTTCATATCAAAGTACCTAGAATAGGGACTTAATACAGAAGGTGCTTAATAAAAGTTCAAAATTGTCCAAGAGCCAATGGCTTTCCTCATCCTTCCTAAACTTTGCTGTCCTACTCCATTCCAATTAATCAACCAGTAAGCCTTTATTAAGTACCTACTCTTCAGCACCTTGCTAGGCACCGGAGACATAGGGCAAAAGTGAAAGTCTCTGCCCTCAGGGAACTTATAGTCTATCAGGAAAATCAACATATAATATGTCCTTATGCATTCCTGATGTCTTTTTACCAAAGGCCTTAAGAGAAAGCAGGAATATCCTCAGACTAAGTGCACTGTTTAGAATTATATATCGAGCACTAGAAGAAGTCTCTGAGGTCATCTAGTTCAATCTCTTCCTTTTCTAGATGAGAAAACCGAGGTCTAGGGAAGTTAAGTGATTTGTCTAAAGTCACAGGTTGTAAACTCCAGAAGGGAGATTTGAACTCAGATCTTTTGACCCTAGAGTCAGGACCTTTTCCTCTTCACCACACTGCCTTTTATTACAGATTTGGAGTTAGATTGAAGGGAGGGACAGTGGGGCAAGGAAGAACCCTACTAAGCCTTCAGCCACACTACTTCAGGAATCAGAACCTGGAGTCTCAGGATACTTGTACGGCCCTCTGGACTTTTCAAAATGCTTTGCTATTTATTAACTCATTGAAGTCTCACAACATACCCAAGAAGGAAGGAAGTTTTGTCAATAACGCACTGCGTGACCGTGGGCAGGTCCCTTCTCTGCTCTCCATCATTATATCCATTTTACAGACAGAGAAACTGAGACTTACTTAGGAGATAGGACTTGCCTGAATTTCCATAGCAAATTAATGGCAGGGTTAAAAATCTGAATAAAAGTTCCTCGATTCTCTTTCTGGGGCTCCTTCTATTATTCCATGCAGGGTGTAATAAAAAACACATGTGGTAGTTTGTAAACCTTGAGGGAACATAATATTTATGTGGCCATGGGCAAGTTACTTAACTTGTCAGAATACCAGATAATCCTCTAAGAGTAAGTTGCCTGATCAGTATAAAGGGAGGGAGTTTCTATCCCTGGAGTTCGTCCGGCCAATGAAATCGTAGATCTGAACAAGAAAATAATCTTATAACTCTGTAACGAGTGAGCCATTATTATTGTTATAAATGATGCCCACCCTACCACTTTACCTCTATGACCTTGAGTAATTCACTCAACTCTTCTGGACCTCACCTTCCTCATCTGTGAAATGGAAGGATGGGGACAGACCAGATGACTTCTAAGGTAGCTAGCCATCTGTGATCCCACGGCCCTGTGATGATGATAATTATCCCTAACCAATAGAAAACTTCTTCCTTCCATGACGCTTCTTCAAATGTCTTTGCCCCTGTCTCCAACTCACACTGTACAACCCTGGGCGAGTCCTTTTGTTCCATGACTCCTCAGTTTCTTCCTCTGTAAAGTGAGGAAGAGGATTTGCATTAGATGGTCTCTAAACTACCTTTCCAGACCTAAGTCTGTGATTCCATGACCAACAGTGGCATTGAACAGACTGAGGGAGTCTAGTTTTTGTTTTCCATTCTTCTGGCCAGAGAAGGCTACAACATACTTGATAGAACCATGCGTACAGGCGCAGACCTCAATTCTGAATGAGGAAGAAGAAATCACAATAAAACCTCAGCCTGCTGGGGAGTTCAAGAGGAGCTTGCCACATTTTCAGACTGGTGTTGGTCATTTAATGGAAGATAATAGGTTACTAGAGAAAGGGAAGTAGAAATGTACTTGGGCTTGAAAATTTTTTTAATGTTTCTCTAGTTTGTCCAAAGGCAATAAGACTATACAATTCTTTCTGTTCCCCTGCTGATTTAACCTTAGCGAAGGAGGTTATTCAGCACTGTGCTTAGCATTTAGGGGACACACAGAACCATGCGGAAGAAAGGGAGGAGGAAGCGGAGGAAGGCTGCCGGATTCCTCATTGTGTTAGGTGGCTGTGTCTCAGAGACTGGCCTCATCTGAAGACACCAGTGGTGAGGGCTGCATAGGAAAAGGGCAAGAGTTCAGACTGAGGCAGTTGGGAAGAGCTTAGAGAAAGTTGGCCAGCTGCTTTTGCAAGTGGATAGCTGGGGGATGGTAGGCAAGGAGACAGGCTGTGGGCTGAAATGAACTTGCTTGGGTTAATGTCTACACCTGGTTATTGGCATGGCTGTTAATGAGATTTTTGATATAAAGAATAGTTTCGTGTGTGTTTTGCCTTAAGTTTACAAAGCTCTCTACATTCTCTGTCTCTTTTCAGCATCACAAGAATTTTGTGGAGATGCTACCTGCCCATTTTGCAGATGAGGAAATGGAGGCTCATAAAAATTAAGTGATTTTTTTCCCTCATCATACAGATAGTAAGTGTCGGAGGTAGGATTTGGACCCAGAACTGTCTGAGTGCTGCCCTTGAAGTCAAGTCAATAAGCATTTATTAAACACTTACTTTGTGCCAGACAATGCACTAAGCACTGGGCATAGAGAGAAAAGCAAAAATAATCCTCATCCTTGAGGAACTCACATTCTGATGGGGGGTAGGGTGAGACAAAATGTATTTAAGTAGGCATGAACAGGATATGTGCAGGTGAGATGGAAGGGAATCTCAGAAGGGACCTGGAAAGGGCTCCTGGTGACTGTAGGATTCGGTCTCCAGGGAAGGCAAGGAAGCTAAGAGTTAGAAGGGAGTGGCATACTAGGCATGGGGGATACCCAACGCAAATGGAGATGACAAATATACCAGTGTTGCTGGGCCATAGAGTTTGTGAAGGGGAGTTAGGAAGACTGAAAATGTGGGAAGGAGTCAGGTTACAAAAAGTTTTCAATGTCAAACAGAAAATTTTGTATTTTAATCAACAGGTACTAGGGAGCCACTGCAGTACTGAGTGGTCGAGGGAGGGTGAGAGTAACATGGTCAAACCTATCCTTCAGAAAAATCACTTTGGTGGCTTAAGGGGAAGATAGATTAGAGTGGGGATAACCGCAGCAGGGAAGTCAGTTAGAAGGTTGTTGCAATAGTCCAGGTACAAGGTGATGAGGACTAAGACTGGGCTGGGTACTGTGTGAGTGAGGAGAAGGAATCAGGTGTGAGAAATGTTGTGAAGCTAGCTAGAAATGACAAGACATTGACTGTGTGACCCTGAACGAGTCACTTAACTTCAGTTTCCCCAGCTGTAAAATGGGAGTCTTAGCACACAACCTCCCAATGCCCTAGGCAACTTTCCAAGACTCCAATTGCGGAGAAAATGTTAGAGTTGTGTTGGTAAAAGAAGTTCCTCACATGAAACTCTCTGTCACCAATGAAATCACACATGTCTGGCCAAGAAACAGTCAAACAAAAATACTTGCAGGATTTCTGATCAAAGTTGTTTGGGGGTTTAAATGAGATGGGGGTGTAAAATGATCAGCAAATCTTAAAGCACTTCATAAATGTCAGAGATTATTAATATTATTAGTTTAAGTCAAATCCTGGTTGATGGTGGAATCCTAGTAGGAAGAGCAGAATATAGACAATTAACACATACTGTGCTATTCATGTCCTTTCTCTAACAAGCAGTAATGATTTAATGAACTAGGGAGGGGTTCACTAACTTGGACTAGTGAGTTGTATAGAATTTTTATTGTTGAATAGTTTTTCAGTTCTATCTGACTCTTTATAATCCTATTTGGGGTTTTCTTGCCAAAGATACTGGAATAATTTACCATTTCCTTCTCCAGCCCTTTTTACAGATGAGGAAACTGAGGCAAACAGGGTTAAGTTACTTGTCCAGGGTCACACAGTTAGTAAATGTCTGAGACCAGATTTGAACTCAGAAAGACGAGTTCTCCTGACTCCAGATCTGGTCCAGATCTTTCCACTATGTCACCTAGCTGCCCTGCTGTATGTGATGCTTTTTTGCCAAAATTAAAAGGGGGGGTGGTGGTGGTCCTACATCCGTATGTTGACTTATTTTGTCAAGAGGCAAAGACTTTAGATGCTCAGGGCAATTTATCCTTAGCCTTGGCTTCATCAAGCTGCCTACTCTTCCTGGGCTTTGGTTTCCTCGTCTGCAAAATGAGGGAATTGAACTAGACGGATAATCCCTAACATCTCTGTCTCAGAAACCTGTGATCCTGCGGTCCTTAGAGGAGAGGGGAGCTGAGGCTTAATGCTCCCAGGAATGCCGAGGTGAGTGGGGGAGGGATCCCAGGTGCTCAGGGAGGAAGAGGATGCACCTTGTCCTGTAGTCTCCTCATCTGTAAAATTAGAGTCAGACTAGCCAGGGGTTCTTAGCCTAGGAGCCATGAGAGTGGTTGGCTTCTGCTTCTTTTTTGTTTTTCATTTTAATGACTATATTTAAATATAATTGGTTCTTTTGTAACTTTATTTCCTTCATTTAATAACATTTTGAGGAGTCCATTGTTATTGTCCAATTGTTTTTCAGGTGTGTCTGACTCTTCATGACCTCACTTAGGGTTTTCTTGGCAGAAATTCAGGTTTGCCATTTTCTTCTCTAGTTCATTTTACAATGAGGACCTGAGGCAAACAGGGTTAAGTGACTTGTCCAGGGTCACACAGCTAGTAAGTATCTGAGGCCAAATTTGAACTCAGGAAGATGAGTCTTCCTGACTCCAGGCCTGGCACTCTATCCACTGAGCCACCTAACTGCCTCAAAAGTGTCCATGAGCTTCACCAAACTGCCAAAGGGGGTTCATGACGTAATGAAGATTCATAATCCCTGGTCTAACTCTAAATACCCTAATCCACATGATCCCATAACCCTTTGCCCCCACCTCTATCCTACTGTTGAAGCCATAAAGCCCTCAACTGGGAACTCCTACTTTTGCCTCTTGATGCCCAACTTTGGCTCAATTCCATTATCTCCTCCCTCCCATTTTTTCCTTTCTTACTTCCTTCCTCCTCTACACCCTTCTCTGCCAAACCTTATGCTCTCAAGAACGGGCTTCCCTTCTTTACTCTGATATATTCATTGTATTAACGTGTAAATAGCAGAAGGTTAGGGAGCACCTCAGAGACTTCCCATCAAGCTCCTATGTATGTCAGGAAGAGCATCTTTTGGAGATGACTCTAATCTGGTCTTCCTATCTTATCAATCACTGTAAATTAAATAAATAATAAGGATATTACTAAAGTCTCCAAGGCATTGGAAGTTTTGAAGAGCTAGCCAGTGGGGTGGCGGAAGCTTTGGTAGTAAGTTAGAATAGCTTGAGTGTGAGCCTGGTCATGGACTTGTCCGTCATTCCGGGACAAGCCTAGCTAAGGGTGGTGAGGCTCACTAGAAGGTTGGCCAAGAAGTGATGAGGTTTTTCACTACAGTAATCCACAATGACCATCTACTAGGATAGAAGAGGGGCTGCAGTCTTCATTAAAGGAAGAAATATCCACACTGATAAAGCATTAAAAATAAGTAGCTAAAAATATTTAAACAATTATAGATTTGGTTGGTGGAAAATCAAGCAAAAAAAATGTTTATTATGTGGCTTGGTGGTGCAGTGGACAGAGTGCTGGCCAAGGAGTCAGGAAATCCTGAGTTCAAATCCAGCCTCAGTCAGCTTACTAGGTGTGTGACCATAGGCAAGCCCCTTAAACTCTGTTTGCCTCAGTTTCCTCAACTGTAATATAGGGATGATAATAATAGCACCTACCTTTCAGGGCTACTGGGAGGATCAAATGACATAATATCTGGAAAGTATTTAGAATAGTGCCTGGCACATAGTAGGTGTTTAACAAATGCTTATTCCCTCCCCCTCTTTTCTTAAATGAATCATATTACAAAATAATGTCATTTCTTCTGTAAGAAGCTGTCAACACCAAAACTAGCAAGATCTCAGTTTAAACTAACAAATTACTGTAGTTGACACTAATAGTGTAAACATGACTCTAATTAGTTTGAGAATTAATTATGCCATTTTAGCTGAAAATAGTGATACCCTGTCAGGGTCTTGAAGATGTGGGTTGATAATACAAGTGTGTCCCCTTTAAGGAAATCCATGAGAGAAAATTCAGACTTGCAAAACTGAAAACACCGGGGAGTGATTACTTACATTATAAAAGGATTCAGAACATTAAGAGTCACTGCCAACTGACAGTCCACCAGAAATAAAGATAAAGCATCTTGGAGATCAGAATATGAGTCAATAGGGAAAATTGGATCTGATTTACCAAACAAACTATGACTTTTTTGAGGATCATACTTAATGTGTAAGACAAGGCACACCTATATTCATAAAGAAGGGAACACGCTTAGAATCATTGACTAGGACCAGGAAATGGACCACTTCACAAGCCTTGCTTTCTTAGTTATCGTGCATATTTCAGGCCATATGATCTGCTCAGAGTTCAGAGGAGCTGGTGATAGGTGGAGATCAATGCTAAGAGTCTCTGAGCAGAGACTGAGTCTCCATCACCCTTATCAGCCACTCTGGGCAAGGGATAATGAGCAATGATTCTCCACTTGCAGCTTTCTTATATAGAGAAAAAGTTCATCATCCACAGATTGTTGGGTAGTGAGACATCTTAGTATATCATTGCTATCTTGCCCAAGGGGTGGAGGGTTCAAGTACTTTATGACCCCAGAATACTTCTCAATCATTAGAATCCAGTGGCCTAAGAGACAATATGATACATGTAAAGAGCACTAGACTGGTTATCAGAAGTCTTGGATTTAGGGTCTTCCCTCTTGAAGCAGCTGGGTAGAAAGTAGATAGGGTATTGGACCTTGAGTCAGGAAGACCTGACTTCAGATTCAGAATTAGACACTTGCTAGCTGTGACCCTCAGCAAGTCAATGAATCCACCTGCCTCAGTTTCCTCAACTGTAATATGGGGATAATAAAAGCACCTACATCTCAGGGTTGTTAAGAGGATCAAATGAAATAATATTTGGAAAGCTTCTGGCACAGAGTAAGTGCTTAATAAATACTTTCTTCCTTCCTTCCTTTCAATCCATAAAGTGGGTACAGAAGAATTTTATATCTAGAAAGGACATTAGAGGTCTGAACCCTTTATTTTATGAAGGTGAAAAACCAGACCCAGAGAAAGAAAGTAACTTGGTCACTTTCACACAGTTTCGAGTCTGTTTCACTATGGTTCCTTGAACTCCAACATTCCATGATGCTGTAGGTCCCTGAACAAAGGTACCAAAACCACTTCTGCCTCCCCTAGAAGAAGCAGGGAGGCTTCCTCTCCTACCTGAATGAGTCGGCCCTGTTCATTCTGCAGGGCATTCAGCCCCTGGCCCAGAGTGCCATGACCCCTCTTGAGACCCTCACAGTCCTCCTGGAGCTCAGCGGCTTGGGCCAGAAGTTTGGGAACCTCGTCAGCTAGAGTGGCCAGCAAGGCCTGCTCCCGACCACCAGCAGCCCTGAACTCAGTTTCACGGTCTGTGAGGGCCCGAAGGACAGAGGCCTGGGCACCCTCCAGGCGTGCAAAGTTGTCGGCGTGGTCTGGGCATCGTGGGTCAATGAAGATATTGATGCGGGAGCTGTCGGCCTTCTCGATGGTAACCAGGGCACTGTTGTCTTCATCGGGGTTGGTGCTGATGACAGGTGGAGGCTCGGTTACTGGTGTGTGATAGTGGTTCATGAAGAGGATGGCACCGGTGACTGTCACGGCCAGCAGCACAGCCACAGACAGCAGTATGGTGCACAGGATGTAACCACAGCTCATGCGCTACAGAAAGAAAGATGGACAAGGGACATGGGAAGGCAGAGAGGGAAAGAGAGACGTCAGACAATCATAAGGACATGGAATGTCCCTTCCCAGTTCTTTTCTTGTGCCTAGCTCCATGCTGGCCATTCCACATCTAGGATATTACCAAGGTAGAAATTCTGGACCCTCAAGCCAAAACATCCGAAAAAGATTCGCTCCCTCAGTTTAGGCTTTCTTAATTGCAAAATCAATAGCCCTCCAGCAAGGCAGGAACTGCTTAGGTGCTATTTGCATGGAAGGAGGCTACAGAGACTAGTACTTCCTATAGAGTATAATCAGGAGCTAGGAGATGCAGTCCTTGCCTTTAAGGACCTTCCAATCTAGTTTAGGCAAACAGAAGAGGCATTGGGGTACAGGGGAAAGAATTGGAAAGAACTGGAAAGAAAGAACTGGATTTGGAGACAGGGGATTGATTTGCTTTCTAGAGCAGCTACTTAGGATGTGTGGGACCTCTCTGAAAGGAGGGGGTTGAATTTGATCACTTCTAAGGGCCCCTCCAGCTTTAGATTCTATGACCTTATGAAATTTTTTTCAATAACCTAAGACCGACATGATTAGTGCCAAGTGTGCGGCAGGAGTTCAGAAGAGGAAGAGTCGGTTGTGCCTGGAGGGGTCTTGGAAGACTTCATGGAGGAGACAGACTGGAGACCAGCCTTGGAGTATGGGTAGTATTTGAATACGTAAAAAGGAAAAGGAGTATCATTACAGGTGAGGAATAGAAACTGACTGGGTCTTTTAGAGAGGTTAGTGGATGGGACTATCTAAGTTCAATATTTGACAGAGCTACTGAAAACATTCTATAATACCCTTCATTGATTCAGTAAATACTAGAGGAAGTAGAAAGCTGATGGGAAGCCTTCAAATAGTGTATGACTTTTGGGTTGATCTCTTGAAGACCTTTCAAGGACTTCTAGTCCCATGTTGACCAGTTAGGTTCCAGAGCTTAAGGAACAGAAATACTAACCATAGCCACCTGTATTCTAATTGTAGTGTTTATTAACAGTACACAAACCATTGGTGAAGCATTCATTCACTCACTCACATACACACACACACACACACACACACAAACACACACAAATACAGAGATATGTATTTCTACTTCTTCACCGCTACCCTCTGGTCTCAATCTTGTCCTGATTTTGGGAAATGAAGCTACACACCTGGAAATTCACTCTACCCAGAATTGTAGACGATTGTGGTGCATGGAAGAGGATCTTTGAGGTTTTACACTGAGCTAGACAAAGAGAAGCTAAACACTTTTACAAATGTACAACTGGAGGGTGAGAAATGCCTAGGCATGTTTTAATACACTAATCATGAACAGGCCAGATAAGGGTAAATATAGGTTGGATGAATGTATAAAGTTAATGTATGTATATGTATAATATATGTATATATATAATTATGTATAATGGTTATAATATTGCTTTATCTTCTCAATAGGTGGGGAAGGCTGGAGGGAAGGAGAGAATTTGGAACTCAGAAATTCTTTGCATGAATATTAAAAAAATTTTAAATAAAAATTATAAACTTTTTTTTAAAAGAGCTTCTGTGTCAGGGGCTATGACCATGGATTCATTCATTCTCTAGCTACTTCTGTTTAGGTCTCTTCTTCTCCCTCTGCAGGAGGGGATCTGGTCTAACATACATCAGTGGTTTCAAACTAAAATAGAAACAGGAGCCACTAATCCATACATAAGGATTCCTGTGGGTCATATACTGACTTAGTTTTAAAATGGAATATTATCTATATTTATTGTATTTTTATTTATTTTGCTAAATATTTCCCAATTACATTTTAATTTGGTTCAGGCTGCACTGGGGAGTGTTATGGGCCACATACAACCTGAAGACTATGAGTATACACACACACACACACACACACACACATATATATATATATATTTGTATGTATGGCAAACCTCTCCAGTATCTTTGCCAAGAAAACCCCAAATGGGATCACAAAGAATTGGACATGACTGAAAAACAACTGAAATAGTGGAATAAGCCTTGGGCTTGGTGTCAGGAAACATAAATTCAAATCCTGGCTCCGGCATTTACTAGCTCACTGACCTTTTCTAAGCCTCAGTTTCCTCATGTGTAAAATGAAAATAAAAATAAATAATAATATATTCTACCTAACTCACGAAGCTGCTGAGAAATCATTTTGTAATCCCTAATGTATATCATTATTGAGTGTCTCAGTTTCTTATCTATAAAATGGACATAGAAGAATTTAAGGGTCAGAAAATACCTAAGAGTCCCAACCCCTCATTTTATAGATGTGTAAACTGAAGCCCGGGGGCAATGAGGCATGTGCAATGAACAGAGTGCTAGGTCTGGAGTTAGGAAGACTCATCTTAGTGAGTTCAAATTTGGCTTCAGAATCTTACTATGTGACCCTGGGCAAGTCACTTAACCCTGTTTGCCTCAGTTTCTTCATCTGCAAAATGAACTGGAGAAGTCAATGGCAAAGCGCTCTAGTATCTTTGGCAAATGGGGTCATGAAAAGTCAGATGCAACTAAAATAATTAATCAATAAAACTGAGACCCAGAGAAATGTAGCCTTTTCCTTACGCACAGCACTGTGTATCAGTCAATGCTCTAAAGTCCGTGGGTTCTATACCCTATGCCAGGCTGTATCCTTTGAGTTCAAATCTCTGTTTTGACACTGTGTGACTCAGCACAAGTCATTTCACAAGTATTCTGTGGGGGGAAAGCCCATTTTGTAAACCTTAAGACACTCTAGAAATGTGCCTTTGTACATAATAGGGGCTTAATAAATGTTGGAATATAATCTGAATTCCCCACAAAAGCAGAGGAAGCTGTATACCAGTCTGCTTTCTGTGGAAGGATGTCAAAGCCAGCAGGTGAAGTCTAGCTCCCCTGGGGAGCCTGAAAGAGTTTCAGGTGCTTTCTCTCCACTCTCCCCCAAAGCTGTGAACTCTGAAGTACCTCTTCCATCTGCCTTCCTTCATCCCTCTTTCCCTCCCCCTTTCCTTCCATTTCCATAAAGCTGACATAGCCAAGGGCTCCAGAGGTTAACACTCCCAATCAAATCACCCAGAAGGCTAGGAAGACAAGTCATCTAATAGTTTGCAGAAGGAAGGAACCCAGGGAGCCAGGACTGTATGAGAGCCATCACTGTAACAAAAGAAGCATCCCTTTCACCACTTGGCTTTGTGTCTGCTGATGCAGCTGGGGGCAAGGATCTGGCAATACGGAAAAGTCATAGACAAATTTATGGGCTATTTCTCTGGGAATCTCAACATCTGACTTGACCAGAACCTAGCAAGCCAGAGACTTAAAGACACAAAATATGAAACAAGTTTTTAGAGCTAGAAATGGTTTTGAAGATCATATATTCTACCCTACTTCCCATTTTTACAGATGGGGAAACTGAGGTCAGGGTGAAAGAAGTTATACTCTCTTGGTCACAATTTAGTTCAATTTAACATTCATTAGTGCCTACTGTACTCAAGGCTGTATTATATGCTGGAGTTACAAAGATGGAAAAGGTCCCTGCCCTCAAGATGTTTACATTCTATTTGGAAGATACATCTATACAAATAAGCAAATACAACATAATTCCAAAGAGCACTAACAATTGGGGGAGGGGAGTTAGTGGTTGGAGAATGAAAGCTAGAATTTGGGTCTTCTGACTCCAAAATCTTTCTATTATTATGTCATTGGTCCTCTCTTTGATTAATCTGAATTAAAATTATTTAATGAGTACGTATGAAAGACAGCACAATATAGTGAAAAGACTGATGGATCTGTAGTTAAGAAGACCTGGGTTCAAATTCCACCTTAGATTCTTAGTAGTTATGTGACCCTTGGCAAATCCCATAACCTCTCTGAGTACCTGTTTTCCCATCAGTAAAATGGATTTACTCCCGAGGGTTGTGATAAAGATTGAATAAGACAGAAACCTTAAACATCATTTATTACTATGTGGTCAGAATTGTGGTTGGTGCTATGGGGGATGAAAAGAAGCATAAGACAATGTGCCTAGTACTAGGAAGCTTAGGGGATTTTATCAAGGAGGAGACATAGTAAAGGATAGTAAAGAATTAATCATCCACAATAAGGTTACAGGAGGAATTTTCCTGACTGTAAGCTCCAGACTCACACACCAGAAACCAATGTGTGCTTGGTCTTGTTACCAATATAGACCCCTCTTCCAAACCCTTTTGGATTACTTCATGGAAAAGAGGCCAGGGCTGCTTCTGGCAATTTATTCAAATCTGATTGTGCCAGGCAGAGAAGGAATGAGTCACCCTCCCCCATCCCACCGCTTCTGCCATACTGAACAACTTAACTGGTCTGCAAAGTGCCAACCATTTGCTGAGGAATCTTACCCTGCCCTTTCCTTCACCCTTACTGTGATGCCTAGCATTCTCTAGGCAGGTGCTGTCCATGGTACTCCTTCATTCTGAGGAAAGCAGGGCTTTCCTGACCTAAACCAGAGAGGTAACTCTCCAAAACCCCTCTCCCCCTCTCCCCTGCCCTGGGAACACAAAGCTGGGAGAGTCCCACGTGTTCAGAGATAAAGGACAACCTGGGTTTCAGAGCCAGATCCCAAATGCTGCATCAGCGAAGCCTCCCTGTCATCCTCCCTGCCTTTTGGTCTTCTCCCCTCAGCGCAAATCTATCTGGAGTGGTACTTTTCCCAGAGCCACCCTTACCCTGGCACTCTGACCATTTGACTTTAAGGTGCTCCTGTCAAGGGCCCAATCTGATCTAGGGAGACCAGGTTGGAGTCCCCCCTCTGACTTACCACCTTTATGCTTTATAATCTGAGAGTCCTACCTCCTCAATCCTGATACCTGGCCCTTTGATAAAGAAAGAGGCAAATAAGGGGGTTCTGCAGAAATAGGTAGGAGTGGGATGATGGGAATTAAGCAGGCAGGAGGGGGTTAGTGCTAGGGACTAGAGATGAAAGAGGCTACTCAGCTTATAGGAGAATTAGTCTTCAGGGACCACCTTAAAGATAAAGTGCCATTCACTTTTATAGGCTGCCTTTTACGTGCATTGCAAAGAAATCTGTCCAAGATAATAAGAGGGGCTTTTGCTAGAGAGCTACCTTTCCTGAGTTTGCTTTGGGCTTATAGTATATTAATTGAGGCCTTTGCCAATCCTTGCTGAGCTGAGCACACAGGCTGGGGGCGTTCTAAGCAGAGCAGCCCTTTGCAAATCTGGGCTCCCTGAGTCGGCGAGGGGGTGGGCTTATGGAAAAGCAGGAATTTCAATCAAAGTGTTAAAAGGCAGTGTGGTATAGGGGAAAGAACACCAGGGTGGGAAACGCGAAATCTGAGTCTTAATCCTGGATTTGCCTCCTATTTGATCTGTGTCACTTTATCTCTTCGTTATACTTAGTTATCCCATCTGTAAAATGAGGCATTTGGACCAGATGGCCTTGGAGATTCCTTTCAACTTTGACATTCTATAATTTTATAAAGGGATATATGATGGGGAGCTTTCACACATGTGTGGAGAAATGTTTTTAGGGTAAGGAATATTTCTCTGGTGCTCTGAATCAATAGTCTGCATCAATAGTATCCTGTGTTATAAGACCAGCCTCTCTATAAGTGCCTAGGAACAGGGGACAATGCCTGAGTTCCAAGATTTGGATTTGGAGCTGTGTCAATGAGTCTGGAGCTGTTGGTTAAGGAGAACTATTACTGTGATGGCTCATTTGGGGGCAGTCCCCCCCATTAGGCAACAGTCAGGTCCCATCTAGAAGGCCTCTTCTACCACTAATTGCTTCCAATGCAGTGAGGAAGACTGTGGGCAGCATCCTGTAAATTCAGTAGTATCCACTGTTATTCAAGCATTTCCAGAGTAGCAGAGACTTTTGGCAACCGATCTTGGGACCTTCTTGTATTGGATCCATAGAGGGGAAGGAGAAACAGAGGAGGATGGGGAGAATTCTCCAGAATCCCTATGTCTCCTTCTCACTGGCTGACTGAGTTGTCAGTCAGCATCATACAGTACCCAATTAAATCTGTCATTGGCTGGACTGATGATGACCGACAGTTCGGTCAGCTGGTGACCCTGGTAGAAAGAAAGAATGGTGTTTTCTCTTGATATTTGAATGTGCCCCATAAACATTTCTGAAGTCCCATTAGAACAAAATTCTTGCATTTTATCCTGTGACTAAGGTGGTTAGAGGAGGGGGGAATAGAACAAGGCATGGCTACCTGGGGTATGGGGGAAATCACAGAACAGAGGCACCTAAACCTCACAGGTGCTTAAATCTGTTCAGAAAGATACATCAAGCAGGCTGTCAGAATTGTCCACAAGGGGTATGAGCAGAGAAGAGAGGGAGGGTTTTTGCTCAGGGTCAGAAAGTCTGGATTGGTGAAGGTTGTGCTTAACCCTCATCCCTTTAAAAATGATTCTCCACTGACCAGCTTGAAAGCGTGCACTAACAGTGGGACTTTGCAATTCAAGGCAGGACTGTGGCTAAGTCACAAGACCCTCAGAAGCTTGGACTGTACTTCATCTTCCTCTGGAAGCCTCCCCAGCCCTAACCCAGTGCTTGACCTACAAGAGGTATGAAGTTACTATTTGTTGATTACTACTAAAGATATAACAGGTTCCAGATCCTGGGATGAGAAAAGCAAAGCCTGTACTAGTTTGGTGTCAAGGGGAAACAAGAGCATGAGGTCTTTTTAGAGATTCACTGAGGATAGGTCCTGAGTCCTTGCTGAATGTATCTATCTCACTGGGTTACTTGGGTCTAGTGGGAAGCTTACTTAGGACCCCAGCAGTGAAGGGAAGCTACCAGGATCTGATGGAGACATTGGGGCCCAGAGATGCTCGGGTGACAAACTCCCCTCTAAATAATAAAACCTAGGCATGTTTCTATCCTTTGTTCCTTTTTTAGCCAAATCTGGGAGCTAAGCTGATCTATTCCCAAGGCTAGCATAAGACCTAGGCCAGCAGCCTTCTTTCTTTCCTGATACTCCTTTCTCATCGCCCCTAGAAAGGATCTGAGTCTTGTCCTGATTGACAGATTACATCCCTTGAATGAAAGGATCATGAGAAGAAAACCTGTCTCCTTGTTCAGGGATGGGGCTCGCCTGACAATTTACCAAAGGGAGAAGAGAAAGAGGAAAGAAGAACAGGGATTTTGAGCCCACACTTTGCCTCTGCTTTCCCCAAAAATGCTGGAGCCAGAGGAGAAAACAACTGTTCCTTTTGACAAAAAATTTGTTTTGTTTTGGGGAAAACCAAAGGGCAGAGTAGGTACAGAACCTGTGGGAAGTGCTCCAGGGTTGATATGGAATATCTCTTGGACTCCAATGAGAGGATAGGGAAAGGAAAAGGGAGAGAGACTGCTTAGAGACTCCTCTGTGGAACACACCTTTCCTCCTGGGAAATTGCCCTTCTTGGGGCTGCAAGCCGCTCCAAGATCATCAGTTGTTCCTAATGTCAAATAAATGATCCCTGGTTGCATCATTGTGTGACACCACAACAGAAGAAAGTATAAGGGACCCCCATCCTCTCACAGAATTTTTATCCCCTTCACTGTGATGGGCCAGTCACACAAAGGATGAAACTGAATTGTTCCTTAAGCAAGAAGAATTGACCCTTGACCCAATATTAAAAACCAAAAAAGTGATTCCTACTATCACAGTATCCCCTTCTCTTCCAAGTCCACTGTTGTCATCCTCACCATCATCACCAACATTACCATCATCATCATCACCACCACCACCATCATCATTATCATCTTAGCTATTCTAAAAAACACTTTAAGATTTACAAAACACTTTACAGACATAATCTCATTTGATGCTCAACACAAATGTGGGAGATGGGTGCGATCATCATCCCCAGTGAATAAACCAATTAAGTGACTTACCCAGAGACACACAGCTAGTAAGTGTCTGAGGCAGGATTTTAACCCAGTGCTTCTTGACTCCAGGTCCAGCGTTCTATCCACTACACCACACTGCCTCTGTTAATGAAGAGAGTCATTTGGAATACCATATTTGGGCTTGGAAAGAAAATTGGCCAACTAGTGTGGTTTCCTGACTGAAGTATGTTAAACCTCCTGGGTGATAGACCTGACTCTAACAAGCTATGTGACCTTGTGCAAGTATTTTCCCCTTCTTTGGACCTCAATTTCCCTATCAGGAAAATGACGGGGGGTCTAGACTTAGTAACATCTAATTTCACTTCCAGCTCTACAATTCTATGTTTGAAGCTTATTATATAGCTGAATGGATTACTAAATGAATATTCTAAAGTCCCTTCCAACTCTAACATCCTAAAGTTCAACTTCTATAAGCAACAAACAATAATTCATGGTGAATAAATACAAGGTGAATTAAGTAAAAAAAACTCTAACCACAGAACAAAGAGAAGCTGATTTATATTGGAGCATAAGAGATTTAGTTATGACCTCAGAAATGAGTTATGAATGACAAATGGAGAGCAGTAATATGATGCCAAAAGAAGTTCTGAATTCTCTACGTCTGGGGGTTCAAACACATGGCCTGCAGGTTGCATGTGGTCCACAGCACTTCCATCTGTGGCCAGTACCAGATAAAGAAAGGGTAATTGGGAAATATTTAACAAAAGAAATAAAAGTACAATGAGATGTAAATAATTATTACATTTTAAAACTAAGTCAATATGCAGCCTGCAGGGATCCTTCTATATGGGTTAGTGGCCCCAGTTTCTCTTTGAGAAGAGCAGTTAGGTGGCTCAGTGAATAGAGCACTGGGCTTGGAATCAAAGAAGATTCGTTCTCATGGATTCAAATTCAGCCTCAGACACTTACTAGCTGTGTCCCTGGGCAAGTTGCTTAATCCTGTTTGCCTCAGTTTCCTCATCTGCAAAATGAGCTGGAGAAGGAAGAAATGGTAAACCATTCTAGTATGTTTGCCAAGAAAACTCCAAATGGGGTCATAAAGAATTGAACATGACTGAAATGAATAAACACCAAACCACTGCTCTAGGAGGTGGAGAGGGGGTTAAGGAATTCTCCCACAAAGGATAGATAAATGACAATCTTGCCCTGAAATTGGGGGCAGGGGGGAGGGCCAGTTGGAGGACTAGGCTTACAAGAGCTACTCCTCTCTAGAGCCCTCACCCATCCTTTCCTCATCCTTGTGAAATAGGTGGAAAACAGAAATCCTTTCATTTTTCAGATGGAGAAGCTGAGACATGCAAAGGTTAAACAACTGGTCCAAAGTCACAAGGTAAATGAGCAACAGAGCAGAGAACAGAGCCCAGGTCCCCTGCCACCCACAGGAGCACTCCAGACATTAGAGCCCAAGATGCTTATTGGCAGTGGAGGGAGACTGGTGAGTACCTTGAAAACCACATGACTTGAATCTATTGTGCCTTCCTTAGAAATTATATAACTTAGCTTGGCTGACCCAGACCACAGAGGATTTTTTTTAAAGATCCATCTTTACTTTTCCTTGTGTTTCTACAAAAACTGATTTGTCACAGGCAAGATAGAAATGAAAGTGCTTTATAAATCTTAAAGTGCTATATAAGTTGTGAGCTATTGTTATTATTAATAAAGTAACATTGGTTGGAGGCATCAGGGTAGAGCAGAAAGCACTGGATTAGCAGTCAGAAGGAAGAAAGTGATCATTTATTAAGTACCTACTACGTGCCAGGCTCTGGGCTAAGCAACTTATAGATATTATCTCATTTGGTCCTCACAACAACCGTAAGAGATACGTGCTAATATTGTTCCCATTTTACAGTTGAGGAAAATGCGGTATGTCAAGACTGTGACTCACCCAGGGTCACACAACTAGTAAATGTCTAAGACTGAATTTGAACTCAGGTCTTCCTGACTCCTGGGCTCAGCACTCTGCTGTACTACCTAGCTGTCTGTGCTAGACCTAGATTGTCATCTTGGCTTTGCCACTAACAAGTTATGCAGTCTTAAGCAAACCACTTCATTCCTTTGGACCTTGACTTCTCCATTTGCAAAATGTTCAGACAGACAGACACAGAGACAAAGACAATGATGAACAGAGAGAAAAAAAGGGAGAAGACAGACCGAAAGAGACACAGAGAGAGACAGGGACAGAGAGAGACAGTGATAAACAGAGAGGAGAGAGGGAGAAGGAGAGAGAGAAAAAGGGAGAGAGGGAGAGAAAGTGTTTGTCAAGTATTTAACCATATGCCTATGGTGATGATGTCTAAGGTCACTTGCACCTTTAACACTCTCTGATTTATGTTCTAACATATTCTAGGACCCTTCTAGCTCTGCCATTTTGTGGCAGAGAAATGCAAATAGGAAGTTAATGAACTCAATGCCCAGTGGTGTTAAAGCTGGAACATCTGAGGGTTTTGCAATAGCCCAGGAATAAATATGAGAGAGAGAGAGAAAGAGCGAGAGAGAGAGAGAGGAAGAGAGAGAGAGAGAGAGAGAGAGAGAGAGAGAGAGAGGAGAGAGAGAGAGAGAGGAAGAGAGAGAGGGAAGAGAGAGAGAGAGAGAGAGAGAGAGGAGAGAGAGAGAGGAGAGGAAGAGAGAGAGAGAGAGAGAGAGAGAGAGAGAGAGAGAGCTCCTGCCTGTTAAAACCATTTTCATCAGTCTTGGCTAAACCAGGGTTCCTAGAATTCTAGAATCTAAGGATCCCATCATTAAAAGTGAGCCCAGAGGCCATCAAGTCTAACTCATACTTAGGCAGGAATCCTCACTTCAATATCCTCAATAAATGATCATCTAGTCCCTATTTGAAGATTTTTAGAGATGGAGAAGTGGCCCATTTTCATTTTTAAACAGTTCTAATTATTAGGAAGGTTTTCCCTACATTTAATATAAATTTGTAATTTCCACTCATTGCCCCTGCCTCCTAGCCAGGTTTCCTGATAGTCCAGCACAAAACTTCCAGCACTATCCTGAGGGTTAGGGCCAGGAAGAGACCTGGAGCCTTCCAATCATTAGCTTTTTTCTGCAGGGTTCCTAGACTCCTTCGCCAGCTGTTTGCATATTCCTACCCCCTTATCTTCTTCCACTTTCCAATTTATTTATTTAAATTAATGAATTTATTTTTAGCTTTCAACATTCATTTCCATAAGATTTTGAGTTCCAAATTTTCTCCCCATCTCTCCCTTCCCCCCACCCCAAGATGACATGCATTCTTTCCCCTTTAGCCCAATCTGCCCTCCCTTCTATCACAAAACCTCCTTCTCTCATCCTCCTCCCTTCTATTTTCTTTTAGGGCAAGATAGATTTCTGTACCCCATTGCCTGTATATTTTATTTCCCAGTTGCATGTAAAAACAATTTTTAACATTCATTTTTAAAACTTTGAGTTCCAGATTTTCTCCCTTCCTCCTTCCCCACCCACCCCCGCTGAGAAGGTAAGCAAATCAATAAAGGTTATACATGTGTAGTCATGCAAAACACTTCCATAACAGTCATGTTGTGAAAGACTAACTATATTTCCCTTCATCCTATCCTGCCCCCCAATTATTCTACTCTCTCCTTTGACCCTGTCTCTTCTCAGAAATGTTCCATCTTCCCATTTCTAACCTCTGTTTCTCAGTCTATCATTCCCATTCCCCTCAACCCTATCCCTCCAAGGTCTCACTCCATATGTACCCACCCTTTCCAAGGTACCCTCTGAAACTCTTGCTCTATAATTAACAAACTTCCTTCCTCTTCTCATATTTCTATCATTTTCTGGTTCTCCTCTGGCTGACATTATATCCCTGGCAATCCTTTCCAGTACTGAATAAATATGCTTTCTTTCTAGCCTCTTCTCTCTCTAGCTTACCGGCTCCAATGAGGAAATTGCTATACTCATTGCTCCCCATTGCCACTTCTAGACTCCTCCTGTACCACCATCACTGAGCACCCAGCCCAGATTCTCTTGGTCATTATCTACTGATCTTTTCTCAATGCATTCAGTGCTTGGCTCACAATCTCATTTTCTTTTCCAACATCTGCATTCCTACTAATGAACTTTAATATACCTGTTGATGGCCCCTCAAATACACTAATTTCACATTTTTCAGCCTACTTACTTAACTCCACTTCCACTTCAAGAATTCCAAAATTCCTTTATCTGATCATAATCTTTTATCATTTCACCTCCCTCAGGGCCTTACTAATCCTAATTCTAGTCTTAATCCCCGTTGTAACGTGAAATCCTTCTACCCTTGAGGACTTTTGCAGACCATCACTGACTCTCTCTCTCCATTTTCTCCTTCCTAATCTCAACTCTCTGGTGAACCAGTTCAATTCTACTTTATTCCTTCCTCCCAAAGCCCCTTGTCCCTATTGCTATTCAAATTCCAATGCTAGATTACTGCCACTACCTCCCACGTTTTGCTCAATGTCACTGGGATAAGGAGAAAAAGATGGGCTAGGAGGAAGCAAACAACTGATGAAGGAGTTCTGGTGGATTCCTGCTGAAGAAAGCAGATGATTGGAAGGTTCAAGGTCTCCTCCCAGGCCTCACCCTCAAGGTTAGCACTGGGAGTTGCTGTGTTCCTCCTCACATGCTGACTGGGACCACTACACATTTCTGTGACTTAATTTAAACTGGGTCCTCCCTGCGATGTGATAATCCTTCTACCCCTCCCCAATTAATTATCTATTTCACTTACTACAGTGGCTCTTCTAAACCTTATCTCAGTTTCTTTCCTACTCTCCTCTGATCTACTTACCTCTGCTAATACTTCACTGAAAAGAAATTGAGGATTTTTACTTTGAGCTCCTTCTTCTCTCTTCTCTTTATATGACATCCCTCTAATAGTGCTCCCATTATCTCCTCCCTTGAGGTGACCCTTCTCCTTACCAAAGTCAAGCCTTCTCCATGTATCATTAATCCTATCCCTTTCCATTTTCTCTAGGAGATCACCTTTGCTATCAACTTCTCTTTTTCTAATTTTCAGACTCTATCTACTGCTCCTCTTTTATCCTACAAAGAGCTCCAAGTATCTGCCATTCTAAAAGAAAAATACCCTTCCTAGAACCTACTATCCCTGCTAGCTACTATCCTATATCTCCCTTCCCCTTCTTATCTAAACTCTTTGGGGAAAAGAAATCTATATCTAATATCTCCACTTCCTCTCCTACCACTCTCTTCTTAATCCTCTGCAATCAGCTTCCAGCCTCATCATTCAACTGAACCTACCTTTTCCAAAGATACCAGTGGTCTTTTAAATGCCAAATCTAACAACTTCTCCTTCTCTACCTCTCCCCCAATTCTCTCCCACTCTTCTTTTCTTTACCCCCTCCCCACATCTCTTCTTTTCTCCATCCTCATCCTTCTTTAACTCTAGGCAGTATTTGACATTTTTGACTACCTTCTCCTACTGGAAATTTTCTCCTCTCCAGGTTTTTGTAACACTGTGATCCGCTGGTTTCTCCTTATCTGCCTTACTACTCCTTTTCAGTCTCTTTTGGTGGATCTTCATTGATACCATATTCACCAACTATGGATGTGACCTTGGTTCTGTCCTAAGTTATCTTCTCTTTTCTTTCTATATTCTCATTTGGTGATCTCAACTCCCATTATCATCTCAAGGCAAATTTAGACCTATTTATCTAGTTCTAGTCTTTGAGTTTTAAGACTGGCTTCACAAACTGCTAAATCTAGCATGTCTAAAACAGAACTCATTGTCATTCACCCCTCCCCAAATCTATCCCTTATTACTGTTGAGAGCCCCACTAACCTCCCAGGCACCCAGGTTCACAACCATGGAGTCATCTACAATTCCCCACTCTCATTTGTCTCCCTCCAAGTTTGGTCACTTGTTAAATCATGTCATTTCTATCTTCACAACATCTCTTATATGTACCCCGCTTCTTTCCACTCATATAGCCCCCAGCTCAACTCAGCCTCATTCTCTATGAACTGGCCTAATTGCAGTAGTTTCCCATTTTTTCTCCCTGTCTCAAGTCTCTCCCCACTTCAATCCATCCTCTCCTTTGATGCCAACATGTTTTTTCTAAAACATGAGTCAAACCATGTAATCTTCATAGCCAACAAACTCCTGTGGCTCCCAATTATCCCTGAGAACAAATATAGCCTCCTTTGGCATTTAAAGTCCTTCATGACCAGACCCATTGCTGTCTTTCCAGTCTTCCCATACATCACTTCCCTCAGGAGGCCTTTCCTGGTCCCCTCAGCTGCAAATGTCTTCCCCATGAGCCCACCTTGTATCTGGCTTTGCATGTATTTCTTTGTTTTTTGGAGGGGGTGAGGCAAGGCAATTGGGGTTAAGTGATTTGCCCAAGGTCACACAGCTAGTAAGTGTCAAGTGTCTGAGGGTGGATTTGAACTCAGGTCCTAGCCACCTAGCTGCTCTTGTACGTATTTCTATACATGTTGTCTTCCCCTTTTGGATGAAAGCTCCTTGAGAGCAGGGATTGGTCTTGTATATCCTCGGTGCTTAACAAAGTGCCCAATAGCCTTCATAAATACTCATTGATTGATTTCTTCCAATTGGACCTTCCGAGTCTCCTTCTATATGGCAGTCTTTCAAATACCTGAAGACAGTGATCACATCCTTCCTAAATTTTCCCTTCTCCCATTCTTCTCGTTGATCTTCATATGGGATAGACTAAAGGAAAGGAACCCCTTTGGCTCCAGAGGTAGAAGAGAGAAGATGAACCCCAAAGTGAGAAAAGTGACATAAATGAAACAAGGGAGATGAGGGTTGGATGCCAGGAAGAACAAACAAGGCAGTAAATAACCTGGGAGGGTTTGGAGAAATTTGCCCTGAATGATCAGAGATGAGAAATCCCCATCCTATGTCTGACAAAGAGTTACTTTAGATTTCCCTAAAGTCTTATGACCATAGGTGGGGGGTGTGGACGAATGGTGTAAGTTGGTACAAAAAGTTTCTCTGACATTTTTCATTTCGAATACATGGACTTAAGTTTAGACACATGGGCACAAGCCTTTGCCTTCTGTCCAAGGCAGCTAGGTGGTACAGCCACTGAGCCTGAAGTCAGGAAGTTGCTGTTAAATTGTTTCAGTGACTCTTTGAGATCCATTGGAGGTTTCCTGGCAAAGATATTAGAGTGATTTGCCATTTCATTACCCAGCTCATTTTACAGACCAGGAAACTGAGGCAAACAGTTAAATGACTTGCCTAGAGTTACACAGCTAGTGTCTGAGGTTGAATTCGAACTCAGGTCTTTGTCACCCTAAACCTTGTGTTCTGTCCACTGTGTTACCTTGCTGCCCTATGAGTCAGGATGACCTGAGTTCAAATCCAGCCTTAGACACTTGCTAGCCATAGGACTCTGGGAAGTCATTTAATTTTAGTTTGCTTCAGTTTCCTCAACTGTAAAATGGGGACAATAATAGGACCTCCTTCCTGGGTTATTGTGAGTTTGAAATGAGATAATATCTGTAAAGAGCTCAGCCCAGTGCCTGGCACCTAGTAAGTGCTTAATCTATGCTTTCTTCCTTCCTTCCCACCTGGAATTTCAGAGTCAGCTAGTGAGATACCAAGGGAGGGAAGTTAGCAGACAGATGTAAAAACACAGCCTAGAGGGGGAAAATGGCTTGGGTGAGGTCAAGCAGCTAGTGAATGACAGTCAGGACTCTGACATGCATCCTGGAGGTTCCTGGCTCAGTCTTCCTTTCCCTACATCTTGGGGCTCTCCTGCACTGTCTGTTGGAGAAGACAAGGAAGCTGGGCATGGTGGCCCAAGCTCAAGCCCCCAGAGAGAGCACCAAGCCTGGCTGTGCTCATTTGCCAGGGGGAAGACAGCTGGGCCTCTGCTTTGGTGAGCAGCTGGAGTCTGTACCCCCAGGGAACAGCTGTAGGAGGCCCCAGCCCCCCAAGGGTCTGCATTTCAAACAGCACAACCACCAAAGTCACCCAACTCAGAAAGGAACACAATAAAAAGAACCCTTGATGTATTTCTTTATGTATTTTATGTCTTTAGAGTCTTCCTAGCCCCTGGAATAGGTCCCCCCAGGGAGGGCATGGATTCTCAGAAGGAGATCCTCATCAGTCTGGGACGGTTTTATTGTGGCTCTGCCCAAAGGTCAGGGGATGGACTTGATTAACTTACTCTGTGCAGCCGCAATGGAGAAGAGCTAGGACCAACCCGTGGAAGTTACCGGGAGGTAGATTTAGGAGCATTTTCTCACAGTGCAAGCCTTCTAATGGAATGTGTGACATGGCTGATAAAGATCAGGACATGGAGCCAGGAAGACCTGAGCTCTGATCCTAACCTCTCTGAGCCTTAGTTTCCTCATTTATAACATAGCAATAATTGCACTCTCTCCCCTAGGGTGTATACAATAATATGGTTTAAGTGGGATAATATATGCAAAGCATAAATCTTAAAGCTCTCTAAATATGGCAGCTGTTATTGGAATTATTCAAGTCAAAGCTAGATAACCATTTGTCAGGATTTGTATGGGGGGGAAGGGAGACTCCTTCATGAGTAAGGTAGGTAGAATTGATGACCTCTAATGTCCCTTCTAGCTCCAGAATTCTATGACCCAAGACATAACAGAAAAACACAGAGAGAATATAGGAATAGTCAGGGTTCACAGCAAGGATGTTGACCATTAGCCTCTCCTCCACTACTCCTTTGGAGGGGGTGGGATGGTGTAGAGAGGATGAGTCTGAGTCAGAAAACGTGGGTTTTAGTCCTAGTTCCAATAGTAAGTAAGCTCTATGACCTTAGGTGAATCACTTAATTTTTCTGGGCCTCAGTTTCCACATCTGTAAAATGGAGCCAAGGATCTCTGTCCACTTCCCTCACAGTGCTTTGGTGAGAGCAAAATGGAGGAGATGGATGTGGCAGCCCTTTGTACACTATAACTAAAAAGTCCCAGAAGGAGCCAAAACCAACAGCCTGTAGCAATGAGATGCAACCCCCATCTTCCTGTATGTGTACCATTTCCAAGCAGGAGCTATCTCCCCTCTCTCTGCTTCCCTTCCCTCTCTCCCTCCTCATGGGCATATGTCTGTAAGATTTTTAAAATGTTAAAATGTTGGCTTTTTTTCCTTTCTTTGTCAAACTGGGTACCTGAACAGAAGCCCATCTGAGGTGGCACCTGGCTGAATGTGCACACTGACAGTACTTGACAGCACTAGGGGAGAGCAGGGCAGACTCCCTAGAATGACTGGTAATGGTCCCTTTCCACAAGGGAGGCTCCTAACCCTCTCACCAGTGGCTCTGGGGGAAGCTTTATTTGGGGGGAAGGGAAGATGACTTTATGTCTGTCCCACCCCCATGATGAACCCAATTTAAGGGCAGAGAAATAGATCAATAAATGGATCATAAATTTAGAGTCTGAAGGAACTTTATAAGGTATTGGTTCAAATGACTCATTTCGCAGGTGAGGAAACTGAGGCCCAGAGAGACTGAGTGAGTTGCCCAAGATCATTCAGGTAATAACAGAGTATATATTTAAACCCAGGTCCTCTGATTCCAAATTCAACATTCCTGTCATTTTGCTATAGTATTTCACCTATAGACAAGGTTCTGGCCCTGGTGATGGTGTTTCCAACAGAAGGGCTCTTGAAAGTGGTGGCTGGGGAGTTATTTCCCATTTCCCATTGAGGCTCAGGTAGGTGGGATTAGGAAGGGAGCCATAGAAGCTATGCTTGGGCTTCCCAAGTCCTCCAATCTTTCCTCCTGGGAGGCAAGTCAGATCACCAGCCTCAGTAATCTGGCTCTTCCTCTACCAAAGTCAGTTCTCATCTTTCTCTTTCCATTCATTCTTCCTTCTCAATCCCAGCCATGCCACCACCACTAGCCTAATGGATTGTATCTACCCGTGTTCACTGTGGACCCTGGTCCCTAACGAATGTCAGACAAGTCAGTCTAGCCTTTGGGATGGCTTACAGGCTAGGTGACATATAGGTCATGTCCTGACCTCACCAGCTGTACCACAATGCCAACTCCCATCCAGCCACAATCAACACAGAGCCCCCACATTTCTGTGTCCCAGCCTTCACCACTATATACACAATAGTGTGGACACTACCCTCTATCCCACCCTTTCTTTCTTCCCAAGACGTCCCCTTAATAAGTAAGTCTAAGGGAGCACCTGAATTATTTCAGTAGATGGGACAAAGGAAGCAAAAATTGCAAATAACCAGACAGAACTCACTGCAGCATGGAGTCAACATGCAAAATCCTATTTAAAAGGTTCTTTAAGCATATACAATGTGCTCCAGTTACTCAGAGGCGGCTGTGCAGGTTTTATTTACCTGTTTGCTGCTGCCTCCCCCTCAGCCAGCCCGCTACAGACCCAAGGTGCCAAGCTCGGAAAAATAAAGAAACTCAATAATTCAGTGCCAATTTGCCGACAACAACCACTGTCCTCCCAGGTCCCCTCAAGCGGTGACAGAGGGGACTATGAAAGGTGCCCTCCCAGGGGCAAGAAGTCTGGCAGTCTGGGAAGAAAGCTGGGGACTGCATCTCAACTCCGCAGCCGAGATGCCCCGGACCTAGCCCCCCTCGCCCGCTCGCGTGCCTGTCAAAAGCCAACCATGCACTCCACGGTTCTCTCTCCAGCTGCTGCCTGGATGGTAGGAGGGGAGGGGAAAATAGAGGTTCTGCCAAAGGACTTCTGTTTATCTCCTTAATATCATGCCTCTGGAGGGTGACGGATTCTACCTTCCACATGCCCGCCCTCCTTCACTCTGATCCTTTTTTCATTCTTTTCCTTTACCTGGGATTTCTCCTGCTGTCCGTCTTCAAGTTGAGGGGCTCCACCCATGGCTTTCCATCTGTCATTTACCATCTTCTAGGAAGACTCAGTGTAAAAAAAATGTTTGAAATGGATCTAGAGACACACAGATGCAGAAGAGGAAACCACCTGAATCTTGCAAAGGGATTTGAGATTTCTTCTCCCTGCCCTTCTTCCTGGCTGGCTGTAATGCAACCCTGTGGCATGTCAGCCTCCCTCTGTCACTCCCTCTCCGTCACCCTCTCCCTTGCTCCATCTCTCTCTCTCTCTCTCTCTCTCTCTCTCTCTCTCATCTCTCTCTCTCTCTCTCTCTCCTCTCCTTTTCTCTCTCTCCCCTCTCCCTTTCTCTCTTCCCCCCTCCCTCCCTTTCTTCTTTCCCTCCCTCCACCCTCCAGCTTTCTATGCTGCCCTAGGTGGTCAAAAACAGAGAAACTCAGGTTAAAAACAAAACAAAACAAAACAAATAAACCCCAAACAAAGACAAGGCCAGCAAACAAACCTCCCACCAAAAATCCTCAGAAAGAACATAAAAAAGACAGCTGTGGGGAGCTTGAGCCCCATCTTTTTGGAGAGAGGAGAAAAAAGAAAATCCCAGCCCAAATATTTGCAAAAACTTAAGCCAGAGCTACCAGCTCAAGTCACCTTAAAAGAAATGGAGTCTAAGCTCCAGGAAGGGGAGCTGCAATGTGAGGCAGTTTCTGATGAGCTGTGGACAGTAGCTCTCTAGTGCTCCCTGTTACTTCTTGGCTTCCCACTTCCCTCCCCAGCAGAGATGGGATATTAATCCCAGAAACCCAGAAATTAGGGGGAGGGGAGGGACAGGAGAGATCTAATACTGCCCCACAGCACCACTTCCCAAAGTAGGGAAATCTCTGAGGGCTTGGTCCAGGTCCGGTCAGGAATGTCTCCAGGTGTGGCTCACCTGTGCCCTTGGGTCGAGGGGACTTCTCCCTAAGGATGCCCTGACTCTGAGGCACAACCTTCCCCCTCTCCCCTTCTCCCAGGGGATGGTAATCTCAGACTATAGCCTCCACTCTCTCTTGGGTCCAGGTGATCCAGGGTTTGGGGATGGGGGAAAAGGGGGAACAGGAGGGGGGGTGGGGAACAAACCCAAGCCAGCCTACTTCTCGGATGGCGACAGCTGCCAGCATGTAGGAGCTGATCCTCTTCTGAGCTCTCCCGGGCTAATTACCCACCTCGCTCCCGGCTGCTGTTCACGAGAAATGCACAGCACACTTCCCTGTGCCTGGGAGGAGAGGGATTTGTAGCAAGGGTTTCTTTTTTCTCCCCCTCTTAATCGCCCCCTCCCATCATCACTACTTTTAAAAAACATTTTAATCTGCCCAAAGCAGCCTTTAGTGGTAATTTACAAAGTCCTTAATCTGCTTCTCTAATGAGTTGCAACTGTGGGTTCTTTCTGAGGCGAGGCAGGCCACCCATATTAAGCAGGAGCCCCAACTTGTTCCCCTCCCCTCTGCTGGGGGAGCCCTAGAGAGAACCGGGGCCTCCCTCCCCTTTCCTCTTTGTGCCTCTCACCCCTGCCCCGTTTATCTTCCTTTCCTATTAGAGTACCATATCCCTCTCCTCTTCTTTCTCTCCCCATTTTCATGTTCTGCTGTAATGTGCTTTGGGAAAATATTTCCCCTGACCCCTGGCCCCCTCTGACCTGCCTGCCTTCGTTTCTTAATGTTTACCAGAATCCCCCGTTAAAACCTATTTCTTCTCTCTTTGTCCCCCTGGGCTCTCTCCCAGCGTGCCAGGAACAGCAACTCTGGGTCAGGGGGTGGGCTGTACAGGGGCCTGGTGGAAGGAGGCTGGTGGGATGTATGTAAGGAGATCCTGGGAAAAACCAGAAAACCTTTCTGCTCAGTTTAGCTCTCCCAAGCAGGGAGCTGTCAATCACTTCAAGATGCTAAGTTCAGAACTCTGCCAGCTGTTTCCCCTTGAGCCATGCCATCCCTTGCTCCTTCTGGACCCGGCTTTGTTGCTGCAGAGGACTGCCCAGGAGTGCCCCCATCTCCACCTCAATGCCCAGGGGTGCCCCCATCTCCACCCCAAGTTCTTTCAGTGACTGGTGGACATCATACTTTTTAAAACACCTCATTTTTCCTTGCCTCCCTTTGCACCTCAGAGATACAGGGACAAGGGTGGGAAAGGTTGGGGGGGTGAGATGTGAGGGAGTAGCATGAACTAGAGAGAATGAACCTGGTGCAGGCAGGGGAGAATGAGGAAAGCAGGCTGCTTGGGATGCATGGTTAGACTGGAGAAGTAGAGGAAGGCAACCAACTGACTCCTTTCCAGCAGCGTTGGCTATCTTGTCTGTTCCCATAGCATAGCAGAGAGCTGGCCTTATTCAAAGTCAGAAAGATCTGAATTCAAGTCTTCCCTCTGACCTGTAAGACTACAAGGTACAGAGAAAGTGCTGACCTGCAGCGGGAGAAGGATTTCCTTCTCCAGGCGGCCCTTAAAGCAGTGGACTCATAGGTCCAGTTCCTCTCCCTGTTCTCTCCTTCCTTTGCTTATACCTCAGTTTTTCTACCTGTACAATAGGGAAAGGCATGACAGGAAAACATAAGACCTTGCCACTCCACCAATCCCAGACAGTTTTCAGTTCTGTATCTTTACTTCTAGTCTCGTGGATACTATTTCTTTTGTTTCTTATTTTAGGCAGTCTGCATTTTTCAACAAAGTGTGTCCAGTTTCCTATGTGCCTTAGAGCTAGAAGAGAGTGAGTCCAGACTCTTCATTTTACAGATACAGAAAAAACTGAAGCTCAGAAGAGGAACTTGTTCTATTTGCGGTCAGAGAGACCGTAAATAGTGGGACTGAGGCTCAAACCTGGGTCTTCAGACTCCAAAGCCAGCTCCCATTCTAGTACACCCCTACTGCCTTCTGCTAGTTCAGAACCACCTGGAGGATGAGACATTTATTTCCTTTGTAGATCTTCCCCTCTTCACCCACCCCATGGTGATCCACACCACATAGCCTTCACAGAGAATATTCTGTGCAAAGAGTACGCACTGGCTTTGGAGCCAGAGGAGCTGGTTTTCAGTCCTGACTGTGCCACAGAGGAGCTGTGTGACCTTAGTAAAGTCACTTAATTTTCTTGAGCCTCTGTTTCCTCACCTGTAAAGTGGAAACAATAATACCTGGCATTCTATCCTATTGTGAAAATGCTTCGTAAGCCTTTGTAAGGTACTATGTAAATGTTAGTTATGATTATTTTTTAGCTGACATGGGATCTCAGGAAAAGTTATGTCTGAATTTGGGATGTTGGGTGGGGGATGGAAATGGGTTTGGCATACGAAACCATAACAAGAAAGATATATCAGAACACGGTTCCAAGACAGCCCAGCCCCTCCAGTAAATGATTCATGAATGATTCAGCCGTGATAATAGATGGACTTTAAAGACTAGGAAGTGTGAACAGCTCTGTTATCTGTGCCAACAGGGGAGGGTCATAGATAATGCTACAACCCCAAATAATCTGAAATGGTGGATAATCCTACTTTGGAATACATTGAAGGGGATCCCTTTCCACTTCCACCCCACCCTCATCCCCACCCCCACCATTGCTGGCACAGCTTCCTAATTAATTCTGTGTTAGGTGGGTTGACAATGCCAGTAGCCAGAACTTGCACTAGGGACCCTGAGACAAATTGGTCTGGATCACAGCTAAGCAACAGAGGAAACATGTGCCACTTATGGGATGAATACCATGGCCCAGTTGAGACAGCACTCGATTTGGTAATCTCAGACTTGGTAAACTCTCATTTCCTAACAACCTTAGACAAATTCATGGGTTTGCAGTTGTTAGAAATGGAAGTGATCATTTGTTGTTCATTTATGTCTAACTCTCATGACCCCATTTGGGATTTTCTTGGCACAGATGCTGGATCGGTCTGTCATTTCCCTCTCCAGCTCATTTTGCAGGTAAGGAAACTGAGGCAAACAGGGTTAAATGACTTGGCCAGAGTCACACAGCAAGTAAGTGTCTAAGGCCGGATTTGAACTCTGGAAGATGAGTCTTCCTGACTCCAGGCCCCTCTATCGACTGCCACCTTGGTGTCCTGGAAGAGATCAAAGAGATCATCTAGTCCAATCCCTCATTTGACATCTGAGGAAACAGGCTCAGACAGGTTGTGACTTGTCCAAAGTCACATAGGCAGAACAAGAATTTGAATTCGGTGACCTTTCTACCACCCTGCTGCTACAAATTTCCTGCTCTCAGTTTCTTCACCTGTAAAATGAGGGGTTAGACTGCATCAGGAATTCTTAACATTCTTTGTGCATTGCATCCTTTTTGCAATCTGGCAAAACTTACATGCCCCTTCTTGGAATGATGTTTTTTAATGCATAAAATAAAATATATAGAATTACAAGGGAAACCAATTATATTGAAATATACTCTGTAGACAGGAAGACTGCAATCATGTGGAGTCTTGCAGTGGGTCTAATAACTCCAGTAATTTCAAAGTACTGATGAGTGTAAACGATATTTCAAGATATCTGCAACAACTCTAATAGGAGATGAAAAAATCTGTGATTTCTATTGGTGACAAAGTGCTGCTAATGCTACCATAGTTTGTTGCCTAGATTCATAATGGAAGGAAATGGTAAATTTCATTTAGATGTTAGTGGAGAGAGAAAGAGAATAAGCATTTATTAAGCACCTACTGCATGCCAGGCATCATGCTAAGTAAACAGTTTACAAATACTATATCGTTTGATCCTGGCATATGCTATTCTTATCCCTGTTTTACATGAGGAAATTGAGGCAGACAAAGGTTAAATGCCCAGGGTCACCCAGCCAGTAAATATCTGAGGCTGAATTTGAACTCAGATCTTCCTGCCTCCAGGCCTAGGGTGCCAACCAAGTTCATGGACTCCCTGGAATCTATCCATAGATCTTCAAGGGTCATAACTGCCAGGTTCAGAGGGCTTGGATTAGATTATCTCTAAGGTCCTTCCAGTTCTAAGTCGACATTCTGTGTTTATCAGTGCACTGGGTGAGCTTGTTAAAAGCATAACTTTTATTGTCTATTCAGTTCATTGAGCTCAGTGGGAGGGAGAGAAGGAGGTGGGGGGCAGGGGGGGGCGGTGCAGTGGAGCCAGAACATTAGTATGAGTGAAGGAGGTTCCCTTACCACGAGGAAGCCTTGTCCTCATCAGGAAAAGAAGCCGTTGGATTCTGGGTAGGTTATAAGATCATAGCAGCTAGAGGGGGCTTGGAGGCACTGACACATCTTTTCCTCTTTTTCTTTGCTCAGTGGACCAGTTGTGCCAGCTAAACTACCAACTTTGCCCATCACTCATAGTCTTCCTCCTACCTAGAGCTCCGTCCGCCCCTCCCCCCAACATTCCACCTGCATCAGCTGACTTCTGTTCAAGGCTCGAGACTCACTTCTCCAGGAAGCCAACCCTGACTGCAGTGATGTGTAGTTTTTTCCAAGGCCTTGTATCCCCTTTGTATTCTCCCCTAAAGAGTAGAGAGGCATCTAAAAACATACTGCCTATTTGGAAAGATTGCCTAAGGTACCATGACCTTGGATGCGCTACATACTCTACCGACATGTTCTGTGCAGTAGAGTGGAAAGAGGCCTGAATTTGGTGGAGCTAGAGGACCCGGATTTGAATCAGTTCTGCCACTCACTACCTGTGTAACCTGTGTGTAACCCACCTGTGGGCAAATCACTTAACTTCTTTGGGCTTCAGTTTCCTCATCTGTAAAAGGAGAAATGGACTAGATGTCCTGCAAGCTCCCTCTCCCCTCTAGACCTATGACCTGAAGTTCACTATTCAAGACTGCCTGGTCCTTGCTGGACTTAAAACCAGACCTGGGATCATGGTGCTGTTGCTCACACAAGGACATTCTGTCTCCTATTTCTAAGCCTTTCCATGGGCCGTTCCCCATATTGAGAATGCAGAACCTTTGCCTTTCCAAATCCCTGGCATCTATCAAAGCTAAACTTACATGTTGTATGAGCCTTTCCTCTGCAGCTCATGCCTTCCTACCACCATCCCCAAACAACCTTTTATTTACTTTGCATGTTGCTGTTGTCATTGTGTCATTTCCAGTTATGTCCAATTCTTCATAGCTCCATATGGGGTTTTCTTGGCAAAGATACTGGAGTGATTTGCCATTTCCTTCTCCAGCTCATTTTGCTGATGAGGAAACTGAGGCAAATGGGGTTAAATGACTTGCCCAGGGTCACATAGCTAGTAAGTGTCTGAAGCCGAATTTGAAGTCAGGAAGATGAGTCTTCCTGACTCCAGGCATGGCACTCTATCAAAAAAAAAAATGTGTCAGTTAGCTACTCATTTACCTTTTATAGATTTGGTATCCACTTTTAGGTGTGCTTCTGGTTTCCCATGACAGAATTTAAGCTCTTTTGGAGTGGAGATTCTATTATTTTTGTCTTTGGCTCTACTGAGACTAACACACTGCCTGGTATGTAGCAATAACAGGTGCCTAATAAATGCTGATTGATTGATAGATATCAGAACGAGTCCTGGACTGGTATGTAACTACCAAGTAACTACCAAGCTTTGTAACAAGTTTGGTCAAGTGAAAAGAGAATAAAGGCAGCATAGCCTAGTAGAAAGAGGCACTCTGGAGTCAACAAGACCAGGTTCAAATCTCATCTTTGACCCATACTGACTGTGTGACCCTGGACAAGTCACAGGACTTTTTAGTAGCCCAGGAAATGTTTTAAGATGAAAAACTGTAAGATGTGTGCCAAGGCTGCATTGGTAGAGGAACTTTTGCACTGGGATTTCCCTCTACTTCTAAGATTACTGAGAGGGAGAGAGAGACAGAGAGAGAGACAGGTAGCAATGTGGAAAAAAGAAGAAAAAGTAGGAGGGGAGCAGGGAAGGAAGGGGAAGAAGGAAGGAAGGAAGGAAGGAAGGAAGGAAGGAAGGAAGGAAGGAAGGAAGGAAGGAAGGAAGGAGGGAGGGAGGGAAGGAGGGAAGGAAAGAACTGGATTTGGAGTCAAATCCCTGTTTTGCCATTTATTACCTATATAGCCTTAAGCAAGACATCTTTCTATGTCCCAGTTTCCCAATCTATAAATTGAGGAATTTAACTAGATGACCTCTCCGATCCCCTCCAGCCCTATGTTTATAATTCATTGGGTTTGAGTCCACAAGGTACTTGCCCTCTCTGAGCCTCAATTTCCTTATCTGTAAAATGGGCTCAAAATATCTTCACCTCAGAAGATCAAATGAGAAACACCCGTGAAAATTCACTTCAACTATACAGAGCTAGATAAATGCTGGTGATTCTTACCAGGCATCTTTTTGCCCAGCTTTCTGTGGCCTTTGTCCAGTTCAGAGACTTAAAGTACCCAGTTTATAGTACCCCCCACCTCCGACTCTCCCTAGGGTTTCTGAGGGCAGTCAGCTCTGAGTGTAAAGCTGTTTCGACTTAACTCCGACAGTCAAATTTATCATTAAAAATAAATTTATTGTGGCTTCACGTGGCGTGGAAGGCTGCCTTATGGTGATTCAATGCGCTTGTCATACCTCAGTGTTAGGCACGGTGAGTTGAACAACTGGAGAGTGTCCAAGTCCGGCAGCTCATTTTCTGCAGCTGGAGCCAGAAATGTACAGTGGGCTGACATTTAATTTAGAATCCAACATACCTTGACATAAACTCGTAATACAATAGTGAGGGGTGGGAAGGGGGGCTGCCAAATGGAAGTGGGGAGAGTCCAAATGACAGCATGGATTTTTATTTTTTTATTATTTTTTAAAATTTGGCTTTGTCAACAGTGATGAGAGATGACAAAGGAGAGCCTGCAATCACAAGCTGAGTCCAGATGAGAAATTAGCCCACAACAAATGAATTTGGATTCAGGGAGGAGGTGAGCTGTAGGGATGGGTAGGGCATGACCAGGGTTGAGGGGTAGGCTCTGATCCAGCCTCCACTCAGAGGCTGCTCTTGGACCTCCACTGGAATGATGGGCAGATCTAACTTGCAGACCCAACTCTTCAAAAACTGCAACCAAGACACCAGTAGCAACGAGGCACCTGGTGCAGGAGGTAAAACAGCCACAACACAGATCGTTTCCATCGAAAAGTCCAGTCCGTGGCTCACATCCTAAGTCAGAGATGGGCAGCCTTCCCAAAGTGACCTGCCTAATTGCCAGCTCCTAGTTTCCTGGAGTGCCAGGAAAGGTACTGTTGCCCATACACTAATCTTCTTTTTTTTTTTTTAAAAAAAAAAAAAAAGTATTCTCCCCAGTTACATGTAAAGACAATTTTTTAAACATTTATTTAAAAAAAAATTTTAGTTCTAATTTTTTTCTCTCCCTCCCTCACCACCCCCTCCCTGAGACAATAAGCCAATTTCATGTAGGATTGTGCAAGTTCAGTCAACGGGCACTAATGTCAAAGGCTGTCTTTAGTATTTGTGTGTGATAGGTTGCTGGTGCCTGTTCTAAACAGAACTCAGTGGTCAGACTTTGTGCAGGCTTTAAGAAGTTTGGAGAATATGTTCTCTCTACTTTAATGGACACCCCCCCCATCCCCCCACTCCCCTCCTCCCCCAATATCTGGCTTAATAACTGTCTGGGTATATTGTGACTCTAATTCTTTACACGAGCTTGAACCCTAGCATTGCCCCCAGTCCCACCTCTGCTACTATGAGCAAGTCACTTCATTTCTTTGATCCTCAGTTTCCCCAGTTGCAAAATAAAGGAGTCAGATTAAATAATCACTGAGGTTCCTTCCAACTTTAAATCTGATACATCTTTAACTCTCACATAGGAAAAGCCTGATAAAATCCAGATAAACCAGTAGAGGGCTGCTAGACAATGAAGCAACAGAGCATCAGACCTGGACTCATCTTCCTGAGTTCAAATCTGGCCTTAGACATTTACTGTGTGACCCTGGGTAAGTCACCTAACCCTGTTTGCTTCAGTTTCCTCAACAGTAAAATGAGCTGGAGAAGGAAAAGGCAAATCACTACATCTTTGCCAAGAAAATCCCAAATGGGGTCACTAAGAGCTGGACACGACTGAAAAACGACTCAACAATAAAAGCTGTTTCTTGACCTTGGTCTTACAAAAGGTGTTTTACTTTGGGCTCCTGTGGGTCTGAATTTGCTGGACTGAATTGAATCAAGAGCTAGTTGGTTTTTTTTCTGTATTGACCAGAAAGAGGAAAGGATCAGAAATGATGCCAGAAAACCCACTTTGCTGATTTTTCTTTGCTTGGTTTGTGCTCACTGTGATGAAGTGAGAGGGCTGTTCTACACTTTTCATACTGTTTGCTGTGGGCTCAGTCTGGATCTCCTCTATTTACTGCCACAAGTAGAGGTTTACAAAGAAGGGAGAGATACT